>CP092883.1:55139642-55386424 GCA_030710605.1 Cordylochernes scorpioides | reverse complement strand
TTTTATTTTTATGTTCATATAAATCTAACTATAAATATAAATGTATTATGGATTGCTCTATATTAAGAATAAATCTAACTGTTAAATGGCAGAAATTACAAAATATATTGATTTATTTTGAATAAATTTTAATGAGATATATATTTTTTCAAAATAGATTTGAAAACTTTAAATAAATATCAGAAATGAATGTCGTTCTATACTGATTTATGAAAGGAATAATGTTCTAATAAATTGGCGCTACTTCTGTCCTACCACACTTCTTACTTCACCCTGCTTCGAACTAATGCTTGAAACCTAACACGTCAGGCTGCTCTATCATCATGGACTGTATTATATTCCCAAAATCATTTGACCAGATCCCTCAGGAGAATTGCTTCTACTCCAAACCTTCTCCTCAAATTCTACCAGAAATCCGCCATGGAAAGGCCCCCACCACCATCCTCATGGGCCATGGCCATGTACTGGCAGACATTACACTTGTGCATCCCTAAACAGACCATACCTGCATCCACTGTTCAAAAGAGCCACAGTCAGTTTATCATCTCCTCTTCAGCTGTCCAGCGTTCCTAAGACATTAGGATACAAACAGCTGTTTGAACTGACCCACCTCAATCCTACATTTATGGTTATTCTTCCAGACTCATCCGCAGCATGGAACTTCAACTGGTTCAACTCAGCAATCAAAACAGAACGCGAATAAAAGCGCTCAACACTAGATAAGATTCTATTGCTATCCTTGAGAAACCTAATTTATCAAATATATTTATTTTATTAAATATATTTAATAAATTTTCAATGTGGTAATTCACGAAATCCTATTGCTTTTAATTTTCCACAATATATAAGGAAAAGGAATGAAGTATGGTACATATAAAATTTATTTATGGTACATATTTACACTATGTAACACCATTACTGCTGCGGGCTTCGGGGTACAGAAAGCTCAAAGCTCGTCCAGGTCCTCCCTCTGGACAACAAATACTTCGGCAAGGCTTTTGTAAATATATGATATAAGATGTTTACATCATTGTGTGTGTGTGTGTGTGTGTGTGACAATTGACAATTGAAAATTATTTATTGTCTTCTAGACAATGTTACATCTCAAAGAGAAAGAGAGAAGAGAGGGGTATATACATTAGGTTAGCGCTTGCCGCGGTGACGTCTAGTCTTGGGAGCCAAGGCCCTCCTGAGCTCGGACAACCCGCTGAGGATCCTGGGATGGGAATCCCGAGCGCGCTCGATGGCCGCCTCGAAAAAGACAGCGTAGTTTTTCTTCAAAATAGGCGAGAGTCTCGCAAGGAAAGGCGCCCTAGAATGGGGATGTAGGATGGCATCAATGGCGTCGGTCCAGGAGGTTTCATCATCGACCAAGGGTCCAGGGTTGATATTGGAAATGATGATCTCTCCTAAAATTTCATCGATGCAATCACCCAGGTTCGGCGGCAGGTCTTCCTCCATCGGGGTAGGTGGTGGGGACGGAGGTGTCATAGCCGGTGTCGGATCCTCTTTGTGGGGAGCAGATGGTGTCGGCCCAGCAGGCTGAGGCGCAGGCAGTGGGGGTGTTGAAACTGCGGCTGGTGAGGGAGCAGAGGGCTCCTCAGTGGTGGACATTTCCACGTCCGGTGTTGGGGCCGCAGGCCCGAGGGTCTTCTGGGCGGGCAGAGGGCCACGCGGGGCAACGAAGTCCGGCCGAGCGGGAGGCGGCTCTGGATGTTGTGAATTGGCCGGGCGAGGGCCCACGGGACCCTTAGGCGCCTGCAGGGACGGAGCAGGGGTCACAGGTGGAGGGGCAGAAGGCGCCTTCTCCATAGGTACGGCCGGGGCCATTGGTGGAGATGGCCGAGGTGCTGTAGATGTAGTTACAGCTCGGGCCTCAGGAGGAGCGCCGGGAGTCTCCGAGGCTGGGTCGGAGGATGCCGGTGCAGGAGGCTGGGCTGCTGATCGCAGAGACGGTGCAGGGGTGGTCGGTGGTGGGACGCCGGCTGGAGTGGTTGGTGGGGCCATTCTGGTGTTGTTGGCCAGCCCTGCAAGCAGGGGGCAGATGGCCCTACGGTGTCCTTGACCGTGGCACCTGGAACACCTGATTCCAGAGGTCAGGTATGCGGGCCAGGTCTCGCCTTTTATTTTGATCTCGAGGCGGGTAGGAAGCCTTTCGATAGTCACTCCTTCGTGGAGGGCAATGAACGCCTCTCGGCGGCCATCATTGTAGATGTAAGGGCCAGCCTTCATCAGTTTGGGCGCGATGGATGTAACACGCCCAAATGTCGAGAGGGCGTTGATGATGACAGAGTCTGCCACGAAGAAGGGCAGGTTTCCAACTGTTATCCTCTCCGCTCTTTTGCGGAAAGGGAATGCTTTCAGGAGTGTGCCCTCAACCTCGAGGCCCTCGCTTATGAGGCGCTCGACCAGGCCTCTGTTGGTTAGTCCCAGCAGGTAGAGTCCGTTGACCTTGGAAACCTGGACGACTCCGCCGGTTCCTCCGACCATTCTGTCCAGTGCCCTTAGGTAGTGGAAGGGCTCTAGGTCGGGGCTGCGTTCGATATACACGCAGTACTCCTCAGAGGAGGACGCCTGCTGCGCCCTGGCCTCCGCGATATGCGCCCTGGTGGTCCTAATCTCCTCCGCCCGCGGCGCCCATCCCGTGGATGATCGCGGTCGGCGATCGGTCCTAGAACCTCCGACATTGGAGGATGGTGCATTCGCTGTAGGCGAATTCGCCGAGCCGCGGCGTCTCTTCCTTCTCTGGACAAGAGTAAAGTTGTCCTCAATTTCAGGATTTATATCCTCTGTCATGTCTGCCCAGTTTCTTTGAGCTTGGGCTACGGCATTGGAAGATGGATTAGCCGCCAAGTTGAACGGCGCGGCCAGATTTACATCTTTACCGCCGGCGGGCAAATTTGCATATTTATCAAATGCTTCTTGATTATTAGAATAATTGCTCTGCGAATCGAAAATTGCAGATCTCTCCGCACAGAGGTGTGCCCTCAAGCCGTGCCTTCCAGGCATCTGATCAGCTTTTAATGGGCTTTCAGCCCGTGCTAAACTCGGCATACCGCCGGTAGCCATACACCCGCCAGGGTGGGAAAAAGGCGGAGCTCGACAAATGCGTGCCGCACGGCCGAGTGTGTGTGTGTGTGTTGGGCTCGTTTGGTGAAAAAAAAACGGCCCTACACTACCTCCGCTGCCAAAGTGAAAAATGAGTTTCATTCCAAATAAAATCTATTCATAACATATTATAAATATGATTTAGGAATAAAATATATTTTTCACGATACACTAGAATGAACAGTGACCGACACTCAGAGAGAGAGAGAGAGAGAGAGAGAGAGAGAGAGAGGCAAAAGGAGAAACAAACAAATAGGCCAGGGTATCTAAAACAGGTTATTATATGGTAGTATTTGATAATTTCACCCTACCATTTAGTGGGCAATATACTAAGCTCATCTTTATTGCCTGGTTGTGACTTGCATGCCGGGAATTTGAGACTAGCTGGGAAGTGACTCCATACATTCCCCGCTGCAGTCCTTATATGGGAAGGGGTGGCCTAAACCCATGTTCTTCATAGACAGACATTTAGACCATCCCAAACAGGACATCATTATATGGGCGCCAAGGAGTTGTTTCAGGGTGAAATAAGAGATATACAACCCCTAAAATATCTCAAAATTATTTTTTTGGTACTGAATATACATTAATAAAATATATTATATATATATATAATAGAAAAATAAAATAAAATATGATTATACATTTAAAAATTATGCAATGTAGCAAGGTTCCCATAAAAAAAGCTAAATATGGTTAAATAAGTATTTCAAAATAACGCACCTAGTTATTCAACTAATTTGTTCTTTAAATTCTTCACTGGGAGTGATTTCCAAGGATATCTTTCTTAACCTTGATGGGAATACGAATAATATGTTTTTAAATGTCAAATGGTCTCTCTCTTAGACCAGACTACTTTATATTCACACTATCTAGGGTGACAACCATAGTCCACTAAATATCTAGTTGGCGTTGCTGTCAACTTCCATACATTCAAAACTCCCCCTATCTGTAGAATGTGTACAGCCAATTTACTTCAACAAAACTTCGCCTATCTCATACTTGTTACGAGTTTCTAAATAAAATTTAACACTAATAATTTTCTGAACACTATGTATCCTTTTGTCCCTTTATGTATCTGACATCTGGTTCTACACTCTCTCTTTAAACTACTTCTTCTACTCTTAGAAGTAACCCAACTGAAAAAAAAAATCATTGCTATCAATCATGTCCTATTCACTATTCTTCCTAATTTCGAATCTGACCCATTGACTTGTTCTGGTGATCCGCTTTGAAGTACTTTAATAATTCAAATAATATCCTAATATGTAATGAGTTAAGCTCAAGAAAAAAAAATTCTAATTAATCATATTCATTAATTGGTTTTATACTTGAATTCGTTCTAACATAAACGTATGGCAGACAATTATCTTTAGTAGGTGCAGTACTTTTGCTATCCATGGGCGGACTTAAAACTCGGACAGTCCAACTGTCACTATCACTAGCTAGTATTAAAATTTAAAATCATCTATAGACGGAACTACCTCGTCTAGACCTATTCACCTTTATTTAAGTCATAATTGCATTACGAACTCTCATTAGAAACTCCCTTTGGGCTACGATTTATGCACAAGGAATTATAGGGCTTTCAGATACCCAAAACATGTCTCAAACCTTCCCACTTAGGATTGGTTATAAGCACAGCAATTTTCTTTTATATCTAAATATGACAAGTTTCTCAACCTCCCGTCTGAATCATCCTCATCCCAGCCACGCATAAAGCGTCGAAAACTACGATGTCAGAACAATTAACCAAGGTCTCGTCGTTATGCCCCAGGCTTTACGACATGGCAACTAAATCCCCCATCTAGCACAAAGTTCACCTGGTACCTCTTCGTTCCCTCTTGCGAGGAGAAGATTTGTGGGCTTTCTGGCCTGATCATGACCTCCCGCAATCTTCCAGTCTGAGGATCGAAATATGATCATTTATCTACGACCCTTAGAACTCAAGTTGTTTACAAAGAAAAATAAAGTAGTTACTTAAATAAATCAAAATTATACTTATACTCTTTTTAAAAAAGACCTAACAAAAGGGAGCGAATATATTCCTATCTGTATAGATTTGTAGATGTCCTGAGAGGCTTACGATCCTAAAAATAAAGAAATCAAAATAAATCGAACCTATTAAATTCCCTAACACTATTCTAAAGTACCTTTGGACTCACAATATAATAGTTTTTAACCTTTTTCTACATTAATTGCACCAATTCTTTCATGCACCCTCCCCCCTATCATTCGCGGTACGCATACAAACTAAGGTTGAAAAATTGCTACAAACGCCAAAGTACTTTAATTATCATTATCATTAGACCCTAACAGTAATAATATCTTTCAGGACGAAAATGTGAAATCAAATAAAAGTAACAAATTAAAACAAATTGGGAACTAAAGCCCTAGTTTTCTCAAAATGAAATGCCTCTATACAAAATATATATATACTTATAACAAATTATTGTAAACAATCAAATAAACTGGAATCTAACCTATCATTAAAACTGTGCATCTAATTGTCCAAAATTGCCTTTTTGCTTTGACACTAGATGACTAAGCAGGGACAATTTATCATAGACTAGTAATAAAATTTTGGACGAACTAAACTTCAAGCGTTTTACCTCATTGTCAAAGGTCACCCCCTTTATATCTTGCCATCCTTATTTCCCGTTTAAGTGTTTTGGCGTTCATCCTCATTCTTCTGTCGCTCACCCTGCTCTTCAGTTAAACTCCCTGCTATTGGAATTATAGGGCTTTCAGATACCCAAATTAATGCCTTTGAATTAATAGCAGAGTTCTACATGGTTCTCCTATTCATTCTTTCTTAGATATAATTGCATTACAAACTCTCATTAGAAACCCCCTTTGGGCTAGGGTTTATGCATAAGGAATTATAGGGCTTGTTTATTACCCAACACATGTCTCAAATCGTCCCACTTAGGATTGATTATAAGCACAGCAATTATCTTGAGTATCTAAGTCTTCATCTGTATTTAAAGTTGAACCAGAGTTCAGATACAAATTACACAAAACAAACTTTTGAACTCACTTCAATCATAAATCATATCTTGACACTAAAACAAAACGTAACTAAAAAAACTGAAAACTCTCTGAAAAAAAAGGTTCTGAATTCTCAAAAAAAAATTGTGATTGAAAGGAGATTATAAATTAGTTATTTAATATAACCAGACGTAATAATTAGAATGGACTCATACCTATAGATTAGTGCATACAGTTACTGCACTTCAGGCAAATCAGCCTATACAAACTGTCAGTGCATATTCCATACAATTTTAAAATATTGGCCTCTAGGCCAAAGCCAAAACAAATGATCTATGAATACTACAAGCTAAAGAACCAAACTTGCTCTCTTAAGATAAGAGAAGAGTCAGTAACTACCTCTCTTTAAACATTAATTATACCGTCGTTCTATCATTCTTTTATTGACATTCAATTATCTTTCTATAATCTTACAATCATTTCACATCATCTTTCAATCATCTTTTTTAATTATCATCTCTCAATTATCTTTCCATCATTTATCTATCATCCTTTATATCATCTTTTTGATATCATCTTTCAATTATCTTTCCATCATTTATCTATCATCATTATTTCTACCTTTCCATCATTTATCTATCATTTTTTATACCTTTCCATCATTTATCTATCATCCTTTCTACCTTTTCATCATTTATCTATCATCCTTCTACCTTTCCATCCTTCAGTAGTTCCCAACATGAAACCCTTCATCGGAAATTGGATCCCGATCTATTACCATTCTTCATTTGAAGCTATTTTGGTAGGCTATCCCCTCCCCTGCCAGCTTTATGCAAAAACCTAACATTCCTTCAGTGCGAAAGCTACCGCAAAAATTTCGAGGAAAATTCCTCAGGACCTGTTTCCGCCCCCTTATCTTCCACTCGAGGAGATAAGCTCTTCCAGGGATGTATTGAAGCCATGGTTAGCTATGGCATTATACAAATAAAGCCGCTAATGTTGCTGCTTCTATACTTCATATCAGAATGGAAATATTAATTGGTACTAGTATAATACTATTCTGACAGCCTATGATCTATACATTTATCAGCGTCATGCATGCTTTCTTAATTCTGTCACCATTTGCTTTTGGTTCAGTGGTAGAATGCTCGCCTGCCACGCGGGCGCCACGGGTTCGAAACCCGGCCGATGCATTTTTTTTTTTTTTACAATTTTTAAAACTCATTTATATTATTAAAATTTATGTGCTTTTCCTGTCTATGTACAGATTTACGGTCTATGTACACAGGTATACAAGTATTTATTCAAGTTATTTGCAAATTTCGTGGCAAATTTGCCCTTTCGCTCGCAAGCAGCGCCTTTAGCCGTGAAGATGGGAGGTAATATCAGCTGACCTAATGAACATGTAAAACGTGTTTTAACAGGACATAGAGAAAAATCTGGAAAATATTTTTCCATATTTTTAGTCAAGAAAAATAAATTGACAGGTTCTGGGAAAAAAGTAGTTGTTTTTTATTCAGAAAATGATTATGACAATATTGCTGTATCATTGATATACGAGGTGTATTCAAAAAGTTTCGCGACTTTTGAATTTTCGCGGGTAACGTATATTCGAATTACGATCTTTTTGTGGCTTTATGTTGGTACTCATGTCTCTCACTATTGCAGACAAGCTCGGCCAATTTGAAAGTTCACTTAATTGTTGACAGCTGCTTTGCTTGCAGGTTTTTTGGACCGTCTTCGATTTTTACCTATTAAAAAAATGGATCAAAGAACCTGTGTATCAAATTTTGTGTGAAAAACGAAATAAAGTGCGCAGATGCATTCCGAATATTGACGGTGGCATACGGAGAAGCTACCTTGGACCGAAGCAACGTTTATCGGTGGTACAAAATGTTCTCAGAAGGCCGAGAAGATGTGAGCGACGAAGCGAGCGAGCAATTCAACAACAGACGAAAAATTTAATAAAGTGGAGAAAATGATATTGGCCAATCGTCGAATCACCGTTAGAGAAGTTGCTGAGGACCTAAACATATCGATTGGCTCGTGCCATTCGATTTTTATCAATGATTTGGGCATCAGACGGGTCGCCGCGAAATTCGTACCAAAATTGCTCAATTGCGACCAAAAACAGCATCTCATGAACATTGCTAATGAGATGTTGGACTCTGCCGCGAATACCCAAATTTGCTCCAGAGGGTCATAACTGGTGACGAAGCGTGGATTTATGGTTATGACGTGGAAACCAAAGCTCAATCATCTCAATGGAAGCTGCCGCACGAACCAAGACCGAAAAAAGCGCGCCAAGTTCGGTCGAATGTGAAAGTTTTGCTGACAGTTTTCTTCAATTGCAGGGGCGTGTGCATCATGAGTTCTTGCCACAGGGTACAACGGTCAATAAGGAATATTACCTGCAAGTTATGCGCAATTTGCGCGAAGCAATCCGCCAGAAACGCCTGGATTTGTGGAAGAACAAAAATTGGCTTTTGCACCACGATAACGCCCCTGCTCACACATCGTTGCTTGTGCGCGACCTTTTGGCCAAAAACAACACACTAATGATGCCGCAGCCACCGTATTCCCCAGATCTGGCCCCCTGTGACTTTTCTTGTTCTCTAAACTGAAAAGGCCCATTGTAATAAATAGTATTTGAATAAAAGCATTTAATAAGGTAAACCCCGGGCGTTGCCCGGGTCATTCGGCTAGTGATCTATAAACATTTATACACACTCGGTGAGATGGTCACCTTGTCAAAAAAAATCCATAGCATTATAAACCAGTTAAAACACAATAAAATTGGATGAAATACTTTGCTTCAACTACTACTTGTAGCCCTACTAAATTAGTTCCACTTGGATTGGCTCGCTCATTAGTCTTCGATTTTCGTTCATCGGTCTTATTGAACTCATACAAATGCTAGATATAAACTAGATCGAATAGTGTAGTCTTCTTGTTTTTCGAATTATATGACAGCAACAAAAAAGGTCTGGAAATATCTTACATCAGCTACCATTAAAAATATTATTGGTTGGAGAACAACTCTGATTTTACAGGATAGCGGCTCATAAAATTTTATCGCTCATTTCTCATTAAATATTCAAACAGGATTTGGAGGATTTTCAAAGGTTTTACAGCTATTGGTCCACTAAATTAATGACAGGAATTGAAGTTAAAAAAAACTTATGTGCCGTTTTTTGCCATGCATCTTTATGTCATCTACAAAGGAAAGTGTTGTCTCAAAGGACTTAACTCCGGGACTAACACTCGCTGCACTTTTCAGGGAGAAGTGGTTGTCTATACAATAGCAAGATCTTATTTTGCTACCAGTGTACTTTGTTGTGCCTTTTTCATGTCGTCATTTTGTCGAACCCCAAACTTCTAGGGTGTTTCTTAAATTAGTTATCATTTCTTGACTACATTGAATATTTCATGCGCGATCCCGCCCGGCAATCTATAAGTAATATGTGATCGTACCACTTCCAGGAGACCATCTCTTGCGTGGCCGAATCAACTTTCACCCACCTTATAACGCCGTCCATATCGCGTAATTGAAACTAATATGAAATTCAAAGAATAATATCTCTTATTTCTTAAATCGCCATTTATTTCAATTGGCTCAACGTAAGTTTTCTCCATTATATCTTAGTAAACTGGCGTGACATGCTTCACTTCTCCTAGTCCTTTGCAAGCTCGAATAATCCAAATGAAAGCCACTTCAGGCGTCAATCCCGTGCTAAACTCGTCATGCATGACTTTAAATCTGAAAAATTATTGGACTGAATATTTGCAGTGGCATCTGCTTCCACTGAAAGTATTTAAAACATAAGATTGTCTCTTATCTTGTTTAAATATAGCTGCTTTACCCCCATATACCTGGGTAAATATTACCCTCGGCTCTTTCAATTCTAGAAAATTCTGCCTCGCATATCCTGAGAATCGAAGTTCTTCATTTCTACAGTAATCTAACACTATAATTATTCACTGGAGTTATTTGCGTCGAGTGGCTAAAGTCTTTGCATCTAATCCTCCACTCTAACTCCAGGATTTCTATCTACTTGAAGCTGTTCAAATATTTCAAAACAGTTGTTCAAATCCCAAAGATAATTTGTTAATATTTGATTATTATTGGAATTTTCATTGAACGGAATAACTACACTTTTTGATATAGATACACATCCAGCTATCAGGATATAGCTTACTATTCACTTTTCTTTACTTTATAACGGTTCAAAATTATAGAAGAAAAAAAAGGCTAAACATATGACTGGCTTAAAATTTCTATTAAACCTCATCATGCCTTCTGCTGGCAATTATTTACTGTAATTAAATGCTATCGAGATGTTTTACTTGTCCTCACCCAAGGAAAAATAAAAAAAATTTCCAGAAAAACAGAATCGTTTGAAATTTCACCCAGAAAATTTTGTGTTGAAAAAAAACTAATCTTTTCACATTTATAACACGTCAAGGTGACCGTCTCTTGCCGGTGTTTTCAGGTTATTAGATTGTAAAAGGAAAAGGAATTCTAGAACATTTATAATCTTAGACATATCCGGAAGTAATATGGATCGAAAATCGGTATCGACGGACGCGTCCTACCAGCTGCCATCTTGGAAACTTGATGCGTTTGTATTGTCGCGCGACTATTTATATTAAATATTATATAAGAAAGAGAAATGGAAAGGCGGTAAAACCAAGACTCAAAGGATTATATTTAAAAAACAAAATACGGGATATCATGACGCATGATATGCAAAATATTTGTGATAAATATTTGTTGAAACTTTAAAAAATGTTGCAATAATCTAAAAATATCTATAATTAAATATTATGTGGATTACAAATGTTGAAGACAAAACCCAGTAAATAGGTATAAATTAAATTAAAACATCTAAATATCAAGGAGAAAGTAAAGTTTAAAAATCGGGATTATCTATAGAACCCATGTAACGCAAATATTTGTGAGGTAAATAGATAAATAAACAAAGATAAATTGTGAGATCGATAGCTGAAAATATAAAAATAAAATTTTAAAAATGATAAGTGAATCATACACACACATAATATTTAATAGCTTTACAAATCAAATTGATAAAGACATAAAGGTGTTTTGTCTTCCCATAACCAAGAGAATGAACTAAAAATGAAGATTGTCTCTAGAAACATCTTATCTACCCAATATCTGCTTTGGGTAAAAAAAATCAAAAAGTATGCATGACTAAATGCGAAAGGAAATTAAAATAAATAATGCAGACTCATTAAAAGTGCTAAAATATAATTATATATATGATGCCAATAAATACTGCTGCATCACCTAATAATTAAAATGGGCATGGCTGAGGGAATATTTTACTAAATATATTGCATTCCAAGATAAAAATAAAAGCAAACCTATTCTAGAAAGGCGAAAACTTCGCGATAATGCAATATATAAAATGAAATAAGTGGATTACAAAATCAAATAAACAAAGCGAAAAGGCCTTTGAATAAGTGAGGCTAAATAAATACAATTATTAATCGAAATAAACATTATGTCTAAACATTATATTCATATAACTACAAAAATACGCAAAATATTTTGAGGTAAATAGTGTGTCGATTAGCAAAAAAATAAATAAATAAATAAATTGACAAGCGAAATTACTAGGACAAATAAAGATTTTGAAAAAAATATAAAATTTACTATATTTTGGTATAATCTAAATTAATACATTATATTGCCTATGTATCTTAAAAGAAATAGCAGAAAAGTTCTGAAATCATGCTTATCCTAGTAAGCTAAACACCCTTGCTATAAAATAAGATATAAAAAATAAACAATTGGATCACCAAAAAAGAAATATTAAAAGTAATAGGCCCGTGAAAAGAAATAGCAGAAAAAAACGAAATTATGCTTATATTAATAAGCTAAATACCCTTGCGATAACATAAAATATCAAAATAAACAATTGGATCACCAAATAAAAAATAAAAATTAAAAGTAATAGGCGCGTGAATATGTAAAATTGACATAAACATTAATACTGATTAAATTCAAAAAATAAAAAGGTTCTTAAAAGAGGGTTAACTATGAAAGTTTAAAAGAGGATGAAATATTTTAGAGTGAAACCCTCTCGCAAACGCGAGAGGCATGCATAGGGAGCTAGCTAGAGACCCATCTTGTCGGTTTGAAAGCTAAGCGTTGACCGATCTCATTGGCACTCAGAATTCTCGCCTAGAGTATTCACATCTGGCAGAGTTATTTCCAGGGATTCCCCCTGCTTGGGTTGTTTTTCCTTCTACAGATGTGTGCAATTCCCCAAGGTGTGCGAGAATAGCCTCAACTGTCAATTAAAATGTCTCTTGGGCAGCTCTAGGTCATTAGGTTTTTAGCTTAGATGGACAATGGTGGAACATGGTTAGGTTAAGTGGGGTTCTGGGTGATTTTGGCATGATATGGTCACGAGGTGTCCTAACACTTTGTCGGTAGAGGTTTTGCTCAATTTGAGTTTTTTCAGTTTCATAAAGGGGACAGTGAAAATTAAGTTCTTTATCGGCAGATAAAACAGGGGAAGTTTCTGTATGTTTGAATAAAGGGGAGCAACACAGGTAGGAGTTGTAGAATCTATTATGGTAGCGTACTGCCGCTTCTAAAGCATTTTTCCATCCACCCTTGAAGTGGGATAGCTCAAGAGAAAGGTCTTTATATCTCGTATAGCTCGTTCTGCTAAACCATTTTCTGCAGGTTGAGGTGAAGTAGTTATTAATAGGATGTCTTTGGAGGCTGCCCACCTAGGGAATTCTCCATACACAAATGATCTCCCTTGATCGGAGACTATAGTTCTCACTGATTTCAGATCCTCATGTCCATTGAAATATTTTATTAGATCACGGCCATGTTGTTTCATTGCCTTTGCTTGAACCACCCTAGTAGTCTCGTCAATAATTAGTTAAAATGTTGAATTATCATCCTTGATGTTAGAAGGAGCTTCAGCGAAATCTATATACAGTATAGAAAGGTACCCTTGATTGATGGGGCAAACTCATCTTTGAAGGACGGCTCTTATACTTGAACTTGACCCTTTGACAAACTCTCAGATTTTAAGTAATATTGAGTGGGAAATAAACTAGGTTCAGGTTTCTTCTAAAAATAAGTGATAGAAAAATGAAAATTCAAAAAGAAAAATATGAATAAATGAGGATGGTAGACAGGCCATAGGAGAGCTGGAACATTGGAAGCACATGGTATTTTACAGGTACATTAGGTTAACTAATATCCCTCTCAACCCACTGATACATGGGATATGTATGGGACAATATCCCAGAAGGAATACAAATTTGTGTCGGTCACTGGCAATTTTATATTTATTTTTACAAAACATGGATGTGAATTTGCATCCATCGATTCCAAAATGTTCGGTACTTCTGAAAATGAAAACTGATTGCATTTGAAGATGGATTGCTTTAAGTCACTTCAGTGAAAAACATACTGCAAAAATATTTTTATGACAGATTAAATAAATTGAATTCATAATCCTCAAATGATGTAATATTTATGTTTCATGTATATGTTTCATATAATGTATATGAAAAAATGTATTACACAATTTGGAACAAACATATTTTCATTATTTGCTATTGCCTGTGTTTTAAAATGTTGGAAACACATTTTTAATCTCTTTTTGGAAATGGCAAATTCTTGATAAGTTTCAAGGAATTCAGTGATGCATTGTTACTTTCAATAATTAATTATCTTTATATATAAAATTGAATGTCTGTCTGTCTGTTTGTCTGTACTCTATAGATTCAAAAACCATACATCCAATCGCCGTGAAATTTTGGGATATTATTAGGTATATCACCGGGAAGATTTTTGAAAAATAATTTCATGAATATCTTGAATATCCTTAGAGTTATTTGCAGATTTGTAGATTTAACTCGCAAGCAGCGCCCCCATTGTGACGATGATAACAAGTTTTCTTATCACTAAGTTTGTTATCTTAAATATTATTTATCAAAAGTAAGATTATCTCAGGATGACACGGCAATGTGACACGGGAAAAAATGTTCACTATATAAAACTATGATTTTCTAACGTAGAAAATTAGGAAAGACAAAATTCAGGATGACACGGCACACAGGGACCGGGAAAAAATGTTCACTTTATCGAGAGATTCAAATTTACGAGTTTCAAATTATCAAAATATATCTTTTTTTTTTAAATAAGTTTTTAGAGAATTGTTTTAACAAATGTTCGCTAGACAAACCTTTACTCGGGTAAAACCTCGTAATCAATAATATTCATTAGGAAAACTTTCACTCGGATAAAACCCGGGCGAAGCCGGGTACACATCTGCTAGTTACTATATATAGTCACGACCGTCTTTCCTCATCGGCCTCTGTCACGGATGCGCGCGCATCTACCGAAAAAAAAAACTCCCTCTGCCAACTGAGCTATCGAGTGATACAAACCAATGATTAAGTTTACCTTATAAAGTCAACTAATCCTATTTCTACACAAAATGTACTCATACCTAACTAAAAAATTAAGATTTTGAACAAATACTTATATCATTTCTCACATATTAATATAGATATATTTATATGTTGAAAATAGAACCATCCAAATTTAAAATCATTAGATTGAAAAAAAAAGGCAAATATTGGCAAATACATATCTTATTCAATTCAATATATATGCCTTTTCATTATTACTATATATAATCACGAGAGTCTTTCCTGATCAGTCAGTCATTGGCCAGCCGCCTCTGTCACGGATGCGCGCGCACAGGGAGGTCACGTGCTCTCCGGAAGCCAACGGGCGCGCGCCGCCGGCAGGGGGGGGGGGGCATTACGTCACTCAAGGTCACCTACGCGCCAACGATGACACGTGATCGTAGCCGTCCAATAGGAAGGCGCCCGGCCATCCGTGACAGAGGCGGCCTATGACTGATTGATTAGGATTAGGATATGCATTTATTTAAGATGTCAATTTATCGGGTAAAACACGGGCGTTGCCCGGGGCACAAGGGACAATTTGGAATATAGATTATGAACACAAGGTAATAAGACCTAATCCAAATAAATAAATAGTGTGTGATAAGGCATAATTTGGATTATAGATTATAAACACAAGGTAATAAGGCAAAATAAAAAAATAGTGTGTGATAAGGCACAATTTGGATTATAGATTATAAACACAAGGTAATAAGACCTAATTCAAATAAATAAATAGTGTGTGATAAGGCATAATTTGGATTATCTATATATATAAAATTGAATGTCTGTCTGTCTGTACTCTATAGATTCAAAACCATACATCCAATCGCCGTGAAATTTTGGGATATTATTAGGTATATCACCGGGAAGGTTTTTGAAAAATAATTTCATGAATATCTTGAATATCCTTAGAGTTATTTGCAGATTTGTAGATTTAACTCGCAAGCAGCGCCCCCATTGTGACGATGTTAACAAGTTTTCTTATCACTAAGTTTGTTATCTTAAATATTATTTATCAAAAGTAAGATTATCTCAGGATGACACCGCAATTTATTTGAGACAAGAATAATGATACAATTCCAAGGCGAAGATACTATTCCTTTAACTTCCAATTACAGAGAGAACCAATTAATATTGATTTTATCAAACTTATCGAGTATTTTTCAAGGGACCGGGAAAAAATGTTCACTAGATAAAACTATGATTTTCTAATGTAGAAAATTAGGAAAGACAAAATTCAGGATGACACGGCACACGGACCGGGAAAAAATGTTCACTTTATCGAGAGATTCAAATTTACGAGTTTCAAATTATAAAAATATATCTTTTTTTTAAATAAGTTTTTAGAGAATTGTTTTAACAAATGTTCGCTTGACAAACCTTTACTCGGGTAAAACCCCGGGCGAAGCCGGGTACGTCTGCTAGTTACTATATATAGTCACGACCGTCTTTCCTCATCGGCCGACTCTGTCACGGATGCGCGCGCATCCACAAAAAAAAAATTCCTCGAGCCGGATTTGAAACAGCGACCTAAGGATCACCGTTTAATTACATCTACAGTCCTCCGCTCTGCCAACTGAGCTATCGAGGGATACAAATCGATGAATAAGTTTACCTTATAAAGTCAATTAATCATATTTATATACAAAATGTACTCATAACTAACTAATAAATTAAGGTTTTGAACAAATACTTATATCATTTCTCACATATTAATATAGATATATTTATATTTTGAAAATAGAACAATCCAAATTTAAAATCATTAGATTAAAAAAAAAGGCAAATATTGGCAAATACATTATATATACAGTTACGAGCGTCATTCCGCATCGACCTCTGTAACCGTTTGCTTTTTTTTTGGAATGGCGCCCTCCTATTGGTTGGCTACAGTCACGCCACCTTTGCCCCCCCCCCCCCCCCCCCATCATGCCTCCCCCACTCGCTCTTTCGTTTTTGTAACTATTGGTTTGGAGCGGGTCGCTCTTTAAACAAATGCATATATTAGTTAATAACTAAATTGAATCCTCTCTTTCCTTTTCCCAGTATGAGACGCCTACGGAAGCCAACAGTACATAGACAGATAAGGCACATAGTCTATAGTTATTAACTAATATAGGCATTTATTAAAGGCGCCAAATTTATAATTGTAACAAATAGTATTTGAATACAAACATTCAATCGGGTAAAACATGGGCGTTGCCGGGGTCATTCGGCTAGTAATATTATAATTATAATAATTTATCTCAAAAAGGTTAAAAACATATAGTAAAACCCCGCTAATACAAATCTGGGATATAGCAAACCTTCCCTTATAATGAACCTAAGGTAATCCCCAATTCCATTCCATTGAAGATACCATCATTATAATGCTCTTTGCAATTTTTAAAATAGTGAATTCAGGTCCCAAAATAATTAAAATCTATTTAAAATACTAAGTTTTTATACCCGAACTTAAATTGTATTCAATAGATTTTTAAAATAACCAAATTTTAATCATGTTTCAGCTTAAGATGCCAATTTTGAAACAATTAATTTAACATCATTGTTTTTTTTATATTCATGTTTTATTTTTCTTCATGGTTTATACATTTTTACACATTATAACATATTTACACATTATAACACCCAGGCTCCTGGAGTGGTTCATACATTTTTACACATTATAACATATTTTACACGTTATAACACCCAGGCTCCTGGGGTGTTTTATAGTTTTATTAAATAGAATATTCTTGCATTCGAAAAGTTTGAATTGAAAAATGCAAATTGCTTTGAGAATAAATAAAAAGCAAAGTAGAGAGTCCTAAAAAACAAACTCTATTACTAAGAAAACTCATTACCAAAGCTTTCACATGTGAAATTACACATATATATCAAAATAGAAAAATGTTTTAGGAGTATAAATAAATTTGTGAGGTTTTTTATTCCGAAAATTGAAGCTTTATTGTAAAAAAATAGACATTCAATGTTAAATTATTGAACGTTGCTAGCCATTACTTTATCCCATCTTTCTGGTAATTGACGGATCCCATCGTGGAAAAAAAAAACGGCTCTTTGGCCGCTATCCATTCATCGATCAATTTTTTTTTACCTCATCATATTTGGAGAAGTGCTGGTCAGCCAGGCCATTTTGCATTGATCGAAAGAGATAATAATCATAAGGAGCAATGTCTGGGCTATACAGCGGGTGGGTAGAATTTCCCATTTGAGCATTTCTAAATACATTTTAACGGGTGCTGCAGCAAGTGGCTGATCATTATCCTGTTGTGAGATAACTTTGTCCTGTCTATTGCAGCCATTTTTCTCGCAATGCTTGACTTAAACCCTTCAATTGTTTTCGGTAGACCTCCCTTGTGATCTTTATATTCAGATATAGCTGCTCATAATAAGTTAACAAGTGAAAAAATAGTGTTTGACGTCTCTTGGCCTCAGTTTATACAATTTCCTACGTTCCGAATCATTCCCATTTCTTTTAAACGATGAAAAATGGCTGGTCGAATGACTCAAAGTTTTTTTGCGAGTTCCTTTTGCATTTGTGTTGGATCTACAACAAGCCTTGCCTCTAATTCTTCTTCTTATAACATTGGTGGCGCTCCGGGATTTTCTTCGTCTTACAAATCAAAATTGCCATTTTAAACTGGGCAAACCACTTCTGACTCATTCGTTTAGCTAGAACATGGTCACAATAAACTTCCACTAAAATACAATGTCTCTCAGCAACTTTTTCTTCATCTTAAAGTAATGAAGTAAAACTCCCCGAAAAAACATTTGGTACAAAAATTGACATTTAAGGAACAAACAGAGATTAGGTTGTTTACACTTTACAGAAATGACGGTTACCAAAAAAGGAAGCCTTATGATGATGCTTAAAAATAATAGTATTGCCAGATGAAAAAATGGAATAATAAACTAGTAGCGACATCTTTAGCAATACCGCACAAACTTATTCATACTCCCAATAATTTTATATTATAAGAGATAAAAATAGAAGGCAATTATAAATTGTTATATAAATGGAAATCAACTTTGTAACAATTATACATGTTAGCATTCCCTTTGAAAGCAATCTAAAATTTAGCTAGTTCAACTTAGGCTAAACAAATTCAAATAAAAGGGCCCATGATGCAGAAAAAAATATGTTCCACCAGATGGCGCTCTACCATCAATTTTTTTTTTTATTTTTTCATTTGATTATAAGTGAATTGATACCATTGGGGATTTTTATTTTATCTTGCAAAATGTATGATTATATTTATGTGAAGTATAAAATTTCATAAATATATTTTTGAACATATATAGAAAATTACAAATGCTATTTTAATCTAAGTGAATAAAGGCATTGGGTAGAGAAAAAAAATTAGAAGATGAAGAAAAGGATAAAAAAAAACAATGTGATAAGATCAAATCCAAAAGTACCTTATCAAAAGGATGAAAATTAATTTTAAAATCATTATCTTTCGAAAAATATTTCAGGTTGTTTACTTTTAGATTATAACACTTTTAGTGTGCATTCTAGCTGATCAAACTTCCAAATGTATCCATGATTCTTCCTCTTCTGTATGTTATTCCAAATAGCTGAATGTTACTCTCTAAGAAACCTTTTTGGTTAAACTGCTAAAATAGTGGATTCTTATGCTAGGCCTTAATCGTCTGGTCGTAAACAAAAATCATGCAACTTAGGAGTCAATATTTGAAATACATTCTATAATTTTGAGCACGATGGGCATATGCTGAAAATAATCGTTCAGCCCTGCATTCTAATATATTGTAATTTTGGTAATAAATTTCTATTTGAACAGAAATTAATGTCAAAATTTGATTTAAAAAATCAGAAATATATAAATGGCGTCATATATTTGGTCAAATAAGGTTATGAAAACATGGTCGAATTATTGCAAGAGTCAAATTATCATGTGTCAAATTTACAAGGTTATACTGTAATAACTCAATTGTAAGATTAAGTGCAATTTGGATTATAGATATAAAACACGAGGTATAATTGAACAAATCTGAATCAATAAACTGTGCTTGACCTAAGGCTACATTTACTTATGTTATTTTATTGATTTGAAAATTGTTTTATATAGTGGCAGAAAGTGATTGCACAATTCTGTGTAAATTGATACTTTTTTTGGGTACTGTTATTCTATAGTAACAGAGCGTATAGATCTGTACAAAGAAACAGCCATTGAATTCTAAAGCATTCATGTCAAGGCAGATGGTGAATAGATCCAAGATGGTTTTTTGATCATTACTAGGAAAGGTGGAAGAAGAAAGAAGTTGCTCTAGGCCATCTATGATCAGAGAATGCGGGAGGCACAGAAAGAGTGATGTCACGTCAAAGGTCGACATTGTGAGACCACGAGGTTGGGGGACATTCTTTAATCTTGTAAAAAATTCAGATGGATCTTGTACCGAGTAAAGATTATGAGTTTTGACCAGGGGTTTTAGAAGGCTAGAAAGGTATTTGGCTAGTGGTAAGGCGGGTGACAGATGGTAAGCAACTATGGGTCTAAGGGGGATAAGATCCATCTGAATTTTTTACAAGATTAAAGAATGTCCCCCAATCTCGTGGTCTCACAATGTCGACCTTTGACGTGACATCACTCTTTCTGTGCCTCCCGCATTCTCTGATCATAGATGGCCTAGAGCAACTTCTTTCTTCTTCCACCTTTCCTAGTAATGATCAAAAAACCATCTTGGATCTATTCACCATCTGCCATGACATGAATGCTTTAGAATTCAATGGCTGTTTCTTTGTACAGATGAGAGGCTCCCCTATGGGCAGCCCTCTTTCCACAATAGAGCGTATAGATTGTAACCTGTCTGTATATATTGATATTTTAACATTTAAATGCAGTTTCAGTTTTATAGTCTCGGAATGCTTAACGTTTTTCTCGTGTTTTGAATTTTGTTTTTAATTTGAATGGAATTATTTATAGTCACTGTGAATAGTCATGAGTAAAGATATTTTACAGTTTGTTTATTAATATATACAGTTATCAGCGTCATAATCAATTCTTTTTTAATCAATTCTGTCATCGTTTGCTTTTGTGAATGGAATAAATACCCAAATATGGCAATTTCTCATAACCATCGGTGGTTCAGTGGTAGAATGCACGCCTACCACGCGGGCGGCCCGGGTTCGATCCATGGCCGATGCATTTTTTTTTTTACAATTTTTAAAAACTCATTTATATATTATACAAGAATGACATCCACGGCGCCAATTTATAATTGTAACGAATAGTATTTGAATAAAAGCATTTAATCGGGTAAAACCCGGGTGTTGCCCGGGTCATTCGGCTAGTATTAATATATTTTTAAATCACTACCATTTATTTTCTATAGTCATACAGTGAAGCCATTTGTTTGTCTTTTACCTGGATGTTTATAAAATATTTATATCATTGACTTGTGGGTTTTCTCCTATAAGTATTGTTGCGTCTTGGCAGACTCTTCAACCTTAATTCATTCCTGTGCCGGGTCTTGTATCTTACCAGGGCGTGCTTCAACCATCCTACAAATTTATATAAGGGAATAATGAGATAACTTTAAGTAGCCTCAAGCATTTTCTATTTATTTCCCACATCAAAGAGAGCAGTGAAGTCACACAGTGTGCCAAAATACAAATAGTGTTTCTATAATACATATATTCTGCTTATATTACATATATTCTCTTTAAAAAAATGAGTAAAAACAAATTAAAATAAAATAGGTTCATTTAGCCATGATGCAACAGTATATAGGGCTGTTTTTAAACAACTGGAATTTGCTGTTCTATAGCCTGAATGAGTGCATGCTACAGAGCTTCTCCTGTATGTGTATATTAATGTGTTTGTTAATGTTAGGAATTTTCTGTACTATAATCATCGTGAGTGCAAGAGTATGTGCAAATTTATGAGTTTTCATATATACTATAATTGTTCTTCAAAAGTCAGAGAGAGGTCATTAATATGGTTTTTTTTCAGTAACACAATATAATAAGACAAATTCCAAATAAATAAAGGTATTAAATGTGTTTTTATCTGATGGTGGTATCAAAATTGTTACCAAACCCCCCACACTATTTATCTATTTTAATTTGGTCTTATCACCTTGTTATTCTAATCTATAAATCAAACTGTACCTAATTGTTGTTATATGGTATGTGTTTTCAAATGTCTCCTAGTTTCTGTTCTATAGTGCCAGAAAGGATGTGAGTAGAGTTATCTTCATTGTGTTTAATTTGGTGTTTTCTTAAAGCCCCAGACTGTGCTGTTCTATAGTCACAGTGAGGGCTTGAGTAAGGTTTTTCTCCAGTATGAGTATGAAGATGTCTTTTTAAATGAACAGCTGTTTTTGTTTTAAAATCGCAGTGGGAACATGAAAAAGGTTTTTCTCCAGTATGTGTAAATATATGTACTTTCATCTCTCCTAAAGTTATTGATCTATAATCACAGTGAGGGCATGAGTAAGGTTTTTCTCCAGTATGAGTATGAAGATGTCTTTTTAAATGAGCAGCTGTTGTTGTTTTAAAATCGCAGTAGGAACATGAATAAGGTTTTTCTCCAGTATGTGTAAATATATGTACTTTCAACAGTTCCCTAGTTATTGATCTATAATCACAGTGAGGGCATGAATAAGGTTTTTCTCCAGTATGTGTAAATATATGTACTTTCATCTGTCCTAAAGTTATTGATCTATAATCACAGTGAGGGCATGAGTAAGGTTTTTCCCCAGTATGAGTATGAAGATGTCTTTTTAAATGAGCAGCTGTTGTTGTTTTAAAATCGCAGTGGGAACATGAAAAAGGTTTTTCTCCAGTATGTGTAAATATATGTACTTTCATCTGTCCTAAAGTTGTTGATCTATAATCACAGTGAGTACATGAGTAAGGTTTTTCTCCAGTATGAGTATGAAGATGTCTTTTTAAATTATCAGCTGCATTTGTTTTGAAATCGCAGTGAGAACATGAAAAAGGTTTTTCTCCAGTATGGGTATGAAGATGTCTTTTTAAATGAGCAGCTGTTTTTGTTTTAAAATCGCAGTGAGAACATGAAAAAGGGTTTTCTCCAGTATGTGTAAATATATGTACTTTCAACAGTTCCATCGTTGTTGATCTATAATCACAGTGAGGGCATGAGTAAGGTCTTTCTCCAGTATGGGTATAATAATGTTTTCTTAAATTATCAGCTGTTGTTGTTTTGAAATCGCAGTGAGAACATGAAAAAGGTTTTTCTACAGTATGTGTTAATTTATGTTGTTTCAAATTACTTGCATAACTTGTTTTATAATCGCAGAGAGAACATATATAGGGTTTTTCTCCTGTATGTTTATATTTATGTATTTTAAAATTTCCTAAACTTTCTGTTTTATAGTCGCAGTAAAGGCATTTGAAGGCTTCTTTTGAATTCTCATTTTGCATCTCTATCAGTATTTTATGAGATTGTTTTCTATTGTTAGATTGATGGTATATATTGGATTTGTCTTTTCTATATAATGTTGCACCAGGTTGCGGCTTGGCAGACTCTTCAGCCTTGATTCTCTCCTGTGCTGGGTCTTGCATCTTACCAGAGCGTGTTTCAACCATCCTACAAATTTATATAAGGGAATAATGAGATAAGTCTACTTTAAGTAGCCTCCAGAATAATTTAATTATTTTCTCACATCAAAGAGAGCAGTGAAGTCACACGTGTACCTAAATACAAATGATGATAATCTAAATAATCTGTTTTAAATAAATATAATAGAATATAAAAATAAATAAATATATAATTTAAATTTCAAATATATTAAAAATAATATAAGAAATACGCCATTAATCATGATGTAACACTTCCCCCTCTCCAGAGGTCGTCACGTCCTCGTGAGTTACCTCATCAATTCTCTCAAAATAGGGTTTGAGTCTTGAGACATGGACAATCAATGGGTCTTGGCCAGGATTATCTTTCGGCTCAATTAAGTAATTTACGTTAGACAGCTTCTTTAATATTCGATATGGGCCAAAATATTTTCTCAATAATTTTTCACATTTTCCGATTTTCCTGACTGGTGTCCAAACTGCCACTAAATGTCCTGGTTCATAGATTTTCTCATTGTGTTTTTTATCATAGTTTCTTTTCATTCTTTCCTGAGTCTTCTCTGTGTTGTTAATGACTACCTGTCTCGTCCTTGCTATTTTATCTAAGTAGTTTTCTATATATTCGTCGTAATCGTCCATGTTACTGTCCGTTGGGATATTCTCGTCGTCTAAGAGGGACATGGGTTCCCTCCCAAACAACAGGAAAAATGGAGAGTAGCCTGTAGTTTCTTGAATCGTGGTATTATACGCGTGGGTGATAAAAGGGAGGATTTCATCCCAGTTCTTTTGGTCTGTGTTCACATACATGCTGATCATATTGATTAAAGTTCTATTTAGCCGTTCCGTTAGTCCGTTAGTCTGGGGGTGGTAGCTCGTTGTGAAGCAGTGTTTCACTTTGCACATTTTCATTACCTCCTTCATCAAATTGCTAGTGAATTGTGAACCTCTATCGCTAATAAGAAATCTTGGGGCCCCGTGACGTAAAATAATATGCTCAATTAAAAATGTAGAGACTTCTTTCACGGTTGCTTCTGATACTGCCTTTGTTTTAGCATACTTGGTATAATAATCAGTCAACACAATTATCCACTTTCTTCTTCTTTTCGTTGATGGCAAGGGGCCAACAAAGTCAATTCCGATTCTTTCAAAAGGGTAGTTAGCTGGGGGAATAGGTTGTAAAAGTCCAGAAGGCAAGTGATTTGAACCTTTCCGACTTTGGCAAAGATGGCACGTCTTTACAAATTCTGAAACATCTTTCAACATGGAAGGCCAATAGTATTTATTCTTCAATCGGTAAGTGGTTCTGGCGACGCCCAGATGGCCATTCAGCATATGGTTGTGGTATTCACTCATGACTTCCTTCCTTCTCTTCTTTGGCACTACCAGCAACCATGCCCTACCTTCAGGATTTCGATTTTTCTTGTAGAGACACCCATTTTCTTCTTTGAAGTTCTGTGTAATTGAACGCTTGTTTCCACTAAGGTTCTCCTTAATATTCTCAATAAAATCATCCTTTTTGTCTATTATTTGATTCAGAAATAGTCTTTCATAATCTTCGTCCCATTCGTTTTCAGGTAAGGGTCCTCTAGATAGACCATCAGCGTCCAGATGTTTTTTACCCGATTTGTGTATAATTTCGAAATTATATTCCTGAATCTTCAGTGCCCATCGTGCTAATCGGCCGGTCGGATCTTTCAGATTCTTAAGCCAGCATAGTGCGTGATGATCAGTTACGATTTTGAAGTGCCTTCCATATAGGTAGGGTCGTAACTTGGACATTGACCACACAACAGCTAGACATTCTTTTTCGGTAGTCGAATAATTTTGCTCAGGTTTGCTCAGTGTTCGACTTAAATATGAGATAACTTTTTCTTTATCGCCGAACTTTTGGATTAATGTTGCACCCAGGCCGATGTTAGATGCGTCAGTATGAATGTAAGTAATTGCATTAGGATCAAAGTGCCCTAAGATTGGAGGATTTATCAATGCTACTTTAAGGGTTTGAAATGCTTTTTCTTGATTTTCTGTCCAGGTAAAAGGTACATTCTTTTTTATAAGACTGATTAATGGATCGGCAATTTTTGAAAAACCTTTGATAAATTTTCTATAATATGAGCACATTCCTAAAAATGATTGAACTTCTTTTATCTTTTTGGGCCGAGAAAAATCTCTAATAGCCTTGATATTATGCTCCGCTGGTTTTATACCATGTTGATTAGTTATATGGCCAAGAATCTCCAGTTCTTCGAAAGCAAATTGGCATTTTTTGTTGTTCAATTTTAAATTAGCCTCGCGAAAACATTTTAAAACAGCTTCTATTCTTTTGAGATGTGTTGAAAAATCCGAGCTATAAATGATTACGTCATCTAGATAACATAAGCAAATTTGCCATCTAAGATTACCAAGCATATTTTCCATGTTCCTCTCAAATGTAGCAGGGGCATTGCATAGACCAAAGGGCATTACGTTGAACTCATATAGGCCATGTGCTGTAGTTAAGGCTGTGTTTTCTTTATCTTTCTCCTCAACCTCTACTTGCCAATATCCTGATTTAAGGTCAATTGCTGAAAAGTATTTGGATCCTTGAAGTGTATCCAATACTTCATCAATTCTGGGAATTGGGTAAACATCCTTCACTGTTACATCATTCAATTTTCTGTAGTCAACGCAAAATCTGCACTTACCATCTCGCTTCTTGACCAAGATTACAGGGAAGGACCATGGACTCGAGGATGGTCTAATTATGCCGTCTCTGAGCATTTCATCAATTTGTTCTTTTATGATTTCTCGCTCTTTCGCGCTCACCCTATACGGCTTGTGTTTGATCGGTTTCGCGCCTTCTGTATCGATCCGATGTTTCGCTAAGTTGGATCTTCCTAATCCCGACGAAAACAAATCCTCGTACTTTTCCAAAACTTGTTTCAATTGCTCCTTTTCCGTATATGCTAAATTTTCATTTATATGAAATTGGGGTTCTTCATGCTCTTTTTGTTCACTTTCTTCCATAAGATTCACCTTGGCTGGCTGGCTTCCAAAGCACAATGTTTGGTTTTTTAATATTTTTAATGGTCGAGAGTAAGGGTTTGTTATCCAGATATATGTTTCCTTATTCACAACATTTATTAAGCTTCTCGCTAGTCGAAGTCCATTTGTTTGAAACATTTTATGGTTCTCCTCGATGATGTATTCGCCATCCTCTGCTTCTATTGAGGGCCTAATCAATTTAATATATAGTTTAGGTATAACGGTATCTGTAGTGCTCTTTATTTTTTTCAGATCATAATTGCTTACGTCATGATTACTCATCAAATTATATTTTATTGTTTCTCGTTTACAATCAATTTTAGCATTCATTTTTTAAAGGAAATCTCGTCCAAGAATAAGAGTTCATAGATGCGCGTCCATTACTACAAATTCGTGGGATAATTCAGTGTTATCAATTTTCAAATCTAAAATAATGCTACCTACCATATCTAATTTTTTCCCATCGGGTCCTGAACACGTTTTAGTGAGACTATTCATTTCACGGCCAGCAAAAAGTGCTGTTCTTAGGTCGACCACTGAGAGATCGGCGCCTGTATCAATCAAAGCTTCGCATAACCCTATCTTGTCCACATTAATATTAATTTTGTATCTAGGGTCCAACTTTCTAATTTCATTTATGGTCGACTTGCTTTGATTGAAGGAATCAGGCGCGACACTTAGTTTAAATCTTACAACACGGAATATCTATTCCGTGTAGGAATATTCGTTTGTGTGTCATTACAAACATCCGCATAGAGGCGAGGCCGTGTATAATCTTTCCTTTCGTCCATTTGAAGATTTTCTTGGCTCTTGTCTTGGGAAACTGAGGGGTCCTCTTCTACGATCCTCACAAACTTGACCCTGCAATACCGCGCTACGTGTCCTGGCTTGTTACACTTGAAACATATTGGTCTCCCGTCTTCTGTCCTATTCCTAATTGAATTTGGATTCTTATTGTATGTTTTACTTGGGTAGACCGGTTTTGGCTCAGGATTAGGAGTGTAAGATCGTCTAGGGGCAGATACCTGGGGCAGAGGCTTGTTCTGGTAGTACCTCGGAGTGGGGGCCTGGGGCTTGGAAGTGTTCTGGTAGTACCTCGGAGCGGGGGGCCTGGGGCTTGGAGGTGTTCTGATATGGTCTTCTGAACGACGTAGCATTCTTCCATTGCTCTTGATGATGGGGACGAGGAGAGCGTGGTCCATTGAATGAGTGGCAATGTGTTTCTTTCCAATAATATCATCAAATATTATCTCTACAGACCATACTGCAATGATATAAATTATTGCATGAGTCGCAATGTGTTTCTTTTCAATAATTACATCAAATATTATCTCTACAGACCTTAATGAAATGATATAAGTTATTGAATGAGTGGCAATGTGTTTATTTTAAATAATATCATCAAATTATATCTCTACAGACCTTACTGCAATGATATAAGTTATTGTATGAGTGGAAATGTGCTTCTTTTCAATAATATCATTAAATATTATCTCTACAGACCTTAGTGCAATAATATAAGTTATTGAATGAGTGGCAATGTGTTTCTTTTCAATAATGTGACATTAACTTGTCTTCGTAGTTAATTAAAAAACTAACAACAACATTAAGCAGGCTAAAACTTAATGTATTTATTGTATTACAAACTAAACAGCATACATATTTATGCAAAAGAGTTATTCCTTTTGTTTATATATGCGCCAACTTGGCTACTGATTATTATTGACTTTAATACTACTTTTATATTTACATCTCCCCTTTTTTTTTCTTTTCAAAGGTTCAGCCTGGAGACTGGCTTGATGAGGCGTCCAGACTTTGTTCTTAAAGGGTTACGGTCAGTGGACGGTAAAGTCTGTGATTGCTCCGTGGGCTCCGTTGATGGGTGGGGTCCCTTGTCAGTCTTGTCCAGCAGAGTCGGCACAGGTGGGGGTGATGCGTGCTCACTTTCAAGTGGAGGAGGACCATTGTTCTCCATTTCCTTATGCTAGTCCATGGATGAAGTTTGAGCCTCTGGCTCACCATGAAAAGGTCTAAAGAAGGCTTGATTACGACGCAATATCCTATCTTGAAATCTCACTGCATATGACCTAGGACTTAACTGCTTGACTACAGTAGCAGGAGTCCAAACTCTTTCACGCTCTTTCAAGAACACTGGTTGATTTTCAGAGAGTTGCTGATGTGATGTAGAATGCATATCACCATAAGATTTTTGTCTTGCGCGAGCGTTTCTAAGAATTTCACTAGTTTTCTCCAATATAGATGGTTCCAAAAGATCTTCTTTAATTGGCAACACGGTTCTGGTTCGGCGACTGTAAAGTCGTTGTACAGGTGAAGCTTATCCTTCTCTTGGGGTGTTTCTATAGTTCAACAGTGCCATTTGGATGTCTTCTTTTCCTCTTTCACATTTTCTAAGAAGACTTTTTGCTGTTTGAACTGCCCTTTCTGCCAACCCATTGGACCTAGGGTGTAGAGGGCTAGAGGTTTGGTGGGTAAATGACCATTCCTGTGAAATTGCTTGAATTCTCTTGAACAATAGTTGGTACCATTGTCAGTTTCTAGAACCTTTGGGATCCCATGTTGGGAAAACCATTCCTTTAAATATATTATTGTTTCTTTAGAATTTAATGATTCAAGTTCTTTAAAATCAATATATCCAGAATAACTATCAGTTACCAGTAAATAATTGTGGTCATTATACATAAAAACATCCGATGCTACAATCTGCCATGGATTTTTGGGTATTTCCTTGTTAATGATTGTTTGTTTTTGATTACTCCTGGAATTGGAAATGCAAATCATACACCTTTCTCCTTGGTTGATTATATCTTTTGTTACTCCAAGGCCAATAAATTGATTCCTTGGCTCTTTGAAGAGTGCCGTTGATGCCAATATGTCCGATGTGCAGACTCTTTAAGACCTTGACTCTAAGAGATTTAGGGATTATATATATTATGCGGAGTCCTTTGAATATTAAGCCTTCATGCAAAGAGATTTATTCTCTGAAGGGACAATATAATCTGCATTCAATTGGAACTCCAGACTTGTGTTCCGGCCATCCATTTATTAGAAGTGACTTTATTTACGATAGTTCTGGATCAGTTTCTGTTGCCGTCACCAGTTCATTCTTTGTTAGGCTTTGTGGCATAGAAATACATAGAAGAATTTCTAGATGCTTGTTTTCAAAATTTTCTTCTTCAACAGAATCTCTGCTTAGTAAATCAGCTATAAACATATCTTTACCTCTAACATATTTTACCTTTAGATCATAGGGCTGTAGCTCTAATAATATTCTCTGCAAACGGAGTGGCGATTTGCTCAAGCATTTCTTAAAAATGGTTTCGAGAGGCTTATGGTCAGTTTCGACCAAAATAGGTCTACCAAAAATGTATTCATGAAACTTTCGGCATCCAAATTTTATTGCTAAGTCCTCTTTCTCAATCCGGGGATAATTGCGCTGGTAGTCAATTAGTGTTGCTGAAGCAAAGGCAATAGGACGGTTGTCCTGCATAAGTACAGCTCCAATCGTATGCGAACTAGCATCAACTGACATTGTCAGTGCCGCATTTGGATTAAAGAATTTCAAAGCAGGTGCCTTCTTTAATGCAATTTTAATTTCTTCTAGATCATTATCAAGGGAAGGGTCCCAGTTCCAAAAAACATTTTTCTTAAGGAGCATCCTCATGTTGCTGGTCTTTTCCGATGCATTAGGTATGAAACTCTGCAAGTATTGTATCATACCAAGTAAGCGCTGAAGCTCCTTGCGATTTCTAGGACTCTGGATATCATTTATTGCTTTGACCTTTCCAGGGTCTATTTGTATTCCTGCTTTTGATATCAAATGTCCTAAAAATTTAACTTGTTCTCTTTCGAAGACACATTTTTCTTTGTTTAATTTGATTCCAGTTGATTTAAGCAAAGAAAGAACCTCATAAGTTCTCTTTCTCAATGTATCCAGGTCAGGTGCATGGATCAGGATATCATCCATTGAGTTTTCTACTCCCTTTAGGTCACTTAGTAAATCAGTCATAATTTGTTGCATTATTTCTGGGGCCGTTTTAATACCAAATGGTACCCGTAAGAATGAGTATCTTCCCCATGGTGTTGAAAAAGTGAAGTATGGTTGTGTTTCTTCATCAACTGGGAGTTGCCAAAAGCTTTTCTTTAAATCCAGTTTGGTGAAGTATTTGGACTTGTGCAAGGTGACTGCAATGTCCTCCAGTCGTTTGAGAAGAAACTCTCTTCGTAACAAAATCTTGTTTAAGTCTGAAGGATCAAGACATATCCTTATCTTTCCGTTCTTGCGAACTATCACCATATGACTGGAGATGGGAGTGGGGTGATTCACTTTTTTGACTATGCCCAATGCTTCCATTTCATCAAGTTCCTTCTTGACATTAGCTTTAATTGCAAAAGGTATTTTTGGAATTTCTGAAAAGTCAGCTTTATATTTATAGTTCCTTATAAGCCCTATACCTTTAAACAATTCTTCAAATTCCATTTCTGGACAGACTTCATCAACCCTGTAGATCAAGCCTAACTGTGAGCAGGCATCTCTTTCCAGAATCGGAGTGATTCCTTTTGTAGACCTGTGTAATTAATTTGCACTTTTTCGAGAGAAAAAGGATAGTTAGATAAAGAAAGAAAATTATACCTATAATTTTAAAATAGCCAAATGTCAGACTTAAAAAGCTAATTTTGGATTCATAAAATGATATGGTACAATTTGGATTATTAATTATAAACACAAGGTAATAAGGTAAATCTAAATAAATAGTGTGTGACGTTTTGGTAACAGCGTTGTAACCATCTACAGACAAAAGTAATGAATGAGAAACTAGAGTAAATATGGTTTACAAGCTACTAACCAAAGTGTATGAATTTTGAGTCCTAAAATGGAGGTAGCAAGCAGACAATGCACTATATCAAAGTACCAAGGTGCTGCACGCCACCAATGTTGTTTAAAAAAGCTTAGATTCCCCAGGCCAGGGAAGATAAGAGAGAGACAAGTGTTGATTAGATAAGAATATTAAATAAAGCGGGAATGATTCAACAGGTGATGGGAAAATATAATTTTGAATGAGAAATTATTTCACAGCATGTTTTAAATATGTTTTCAGGATGCCTGAATGACCAGTTTATTGGTTGTTGAGGTACAGCTTGCACCACGCTGATGAGGGTCAACAGCCTGAAACGCCTTCGTGGTTAGCTTTTCTTGAATAATCAAGAATGGGTATTTGGTCAATTCTGGAATAACGAGAATAGTTGATATTTATTCCGATAATTGGCGCAAGCCATCAGCAACTTTAATTTGCACGATAAGGAGATGCCTTTATCATAATTAAAATGTTTTAAATAGTTACTCTTATCAAGTGTGTAAACAAGATAGCAGATGTGAAGACAATTTTCTAAGAACCCTAAAATATTATTCTTTTGATTAGAAGTGTAAAAAACCCATTTAAAAAAAATAATGTTAAAGGCATATCTATAAACTAGACGAATGGCCCGGGCAACGCCCGGATTTTACCCGAGTGCGTATATATTTTAAAAACGTTTTAATTCAAATACTATTCGTTACAATTATAAATTGGCGCCATGGATGTCACTCTTGTGAAACGTCCCGTTCCAAACTGTGTGTTTTTAAAATGTTTTAATTAAAATACTATTCATTACAATTTTAAATTGGCGCCGTGGATGTCTCTCTCGTGAAACGTCCCGCCCCAAACACTGTGTGTGTCTTGAAAATATAAAAATAAAAATGTGAATTTTCATAAAGATTTCATCATGTCGATTTTTTTTTTTGCATTTCACCTACTAAATCGATAGAGATAATTACATTTGCAACATGAACTTAGGTATATTGACTAAATAGAAAACTGCATAGTAATAAAGATCATTTTTTAAAGGCACCATATCGTTTTTTTTTCAATAAAATCGAAACAAAAATTAACGATAAATAACGATAATTGCCTTAAAAATAAATTGCCTTAAAAAAAGAAAGATTCGCGGTGATTTTGTCTTGCATTCGTTTATACAATTATTATATACGAATGACCCGGGCAACGCCCGGGTTTTACCCGATTAAATGCTTTTATTCAAATACTATTCGTTACAATTATAAATTGGCGCCGTGGATGTCATTCTTGTATAATATATAAATGAACAAAAAGAACAAAGTCGTAGGACGAGTGGGTAACCCCCTCGATTCCCGACAGTTATGAACCGGGATTGAATCCCGCGTTAAAATTTGTTTAATATGTGATAACCTTCACATATTACACAATGTTTAATTATCATGAACTAGGTTGCTCTTGCTGAGCGGTACCTATTTATGTGAATTTGAACCATAATATATAAATGATTTTTAAAAATTGTAAAAAAAAAAATGCATCTGCCGGGAATCGAAGCCGGGCCGCCCGCGTGTAAGGCGAGCATTCTACCACTGAACCACCGATGGTTATGAAAAATCCCATCCGTGAGCTTCAGACAAACAAACAGACAAACAGACAGAATAAGGCAAATATATAAGTAGATACCATTAATATTTCCTCTTTCTTCCATACTGTAAATTGTAACACATTACCTTTGAAAGAAAAAGTCTTTTTCAAATTGTCTCTTAAGTAATTACTTACACATCATAAGTACTTCCTCGGTGTGGAACTAAGGAGTGTTCATGAAGACCGTGTCTGGAAAAGGACTCTCTCAAGGTGGGAAAACCTTCCTTGCTGAAGAAATTTGTACACATACACAACTATATATATTCCCCTATATTTTATCTATCCTTTATTTACTATTTTATAATATATTTTTTCCACCTTTGTACCAATTGATTAGAAGAATCAATAAAATTGTTTAAATTGTCAATTGTATATATTTCTGTAATTAATTTTTTGTCATCAAATATAAATTAATGCGGGAATCTCATCACGAGAAGTTGTTTTATATAATTATTTTATATATTTTCCCATTATATATGATGGCATATGCTATCCAATTAACACATTTTAACAAGTCATGTAAACGCGATAAATATAACTTTCAGAATTATTTTTGTGCTTATCCCTAGTACACATGGTACAGGCCATGATAATCATGGTGGGTAGTTAGCGACTGCTTTCACAGTAAGTGCACCATATGTCAACACATGTGAGAAGCAGTTCGACTTTACACTTACAAATTTCCAGAGCCACGTTTGGTTACTTGCAATCGCTGTTGGGGTAGGTCTTTTGCAAGAATCGGGGGCCATTTGAGCATTTTAATTTCAGTATTCTTCCCACTTAAAGTTATTGAATGAGTGGCAATGTGTTTCCTTTCAATAATATCATCAAATATTATCTCTACAGACCTTACTGCGAAGATATAAGTTATTGAATGAGTGGCAATGTGTTTCTTTTCAATAATATCATCAAATAATATCTCTACAGACCTTACTGGAATGATATAAGTTATTGAATGAGTGGCAATGTGTTTCTTTTCAATTATATCATCGAATATTATCTCTACAGACCTTAATACAATGACATAAGTTATTGAATAAGTAGAAATGTGTACCTTTTCAATAATATCATCAAATATTATCTCTACAGACCTTACCGCAAAGAAATAAGTTATTGAATGAGTGGAAATGTGTACCTTTCCAATAATATCATCAAATATTATCTCTACAGACTTTACTGCAATGATATAAGTTATTGAATGATTGGCAATGTGTTTCTTTTCAATAATATCATCAAATAATATCTTTACAGACCTTACTGGAATGATATAAGTTATTGAATGAGTGGCAATTTGTTTCTTTTCAATTATATCATCGAATATTATCTCTACAGACCTTACTGCAATGATATACGTTATTATATGAGTGGCAATGTGTTTCTTTCCAATAATATCATCAAATATTATCTCTACAGACCTTACTGCAATGATATAAGTTATTGAATAAGTAGAAATGTGTACCTTTTCAATAATATGATCAAATATTATCTCTACAGACCTTAATACAATGATATAAGTTATTGAATAAGTAGAAATGTGTACCTTTTCAATAATATGATCAAATATTATCTCCACAGACCTTACTGCAATGATATAAGTTATTAAATGAGTGGCAATGTGTTTCTTTTCAATAATATCATCAAATATTATCTCTACAGACCTTATTACAATGATATAAGTTATTGAATAAAAGAAAATGTGTTTCCTTTCAATAATATCATCAAATATTTTTTCTACAGACCTTACTGCACTGATATAAGTTGACAAAGGATACTATCTTTGCGCGTTAACACACAAAAATGGAATAAGCTAGAGCCTAAATTAAATGTACCTTAATACACAAAAAAGCGTGCACTCAAGGGTAACTGTCACTGCTAAAAATTGAAACATGTCAAGAATTTAGAATTTAGAATGCTGTACAAGATGATGCTGAACATCGCTACCAAAGAAAAAAAATAATTTTTGTTTTTAAAGTTTGTATTTAATATTTGTTTTATAAAATAAATAAAGCTTCCAGGGCTAAGTTTCTTTTTAAACTTTTATTTTCATGCTTTCGTAGGAATATTTGCTTTGTTTTGTGTGTTGAATTGAAAATATAAATTTATATATTTTTTTCAATTCAATAAAATCCTTTGTATCAATATTGAGTAAAAATGTGTTTTCTCCTGTAAAAGGGTATTCATGTCTGAAAGCTAGAAATTAAAAAGGTTTTTGAAAAAGATACTTTTCCCTGGAGGCCTGATGTTTTTACTCATTATATATTTTGTAAATATATCATTTGTGAAATAAACTAAAATAATAAACATCTTTGTATTCCCTATAAATAAAAAAACATGTTTGAGCTTTAATGTTAATAGTTATGAAAGTATTCATTTTTATTCGCTCAGAGATTGGTTCACTACTATCACGTGAGTGCAATCAGCCAATAATTTTTGAGTTTATAGCGTTCATTATTCTTGTAGCTCTCTTTATCTCTCTCCTAGTAATGTAGAGTTAAACCTGTCTATAACGCTCCCTCTTGGGACTACCAAAATAGGGTGCTATAGACAGGTCACTTTTAATGTAAATCGCATTGTACTACATATTTAAATTCGGACGCTATAGAGAGGAAGGCGCTATTTAGAGGTTGCACTATAGACAGGTTTAACTGTATAAACATTTTTACATTTGTTATTTGATTTGAGAACTTTTAAAAATCAATATATTTTGAAGTTATTCTATGAATAACTTTTTAAAATCTCTCTCTCTCTATTTAAGCTTATTTTTATATTATAGGGATCTGAAGCTTGGTATTTTTTTTTATCTTTCAACCGGAATTTTCAAATTCCAGTTCCAAAAAAAACTTCATTAGGTATCGCTTAAAAGAGCAACTCAACACATTATATTCATAATCATGTATTGGAGGAAATATAATAATTTACGGGGCTGCTAACCAAAATAGATGAATTTTGAGCCCCAATGGCCTCATAAAGAAAAATATATACAGAGCACCAGGCTGGGGAGGCTAGGGACAGGAACTCCGTTAGGGAAGAGGCAGGTTAGGCCGGATTGGGTCCGCGGAGGGCAGGAGGCAGGAAGAAGGCGGGAGGACTAGAACTTTGCATCTCTAGCTCTGGCAGTTGGGCAAGACTTTGATCTTGCCTCGTGGTCGGCAGAGAGGCACTTGGCTGAGCAGTTAGCGAGCGGGGAAGAAGTTTTTCCCGCCCTCTACAATCACTCTAGAGGGGAGTGAGTGGAGAGGCGTCTCTGCGTGTTGTCCTCCGTAGGGGTGCCACTGGCTGATGTCCAGTGAAGCTGTAAGCTGGCCGTCTGCCCTTGGTTGTCTGAGGCGAGGCGCACGTGTCTTGAAACTCTTGGGTCTTCGCTCTGTGTGTGCGTCATTGGGAGCGTCCTTGCCGTGCGCGAAAATTGCACCAGGGCTAGGCCTGGTGTTGAAAAACCAAGGGGTGCACACAGTAGTACCACCCCCCCGCCTCCGCGTTGGTTTCCCCGCGTCAACCTCAGTACCTCAGAGGTCCTTGATTCGACGGCAGATTCAGGGAGTACTGGATAAGGGTTCGAGGGCTAAAGGGGGGGAGTCCTATTGGAGCGTAGGACGGGTTTAACTAAGTCCGAACGAGAGGGCTCGGTCAGCAACCCTGCCAATGAACTCTCGGAGACGCCTGTGGGTGAATGGTCAACCCCATGGAGCCAGACCATAATGGTGGGCGCGAGGGGCCTACCAATGGCCGCTCGGTGCATGGAGAATGCATCATTCCTTCTGGCTGTGTGACGTGGTTTTTCAGCGAAAAACAGGGGATGCAAGGGCTTTTGTTGCCTATATCGTCCCTGGCTTTGCCGAATTTCTATTCTGAGCAGTTAGCGCACTTGACCGTGCGCGGTCTTGGAGGATGTGTGTGGTTATATACAAGAATTAATTCGCAATATTTTTACTTTTTAGTTTCTTTGTTCCTGATTTTCAAGTCTTTGGGAAAGAAGGTTTTTCTGGCTTTTTTACTATTCAAGGTTGGTTTCATATTCGATTTTTAAACTTATCGTCGTTATAACTTAGCTTATGAAAGATTTGTTTTGGTTTTACATTTCTTTTATCCCTTGTTTTGTATTTGTATCATTCTGAGAGTAGGGTTGTTTTTGTTTGTTTCAATTGAATTTGAATTATTGTTTAATTATGTATATACTTTTGATAATTTTTTTTTTAAATTGAGATCATTCATGATCGTTTTTTTATTGGACGAATTAGCGTGAGGTGTAATTTTCCTGATTATTTTGTTTCAAATATTTCTAATTTTTTTGAGGGTGATTTTAAGGGCCGTAATAAAATTTGGGTGGTTATAGATCAGTACAGTAGAACCTCTCTTTAGCGGACATCTCTCTCTACAAGGTCAGTTTTTATTTACAAAATTACCATTTTTACTATTTAGCAACTCTCCGGTAAGAAGTCATCTCTCGACAAAGGGCAGTTTTCATTTACAAAATTACCATTTTTACTATTTAGCAACTCTCCGGTAAGAGGACACCTATCTACAAAGGACAGTTTTCATTTGCAAAATTATTATCGGTGGAAGGCTGGTTAAACCGTTTGGTTTTCGACCACCATGACCCGGGTTCGATTCCCACTTTGGACACTTTTTTTCTGTTTAAAAAAAATCCTCAATGTCCCCCGATTCTGGCAAAAGTCTAACCCCACCAGCGAATGCAAGTAACCAAACGGGGCTCTGACACATTTGTAAGTGAAAAGTCGAACTGCTTTTCACATGTGGTGCGCTTACAGTAAAAGCAGTCGCTAACTACCCACCATGATTATCATGGCCTGTACCACGTGTACTAGAGTTAAGCAAAAGAAAAAACTATTTATCAACTCTCCAGTAATAGGATACCTCTCCCTAAAGGACACTTCAGCTCTGCAATTAGGTGTTGTCCTTTAAGGGGAGGCTCTACTGAATTGGTCTTATTGTTGACGTGCAAATGGTTCATTTTTGCAATGAAGGGATAATTTGATCTTTTGGACCTAGTGTGTGTGTGTGTGTAATAAAGATATTTGGTTTTTTACCGCTTTTGCCAGTTTTTTCCTTATTTCGATGTCTTTTTGAAATGTTGGATGCTCGTCTAGGGTCATCCCTAGGTACCGAAAATTGTCTTTCTTGATCTCGGAAAATTGTTGTGGGAAACTGAGTTCATTCAATAATTAATATTTTTGAGCATTTTCTAGAGAAGGTTTTTTATTATCTTTTTGATATTTTATTGTGACTCACCATTTTCTGGCACCAAATCATTGCAAAAATAAAGGACTTTTATGAAAATTCGAAACTATTAAAGACGTGTATGCTTATTTTGAAAATTAAACAATTTCTACTGCCCTTACTGCAATGGAAAAATTAATGGGAGGGCCTAGCTCATCAGTGGTGAACTCTCCCAAGGGTGCCCCCGGTGGTAGTTTAAACTGGCGAAACCGCTTGGAGGTTTCACCACTGATGGTAGTTTAAACAGGCGAAACCGAATTAAACGATTTCTCTGTTGAAACGAAGGAATTGGATGAAGAAACATTGAATATGCTTTCAAGAGGTATTCATTCCCATTACATTTTTAATGAGGGATGATTGGATTAATTACGATGATTAATAAATTTTAATTATTCTATCAGAACTGCTGACTACTAAGACAAATATTTATAGAACAGTTTGAGTCAAAAGGCGATCCATCAATTAAGTTTATATAAAAGGGCGTACCTGGATCTGTAAAGAAAATTGTTTTTTCTCAAAATATTTCGAGAGATTGCGCCCTCTTTATCAATTTATTGTACAGTGATAAAGAGGGAGCAATCTCTCGAAATATTTTGAGAATTTTTTTTTTTCTTTACAGATCCAGGTACGCCCTTTTATATAAATTTATAGAACATTAAATCAGGAATTGATGTACCAAACCAACGAACAAGATAATTCGATTCATGAATCAGATATTTTCAACCCATCCCTTCAAAGGCCAACAGATTCAAATGTAAACACGTCACCCCTGAAGACATAACTATTAGATTTTTTTCTTGAAAATAAAGATACTTCGGCCAGTACATTTTTTCGTAAGTATATATAGTAAATCGAGTCGAAGCAGCCATATCAAAACTCAACCACCAAGACAGATCCCATCAGAATAATAAGTGGAGTCGAAGCAGCCATATCTAAACTCAACCACCAAGATGGCAGACATTTAAATATAAGAATATCAGAACATAAACGAAATATCGATAATCAAGACAGTAGATGTTTAGTATACCAACATATAAGAGAAACAGGCCATTCCTTCTCCCTATCAGAACCGAAGACCCATTACTCTTACATCCACAAAAGACTACAGAGACTTATCATAAAATCCATCATATAAAGAAAGCACAATAGCATTAACAGAAGAATTATAATCTATAATCCCAATTGTGCTTTATCACCTTGTAAGCTTATTATCCGCCTGATATGCCCCTATTTTAATTATCATAAATGGATTCCTCTATATGTAACATATATCACACACATATGTGTAAAATATACTAAAATAAAAAACGTATTTGTTTTTTATTGCTGGAAGAATCTAATTTTTAACCCTAATGTCAATAGTTATAAACAGTCCATTTTATTCTCTCAGTAATTGGTTTACTACTATCACGTGAGTGCAATCAGCCAATCAGATTTGATATCATAACGTGTAGTATTAATGTTGCTATCTAATCTTTTATTAAAATAAACTTTTTTTATATTTGTTATTCTATTTTTACTTTTTTTAAATAATTTATTCCAGAGTTTTGTTTTACAGATAGCTCATTTTTTATCTCTATAAATTTATTTAAAATTGTGTCTGACGATTAATTTTTAAAATTATTCCATTGATAATTAGGTCTATGATCTACTTGGAGTACAAGACTTCAGTCCTGCCTCTACTTCCTGACTCAGCCTGTAACTACCTGGTTTACGCAGCAATCTGTTCTCCCTATGACTAGACTTCTAGACTATACAACCCGGGTAGTTGGTGATTTATGTTCCAGGAGTCCACGTTACCTCTATTTTCTCTCTATGTCTACAAGAGTCTGGGACATGATGGCAGATAACTGCTGGAATCTGTCCCGCGACCTGCCGGGATACACTTATAAGAGAAATTCAAAAAGGATGAAATTTATGATGGATTGACTTTTTTTTTTATATATATATAATGAATCATCAGTTTCTGACTTAATTTGAGGTGCTGATCACGAATATACACAAGTAATATTAGTTTTTTTTATGTATCTCATCAATTTTTAGAGATATAACATAAATATTTAGGCCACAATGTACAGTAGAACTCCTCAAATTCGGAAAGCTTGGGGCGCAAGGTTTTCCGAATTCGAGGATTTTCCGAATTTGAGAGAGTTAGATTTGTGAATATTTATGTGGCATAAATAGGCATTTAGATGACTGAGACAAATATTTTGAAGCATATGATCAATTTTAGGTTGAATATTATATGTAAATATTACATAATTTTAATTACGATTTTTAATCAAATGTTCCTTGACTTTTATGAGTTTTGAGCATGAAACCGATGAAAAATAGTAAAATATTTTGTTATGTATGTAATGCAATTGATGGCCAAGTAAGTTATGGCTTGGCAAAAAAGTTGCTGATTGTTGTCTGTTTCTTTGGCTTGTTTAACAAAGCTTCTTCTTCTCTCATAAGCATAGTTCGAAGACTATTGATGGTGTTGTAGCTTGCAAGCATTTCTGGTTCAGTGCGCTTTTCCAAATATTTTAATAAAACATCCAAACTTTTCGACGTTTCGCATCTGGGAACATCCGGCTCCAAACTTTCGTACCAGATGTTAACTGCTTTATCAACAATTTCGTATAACGGATTTTTTACTTGAGAAAACTTTTTGACATCTTTTTCGGTAGAATCAACAAACTTTGTAAGTTTAAGCTCAGACTTTTTTATATCATAAACAGTTGTCTTAGAAATTTTATACTTTTGCATTATCGTTGTATAGCTTAATCCTTTTTTAATGTCACTAAGAACATCTAACTTTTCACCAAGCTTAAGAATTCGGTACTTGCCTCGTTTTTGCCGCTCCTCTTTGGATGCCATTTTGTTGAAGAACAAACTTGTAAATGCAAAAAATTGAGAGTTGAATAAAAGAATTTGAAACTTTACAATGTCTGAAAATGTTTGATAATTTGAACTTTAGGTGAATCAACTTTGCAATAAAAAATGCGTGAATGGCTTATGACGTAATAATGCTGCCTTCTAATTGGACAATATCCTAAACTAAGCACAAAGGTCAAATGAAACTGTTGATTTATTTAAGCTTTTAAAAAAGGGGATAAACCCCTAATTAGCGATTATAAATAATCGGTAAAAGTAAATTAATTAAACACTTAAATTAAAAATAAATTACAAATAAAAATTAAATTAAATAAAATAAAAGCAAAGCAAAATGAAAAGTAAATAAAATAAAATAAAATAAAATAATGTTGAAATATCAACAAAATAAATGCATGTGAAAATTGATTTTCTGTATGTAAAAAAAGCATTACAATACTTTCCGAATTTGGGAGTTTCCGAATTTCAGAATTTCCGAATTTGAGGAGTTCTACTGTATAAGAAAACCGAATCTGCAAAAAATGTAAAATGCTACAGTCAATCCTTCATGAATTTCAACCTTTTCAATTTTCTCTTATAAGTGTATTCCGGCAGATCTCAGAACAGATTCCAGTAGTATTCTGCTATCATGTAGTAGTCCCTGACACTTTGATATCTCTCTTCCATCACTTTCATGTCTTGATGGAATCGCTTGCCTTATTCATCACTATATGCACCGAGATTATCAGGGAATTTGTCCAGGTGGCTATGCAAGTAGTGAACCTTACTACGCATATTTACACCCAAAGCTTCATATCTTTTAAGTAATTTTGGACAGGTTCTTTGTGATTATCGTCTCTTCTATTACCTAAATATCCATGTACTACAGCCTTAAAGCCTGACCATGCTGCTTCTTCAATTCCATTCATGGTTATTAGAATTTTTGTCATTCAGGAGCCTCTTGATTTGAGGTCCGTCAAAAACTCCTGCTTTTATCTTTTCTATGCTAATATCTGGGAAAAAACGACATATATATTTGAAGCATTATCCATCTTCATCTAGAGCCTTTACAAACTTCTTACATAAACCTAGCTTTATATGTAATGGTGGTAGAATGATTTTTTCCCGAGACACCAAAGGTTTGCTAATCACATTAACTTTTCCTACTGTAAGTTCCTTCCGAAGAAGCCCTTTGTTTGTTTTTTACCAATGTAATTGCCGTGCCCTGCTATCCCACATGCATAAAAAACAAGGATACTTTGCGTATCCGCTTTGAAATCCCAGTAAGAAGTTAATCATTTTTGAATCAACGGAAATAAACCAATTATGCTCATTGTATTTGATTTTATTCAAGATGGGTTTTATATTTTAAACATTTTCCTTCATTTTTTGTTGTATACGCTATTGGAATAGATGCATATTTATTTCCATTATGAAGTGAAACACATTTGAGGCTACGCACGGAACCATCGATAAATAGACGCCAATCTTCAGGACGGTATTCGTCTAGTTTTAAAAGGTGTAGCAAGCCTTTTACATTAGTGTAGTAAACCAAATTTGCCCTGCTGATAGAAGGGAAGGAACAAACTTTTTCGTGTCCGATAAAATGTTACGATGACATCATCTTCGAGTAGGGTCATTTCTTTTAATCTTGATGCAAGTAGTTCCGCATCTTGCTTTAAAAGTCTCAGGTCACGTGTCAAATCATTCAGTTTTGGTTGTGAAAAACGTTTTGGACATTCTTGATCTCCATAGTTCTCACTATCAGAATCATCCAGTTCGATATATTTTTGTGGGGTGTCTTCTGATCTATATATATAAAAATGAATGTATGTGTGTCTGTTTGTTTGTCCTTTATGCCTGACCAAACCACTCATTGGATCGCCATGAAACTTTGGGAAGTTATTTAGTATAGTACTGGGAAAGTTTCTAGCAAATAAAATTTTTGAAATAACTTTTCGCCTTGAAATAATCAAGATAAATATTTTAATTTATCTGTTATAATTCAACAATCTGCTCTAAATATTATCATGATGATACGATGATTTTGTAATGTAGAAAATTAGGAAAGACAAAATTCAGGATGACACGGCAATTTATATGAGACAAGAATAATGATACAATTCAAAGGCAAGATACTATTCCTTTAACTTCCAATTACCGAGGGAACCAATTAATATTGATTTTATTCAACTTATCGAGTATTTTTCAAGGGACCGGGAAAAAAAATGTTCACTTTATCGAGAGATTCGTTAGACAAACTTTTACTCGGGTAAAACCCGGGCGAAGCCGGGTACGTCCGTTAGTTCATTATAAAGAGGATTATTAGCACTGGATGAAAAACTGGGAGAGGACTATTTGGGCTGTGTGGTATTAGAAGTCTAGCTGAATATAGGTCTTTGTATATAAGCTTTTTCTTACCATTCTTGTTAAGTTTTTCAAGTCTTGTACGCAATAGTAACAATCATTGTCACCATAGGGATCCCAAATGTCAGTTTCCTTTCACCCTTTGTCCACAGGCGCATTGTTTCGACACACAGTTTTGCATACCTTATGTGGAGCCCATTTCTTGTCCTAGTCTCCTAATTTTATACCAAAACTAGCCGAATGACCCGGGCAATTCCCGGGTTTTACACAATTAAATGCTTTTATTCAAATACTATTCGTTACAATTATAAATTGGCGCCGTGGATGTCATTCTTGTGAAACCTCCCGCTCCAAACTTTGTGTCTGAGAAGCGATATTTTTATAAAGAGATGATCTGGCTTTGTGTCTTCTGCTCGAATGAATGTTTTTCTGTTAGAATTTTGTTCCTGCATACTAAAAATGAACTGGCTTCACCCGTGGTCTCTGCTTTTTGGAATATTTCCGGTATAATTTTGTATCTGATAATCAAATATGATACAGCAATATTGTCATCATTATTTTCTGAATAAAAAACAACTACTTTTTTCCAGAACCTGTCAATTTATTTTTCTTGACTAAAAATCCGAAAAATATATTTTCCAGATTTTTCTCAATGTCCTGTTAAAACACGTTTCACATGTCCATTAGGTCAGCTGATATTACCTCCCATCTTCACCGCTAGAGGCGCTGCTTGCGAGCGAAAGGGCAAATTTGCCACGCAATTTGCAAATAACTTGTATACATACTTGTTTACTTGTGTACATAGACCATAAATCTGTACATAGACAGGAAAAGCGCATATATTTTAATAATATAAATGAGTTTTAAAAATTGTAAAAAAAAAAAAAAAAATGCATCGGCTGGGAATCAAAACCGGGGCGCCCGCGTGGCAGGCGAGCATTCTACCATTGAACCAAGAGCAAACGGTGACAAAATTAAGAAAAAAATGATTATGGCGCTGATAACTGTATATATTAATATGCGAAATATTCCCGCTTTACAAAGTCTGTTATTGCATTTCTTTACGCTTTTACAGTACACCTATTCCCCGATTTACACGGTAGATACGTTCCTGAGAAAAACGTGTAAATCGGGGGATAGGTGTACACAGAAATAAAAATATAATGCATTGACAGGTTAAAACATGTACTCAGCACATAAGCTCGGGATTCCTCGTGAGATGTGTACACAGCGCATGTGTTCAATCACAGTAGCATTTAATATAGTGCGATAAAAACAAAAAAAAACTTATTTGGAAAACCGTGTAAAAGCGAAAACGTGTAAAAAAAGTACCGTGTAAATCGGGGGATAGGTGTATATTCGCACATATATAACAGAAAGTATTTGGGTCGTTTTTTCAGCATCTTCTTTTGGAAACCATTTTTCAAATGAGGAAATAGGTGGAAGTCAGACGGAGCTAGATCTGGTAAATAGGGTGCATGTGGTAAATGTTCAAAGCCAGAATCATAAATAGCAGCCATGGCTTGCAGCGGCCGATGACTTAGAGCATTGTCTTGATGATAAACAATCTTCCTGGACAACGTTCCTCTTCTCTTTTTTTAATAGCTTCTCGTAGTTGCTTCACAATATTTTTATGTTAATTGCAAGTGATGGTTTGACCCTTATTCAAAAAGTCTAGAAGTACACCCTCGGAATCCCAAAAGACAGACACCATAACCTTCCCTGCTGATGGAACTGTCTTGGCTTTCTTGGGGGGAGGGAAACTCAAGTGTCTCCATTGCATGGATTGTTGCTTGGATTCTGGTGTAAAGTGATGGGCCAAAGTCTCATTCATGGTAACAAATCTATTAACAAATTCCCCTGTATTAGCTTCAAATAACGCAAGATTGTCCGAAGATAACTTTCTCCTTAGAGCCTTTTGATCGGGAGTCAAAAGTTCAGGAACAAACGGGCAGAAAACATTCTGAGGCTCTAGTGTTCTCTCATGATTCTATCCACTGCTGTTTTTGGAATACACAAGGTCTCTTCTATCTGACTAACTGTCATTCTTCTGTCCAACATAATCAAATCATGTATCTTGTCGATGTTTTCTTGAGTAACTGCCTCAACAGGTCTTCCTGGTCCATGTTCGTCTTTGGTGCTGATCCTCCCTAATTTAAACGCAGCTACCCAATTTTTTACTGTTCTATAGGAAGAAACATATTTCCTTAATATATCCACCAAATCCTCATAGATTTCCTTCGGCGACATTCCTTTCTTACAAAGATATTTTATTACAGCACGAATATCGTTTGTCTCCATTTTAGATCATTCCTGTTTCTTGTCCTCTTTTAGAACCTATAACAAAAAACGGTTAGTTGTAAAAACTTAAAAATTTACATACCTTTATACAAGGCTTTAAGGTATATATGGTAACATTTTTCAGTTTCTAATATTTTGTTCTCATGGTCGGGCCATGGACTTATGGGACACCCCTCGTATATGTATAACATAAAATGGTATTTTAAAATCAAGTATATATATATATTTAAAATGAAAGGATTTAAAACACGAATGTTTCTTTTATACATAAAACAAACGTCTACTGCTCCTACTGCGATGAAAAACACGTTATTGCTTTGTGTTATTTATACTTAACTTGCTTTGTCTCTATTGTTTGCGGAAGAGCATTGCTCGATGCAAATATTTGAATGTAATTCTACTGTCTTATAAGCTTATCTCCATAGTTTTCTTGAAACCCATTTCTGAGATTCCTACTTCTGTGCTGCGTGTATATGCAGAATCGTCCAATACAGTATTAGAGCTCTGAGGAGCGGTCTGGTGGATTAAATTGGCGAAACCGCTGGGAGGGTTCGCCACTGATGGGCCAAGCCCTCCCAATGTGTTTTTTTTTTTCATCTAAGTAAGGGCAGTAGAAGTTTGTATTATGTATAAAAGAAACATTCGTGCTTTTGATTCCTTTCATTTTAAATGTATAGATGGCGCGTTATTGCTCTGTGTTATATATATTTTTACAAATAATATCCGGTTTCGCTTGGTTTCTTTTAAATTGAATGTATCAACATGAAATATGCTTCAACACAAATCTACTTATATATTTGCCTTATTCTGTCTGTTTGTTTGTCTGAAGCTCACGGATGGGATTTTTCATAACCATCGGTGGTTCAGTGGTAGAATGCTCGCCTGCCACGCGGGCGGCCCGGGTTCGATTCCCGGCCGATGCATTTTTTTTTTACAATTTTTAAAACTCATTTATATATTATACAAGAATGACATCCACGGCGCCAATTTATAATTGTAACGAATAGTATTTTAATTAAAACAATACTAAAATATATACGCACTCGGGTAAAACCCGAATGCTCGCCTGCCACGCGGGCGGCCCGGGTTCGATTCCCGGCCGATGCATTTTTTTTTTTTTTACAATTTTTAAAACTCATTTATATATTATACAAGAATGACATCCACGGCGCCAATTTATAATTGTAACGAATAGTATTTTAATTAAAACATTACTAAAATATATACGCACTCGGGTAAAACCCGGGCGTTGCCCGGGCCATTCGTCTAGTATTATATATATGATTAATTATCACTCTAAAAAAATGAAATAATTTAAAAAAATAAATACAGTAGAACTTGTATAATTTGAAAACATCTTCAATTCGAATATTTATCTTGGTCCCTAGAATTTCCTATAAATAAAATTTACGTTTTTAATTCGAATTATTGGATAATTCTATTTTATTTCTGGTTCCTTGAGCTTCGAATTATTCAAGTTCGACTGTATTTTAAAATGAAACTCAAAGTGAATGAACAATGTGGAGTCAGGACACGTGAATCTCTTGATTGTGGAACCGGGAAATTTCTCGAGGAAGAGAAGATGACAACAGCGACTACCTGTTATCCCTGATGAACCGCGAATCTACCCAAAGAAAAGAAAGAATAATTAATAGGGCTTCTGTGGTCTCTATTAAAAGCGTTTTACTTCCCACAATGAAAAACGTAAATAAGGTACAGAACGAAGTGAAGCACAGAATACACACCGGCGAACATCCCCCTATAGAGAAGCACCCATAACAGTATCTAAGACAGAGAGAGAAATAATGCAGAAGGAAGTTGAGACCATGCTTGTAAGAAAGGAAATCCAGCCATCTGAGAATCCCTGGTCAGCCCCAGTGGTGCTGGCCAAGAAGAAAGTATGTATATTTAGATTCTGCATGGACTTACAGCAGCTAAATCACATCACCAGGAAAGACGTTTTCCGTTGCCCCGCAAAAAAAAAAAAAAAAAAACTTAGTGAAATATAAAATGATAATGATACTAATAATGATAAGTTAATATCAATAATGCAAAATATTTGATTTACAATTTTTTAGCGCGCCATCTGTTATGAAAATTAGAAACTATTATAGACGCATATTATTCTTTTAAAAATTAAAAAAAAGTCTAGAGCCTTTACTACAATGGAAAAAAAAAATGGCGAAACCGCTGGGAGGGTTCACCACTGATGAGCCAGGCCCTCTCATTAATTTTTACATTACAGTAAGGACAGTAGAAATGGTCTAATTTTTAAAAGAATCATACAGGTCTATAATAGTTTAGAATTTTGAAACAAAAATATTATTTATTTATAACGTCAGCACATCTAGGCAACTACAATTCACCGGGTAGTTGGCGATCTAAGGAGACGCTCCAGGAGCCTGGGTTACCTTTACGTTACTACTACTACAATTCTATCAGCAAATTATATACAGCTAGAAAGAACGGGATACATATAACCCAGGTTCCTGGAGCGCAAAACGCCAACTACCCAGGAAGTCCAGCTCACCAATATGGACTAGTGTTGAGCGCTTTTACTCACGTTCTGTTTAGATTGCTGAACTGAACCAGTTGTCCAGGAAACTCCATGCTTGGGTTGAGTCTGGAAAACTGACCATAGATGTAGGATTGAGTTGGGTCAGTCCAAGCAGCTGTTTGTATCCTATGTCTATAGAATGCTGGACAGCTGAAGAGGAGATGATTAACTGCCTGTGGCTCTTCTGAACAGTGGATGAAGGTAGGGTCTGTTTCGGGATGCACACGTGTAATGTCTGCCTATACATGGCCCGTGAGGATGGTGGTGGGGGCCTCTTCATGGCGGATTTTTGGTAGTTATTTAAGGAGATGGTTTAGAGTGGAAGCAATTCTCCTGAGGGATCTGGTCGAATAGTCTCTCTTGGGAATATAATACAGTCTATGATGATAGAGCAGCTTCACGTGTTAGGTTTCGAGCATGAGTTCGAGGCAGGGTAGAGTATGAGTGTGGTAGGACAGAAGTAGCGGCAATTTTTGCTGCACTGTCTGCTAGTTCATTGTTTTTGATTCCAGTGTGTCCAGGTACCCAGCACAGCCTGATGTAAGGAGCTCTGTTAAGGACTTTTATTATATTTGCCACTTACGATGTATGTGTTGGTCCTAAGGAGCAGATAACTGCTAAAGCGGATCTACAGTCCGAGGCAATGGTCACTCCTGCTTTGGTTGGACTTATCTCCGCGGGTTTAGCTGCTCAGAGAATTGCCATGAGTTCAGCTTTAAAGGTGGTGCAGTCTGGGTGAAGCCTTAAGAGATCTGGCTGATGTTCTTTGGAAGGAAAGATGATCGCAGTACCAACGCTTGAATCACTTTTTGATCCATCTGTGAAAATTAGTAGCGTTGTAACATCTTCTAGGTTAAAATTGAAGGAAGGGGGTCGTCTGAATGGGGGGTATGGCAGCGCAGTAGGTCCTGGCTTGTATTCATAGTTCCCCTCCTTGATCTCCTTTACGACAAAAATACCTATTTATCAAATAATAGAACCTCTTTTGAAAAATATTGTACAGTAGAAACTCCATGAGAGAACATCCTGCTAGCGTACACCTCTCAATAAAGGACAGTTTTAATTATCAAAGTTACCAATTTTACTATTTAGCAACTCTCCGGTAAGAGGACAACTCTCCCTAAAGGACAATTTGTCTCTACAATTTGGTGTTGTCATCTACAGAGAGGTAGTTCTACAGTAATAAAATATACTACAAATAAATATTTCAGCTACTACCATAGAACAATTTGTTTGAAATATAAGTGAAATTAAAAGTCACAAAGAACGATCATTTATTGATAGTGAAGAAATAAAATATTTGGTGAGAATATAAAATCACTAAACAGTTGTCCATCATATATAATCACATTAAATTTGAAATTCACACCTCGCCTTCTATACGAGGTGTGTTCAAAAGGTATCGCGACTTTTGAATTTTCGCGGGTTACGTATATTCGAATTTCGATCTTTTTGTGGCTTTATGTTGGTTATCATGTCTCTCACTTATGCCGACAAGCTCGGTCATTTTGAATGTTCACTTAATTGTTGACAGCTGCTTTGCTTGTAGGTGTTCTGGATCGTCTTCGATTTTTACCTATTTCCAAAAATGGATCAAAGAACCTGTATCAAATTTTGTGTGAAAAACGAAATTAAGTGCGCGGATGCATTCCGAATGTTGACTGTGGCATACGGAGAAGCTACCTTGGACCGAAGCAACGTTTATCGGTGGTACAAAATGTTCTCAGAAGCCAGAGAAGATGTGAACGACGAAGAGCGTGCCGGACGCCCGAGCACTTCAACAACAGACGAAAAAATTAATGAAGTGGAGAAAATGATATTGGCCAATCGTCGAATCACCGTTAGAGAAGTCGCTGAGGTCCTAAACATATCGATTGGCTCGTGCCATTCGATTTTTATCAATGATTTGGGCATGAGACGGGTCGCCGCGAAATTCGTACCAAAATTGCTCAATTGCGACCAAAAACAGCATCGCATGAACATTGCTAATGAGATGTTGGACTCTGTCCGCGACGACCCAAATTTGCTCAAGAGGGTCATAACTGGTGATGAAGCGTGGGTTTATGGTTATGACGTGGAAACCAAAGCTCAATCATCTCAATGGAAGCTGCCGCACGAACCAAGACCGAAAAAAGCGCGCCAAGTTCGGTCGAATGTGAAAGTTTTGCTGACAGTTTTCTTCGATTGCAGGGGCGTGGTGCATAATGAGTTCTTGCCACAAGGTAGAACGGTCAATAATGGATATTACCTGCAAGTCATGCGCAATTTGCGCGAAGCAATCCGCCAAACACGCCCGGATTTGTGGAAGAACAAAAATTGGCTTTTGCACCACGATATCGCCCCTGCTCACACATCGTTGCTTGTGCGCGACTTTTTGGCCAAAAATAACACACTAATGATGCCGCAAACACCGTATTTCCCAGATCTGGCCCCCTGTGACTTTTTCTTGTTCCCTAAACTGAAGAGGCCCATGAAAGGATGATGTTACGCTACGCTTGACGAGATAAAGACGGCATCAAAGGGGGAGCTGAAAAAAAAATGATTTTTTGAAGTGCTTCGAAGATTGGAAAAACCGTTGGCACAAGTGTATAATATCTCATGGGGATTACTTTGAAGGGGACAAAATAGGTATTCATGAATAAATAAATAATTTTTGAAAAAAACACAAAAGGCGCGATACTTTTTGAACACACCTCATACACACCTCGCCGTTTTTATTTTCATGTTCAAATAAATCTAAATGTTAAATGGCAGATATTACAAAATTTATTGATTTAATTTGATTAAATTTTGATGAGATATTTTTTGTTTTTCAAAATATATTTGAAAACTTCAAATAAATATCAGAAATAAATGCCGTTCTCTACTGAATTTTGAAAGGAATAATCTAATAAATTGGCGCTACTTCTTTTCTACCACACTCATACTCCACCTTTCCTCGAACTCATGCTCGAAACCTAACACGTCAGGCTGCTCTATCATCATGGACTGTATTATATTCCCAAGAGACCATTCGACCAGATCCTTCAGGAGAATTGCTGCCACTTCAAGCCTTCTCCTCAAATTTCTACCAGAAATCCGCCATGGAGAGGTCCCCCACCACCATCCTCACGGGCCATGGCCAAGTACTGGCAGACATTACACGTGTGCATCCCTAAACAGATCCTACCTGCATCCACTGTTCAGAAGAGCCGCACTCGGATGATCATCTTCGCTTCAGCTGTCCAGCATTCCTAAGACATAGGATTCCAGCAGCTGTTTGGACTGATCCACCTCAATTCTACATTTAAGGTCAGCCTTTCAGACTCAAACGCAGCATGGAATTTCAACTGGGTCAGCTCAGCAATCTAAACAGGACGTGAGTAAAAGCGCTCAACACTAGTCCATACTAGTGATCTGCACTCCCCGGGAAGTTGGCGTTCTGCGCTCCATTTGTTATAAATATATCTCTTTTATAAAATAGATAATGCCTTTAGGACTTAAATTTAAATTCAATTTAGAGGTATTAAAACTTGAAATTAAATTACAAATCCTCAATAAAACCTCTTTTTTCACAGACAGGTATTCAAATTTGAAAAATTACTATTATTCAATTGGTTGTAATCCTAGTTTTCATACCTACATGTGTCATATACCCATGATACAAATATTTGGTTCAGTTGGTGTTCAAAAATAGTGAAATTGTGATACCTAACCCAGGCTCCTAGAGCGCAAAATAAAATATATAATTCTGATTAAATAAATTTGATACAAATTAAACAGAATATATTATTACAATATATCCCTATATATAGTCACGACCGTCTTTCCTCATCGGCCTCTGTCACGGATGCGCGCGCATCTACTAAAAAAAAACTCCCTCGAGCCGGATTTGAACCAGCGACCTAAGGATCACTGTTGTAACATCTACAGTCCTTCGCTCTGCCAACTGAGCTATCGAAGGATAAAACTGTATGAATAAGTTTACCTTATAAAGTCAACTAATCCTATTTCTACACGAAATGTACTCATACATATATTATATTATATTATCAACATATATAGTCACGACCGTCTTTCCACCGTCATGTCACGGATGCGAGCGCATCATCATTATGATCATTATCATTATCTAATGATAATAATAATTATTATTATTATAATATTATTATTAATATATATAGTCACGACCGTCTTTCCTCAATTCCTCATTGCTGTCACGGATGCGCGCGCACAGGGAGGTCAGGTGCTCGCCGGCAGCCAACGTGCGCGCGCCGCCGGCATTACATCATAGATTATAAACACAAGGTAATAAGGCCAAATAAAAAATAGTGTGTGATAAGGCACAATTTGGATTATATACTTATATAATTGCCTTATTCTGTCTGTGTGAAGTTCACTGTGTGAAGTTCACGGATAGATTTTGGTCAGAATGGATAAAATAAAAAAAGTGTCAAGGGATGGGAATCGAACCCACGACCTTCCGCTTCCCGGGCAGATGCCATGACCACTAGGCTACCCTGGACATATTTTTCCGTTCACATTTTTATTTTTATATTTTCAAGACACACACAGTTTGGGGCGGGACGTTTCACAAGAGAGACATCCACGGCGCCAATTTATAATTGTAACGAAAAGTATTTCAATTAAAACATTTTAAAAATATATACGCACTCGGGTAAAACCCGGGCGTTGCCTGGGCCATTCGTCTAGTATATATATAGTCACAAGAGTCTTTCCTGATCAGTCAGTCATTGGCCGGCCGCCTCTGTCACGGATGCGCGCACAGGGAGGTCACGTGCTCGCCGGCAGCCAACGGGCGCGCGCCGCAGGCAGGGGGGGGGAGGGGGGCATTATGTCTCTCAAGGTCACCTACGCGCCAACGATGACACGTGATCGTAGCCGTCCAATAGGAGGGCGCCGGCCATCCGTGACAGAGGCGGCCTATAACTGATTGATTAGGATTAGGATATGCATTTATTTAAGGCGCCAATTTATAATTTTAACAAATAGTATTTGAATAAAAACATTCAATAGGGTAAAACACGGGTGTTGCCCGGGTCATTCGGCTAGTATTTACATATGGCTGATATTGAATACACACATTATTCTGTTAATTGATATTTCTGCGTTCATTCCACTTGTGTAATCGATATATCTTTAAGTGCTAATCTTTGTAAGCTCAAGGAACTTAAGAAATTAACTAGAGAAATATAGGTATGTGGAAAATAATAATTTTGATATCAATAAAAAAAAAATAATTTGTTTTGAGATGTCAGAAAGAAAAAAAAAGCAAGATAGATTACTTTGACATCGTCCATATAGAAGAATGCTCGATCTGTCTGCTCGATATCAAGGAAAGAGCATTCCCAGAATGTTGCCAACATCAGTTCTGTCTGGAATGCTTGAAAGAAGCCGCGAAACATCGAAAAACATGTCCTATTTGTCGCAGTTAATTTAAAAGAATTATTTTCAATGTCCATGGCGTTAGTGATTATGACACAATCCATGTTGAGAGGCCCCAAAATGCTACAATAGACGGAATTCTCAGTAGAATTGAAGACTTACGTGAAGAACACATTGAACTACGTATTGAGGCACTTTTTTGGAGACAAGAAAATTTGAGAATGCGAAGACATATAGCCACTTTAAGAATACTAAGACAAATGCTTCTAGAACAACATGGTGAAACTGATGCAGCCCACCGAAGACATAGAGAATCTGACCATGATGACCTGGAAATTGATGCTGAGAGACAAATAACTACAGATTCAGATAATGAACCTGAAATATAAACATGTCACCTCTGAAGAAATAGCAATTAGAATTCTGTGTATCAGAAACTGTTGTACGCTACAACGAAGAAATATATTTTAAAAATTTTGAATTTATTTATAGTCTACTATAGCCTTTAATATTCGATATGAATTGAAAATTATAAAGTTATTATATATTTTTTGTATATATATTTTTTGTAAAATATACTAAAATAATAAACATTTTTGTGTTTGATGCAGGGAAAATATTTGTAATTCAAAGCATATCTCTCTCAATATATAAAAGTTAATGTATGTATATAATATTAATATGTTATGATTATTTTGTTTTGTTGTTGAAAGATATAGAGAATTGAAAGTGCAGTCGTAAAAATAGGAAAGATTATTATTTACCTATCAAGTAGTTTTTATTTTGAATTACTTGAAGCAAATTACACATTCAATTATTTTTCACACTAAAATAGAATTTATAAAATGAAATCAATATTCGTGAATTAAAAAATAGGTAGGTAAACTATACATATTCACATCAATATTCAAATTGTGATCATAAAAAAGTAGAATTATCAAGGAATGAGAATACAATATTTAAAATATAGATTATATTTGAGTTTTAGATTATATAATATATATCATGTGTATGAGTGTATATAATATAGTGTACAGTAGAACCTCCATGAGAGGACACATTTGTATAAAGGCCAGTTTTTATTTGCAAAATTACATTTTTACTATTTACCAACTCTCGGGTAAGAAGAAACTTCTCCCTAAAGAACACTTTAGTTCTGAAATTAGGTGTTCTTTACAGGGAGGACATACTGTATATGTAAATATAAATCTCTCTATATAAAAGTAAATGTATATATGTATATATGCTTGTCAGCTATGCACTTTCTCAACACTTAATTAATCTGCCTGAAATCTTAACAGTATATAGAGTTAAGACTGGAAGAGATTTTTGTCATATTCCCAACCAAGAAAAAATAAAATTGACCAAATACTGAAATTATACATAATTTAAATTTAAAAAATATAACAAAATTGTTGTGTAATTTTAAATAGGCATCAACAAGGTTTTCTCTGCGAAACATTCACACGAGCAGCATATACAAATAAGAAAAACGATTTTAAAAACCTCACATTTTTCCATTTAAACTTCTAATAAAAATTTAATGAGTACAACAAGTAGGTGTATATATGAAGTTATAGCGTGAAATATAAGCTAATAAAAACTTATTCAAATAAAACCAATAACTAATTTACATTTTTTGTGGGAAAAAAAAAACTGTAGTGTCGCCTCCCCGTATTAGTCACAACACGCAGCCAATAACTACTGGTCAATTTCTGTTTAATTGCACCGTTAAAGTCGTATATATACAAATATGTATTTACATATTAATAATAAAAAAACATGCAAAATACACACAGATGTTTACATACACAACACATCTCCCCTCTTAGTAGTGCAGCCGGTCTGGCGGTCTTCTGGATCGCTGCGGTCTTGGACTGCGCACAGGGACAGGGACAGCCGCAGCAGCAGGGCCCGGTTCTGGTTCTGGAGTGTCCGCTTGTGCTGAAGACTCCGCTCCTTTCAATTCTTCGTCCACCTCCGGGGATTCTTCCATTGTCTTCTCCTGTCCTCCAAGCCTAGAGTGATCTCGAGAAGTGCCAGGAAGTATAAAATCTCTTGATGTACCCGGCAATACCAAATCTCTCACTTCAGGAACTTCTTTCTTGATAACTGGCCTTAGTTGATTTATGTGTCTTTTCACATAACGGCCTTCGTCTTCTATAAGGTAATGTCGGCTGCTCAGTAGTTCCATGATCCTGCCCCTTTTCCATTTTGGTCCGTTAGCAAAACCCCGGAAATACACATCAGAGCCGACCGTAAAATGCTCTTGCTTCCTCATGGCATCATGGTACACCTCTCCTACCTTCGCCATTTTCGGAATCAAATTTGAAAATCTTGATTTTAGACTTATTTTCATTAAAGGTTCTGCGGGAGACTCCTTTAATACCGTTTAGGAAAAGCTCTATGGGTGAATAAAAATCGCTGTAGATTGATTTCTATACTGTCCTTTCCTTGGTTCTTTCGTAAAGAGTTTTTAAATTCATGTACATATCGCTCAGCTGAGCCATTAGTACTGGGATTGTACGGACTCGTTTTGGTGTGTCTTATACCATTTATTGTTGTAAATTCCTCAAATTCACTTGAGACAAATTGTCCTGACATTATCGGTTACCAAAAGTTCAGGTAATCCAAATCTGGCAAAGATCTCCCTAAGATGTCCTATGATAGTCCTGCTCGTAATGTCTTTTATGATGACAATCTCCAGCCATTTGGTGTACGCGTCTACAAGGACCATAAACATTCGTCCCATAAAGGGACCTGCTAGATCTAAGTGTAGACGGTGCCACGGTTTCTCAGGCCAAGTCCACTCTGCAATGGTAGACGGCGGCATACTTGCAGATTCTTGGCATATTCTACAATCTCTAGCCAACTCTTCAATGTTCTTATCTATGCCTGGCCACCAAAAATACCGTCTAGCAATCATTTTCATTTTCACCATCCCTAGGTGCATCTCATGTAAATCGTTCAAAATTAAGGATCTTAATTTCTGGGGAATTACCACTCTTTCACGCCATTGAAGAAACCCAAACTCACAACTTAATTCGTCTTTTATCCTATAATAGGAATAAAGTGGATTTTCCTGCGATACCTTTGGAATTTGCCAATTATTTTCCCTAACATTTTTCAACACAATTGATAGTAATTTATCCCGGCGTGTCTCAACTGCCACATCCTGGAATGAGAAGGGGACCTCACTCATTTTCCGAAGGAGAAGCACCTGATCCTCATCCAAAGATTTCGTGTCTTTGAGACTAAAGGTAAACGTGATAACGCGTCTGCATTGCCATTATCATCAGTTTTTCGAAACTCCAGAGTGTATTTAACGCAGATAATTTTAAAGACCACCTCTTAATTCTTGATGCAGCACATATGGGGATCGGTTTCTGGGGTGAAAAAATGTGCATTAAAGGTCGGTTGACTGTGATTAACACAAATTCACGTCCCAATAGATATTGTCGGAATTTCTCACAACTAAAAATGATGCTTAAGGCTTCTTTTTCTAATTGCGAATACCGCCTTTCGGCTTCAGTTAGCGTTCTTGAAGCAAAGGCTATAGGAGTTTCTTCTTTTCTATCGTTCCTGTGACTCAGAACTACTCCTAAACCATAGCTAGAAGCGTCACATGCCAGGACTAGTTCCCTAGTTGCATCATAATGTGCCAGCACCGACTCGTTAGTTAGCAATGCCTTGCATTTTGCAAATAATATACGGTGTTCGCTAGTCCAGTTCCATTTGGAATTTTTTTTAAGAGGTGATAGATGGGTGCTAAAATATCTGCAATATCTCTTATAAACCTAGAGTAATACATAAGGAGACCTATAAAAGATCTCAATTGAGAAACGTTTATAGGTTCAGGCGCCTCTACCACCGCTTCTATTTTACTACTTATGGGATGCAGTCTCTTTTTATCTATTTTAAAACCTAAATATTCAACAGCATTTACTGCGAATTTGCATTTATCCTTGTTTAATCTTAAACCTTTTTCTTGCAGCCTTTTAAAGACCAATTCCAGCTTTTGCTCGTGATCCCTATGATCCTTTCCGGCTACCAGGATGTCGTCGATGTAGCAAGCCACTCCCGACATATCTGCAAATAGATTGTCCATTACTCTTTGGAACTTATTTGGTGCTACAGCTACTCCATAGGGTAACCTTTTGAAGGCAAATAACCCCTTCATTGTATTAATGTTCACCACTCTTTTGGCCTCTTCAGATAATCTGACCTGCAAATAAGCTCTGGATAAGTCCAATGACGAAAACACTGTATTTCCCGACAATTTTGAAAATATTTCGTCTATTGATGGTAGCGGGTACTTATCCAATTCAATGGCCTTATTTGCGGTGCATCTGAAATCGCCGCAAATTCTAAGGCTTCCATCTTTCTTGAGTACTGGTACTATAGGTGCGGCCCAGTTTGCATACTCAATAGGTTGTAAAATTCCCTCGTTAACCATATAATCGATTTCAGTTTCTACTTGTTTCTTCGAAGAAAAAGGCAAACTTCTCGCCTTACAAAATACAGGAGTCGTATTTTTTTGAAATAAAAATCAATATGGACGTTTTTTAAGCAACCTAATTCTTTGCTAAATAAATTAGCATACTTATTTATTATAACTCTGATATCGGACTCGCTTACTTGTCTAATGTTCAATAACCTAGAAAAATCAAGATTTAAACCCTTCATCCATTCTCGTCCCAACAAAACTATCGAAATATCTTCATCTACAACTATCAACCGCAAATCTTGATTTGCTTCCCTCAAAAAAACTCTTCTCTCACCAATTATTTTTATTGGTTTTCCGCAAAAGGATTTCACACACACAACCTTAAAAAAGATGGAGATAATTTATTATCCCTCCAGTATTTTTCATAAATTGTTCTCGGTATCAGTGTGACGGGACTTCCCGTGTCCACCACAAAACACAACTGATACTCGTCAACATGTAGATTTATTTTTGCATCTGTATCACCTTGTACTGAATAAATAATTTCGTCCTGCACATATCTGCAGTCTGGCAATGATTTATCCGTTTTGCACTTCCTGCTCAAATGTCCCATTCATTTGCATTTAAAACAGGATTTTGTTTTATGTGGACATGCAGGTGCCAGGTGAGAGTTTTTTTCGCCGCATCGGAAACAAATTGTCTCCCTTCTTTGAATACCGGGCCCATGCTGCCATCCCCTACGAGCTTCACTTTTTCCATTTCCTCCTGGAACAATATCCATCTTAGCCACTAGTCCATCCTGCAGCTCCTTAGTATTTTGTTCAGCTGGCTCAAACGAGACTGCTATAGAAAATACACTGTCCAAGGTGACATCGTCATCCTCTTGTAACAATTTCTTCTGAAGGCCCTCCGACTTTATACCAGCCACAAAACGGTCTCGTAACATGACCTCCAACATTTCACCAAAGGTGCAATCCATAGCCAAATGCCTGAGCTCACGCAGGTATTCTGAAACTGATTCATTCTCTAATTGTATTCTCTTTAAGAACCTACATCGCTGAGGAATCACCTTCTTTCTTGGAGCTAGATGTAGTTTTATTCTTTGCACTAACAATTCATACGGCTGTTCTCTCATTGAACTCGGGAAAATAAATCATTGCCCAGTTTCAACATCTCCGAATCCAGCAGAGAAACAAAGATGGGCATTCTTTTTTTTTTTTCTTCAAATGCATTAGCCTCAAAGGCTGCTTCAAACCTCTGAACGAAAATCTCAAAGGATTCTTCCCCCGGCCTGAAGAAACCGAACGGTACAATCACTGTACTTCCAGACATCCTGTTGGCTTCTCGTTCGCTTTATAGTGCACGAAATGCACGAAAGTGCACTTGAACTGGTTCCCACAGGTCCTCGTCGCCAGTTGTAGTGTCGCCTCCCCGTTTTAGTCACAACACGCAGCCAATAACTACTGGTCAATTTCTGTTTAATTGCACCGTTAAAGTCGTATATATACAAATATGTATTTACATATTAATAATAAAAAAACATGCAAAATACACACAGATGTTTACATACACAACAAAAACATTAGCGATCTGGAATGAATCCATCCCCATAATTTGAAAATAGTCAAATATCAGAGATCAACTTTATCAATTTGTTTTCATATAGCCTGATGTGTGCTAATATTAGTCCATATGTTTGTTAATAATGCATCCTATGAAATTTCCATCCAAGGGATATTATATCCGAAGAAAATTCAAATTAACCAAGTGTATTAGTATCTTTTTATTTCAAATCGCTAGCTTTCAAGCGAAAATCGCTCTTCAAGGGTCTTAATAAAACATCGACTATATCCTACAAGAAATATTTACAAAAACTTACGTGCGCAGCGTGGATATTTACAACTGAAATATAAATTGATATGTAATTTAAATGAAGAGCGATTTTCGCTTGAAAGCTAGTGTTTTGAAATAAAAAGAAACTCATTGTGGGAAAATATTTTGTTATTTTAAAGCGTTTTTTCACAATTTTATCATGAACAAGTGTATTAGACTAATTTACCTATTTTAAGGAATTGATTGATTCTGAAATATTGTTGTATCATGTTTGATAGCCAAAAACAAAATTCTTTCAACGATTATTGAATTGATCAGAACATATAAAAAAATCAAGAACATCATTTTTAAAAGGCAGAAACAATATTCTCTCAGTGAAATATACACTCAATAGAACACGGGCGAAGCCACGTTATATATCGATAAAAGGAAAGTTCAAAGTCAATCTTAACTCTTTTCAATCAAAACTCCTAATAAAAAAATATATAGGTATAATAGATTTATAGGTAAAAAAATGTATTTTAAAATATGAAATATTAGAATCATACTCAAAAAGAAATTTCAATCAATAGCTAATGACAATTTTGAGATAAAAAGATATTTAGAAACTTGGAGTTATATGACCGCATAGATTGATAATAGCCAAATATAAGATTTAATGGTGTATTTTGGTTCATAAACCTTCATGCTAATATGTATTGCTGAATTATGTTTGTTAATACAGTATAACTTCCAATATAGGACACTCACGTTAGAGGATAACTCTACAAATCACAGTTTTCATTTACAAAATACCATTTTTACTATTTAGGACTCTCCGGTAAGAGGACACCTCTTCCTGTTTGTTAATACAGTAGAACCTCCATCAGAGAACACTCACGTTAAAAGACACCTCTATATAAAGGATAATTTTGCATTTTCAAAATACCATTTTTACTATTTAGCAACTCTCCGGTTAGAGGACACCTCTCCCTAAAAGACACTTTAGCTCTGCAATTAGATGTCCTTAACAAGGAGGTTCTACTTTATAATGCATTATTATAATAAAACTAGAATAATAGCCTGTTCTACAAACAGGTGTAATATGACAATCAGTTCTGAGAATTATTAAAGTTAACAAATTAAAATGCTAAAAATGAAGCACCTAAATGTCTGTATATTTCTCTCTAAATAATATTTACTTCCCAAATGTATATTAATGGGAAAACCTGCACGATATAATGTTTAACATAATTATTTTATGTATATTTCCCAATATATATGGCTATATTTATATAGAAATGATAATTAAGGAGAAAAGATTTTTATTCAGATAAACGTGTGATAAGCTTTCGGGCAGTCACGCCCTTCAACAGGTAGCAAACTAAGGTAACCAAAGACTTTATATAGGAATCTATTAGAGGTATATTTGCATATGTGATGTATATAGTACGGCGAAAAAACAATGCAGGTTAAAATTTTGCATATCTAAATTATTGATATATAACAACTACGTAAGCATGCTAATCGTGAAATGTTAAAAAAATAAAATAAAAAACGATACAAATTGCAGAACGGCTATGGTAAAACATGAATCCGGGAAGTAACCTGAATCAGCGCTAAAAAACCATCAACTGTTCAACCCGCCATCAGCGACCACACCACCAATAGACGGGGGGGGGGGGGGGAGGTTTATCTGTTTTTAAATTACTACATATATCATGGTTTTGGGCAGGTAAATCAATATGACGGTTAATACTGTTTTTGGAAATGGATAAGATGGCTTCTATGATTAATCTTTGGTGTTTATTGGGAATGTTGGTGTATAGGGTGGTGGGAGAAGCTAAATTGAAAGAATGGGCCAGTATTAAGTGTGTGTTCGTATATGAGGGATCTGCTATCTTTATTGTTGATACATCTACCATGCTCGATCATTCTGACGGCCACATACCTACCGGTCTCACCCACGTAGGTTGCATTACAATCGCTGCATGAGACCGAGCCACCTGACGATCGAACACTGGTAGGTCTCTGTATGCGGGTAATGGGGTGTCTAAGAATGGTGGCCAGGCTTTTATTATTTTTAAAATAGGTATTGATGCCATGTGATTTAAGCATGCGGGCTATGGTAGTGGATTGTGGTGAATAAGGCAAAATGCAGGATGGCGGGTTGAACAGTTAATGTTTTTTTTTAGCGCTGATTCAGGTTACTTCCCGGATTCATGTTTTAACATAGCCGTTCTGCAATTTGTATCGTTTTTTAAGTTTTTTAATTTTTTATTTTTTTTTTAACATTTCACGATTAGCATGCTTACGTAGTTGCTATATATCAATAATTTAGATATGCAAAAGTTTAACCTGAATTGTTTTTTTCGCCGTACTATATACATCACATATGCAAATATACCTCTAATAGATTCCTATATAAAGTATTTGGTTACCTTAGTTTGCTACCTGTTGAAGGGCGTGACTGCCCGAAAGCTTGTCACACGTTTATCTGAATAAAAATCTTTTCTCCTTAATTACGTCAGGTGGCTCGGTCTACTCGGTCTCATGCAGCGATTGTAGTGCAACCTACGTGGGTGAGACTGGTAGGTCCGTGGCCGTCAGGATGATCGAGCATGGTAGATGTATCAACAATAAAGATAGCAGATCCCTCATATACGAACACACACTTAATACTGGCCATTCTTTCAATTTAGCTTCTCCCACCACCCTATACACCAACATTCCCAGTAAACACCAAAGATTAATCATAGAAGCCATCTTATCCATTTCCAAAAACAGTATTAACCGTCATATTGATTTACCTGCCCAATACCATGATATATGTAGTAAATCAAAAACGGATAAACCTCCCCCCTCCCCGTCTATTGGTGGTGTGGTCGCTGATGGCGGGTTGAACAGTTGATGGTTTTTTAGCGATGATTCAGGTTACTTCCCGGATTCATGTTTTACCATAGCCGTTCTGCAATTTGTATCGTTTTTTAAGTTTTTTATTTATTTATTTTTTAACATTTCACGATTAGCATGCATACGTAGTTGTTATATATCAATAATTTAGATATGCAAAATTTTAACCTGAATTGTTTTTTCGCCGCAAATATACCTCTAATAGATTCCTATATAAAGTCTTTGGTTACCTTAGTTTGCTACCTGTTGAAGGGCGTTACTGCCCGAAAGCTTGTCACACGTTTATCTGAATAAAAATCTTTTCTCCTCAATTTTCATTTCTATTTAAATATTCAATGGAGAAAGTTTTCACATAGTTTCTGATATATGGCTATATATTTAATCAAATATCCTCATTTTTATTCAAGTTTATAACATAATATACAGTAGAACCTCCCGGTAAAGGACAACACCTAATTACAGAGCTAAAGTGTCCTTTAGGGAGAGATGTCCTCTTACCAGAGAGTTGCTAGATAGTGGAAATGGTAACTTTGCAAATAAAAACTGTCCTTTGTAGAGATTTGTCCTCTCATTGAGGTTCTACTGTATATTAAAATGACTTTCCGAAATTTTCAACATACCAATTCACCATAAAAATTGAAAATTTTGAAAATATTTTTTAAAAATGTGCCACTTATAAAATAAAAGAACCATGACCCATTTGATTGAAATAGCCATAAAACGCGAATTTAAATGGCAATTTCCAGGTTTTTAACTGAGTGAATTTTTACTTCAATGTGTAAGTATGAAATAAAATGCTGTTTTAAGTTAAATATTATTCGCTACAATTATTTTTGGACACTGCTTCTCCCAGGTTCTCCTAGAGCAATTGTTTGACCTAAAATGATGCAATAACAAATATTGTTTATTATGAATATATTTATTGAAACTAAATATTTAAAATAAAACACAAAATGATGATAATAGGAATAATGATATGTTAATTTCAATCATGAAGTTTATTTTTTAGAGTTAAGGTTTTTTTTTTTGCTTATCCCTAATACACGTGGTACAGGCCATGATAACCATGGTGGGTAGTTAGCGACTGCTTTTTACTGTAAGCGCACCACATGTCTACACATGTGAAAGCAGTTCGACTTTGCACTTACAAATGTGCCAGAGCCCCGTTTGGTTACTTGCACTCGCTGGTGGGGTTGGACTTTTGCAAGAATCGGGGGGCCATTGGAGCATTTTTTTTTTAAACAAAAAAAGTGTCTAATGCGGGGATCGAACCCGGGTCGTAGTGGTCGTAAACCAAACGGTTTAACCAGCCTTCACCGACCCCCCAGAGTTAAGGTGATATAATAATAATAATATAAATATAGCATTTGTCAAAATAATATTCGGCTGGCAAACATTTACTCGGGAAGAAGCTGGGTGAAGCCAGGCCATGCAGTTATAGTGTATTATAATTATGAACATTAAAAAACCCAAATTATGCAAAATTGTTTGTTATTTATCTAATTGTAGGGTTTGAACAAATAGCATTCAAGTTCCCCAAGTTCCAAAACCACTAAATTAGGAACCGCTTGAAAAGACCAAACTAGTTTATGATAATTGCAACAATGAATAATATTTGAAGGTTATTCACATATTTAACAAATAGTTAATGAAGGATTCAATTCCGGTTCATTACAATAGGCTGCATCTTTTTTATCTACTTTCAATTTAAAAAGGTTAATGTGCTTTTTTAAAAATATAAAACCAAAAAGTGTTAGTTGCAGCCTTTTACCGCTTGGGCGCAGCACTGGTCGCGACGATAAATGAATTTGATTGGTTAATAATTTACACGTGGTTTGTTTACACGATGAATGTTAGTTTGTTTACACGATGAATGTTAATTTGTTTACAGATGAATTTTTTTAAAAGTTAAGATTATCTAATCGCCGTGAAACTTTAGAAAGTTATTTACTATACTACTGGGAAGGATTCTGGTTTGAATTTGATCTATATATATAAAAAATGAATGTATGTGTGTGTGTCTGTCTGTCCTTTATGCCTGACCAAACCACTCATTGGAACGCCATGAAACTTTGGGAAGTTATTTAGTATAGTACTGAGAAGGTTTCTGAAAAATAATTTCTTGAATATCTTGAATATCCTTAGAGTTAATTGCAGATTTGTATATTTAACTCGCAAGCAGCGCCACCATTGCGACTATGATAACAAGTTTTTTATCTATAAGTTTTATTATCACTAAGTTTATTATCTTAAAGATTATTTATCAAAAGTAAGATTATCTCAGGATGACACGGCAATTTATTTGAGACAAGAATAATAATTTTTGTTTATTATCGTTTGTTTATATAAAAATTACATTGTTTGTGCTGATGATAACAAAAATGAATTTTTAAATTATTATACACTGCGTGACATTGAAAATGGAACATCAAGAAATAGTGGCCAGAAAGTGATGAAACTCGGCAGACAGAGAGAGACAGGGACGAACAATAAGTGATCTTTATTTCAAAATGATAGTCATAATACAGAGCGAGATCGGCGTCGGCTTAGTAGCAAGTAGGACCACCGCGGACGGCGATGCACGCAGCAACGCGTCTAGGTAGAGAATCAATCAGAGTACGGATGGCGTCCTGAGGGATGGCTCTCCATTCCCTCTCAACCATTTGCCACAGTTCGTCTTCTGAACGCGGCTGTGGCAAGGCATGCAAACGGCGTCCAATGATTACCCAGACGTGCTCGATTGGTGAGAGATCAGGTGAGTACGGTGGCCAGGGAAGCATCTGTACATCTTGCAGAGCTTGTTGGCTAATGCGAGCAGTGTGCGGTCGGGCGTTATCCTGCTGATAAAGGGCATTGTGTTTCCCCTGAGGGTAGGGGAGTGTCACCGGTCGCAGCACATCATCAACGTATCGTTGGACCGTCATAGTGCCCTGAATACGAAGTAAAGGTGACCTGGAATCATACGCGATTGCGTCCCAAACCATGATTCCACGTTGTCGCACGGTGGGGCGTTCCACAATTGCTGCCGGATTGGACCTTTCTCCACGTCGACGCCACACGCGTACACGGCGACTTTCACTGGACAAGCAGAAACGCGACTCATCTGAGAACACGACCCTGTGCCATTCCGTCATCCACGTCGATCTAGCCCGGCACCATTCCAAACGTTGGCGCCTATTCTGTGGGGTCAATGACAGTCTTCTTAGCGGACGGCATGAGTGCAAGCCATTAGCAACCAATCGACGGGAAATGGTTCTGGTCGAGATGGAATGATCTAGGGTGTCTTGCACATGTTGCAGGATGGCGGTACAAGTGGCTTGTGGGGCCGCCCCTGCTTGTCGAAGGATACGCCGATCCACACGTGCTGACGTCACTCTGGTTGCACCGACATTCCTATTAATTGCCACATTTCCTTGTTCCAACCATCTTCTCCACAGTCGGTGCACCGTGGACGCACCAAGGTGTGTATCAGCTGCGATTTGATGTATGGACCAACCTGCCCTTTTCAATCCGAACACCATGCCCCTCGTAAAAGCGTCTGTCTGCTTGAACTGCCTCCGTTTACGATGACCTGGCATTATCTGTTATTACACGTGTCTTTTGACACAAGAACAAAATTTCTACAATGATTTTCCTTGAAGAAATAAACGACACGAATACTGTCCTTTCTGCAAGTTCCTTCCCTTATATCTTACTCCATGTGCGCACGAGAGCTGTGCATTTTACATCATTTGTATAACTCGGTTAGGCGCGTCTACCCTGAAATTTGCATAATTTTCTGGCCACTATTTCTTGGTGTTCCATTTTCAATGTCACGCAGTGTATATAATTAATTGAGAAAAAAATTAATAATTAATTATCAAATTCACAAAAGTGACAATATCTTATTTAAAATATAATAAATGTTTTCAAAATATTATGTGTTTCAAAAATATATTTAAACGCATATAACAATTATTATATTTATATACGTTTATAAATCAATATATAGGTGAATTAGATGTTTTCTAGAATCGTTTTAACAAATGTTAGTTAGGCAAACTTTTACTCGGATAAAAAACCGGGAGAAGCCGGTTACATTCGCAAAATACAGTTATTTACAAATCTTCGTTTGTGGCAAGATACTATTCCTTCAACTTCAAATTACCGAGTGGACCAATTAATACTGATTTTTTTCACCTTATCGAGTATTTTTCAAGGGACCAGGAAAATTCTCAAATTATCGAGAGTATAGACAAATATAGATTCAGTAGGGATTGGATGTTTGCTAGAATCGTTTTAACAAATGTTTGTTAGGCAAACCTTTACTCGTGGAAAAATCGGGCGATGCCGGGAAGATTTATATATGTTTGTCGGCTATGCACGCCCTCAATATGTAACTAATCTCGCTTAAATTTAAACAGGACAGAGAGTTAAGTCAGAAGAGCTTTTTGTCGCACTTATAACCAAGAAAAAATATAATCAACCAAATACTGAGCAACAATTATTTTTTAGGCAGAAATGATTATGACAATATTGCCGTTTCATGCTTGATTGACATAAACAAAATTCTTTAGGGGAATATTCACTAAAGAGGACCACGGGCGAAGCCAGATAATAATAATTTTTAGAAGGCAGGAACAAAATCTACCAGCGAAAATTTACTCGAGCAGAGGACACACGAAGCCAGGTCATCTCTATATATAAAATATCGTTTCTCGGCCTTTTGGCTAAGATCATGTAGTATATCTCTAGATATTTTTATTTATGTATATCTTTTTAAAAATATTTTCAGTAGAGAGAGAGAGAATATTTTTGTTTGAAATATATTTTATATATTATATTATATATATAGATAAAAATGAATGTATGTGTGTGTGTGTGTGTGGTCTGTTTGTCCTTTATGCCTGACCAAACCACTCATTGAAACGCCATGAAACTTTGGGAAGTTATTTAGTATAGTACTGGGAAGGTTTCTAGCAAAAAAAATTTTTGAAATAACTTTTCGCTTTAAAATAATCAAGATAAATATTCTAATTTATCTGTTATAATTCAACAATCTGCTCTAAATATTATCATGATGATACGATGATTTTGTAATGTAGAAAATTAGGAAAGACAAAATTCAGGATGACACGGCAATTTATTTGAGACAAGAATATTGATACAATTCCAAGGCAAGATACTATTCCTTTAACTTCCAATTACCGAGGGAACCAATTAATAATGATTTTATTCAACTTATCGAGTATTTTTCAAGGGACCGGGAAAAAATGTTCACTTTATCGAGAGATTCGTTAGACAAACCTTCACTTGGGTAAAACCCGGGCGAAGCCGGGTACGTCCATACAAGAATAATGATAAAATTCCAAGGCAAGATACTATTCCTTTAACTTCCAATTACCGAGGGAACCAATTAATATTGATTTTATTCAACTTATCGAGTATTTTTCAAGGGACGGGAAAAAATGTTCACTTCATCGAGAGATTCGTTAGACAAACCTTTACTCGGGTAAAACCCGGGCGAAGCCGGGTACGTCCGCTAGTATTATATAAATATATAATGTAACAAATATCATTATCATTATTATCATAATATTCTGTATGTTCCTGAATATTATTATCAATAATATTCGATAGGCAATTTTCACTCGGATAAAACCCGGGCAAAGCCGGGTACACATCCGCTAGTTCTATATACAGTTATCAGCGTCATGCATTCTGTCACTGTTTGTTTTTGGTGGCGTGATCGTAGCGAGCCAATAGTAGAGCGCAATTCAGGTGTCACCGTTTGCTGCGCCATCACGTGGCGCGACGGTGACCTTGAGTGACGTAATGACAGGGTAGGAACAAGAAATCACTTGCTATCATTTAATGTATATATCAGATTTAAAATATACTCGTACAAAAAATCTAAATTATACAATTTTCAAAAATCGTTGTGAAAATTCACATTTTTATTTTGTATTTTAAAAACACACAAGGATTGAAGCGGGACGTTTCAAAAGAGTGCCATCCACGACGCCAATTTATAATTGTAAAGAATAGTATTTTAATAAAACATTTATACGGGTAAAACCCGGGCGTTGCCCGGGTAATTTGGCTAGTTGTTTTATAAAAAGGAATCAACTTTGTAACAATTATACGTGTTAGCATTCCTTTTAGAAGCAATCTAAAATTTAGCTAGTTTAACTTAGGCTAAAAAAATTCAAATAAAAGGGCCCATGATGCAGAAAAAAATCTGTTCCACCAGATGGCGCTCTACCATCAATTTTTTTATGTTTTCATTTAATTATAAGTGAATTGATACCATTTGGGCTTTTTATTTTATTTTTCAAAATGTATGATTAATTTATGTGAAGTATAAAATTATATGAATAAATTTTTGAACATATATAGAAAAATTACAAATGCTATTTTAATCTAAGTGAATAAAGGCATTGGGTAGAGAAAAAAATAGAAAATGAAGAAAAGGATAAAAAGAAACAATGTGATAAGATCAAATCCAAATTGTACCTTATTAAAAGGATAAAAAATAATTTTAAAATCATTATCTTTCGAAAAATATTTTCAGGTTGTTTACTTTTAAATTATAGCACTTTTAGTGTGCATTCTAGCTGATCAAACTTCCAAATGTATCCATGATTCTTCCTCTACTGTATGTTATTCCAAATAGCAGAATGTTACTCTCTAAGAAACCTTTTTGGTTACACTGCTAAAATAGTGGATTCTCATGCTAGGCCTTAATCGTCTGGTAGTAAACAAAAATCATGCAACTTAGGAGTCGATATTTGAAATGCATTCTAAAATTTTGAGCACGGTGGGCATATGCTGAAAACAGTCGTTCAGCCCTGCATTCTAATATATTGTAATTTTGGTAATAAATTTATATTTGAACAGAAATTAATGTCAAAATTTGATTTAAAAATCAGAAATATATAAATGGCGTCATATATTTGGTCAAATAAGGTTATGAAAACATGGTCGAATTATTGCAAGAGTCAAATTATCATATGTCGAATTTACAAGGCTATACTGTATTAACTCAATTGTAAGATTGAGTGCAATTTGAATTATAGATATAAAACACGAAGTATAATTGAACAAATCTGAATCAATAAACTCTGCTTGACCTAAGGCTACTTTTACGTATGTTATTTTATTGATTTGAAAATTGTTTTATATAGTCGCAGAAAGTGATTGCACAATTGTGTGTAAATTGATACTTTTTTATTTGGGTACTGTTATTTTATAGTTACAGAGCGTATAGATTGTAACCTGTCTGTATATATTGATATTTTAAAATTTAAATGCAGTTTCAGTTTTATAGTCTCGGAATGCTTAACGTTTTTCTCGTATTTTTAATTTTGTTTTTAATTTGAATGGAATTATTTATAGTCACTGTGAAAAGTCATGAGTATATATATTTTCCAGTTTGTTTATTAATATATACAGTTATCAGCGTCATAATCAATTCTTTTTTAATCAATTCTGTCACCGTTTGTTTTTGTGAATGGAATAAATACCCAAATATGGCAATTTCTCATAACCATCGGTGGTTCAGTGGTAGAATGCACGCCTGCCACGGGCGGCCCGGGTTCGATCCATGGTCGATGCATTTTTTTTTTTTACAATTTTTAAAACTCATTTATATATTATACAAGAATGACATCCACGGCGCCAATTTATAATTGTAACGAATAGTATTTGAATAAAATCATTTAATCGGGTAAAACCCGGGCGTTGCCCGGGTCATTCGGCTAGTATTAATATATTTTTAAATCACTACCATTTATTTTATATAGTCATACAGTAAGCCATTTGTTTGTCTTTTACCTGGAGTTTATAAAATATTAATATCATTGACTTGTGGGTTTTCTCCTATAAGTATTGTTGCACCAGGTTGCGTCTTGGCAGACTCTTCAACCTTAATTCACTCCTGTGCCGGGTCTTGTATCTTACCAGGGCGTGTTTCAACCATCCTACAAATTTATACAAGGGAATGATGAGATAACTTTAAGTAGCCTCAAGCATTTATTTATTTATTTCCCACATCAAAGAGAGCAGTGAAGTCATACAGTGTGCCAAAATACAAATAGTGTTTCTATAATACATATATATAATATATATATACATATATACATCTATAGCCTGAATGAGTGCATGCTACAGAGCTTCTCCTGTATGTGTATATTAATGTGTTTGTTAATGTTAGGAATTTTCTGTACTATAATCACAGTGAGTGCAAGAGTAAGTGCAAATTTATGAGTTTTCATATATACTATAATTGTTCTTCAAAAGTCAGAGAGAGGTCATGAATTTGTTTTTCTTCCAGTAACACAAGGTAATAAGACCAATTCCAAATAAATAAAGGTATTAAATGTGTTTTTATCTGATGGTGGTATCAAAACTGTCACCAAACCCCCCACACTATTTATCTATTTTAATTTGGTCTTATCACCTTGTTATTTTAATCTATAATTCAAACTGTACCTAATTGTTGTTCTATGGTATGTGTTTTCAAATGTCTCCTAGTTTCTGTTCTATAGTGCCAGAAAGGATGTGAGTAGAGTTATCTTCATTGTGTTTAATTTGGTGTTTTCTTAAAGCCCCAGAGTTTACTGTTCTATAGTCACAGTGAGGGCATGAGTAAGGTTTTTCTCCAGTATGAGTATGAAGATGTCTTTTTAAATGAACAGCTGTTTTTGTTTTAAAATCGCAGTGGGAACATGAAAAAGGTTTTTCTCCAGTATGTGTAAATATATGTACTTTCATCTCTCCTAAAGTTATTGATCTATAATCACAGTGAGGGCATGAGTAAGGTTTTTCTCCAGTATGAGTATGAAGATGTCTTTTCAAATGAGCAGCTGTTGTTGTTTTAAAATCGCAGTAGGAACATGAATAAGGTTTTTATCCAGTATTTGTAAATATATGTACTTTCAACAGTTCCCTAGTTATTGATCTATAATCACAGTGAGGGCATGAATAAGGTTTTTCTCCAGTATGTGTAAATATATGTACTTTCATCTCTCCTAAAGTTATTGATCTATAATCACAGTGAGGGCATGAGTAAGGTTTTTCCCCAGTATGAGTATGAAGATGTCTTTTTAAATAAGCAGCTGCATTTGTTTTGAAATCGCAGTGAGAACATGAAAAAGGTTTTTCTCCAGTATGGGTATGAATATGTCTTTTCAAACAAGCAGCTGTTTTTGTTTTAAAATCGCAGTGAGAACATGAAAAAGGTTTTTCTCCAGTATGTGTAAATATATGTACTTACAACAGTTCCATAGTTGTTGATCTATAATCACAGTGAGGGCATGAGTAAGGTTTTTCCCCAGTATGAGTATGAAGATGTCTTTTTAAATAAGCAGCTGTTGTTGTTTTAAAATCGCAGTGGGAACATGAAAAAGGTTTTTCTCCAGTATGTGTAAATATATGTACTTTCATCTGTCCTAAAGTTGTTGATCTATAATCACAGTGAGTACATGAGTAAGGTTTTTCTCCAGCATGAGTATGAAGATGTCTTTTTAAATTATCAGCTGCATTTGTTTTGAAATCGCAGTGAGAACATGAAAAATGTTTTTCTCCAGTATGGGTATGAAGATGTCGTTTCAAACAAGCAGCTGTTTTTGTTTTAAAATCGCAGTGAGAACATGAAAAAGGTTTTTCTCCAGTATGTGTAAATATATGTACTTTCAACAGTTCCATAGTTGTTGATCTATAATCACAGTGAGGGCATGAGTAAGGTCTTTCTCCAGTATGTGTATAATAATGTTTTCTTAAATCATCAGCTGTTGTTGTTTTGAAATCGCAGTGAGAACATGAAAAAGGTTTTTCTCCAGTATGTGTTAATTTATGTTGTTTCAAATTAGTTGCATAACTTGTTTTATAATCGCAGAAAGAACATATATAGGGTTTTTCTCCTGTATGTTTATATTTATGTATTTTAAAATTTCCTAAACTTTCTGTTTTATAGTCGCAGTAAAGGCATTTGAAGGCTTCTTTTGAATTCTCATTTTGCATCTCTATCAGAATTTAATGAGATTGTTTTCTATTGTTAGATTGATGGTATATATTAGGTTTGTCTTTTCTGAATAATGATCGATAGTATTTCTCACGAGAAAAAGCAACTCTTCTAAAGTTAGACGAATAATATTTATGAAACCTTTGTCTCTGGTGGCCATTTTTAAAAGTTTCATCTTTTATTGTGGAGTGCAGTTCATGTAATACTGAATCTTGGGTTGAAGCTGGGAAGGTCTGAAGGAATGGTGCAACCCCATCTATATGAACACAACATGATCTTAATGTAAATATTGTTGCACCAAGTTGCGGCTTGGCAGACTCTTCAGCCTTGATTCTCTACTGTGCTGGGTCTTGCATCTTACCAGAGCGTGTTTCAACCATCCTACAACTTTATAAAAGGGAATAACGAGATAAGTCTTCTTTAAGTAGCCTCCAGAATAATCAATTTATTTTTTCACATCAAAGAGAGCAGTGAAATCACACGTGTACCTAAATACAAATGATGATAATCTAAATAATCTGTTTTAAATAAATATCATAGAATATAAAAATAAATAAATATATAATTTAAATTTCAAATATATTAAAAATAATATAAGAAATACGCCATTAATCATGATGTAACAATGATAGGGTTGGACTTTTGCAAGAATAGAGGGCCATTGGAGCATTTCCTTCTAATTATAAAAAAGGGCCCAAAGAGGGATTCGATTCTGGGTCGTTACGTTCAAAAACCAAAGGTTTAGGCCACCCTTCCACCGACTCCATCCACAACATGAGTTTAATCAAATTCAGACAAATAGCCAACATGTATATTCTGCTTTTAGGCTATCGACCTCATCAGTACAAATGTAAATTAAATTTTATAACATCCAACAAATAACTTATGAAATTGGTCGAATTTACCCAAAAGGTGTTTGAACTGGTGAATTGGAAGGGGCCTATTTTGAAGGTAAAATACAATCTGAAATTGTGGGTGAATGTTATTTATTTACCAAAGAGACACCTTTCCCTCTGAATATGCCTTAGAGGGCCATATTTTAAAACTCCTCACGTGAGATGTTATGTAATCCATTATGTTGCCCCTGTACTGATGAGGGAGAGTACCCAAAACCAAGATAAACAGCTCAGCTATTTGTCTGAATTTGCCAAATCAGGTGTTGTGGCTCTTCCCTCATTACCAACAGTGAAGTTTTTTACTAGGATGATAAACATAATGCATTTTACACTACATATTTAAAGGGAATACATTTGGTATATGAATATCCTACTTCTAACTTTGGTAGAACGCCATCTAGTGGAACAGAAATCAAATATCCATTGATTCAACCTGTTCCCTGTTATTTGGCCAACCCATTTTCTTGATAAATCAAAAAAGCCATCCAAGAACGCGTTTAGCGCTCGTCAGCGTGGAGCAGGCTGTACCACTGCGACAAAAATATTTTTGGACCTTGAGGCTTTAGAGAAACCAAGAAATTAGTTTTTAAGGCTAAATTTGCGTAAATACGCTTAACACATGAAAAAATAATAGAAAAAAATAAAAAGGTCAGGTGTTGATATTAAAAATGAAGAAGGCATATCCTGACCAAAATCACATGTGCTTTTTAGATGGCAGAGTGCCATCTAGAGGAACAGAAATCAACTATTCATTAATTTAACCATGGGGTGGCCAAATATCAGGAAACAGGTTAAATCAATGAGGAGTTGACTTCTGTTTCACTAGATGGCGCTCTGCCATCTAAAAAGCACATGTGCTTTTGGTCAGAAAATGCCTTCTTTATTTTTAATATCAACACCTGAACTTTTTATTATTTTTTTTCTATCTTTTTTTCTTGTGTTAAGTGTATTTACGAAAATTTTGCCTTAAATACCCATTTCTTGGTTTCTCAAGAAGCCACTGGGACCAATTTATTTCCAGTTGTCACATATTATTCGCAAGACTTGATTTCATTTTATTTTGAACCTGAATTGCCCCTCATTTCTAACTTCAGAATTACCACAGTCCATAGCATAAAAAAATATATATATTCTTCGTACCAAGATGTGGAATACTTACAGTCGAGGGGGTCTTCCATATTATAGGCATATTCGAAGGTCTCCAGGACATCCAGGGATTCCTGGAGAGAAGTTAGATACTGATGGGAGAAAACCATTTTCTAAAACAACACATACTTTTGTTAATTTTGTGTTATCAACCTATTTACTTTATCTAATTCAATTCAATGCAGGCTTTAATACAACACCCTTTTAACATCATTTGTTGGTTGGAAATTTATTTGGAAAAGTTTGAAATTAGAATTTTATTAATACGTAACAGGATCCAACATGCACTTACAAAAACTAGTTCTTTTTAAGCAATATTGTCAAAAATGGATGACTATGTCTAAAAATGAAAAGATCAGCGATTCATCACTGAACATCTCTGCTGGTGGATAATTTCTGAGACAACTAAATACTTGCTCTTTAAAATCATATAAAAAAATACCTTTGTATTATGCGAATTGATGCCATTGGGACATTTCGTATTTCATTTATTTTGCTTTAATATTGTTGCACCAAGTTGCAGCTTTGCAGGGTCGTCGACCTTGGTTTCTTCCTTTTTAAAAGCTTTTATTTAACTTGCCTATCTGTCTGTCGCCAAATCTTGTAATCAATTTTTAATATACACTTAGGGCACCTAAAATATGAAATTTGGTACACATGTTCAAACCTGATGACAATGCTAGCTGACCAATTTTCAGACTTCTGGGTTGTCAGGTTGGCCAAGAACGGACAAATTTCCAAATTTCCTTTCAAAATGTGTATATTTAATTTTAATATGCTTCCAGACCATATATAATCATGAAACTCACAATACCCGCTCAGTCCAATTAATAATTGCCAGATAGACAGACATACATTCATTTTTATATATAGAGATTAGCAGTAATTAAACGTAACAGTAAGAAAATGTTGATTTTAATATATGTAAATAGAGTCTCTTAAGAAAGACCACCTAAAAAAATGACTCAACTTGTTTCTCCTGTAGGTGGTCTCTCATTGGAGATTCTAATTGATATTAAAGAATCTCTAATAGACCTTTAATAAGAGACTGCCTCTTGGAGAGACGGGTTAAGCTACGATTTAAGGCATCCTCTCAATGGAAGCTCTACTGTATCTAATTTTTCACACTTTTGGCTTAATAAATGTTATTTTAACCATTTTGAATGTGTATTAATCCGATCATTTTTTTGATATTTTATAGGCAAAATCACTTCATTTCAATTCATAGGGAATTTTCAACTTTTTTTTTTGTCTTCATTCAGCTTACTTTTTACTGTATTTTAAGCCATTGTTCCATTATACATATTTAATACCGTATACACTGTTTTACTTTCAAAAATGTCATTAATTATTTGAATACAGATACATTGAAAACCTTCTTTATAATGGTTATTTTTTAATAAAAAATTTTAATGGAATTTGGGAAATAAAACGAAACGAAAAAAGGAAATCTGACACAAAAATACCTTTATAACTCCCCAAAGTTCTAAATGGTCAAATAGCAAGTGGCTATATAAATAAAGTTATACACAAAGATAAAATATAGATTTTAAAATATATTTTTTTACTTAATTTTAATGCATTGTAAAATATTCATCTTCAGGGTCATTGGTAGTTACGTGGAAAATTTGGTGACATTTGGTTAAGTAGTTTCTGAATTTATCGATAAACAGACAAAAATTTTGATTTTCATATATAAATATAATACAGAGATAATAAATCAGAGTGCTGAAAATATAATAGATTAATTAATATTTTTCCCTATTTTTTCCAAAAAAAAGGTTTTTCAAACTAATAATTAGATATAAACTTTCTGGTAGTATATTAAACAATTTCTCAAAGTTAAATTGCGATGAAATGAGTAGTTTAAGAAGAGTCATATAATCATTTTTTTTCTATATGCATGATATTATTTAGAACAGATTGTTGAATTATAACAGATAAATTAGAATATTTATCTTGATTATTTTTAGGCGAAGAGTTATTTCAAAAATTTTATTTGCTAGAAACCCTCCCAGTACTATACTAAATAACTTCCCAAAGTTTCATGGCGTTCCAATAAGTGGTTTGGTCAGGCATAAAGGACAGACACACACATACATTCATTTTTATATATATAGATTATCTGGCTTTGTGTCTTCGACTCGAATGAATGTTTTCTGTTAGAATTTTATTTCTGCATACTAAAAGTGAACTCGCTTCACCCGTGGTCTCTGCTCTTTTTGGAATTTTTCCATATATAATATTGTATTCGATTATCAAACATGATACATCAATATTGTCATTATCATTTTCTGACTAAAAAACAACTATTTTCCCCAGAACCTGTCAATTTCAATTTTTCTTGGCTAAAAATGCGACAATTCTGAAGGTAGCGAAATGATTTTTTCAATAAATGTTCAAGACATGGAAGGAATTATAAATCCAAATATTCAGATTCCTATCTAAAACGTCCTTGGAATTACAAGCAATTAAATGAGAAAAGCCAACAAATATACGAGGGCCATCCAATAAATAAGTTTCCCTTTTTTTTTTCTGCGAACGAAACGTTGTAAAAAATAGTTAGTAGTGTAAAAATGGTCACTAGGATGCGTTGGAAGCGCGTGACATTCAAAATCACGCTATTCGTACACGCAAGTCCGTAGTGCTTCAGTTTCCATGGAGCTACCACTGGTGAACGTGTCCACTTGCGAACTCCGTTCTGTAATTCGTTTTTTCACGGTGAAAAATGAAACTGCGGTCAATATTCATCGCAATTTAGTGTCAGTGTATGGTGAAGGATGTATGAGCATCCAAATGGTTCGCCGATGGCGTTCATGGTTCTTGGAAGGACGGCAAAACGTGCATGATGACGAGCGAAGCGGCAGGCCCGTTACTGCTACGGACAATGCAGCCGTTGCTGCTCTTCGGAATGTGGTGGAAGCAGATCGCCGCGTCACCAATGACGAAATAATGATTCGACTGCCTCCTGGAATCGAAATTGGACGCTCTTCGATTGGAACAATCATATCAGATGTTTTGAATATCGCAAAGTCTGCGCAAGATGTGTCCCGCGTTTGCTCTCGGAAAATCACAAGCAACAACGGATGGAGGCAGCCTGAGCTTTTCTGGAAATGCATAGAAGAGATGGAGATCAACTGTTTTACCGTATTGTTACTGGAGATGAAAGCTGGGTGCGTCATTCAACTCCAGATACAAAACGACAAAGCATGGTGCGGAAAAAGCCTGAGGAAAGTGCACCAAAAAAGGCGAATGTCACAATCTCTGCAGGCAAAGTTATGGTTATCGTTTTTTGGGGCTGTAAGGGTGTTTTATTGATTGACTACCTGCCCCCAAACACTACGGTTAACGCTGCGAGGTACTGCGAAGTCCTCACTAAACTCAGAGCTGCAATAAAACGGAAACGTCCTGGACTTTTGTCTCGGAAAGTGTTACTCGTCCATGACAATGCTCGCCCTCACGCAGCTCGAACGACCCAAACGTTGCTGGAAAACTTCAAAATGGAAATTTTCACACATCCACCTTATTCTCCGGATCTTGCCCCAAGCGACTTCTATCTTTATCCAGCACTCAAGTGGCACCTTGGAGGCAAGCACTTTGCGAATGAATACGAAGTACAGGCGGAGGCGAACCACTGGCTACGAAGATAGGACACGGCTTGGTACAACAGTGGTTTCAAAATATTGCTACAACGGAACCAAAAATGATTGGACAGAAATGGGGATTATGTAGAGAAGTAGTCTATGAGTTGTATAATGAAAATAAAATAACTGCATTATTATAAATAATGTTGTTTATTTGTTAAAAAATAGGGAAACTTATTTATTGGATGGCCCTCGTATTAATTTTATCTGTTATAATTTAGTCATCTTATTCCAATATCATCACGCATATATTTATATTCATTATATATATATATATATATATAGGTGTGTGTGTAACAATATACCACCATACATATCACGACACCTTTTTAAATAGTTCCCCTTTTTTTTAATTAGTATGTTGTTACTTTTATCTATTTAATCAATTGTTTAATTATAATTCAAATTTTATATGTACCAATTATATTCTAACAATAATCCACTGGGTGTCTCTAGCTTTGTAATATAATTCAATAAATTTAGGGTTCCCAAAAGCAAAAAGACGCAGTTCTGTTAGTAACGGAATTTGCTTCCATCACTTCCGACCTCCCACGAGGAATTGACCAATCTGCTGCGAGCAGGCTTGCAGCTATTTAAGGCCAACGTCGTCTCAGTGCTGAGGCTTTTTTTTTTTTGGACCGGCATTATAAGACTAAAAAAACGTGAATAATTAATTATAAAAACACTTTTAAAAAGCTTCTATTTAAAATGCACTAAAAATAACAAAATAAATATTTTTGAAGTATTGCTTTTTTTTCTGAAGGTATTATTTAACAAATAAAATAATAGACTTAGAAATAAAAGCGGTGGGGTACAATAATAATAAATTTGAGATCAATGTGATTTTATATGAAGCCAAATGATTAGCAAGATTATGCCTTTCATTAAATTTATACCTATTTGCTGCATAAATGATTATAATCCCTCACCGCTTTTATTTCTAAGTCTATTATTTTATTTGTTAAATGGTACCTTCAGAAAAAAAAGCAATACTTCAAAAATATTTATTTTGTTATTTTTAGTGCATTTTGAATAAAAGCTTTTTTTTAAAGTGTTTTTTATAATTAATTATTGGTGTTATACACGTTTCCCGAACGGGTTTCCATATTCAAAGCAAATAAATAAAAGTATATAAAAATAAATTACCTTTCAACGTTTTTGTGTTTATTTATCCGTTGTCTTCCTCGTTGGTCGTGATCCGCAGTCTTCGTCTAGGTCCTCTCTCGCTCCAATAACCAATCAAGATATTTTATTTTGCTTATTTAAGTAACCCAGGTTCCTGGAGCGCCAATCAAGATATATGTATAATAAATATGACAAAAGGAATGAAACTATAAAAAGGAATGATGATAAAATTATAATTCTGTTTTAAATAAATATTAAATATCATAGAATATTTTGAATAAATGTAAGGCGCATTAAAATTGATGCAAAAATATGAATTTTCAAAAAAAAAAATATTGAGTCATTCATCATTAAGTTATTGAATGAATGGCAATGTGTTTCTTTTCAATAATATCATCAAATATTATCTCTTCAGACCTTACTGCAATGATATAAGTTATTGAATGAGTGGCAATGTGTACTCAACTCATTGTGAGAAAATATTTAGTTATTTTAAAACGTTTTTCACAATTTTATCATGAACAAGTATATTAGACTAATTTACCTATTTTATTAAATCCGCGTAACTTCGCCTTTGCCTGTCCCAAGCCCGGATGAAAAAGGAGGAGGGGGAGCAGTAACAAGCTCGCTAAAAAACCTGGGTTCAGCTGGCCCGGCTGATAGTACCCTGTAAGGGCACCTAATCCAGGGATACAGGATGAGCAGTGTTTGTACTCCATGTTAAGAGCGGCTGCCAATGGCGTCTGTTCCTCATGTCAGAGGCGGCCGTTTCGTTTGGAGCTAATTCGGCCTGCTACTGAGTAGTGCTCCCAGTCTTAATGACAAATGCAGACGCATTCTACTTCACACAGTCAGAGATAAGAAAGAAGAAGACCTATTTCATGGAATTGCATGATTCTGAAATATTGCTGTATCATGTTTGATAGCCAGAAACAAAAATCTTTCAAGGATTATTGACTTTAACAGAACATATAGGAAAATGAGGACCATCCTATTTAATAGGCAGAAACATTATTCTTTCAGTGAAACATACACTTAATACAACACGGGCGAAGCCACGTTATATATCGATAAAAGGAAAGTTCAAAGTCCACTTTAACTCTTTTCAATCAAAACTCCTAATAAAAATATATATAGGTATAATAGGTGTATAGGTAAAATATATTTTAAAATATAAACTATTAAAAGTCTATTCACACACAGAATTTAATCAATAGCTTATTGGAAATTTTTAGATAAAATCATATTTAGAAATTTGAAGTTATTTGACCGCATAGATTGATAATAGCCAAATACTTTAGAGAGAGTTATCCTCTTACCGGAGAATTGCTAAATAGTAAAAATGGTATTTTTGCAAATGAAAAATGTCCTTTGTAGAGAGATGTCCTCTAGCCCCTGTATCCTCTCCTTCAGTTTCTACTGTATATAAAAATTACTTTCCGAAATTTTCAAAATACCAATTCCCCATAAAAATTGAAAATTTAAAAATATTTTTTTTAAATGTGCCACTCATAAAATAAAAGAACCATGACCCATTTGATTATAATAGCCATAAAACTCGAATTTAAATGTCAATTTCCAGGTTTTTAACCGAGCTAATTTTTACCTCAATGTGTATGTATGAAATAAAATGCTATTTCAAGTTAAATATTATTCGCTATAATTATATTTGGAACCTGCTTCTCCCAGGTTCTCTCAGAGCAAATGTTCGTCCTATTATGATGTTTTAACAAATATTGTTTATCTATATATATAAAATTAATGTATGTGTGTGTGTGTGTCCTTTATGCCTGACCAAACCACTCATTAGAACGCCATGAAACTTTGGGAAGTTATTTTGTATAGTACTGGGAAGGTTTCTGAAAAATAATTTCTCGAATATCCTTAGAGTTATTTGCAGATTTGTATATTTAACTCGCAAGCAGCGCCACTATTGCTAAGATGTTAACAAGTTTTTTATCTATAATTTTATTATCACTAAGTTAATTATCTTAAAGATTATTTATCAAAAAAAGATTATATCAGGATGAAATGGCAATTTATTTGAGACAAGAATAATTATACAATTCCAAGGCAAAAATACTATTCTTTTAACTTCCAATTTCCGAGAGAACCAATTAATATTTCCAATTGATTTTATTCAACTTATCGAGTATTTTTCAAAGGATCGGGAAAAAATGTCCACTAGATAAAACGATGATTTTTATAATGTAGAAAATTAGGAATGACAAAATTCAGGATGACATGGCAATTTATTTGAGACAAGAATAATGATACAATTACAAGGCAAATATACTATTCCTATAACTTCCAATTACCGAGGGAACAAATTAATATTGATTTTTTTCACCTATCGAGTATTTTTCAAGGGACCGGGAAAAAATGTTCAGTAGATAAAACGATGATTCTGTGATGTAGAAAATTAGGAAAGACAAAATTCAGGATGACACGGCACACAGGGACCGGGAAAAATGTTCACTTTATCGAGAGATTCAAATTTACGAGTTTCAAGTTATCAAAATATATCTTTTTTTTTTTATGAATTTATAGAGAATTGTTTCAACGAATGTTCGTTAGACAAACCATTACTCGGGTAAAACCCGGGCGAAGCCGGGTACATCCGCAAGTTATGAATAAATTTAATTATCATTTTAAAGTCGATTAATTTGAAACTAAATATTCAAAATGAGAAACACAAAATGATGATAATAGTAATAATGATATGTTAATTTCAATCATGTTGATTATATTTTAGAGTTAAAAAAGTTGATATAAAAATAAATTTTAATCCTCACTTTAACAATATACTAAATAGGACTCAAAGACTAAGAAATGTACTTTTTTTGTTATGTGGCAATTCTTGGGGACTAAGTCCCAAAAAAGACTCATTTTATATCAAATAATCTTTAGACCGATACTCGCTTATCTTTTGTTTATCCTTCATAGTTTGTTCTTGACTTAAATAAATTTCTGTGTCATCCTGAAGTTTGTCATCTCTAATTTTTCACGTGGCAATGTTTTAAGATATGTTTAGATTCTTCTGAAGTGGATGTTTGGCCGAAAATATTATTTAAAAAGCAAATTTAATAATTTACCTATAAAATTATTAATCATAAAAAGTCGCATGTGCTGAGCAATGTCCAGTATTTATTCGATTGAGTATCAACTCTAATTTGTATTTATGAAATAAAATGTGATTTTATAAAATCAAATATAAATAATTTTACATATAATATCCGGTTTTGCTTGGTTTCTTTTCAATTGAATTTGTTCCCATGAAAAATGCTTTAACAAAAATAATATATATATAATTTATTATCACACTCTAAATTAATGAAATAATTTTAAAAATAAATACAGTAGAACTTGGATAATTTGAAAATATCTTCAATTTGAATATTTATCTTGGTTCCTAGGATTTCCTATAAATATAGTTTACGTTTTTAATTTGAATTTTTGAATTATTTGAATTTTTTTGGTCCCTAGGGCTTCGAATTATTCAGGTTCGACTGTAATTTAAAATAAAACTCAAAGTGAATGAAAAATATGGAGTCAGGACAGGTGAATCTCTTGAAGGTGGAACCGGGAAATTTCTCGAGGAAGAGAAGATGACAACAGCGACTACCTGATATCCCTGATGAACCGCGTATCTACTCAAAGAAAAGAAAGAACATTTAATGGGGCTCCTGTGGTCTATTAAAAGCGTTTTCCTTCCCACAATGAGAAACGTAAACAAGGAACAAAACGGAATGAAACACAGAATACACACCGGCGACCATCCCCCTATAAAGCAGCACGCATAACAATATCTAAGACAGAGAGAGAAATAATGTAGAAGGAAGCCGAGGCCATGCTAGAAAGAAAGGTTATCTAGCCATCTTAGAATCCCTGATCGGCCCCAGTGGTGCTGGCCAAATAGAAGTACTGTATATTGAGATTCTGCATGGACTTACGGCAGCTAAATCACATCACCAAGAAAAACGTTATCCGTTGCCCCGCAAAAAAAAAAAAAAAAAAAAAAAAAACTTTAATGAATTATAAAATGATAATGATAATAATAATGATATGTTAATATCAATAATGCCAGATATTTGTTTTATAATGCATTGGCGCGCCATTTGTTATGAAAATTTGAAACTATTATAGACGCGTATGATTATTTTAAAAATTAAACAATTTTGTACTGCAATGGAAAATTTAAACGAGATATTCAAAAACCAGGTTCCTGGAGCGCAGAACGCCAATAACCCGGGTATTCCAGCTCACTAGAATGGACTAGTGCTGAGCGCATTTACCTGCGTCCTGTTTTGATTGATGAGTTGAACCAGTTGACCAGGAAGTTCCATGCTGAGATTGAGTCTGGAAGGCTGGCCATAGATCTAGGATTGAAGTGGGTCAATCCAATCAGGATAGCTGTTTGTATTCTATATCTTAGGAATGCTGGACAGCTGGATAGGAGATGATCAACTGTTTGTGGCTCTTCTGAACAGTTGATGCAGGTAGAGTCCTGTTTCGGGATGAAAACGTGAAATGTCTTCCAGTACATGGCCCGTGAGGATGCCGTAGAAATTTTAGGAGATGGCTTGGAGTGGAAGGAATTCTCCTGAAGGATCTGGTCGAGTAGTCTTGGAAATATAATACAGTCCATGATGATAGGGCAGCCTTACGTGTTAGGTTTCGAGCATGATTTTGAGGCAGGGTGGAGTATGAGTGTGGTAGGACAGAAGTAGCGCCATATTTTTCTGCACAGTCTGCTAGGTTATTGTCATTGATTCCAATTTATCTGGGTACCCAGCACAGCCTGATGTAAGGAGCTCTGTTAAGGACTTTTATAATATTTTTACACTAGCGATGTACGTGTTGGTCCAAAGGAGCAAATAGCTGCTAAAGCTTATCTACAGTCCGAGGCAATGGTCACTCCTGTTTTGGTTGGAATTATCTCCGCTGGTTTAGCTGCTCCTAGAATTGCCATGAGTTCAGCTTGTAAGGCAGTGCAGTCTGGGTGGAGCCGTTGAGAATTAGCTGAGGTTCTTGGGAAAGAAATATGATCGCAACACCAACGCCTGAATCACTTTTTGATCCATATATGAATATTAGTGGCGTTGTTACATCATCTAGGCTCAAACTTAAGGAAATGGGTCGTCTGAATGAGAGGTATTGCAGCGCAGCAGGTCCTGGCTTTGATTCGCAGTTCCCCTCCTTTATCTCCTTCAAGACAAAAATACCTATTTATCGAAAATATTGAACAGTAGAAACTCCATTAGAGAACACCCCGCTAGCGGACACCTCTCTACAAAGGACAGTTTTCATTTGCAAAATGACCATTTTTACTATTTAGAAACTATCCAGTAAGAGGACATCTCTCTACACAGGACAGTTTCCATTTACAAAATTACCATTTTTACTATTTAGCCACTCTCCGGTAAGAGGATACTTCTCCCTAAAGAACAGTTTGGCTCTGCAATTAGGTGTACTTTACAGGGAGGTAGTTCTACAGTAATAAAATATACTAAAAATAAATAATTTAGCTACTACCATCGACCAATTTGTTTGAAATATAGGTAAAAGTCGCAAAGAACGATAATTTATTAAGAGCGAAGAGGTATAATATTTGGTAAAAAATTCCTAAACAGTTGCCCATCATATCACATCAAATTTGAAATTTACACATCGCCTACTATACACCTCGCCGTTTTTATTTTTATATAACATATAAATCTAACTGTTCATTGCCAGAAGATTAAATATTTATTTTTTTTATTTTGATTAAATTTTAATGAGGTATTTTTTATTTTTCTAAATAGATTTGAAGATTTTAAATAAATCTCAGAAATGGATGCCGTTCTATACTGATTTATGAAACGAATAATGTTTTAATAAATTGTGGCACTACTTCTGTCCTACCACACTCATACTCCACTCTGCCTTGAGTTCTTGCTCGAATACTAACACGTCAGTTTGCTCTATCATCATGGACTGTATTATATTCCCAAGACCATTTCACCAGATCCCTCAGGATAATTGCCTCTACTCCAAGTCATCTCAAATTTCTGCCAAAAATCCGCCATGAAGAGGCCCCCATTACCATCCTCACGGGCCATGGCCAGGTATTGGCAGACATTAAACGTGTACATTCCAAAACAGACCCTACCTGCTTCCCCTGTTCAGAATAGCCACAGACGGTTGATCATCTTCTCTTCATCTGTCCAGCATTCTTGAGACATAGGATACAAACAGCTATCCTGCTTGGACTGGCCCATTTCAATCCAACATCTATGGCCAGCCTACCAGACTCAACCTCAGCATGGAACTTCCCTGTCAACTGGTTCAACTCAGCAATCAAAACAGGACACGAGTAAAAGCGTTCAACACTAGTCCTTAATAGTGGGCTGGACTCCCCGGGTAGTTGGCGTTCTGCGCTCCCTGTGCTATAAATATCTCATTTTTAATAAATATATAATGCCTTTCGGACTTCAATTTAATTTCAATTTAGAGGTATTAAAACTTGAAATTAAATTACAAATATTCAATAAAACCTCCTTTTTCACAGATAGGTATTCAAATTTGAAAAATTACCATTATTCATTTGGAAATAATCCTAGTTTTCATGCCTACATGTGTATTAATTCCCATGATACAAATATTAGGTTCAGTTGGTGTTCAAAAATAGTAAAATTGTGATACATAACCCAAGCTCCTGGAGCGCAAAATAAAATATAAAATTCTGATTAAATAATTTTTTTTACAAATTAAACAGAATATATTATAACAATATATATTTATATATGGCTGATATTGAATACACACATTATTCTGTTAATTGTGATATTTCTGAGTTCATTTCACTTGTGTTATCTATATATCTTTGATTGATAATAATTTGTAAGCTCCAGGAACTTGAAAAATTAACTAGAAAAATATAAGTATTTGGAAAATAATAATTTTCATATCAATAAAAAAAAGATTTGTTTTGAGATGTCAGAAAGAAAAAGACGCAAGATAGATTACTTTGACATCGTCCATATAGAAGAATGCTCTATCTGTCTGTTAGATATCAAGGAAAGAGCTTTCCCAGAATGTTGCCAACATCAGTTCTGTCTGGAATGCTTAAAAGAAGCAGCGAAACAGCGAATTACATGTCCTATTTGTCGCGGCGAATTTGGAAGAATAATTTACAATGTCCGTGGCGTTATTGATTATGACACAATCACTGTTGAGAGGCCCCAAAATAATAATTTAATTGACGAATTGATTGAAGTTACTTACACAGCGTTGATTGCACATCAAAATAACCCGCAACCTAATATGGCTATTTTGACAAATTTAATTAATAACATTTCAAATATCTTAGTACATTTTCAGAGCAGAACCTGAGTAATTCGAACTTCTTTGATTATATAGCGTTTTCAATTTGAATATTTATCATGGTCCCCTTGAATTTACTACGGATTAATTGATGCACATTAATAATTCATTTTATATATTTTTTTATATTGTATATATATATATATATATGTCAAGTGGCTCCACAACTCCGGTCACTGCTAAAAATTGAAACATGCCAAGGATTCAGAATTTAGAATGCTTGTTCAAGATGATGCTGAACATCGCTAACAAAGAAAAAAAAAGAAATAAATTAGTTTTTGTTTTCAAAGTTTCGCGCATTTAATATATATATTTTTTTAATAAATAAAGGTTCCAGGGCTAAGTTTTGTTCAACTTTTTATTTTCATGCTTTCAGACTTGTCAGTCCTTCAACATGAGTATCACGTTTCTTGTTCAACTTTTTATTTTCAAACTTTCGGATTTGTCATTCCTTTAACATGAGTATCACGTTTTTTTGTTCAACTTTTATTTTCCTCCTGTGATAATCCTTTCAAAGGAATGACAAGTCTGAAAACTTTAAAATGAAAAGTTGAACAAGAAACTTAGCCCTGGAAACTTCATTTATTTTATAAGATTATAAATTAGGTAGTAATATTTGCTTTGTTTTGTGTGTTGAATTGAAAATATGAATTTATAATTATATATATATTTTTCAATTCAATAAAATCCTTTGTATCAATATTGAGTAAAAATGTGTTTTCTCCTGTAAAAGGGTGTTCATGTCTGAAAGCTAGAGATTAAAAAGGTTTTAGAAAATATACTTTTACCTGGAGGCCTGATGTTTTTACTCAATATATATTTTGTAAATATATCATTTGTGAAATAAACTAAAATAATAAACATCTTTGTATTCTCTATAAATAAAAAACGTGTTGATTTAAACTTTAATGTTAATAGGTATGCAATAATTCATTTGTATTCGCTCAGAGATTGGTTCACTACTATCACGTGAGTGCAATCAGCCAATGATATTTGAGTTCATAACGTTCATTATTCTTGTAGCTCTCTTTATCTCTCTCCTAGTAATGTACAGTTATACCTGTCTATAACGCCCCCTTTGGGACTTACCAAAATAGGCGACTATAGAGAGGGGGTGCTATAGACAGGTCACTTTTAATGTAAATATCGCTGCAGTTAGCGCACTTGGCCGTGCGCGGTCTTGGAGGATGTGTGTGGTTATATACAAGAATTAATTCACAATATTTTTACTTTTTAGTTTTTGTGTTCCGGATTTCCAGGTCCTCGGGAAAGAAGGTTTTTCTGGCTTATTTACTATTCAAGGTAGGTTTCATATTCTATTTTTTTTTTTACACTTTTCGTCGTTATAACTTAGCTTATGAAAGATTTGTTTTGGTTTTAAATTTCTTCTTCCCTTGTTTTGTATTTGTAGCATTTTGATAGTAGGGTTGTTTTTGTATGTTACAATTGAATATGAATTATTGTTTAATTATGTACATACTTTTGATAATTTCAAAATTGAGATAATTCATGATCGTTTTTTTTTCGGACGAATTAGCGTGAGGGGTAATTTTGCTGATCATTTTGTTTCAATAATTTCTAATTTTTTGAGGGTCCTATTAAGTACCGTCATAAAATTTGGGTGGTTATAGATCAGTACAGTAGAACCTTTCTTTAGCGGACATATCTCTACAAAGGGCAGTTTTCATTTACAAAATTACCATTTTTACTATTTAGCAACTCTCCGGTAAGAGAACACCTCTCTACAAAGGACAGTTTTCATTTGCAAAATTATTATGGGTGGAAATCTGGTTAAACCATCTGGTTTTCGGCGACTATGACCCGGGTTCGATTCCCGCATTGGACACTTTTTAATGTTTTAAAAAAAAATGCTCCAATGGCCCCCGATTCAGGCAAAAGTCCAACCCCACCAGCGAGTGCAAGTAACCAAACGGGGCTCTGGCACATTTGTAAATGCAAACTGCTTTTCACATGTGGTGCGCTTACAGTAAAAGCAGTCGCTAACTACCCACCATGATTATCATGGCCTGTACCACGTGTACTAGGGATAAGCAAAAAAAAAACTATTTATCAACTCTCCAGTGAGAGGATACCTCTCCCCAAAGGACACTTTGGCTCTGCAATTAGGTGTTGTCCTTTACGGGGAGGTTTTACTGTATTTGTCTTATTGTTGACGTGCAAATGGTTCATTTTTGCAATGAAGAGATAATTTGATCTTTTGAACCTAGTAATAAAGATATTTGTTTTGTACCGCCTTTGCCAGTTTGTTCTTTATTTCGATGTCTTTTTGAAATGTAGGATGCTCGTCTAGGGTCATCCCTAGGTACCAACAATTGTCTTTTTTATTCTCGGAAAATTGTTGTGGGAAACTGAGTTAATTCAATAATTTATATTTTTTAGCCTTTTCTAGAGAAGGTTTTTTATTACCTTTTTGATGTTTTATTGTGACTCGCCATTTTCTCGCACCAAACCATTGCAAAAATAAAGGCCTTTTATGAAAATTCAAACTATTATAGACGTGTATGATTCTTTTGAAAATTAAACAATTTCTACTGCCCTTACTGCAATGGAAAAATTAATAGGAGGGCCTGGCTCATCAGTGGTGAACTCTCCCAACGGTGCCGCCTGTGGTAGTTTAAACTGGCGAAACCCCTTGGAGGTTTCACCACTGATGGTAGTTTAACAAGGCGAAACCGAATTAAACGATTTCTCTGTTAAAACGCAGGAATTGGATGAAGAAACATTGAATATGCTTTCAAGAGGTATTCATTCCCATTACATGTTTAATGAGGGATGATTGGATTAATTACTATGATTAATTAATTTTAATTATTCTACTAGAACTGCTGACAACTAAGACAAATATTTATAGAACAGTTTGATTCAAAAAACGATCCATCAATTAAGCTTAAAAAAAAGGCGTACCTGGATCTGTAAAGAAAAAAAAAACAATTTTTTCTCAAAATATTTCGAGAGATTGCTCTCTTTTTATCACTGTGCACTTAATTGATAAAGAGGGAGAAATATTTTGAGAATTTTTTTCTTTACAGATCCAGGTACGCCCTTTTATATAAATGTATAGAACGGTAAATCAGAAATTGATGTACCAAACCAACGAACAAGATAATTCGAATCATGAACCAGAAATCTTTAACCCTTCCCTTCAAAGGCCAACAGATTCAAATTTAGACACGTCACCCCTGAAGACATAAATATTAGAATTATTTTTCTTGGAAATAAAGATACTTCGGCCAGTAAAGCTTTTTATTACTTCGACGTTTCGACAAAAATCTTTGTTCCTGACGAGGATAAAATATTTTTGTCAAAACGTCGAGATAATAAAAAGATTTACTGGCCGAAGTATTTTCAAGTATTTTGAAGAACTATGAATGCCGGCCAGGCAGCTTTACGTTATTATAATTCTGTACCAGAAATTCTTCTGCACCCCGCTACTAAAGAAAAATATATTAGTTTGTTCAAAATTCCACTATCGCATTAAATATTTCACAAATTGATAAATTTATTATTATTTTGTATATATATCATATGCAATTTAAATAGGGGCATATTTTGGATCAAAATATTTTTTAAAATTCAAAATTTCGACGAGGCTGTTCGCCAATCTTCTTCTCGGAAAAAATCAAACACCTTGTAAGCTTAAAAAAAGAAAATAAGACCTAATTCAAATAATTTATTAGTGTGTGACATTTCAGCAACACCATTGTCACCATCATCAGACAAAAGAATAAATCTTTTCATTTATTGAATCTTTTGAATATTTTCATTTGTATTTTATTTTATATTATAATCTATAATCCAAATTGAGCTTTATCACCTTGTAAACTTATTATCCCCGTGATATGCCCCTAATTTAATTATCATAAAAGGATTGCTCTATATGTAACATATATCACACACATATATGTGTAAAATATACTAAAATAATTAGCGTATTTGTTTTTTTATTGCTGTAAGAATCTAATTTTTAACCCTAATGTCAATAGTTATAAACAGTTCCATTTTATTCTCTCAGTAATTGGTTTACTACTATCACGTGAGCGCAATCAGCCAATCAGATTTGATATCATAACGTGTAGTATTTATGTTGCTATCTAATCTTTTATTAATATAATTTTTTTATATTTGTTATTCAATTTTCACTTTTTTTATAATTTATTCCAGAGTTTTGTTTTACAAATAATTTATTTTTAGCTCTATATAAATTTATTTAAATTTGTATCTGACGATTCATTTTTAAAATTCTTCCCTTGGTAATTAGGTTTATGATCTGCTTGGAGTACAATACTTCAGTCTTGCCTCTACCTCCTGACTCAGCCTGGAACTACCTGGTTTACGTAGCAATCTGTTCTCCCTATGACTAGACTTATAGACTGTAGCTGTACAACCCGGGTAGTTGGTAATTTATGCTCCAGGACTTACCTCCATTTTATCTCTATGTCTACAAGAGTCTGGGACATGATGGAAGATTATTGCTGGAATCTGTCCCGCGACCTGCCGGAATAAACTCATAAGAAAAAATCAAAAAGGTTGAAATTCATGAAGGATTGACTTTTTTTTTTGATAATGCATAATAAGTTTCTGACTTAACTTGAGGTGCTCTGATCACGAATATAATGTTAGTTTTTATATATCTCATCGATTTTCAGAGATATAACATATACATATTTAGGCCACAATGTAGTACATCAGTCCATATAAGCGGTACGAAAAACACATTGAACGCCAATCAAAACTGAGAACGTCATACCAAAAAGTACTTTATTTGTTGTAGTAAAAGAAGTACAAAAAAAAGTAAAATACTACAGTCAATCCTTATGAATTTCAACCTTTTTGATTTTCTCTTATAAATGTATTCCGGCAGGTCGCGGGACAGATTGCAGCAGTAATCTGCCACACGTGGCAGTCCCAGACATCTTGAAATCTCTCTCCCATCACTTTCATGTCTTGATGGATTCCCTCGCCTTGTTCATCACTATATGCACTGAGATTATCAGGGAATTTGTCCAGGTGACTATGCAAGTAGGGAACCTTAATGCTCATATTTAAACCCAAAGCTTCATAGCTTTAAAGCATATTTTGAACAAGCTCTTTGTAATTATCGTCTCTTCTATTACCTGAAAAAATCCATGTACTACAGCCTTAAAGCCTGACCATGATGTTTCTTCTATTCCATTCATGGTTATTAGAAAATTTTTGTCATTCAGGAGCCTTTTTATTTGAGGTCCGTCAAAAACTCCTGCTTTTATCTTTTCTAGGCTAATATCTGGAAAAAAACGACATATATATTTAAAGCATTCTCCATCTTTATCTAGAGCCTTTACAAACTGCTTACATAAACCTAGCTTTATATGTAATGGTGGTAGAATGATTTTACCCGAGACACCAAAGGTTTGCTTCTAGTGATTGTATAATGTTTGGAAGTGATTTATTTATTTTAATTGTTAAAATTTAATTTTTAAATGAAGATAATGACGTATGTTTTAGAAGAACTTTGATATTTGATGATTGTAAAAATTATGAAGCAATCTTGACGACTTGGCAGTTTTCTTTATGAAAATATTATTTTGGTGAAATACCCTTTATGGTCATTATCTATATATATTTTGATGACACACAGAAAAACTAAAAGAAGAATCAGAATAACCGTTACATTGGATTACCCAAAAAGCATTTTAAATTCTCAAACCTCAAAAACTTTTAAAAATTTTGTAGACCTGTGTAATTAATTTGCACATTTTTTGAGAGAAAAAGGATAGTTAGATAATGAAAGAAAATTCTACCTATAATTTGAAAATAGCCAAATACACTGATAGACAAAACTTAAGGAAGTTGTACCTTATAGCATATATATATCGGGATTCAGAAAATATCTCTCAGAGTTATTATCTGAATCCCGATATATATATGCTATAAGGTACAACTTCCTTAAGTTTTGTCTATCAGTGATATCAGACTAAAATACTTATTTTGAATTTATAAAATGATATGGCACAATTTGGATTATAGATTATAAACACAAGGTAATAAGACTAAATCCAAATAAATAGTGTGAGACGTTTCAGTAACAGCGTTGTTACCATCTACAGACAAAAGTATTGAATGAGAAACTAGAGAAAATATGCTTCACGGGTTACTAACCAAAGTGTATGATTTTTGAGTCCAAAAATGGAGGTAGCAAGCAGACAAGCCGCAATACACTATATCAAAGTACCAAGGTGCTGTACGCCACCAAGGTTGTTTAAAAAAGCTTTGATTTCGCAGACCAGGGAAGATAAGAGAGACAGGTGTTGATAAGAAGATTAGCTAAAACTGGAATGATTCAACAAGTGCTGAGAAAAGATAATATTGAATGAGAAATTATATCACAGCATGTTTTAAATATGTTTTCAGGATGTCTGAATGACCAGTTTATTGGTTGTTGAGGTACAGCTTGCACCACGCTGTTGAGGGTCTACAGCCTGAAACGCCTCCGTGGTTAGCTTTTCTTGATTAATCAAGAATGGGTATTTGGTCAATTCTAGAACAACGAGAATAGTTGATATTTATTCCGATAGTTGGCGCAAGCCATCAGCATCTTTAAGTTGCACGATAAGGAGATGCCTTTTTCATAATAAAATGTTTTAAATAGTTACTCTTATCAAGTGTGTAAACAAGATAGCAGATAAGAATACAAATTTCTAAGAACCCTGAAATATTATTCTTAGGATTAGAAGTGTAAATACCCATTTTTAAAAGATAATTATAAATGCATATCTATAAATACCATTAATATTTCCTCTTTCTTCCATTCTGTTAATTGTAGCACATTACCTTTGAAAGAAAAAGGCTTTTTCAAATTGTCTCTTAAAGTAATTTTTCTCATAATCAAACATCTTTGTTTCTTTTATGTTAAACTTATTATGCACTGTGAATTTTCTATTTTATAAAAGTGTAGAATTCTCAATTTTATCCCAATTTAGAGCATATTTATGGTTTTTCATTCTTTCTTTTAAAGTTCTGGATGTTTGTCTTACATAGCATTGGTCACATTTCACTTTAAAAAAATTAAACCTGCTCTTTTTAGTAATTGGGTGTTCTTTTGTCTGAAGATGTCAACAACGCTGTTACCGAAACGTCATACGCTATTTATTTATTTAGTCATATTACCTTGGGTTCATAAAATGTGATGCAAATATGTATTACTGACTCATGTTTATTAATAATTCCTTTTCACACCAATTTTATAATATTTGCCTGTTCATTGGAACGACAGCCAGTTATAAAAAAAAAAACTTTTAAAAGTGTTTACCTGAATAAATATAAAATAAAAGTATGTACAATATTATATAATCCACAACAGTCTTGCATCGCCTGTGGGTCCTGCAACCTGTCGCTGGTTCACCGGTACTGGTCCTACCGCTACATCAGGCCTCTCATCCAGGAGGCATTTACCATCAACCCCCTGACCTGCAGGGCTGGGTACATGGCCGAGACGATAACGCCCTGGCCATCCTGACTTCTACCAAGACCCACATCTATAGGTACTTCCTCGGTGTGGAACTGAGGAGTGTTCAAGAAGACCTTGTCTGGAGGAGAAGTCTCTCAAGGTGGGGAAGTCTTCCTTGCTGAAGAAATTTGTACACATACACAACTATATATATTCCCCTTCATTTTATCTACCCTTTATTTACTATCTTATTGTATATTTTTTCTACCTTTTTAAAAATTGATTAGAAGAATGGTTTATTGTTTAAATTGTAAATTGTATATTAAGATAAACTCGGGAGTCCTCCAGGGAGAACCACTTTCCCCACTGCTCTTTATATTATTTATCAAGGACTTAATCAAAATTTATAATAATTCAGACCTGCCGAGTGTAAATTTGCCAGAATTTGGAGATATCCATTTATTGCTGTACGCCGACGACATAGCAATTATAGGTGAGTCCAGGATGAACCTCCAAAGGAAGATCAAAATACTGAAAGAATATCTCGATGAGAACTTAATGACACTAAATGAGTACAAGTCAAAGATTATGGTGTTCTGTAATGGAGGTAAACCCTCAAATAAGGATAGATGGTTCTGGAATGATAAACCCATAACAATAACTTCAAGATATACATACTTGGGATTCCCTCTGACACCAACAATAACAACTACTCACCCGGCAAATTACTTTAAAGGAAAAGCACTTACAGCAATTAACGCCACACACCAAATATTAATAAAATCAAAAGCAAAGTCAATAAATTTATCAACCAAACTCTTTGATACAATAGTGAGAGCTGTCCTGATGTATGCCGCTCCATTGTGGGCAACAGAGCATAAAGACTTATTGGATAGTATACAAGACATATTTATCCGTAGGTTCCTGAATCTGCCCAGATACACTCCAGGCTACATAATCAGATTAGAAACCGGTCGTATCTCATTGAGTGTAACAGCTTTAAAATTAACCCTGAAGTATTGGCTGCGGGTGTTGAATATGAGCAGTGACAGATTGCCGCGTATATGTTTTAATAGAACACGGGAACTGTCTAATGCTTCGGGCACACCCATCGCTTTCATTAAAAAGCTCATCAATCTGCTTAACAATAATGGATCCCTTGCACTTGTTTCCTGTGATGATCCTGAAACGCTGAGGAGCGCGATTACAGGGCTCTTAAAAACAGCGGCAGACCAATCTATACAAAACGACCTTACAAGAATGGATAAATCTAAGCTATACTCTCACTACAAAGACATTCACATATCTTTCATGACGGAGGGATACCTTTTAGGGGATTTTCCTTTCCCGGTTGTAAGACTACTCGCACAAGTTAGAATACTTTCAAGTTTTTTTTAGAGAAAACCACACCAAGATGCTCTGCGGTGAGGACCCGATTTGTACCTTCTGTAATTCAAAACTAAAAAATGAAATCACTCACTATATTTTTGATTGCTATGCTCTGAAAGAAGAACGAAGAACCCTTATGCTCAAAACTGGGCAACTCTGTGCTTCACTTCCATCAATAATTGACAATATGACCCAGAATAAGTATATTGCTACGGCGTTTTATGGTTTCCACAAGTCCATATCTCAGAAGAAGGCCAAGTGACACCCACTCCTCACTTTCTTACTGCTACTCTTTTTGTGTTGTTTTTCTTGCTTCACTCTTTCTATTTCTTGTTTTTTTTCTTTTTCTTCTGTATATAACGTTATTTCCTTTGTCTCACTGCTTTGTTCTTATGCATACCTCTGGTGAATCCTGTATAGGGTCAGTGACCCTGAATAAAGGCTTTTTGTTGTTGTTGTTGTAAATTGTAAATTGTATATATTTCAGTAATGAATTTTTTGAAATAAAATATAAATTACTGAGAAAATCTTATCATGATATGTTGTTTTATATAATTATTTTATATATTATCCCAATATATATGATGGCATATGATATCCAATAGCCACATTTTTAACAAGTCATGTAAACGCGATAAATATGACTTTCAGCATTTTTTTTTTGCTTATCCCTAGTACACATATTACAGGCCATGGTAATCATGGTGGGTAGTTATCGTAAGTGCGCCACATGTCAACACATGTGAGAAGCAGTTCGACTTTCCACTTACAAATTTTCCAGACCCACGTTTAGTTACTTGCACTCGCTGGTGGGGTTGGCCTTTTGCAAGAATCGGGGGCCATTGTAGCATTTTAATTTGAGCATTCTTCCTATTTAAAACCACAGTTTATAAAATTTAATTCATACCATGTGTATATGTATCTAACACTATGTAGCATATATATAACCTTGAATAATAATCCTTTGTAAAATGTGTAACAAATAAATATACTGTGTTTCTTTTCAATGATATCAACAAATATTATTTCTACAGACCTTACTGCAACAAGTCAAGTCATTGAATGAGTGGCAATGTGTTTCTTTTCAATAATAACATCAAATATTATAAAACGAAAATAGCAATTTATACCGCGAATGTTTCTTTTATAAAAATCGAAATTTATTTTCAAAGAGAAATAGCGACATTTCTAACTTTTAAGGATGAAGTATGGAATGGTGAAACATGAAGAGTAATGGCGAACGGAAAAATAAAAAGTGTCCAGGGGCGGGAATCGAACCCACACCCTTCTGCTTACCGGGCAGGTGCCTTGTCCACTCGGCTACCCTGGACGTATTTTTCCGTTCGTAACTAATACTTGAAGTAACATTTAAAATACAATATAACGCGGCTGATGATTGTAAAACGAAAATAGCAATTTATACCGCGAATGTTTCTTTTATAAAAATCGAAATTTATTTTCAAAGAGAAATAGCGACATTTCTAACTTTTAAGGATGAAGTATGGAATGGTGAAACATGAAGAGTAATGGCGAACGGAAAAATAAAAAGTGTCCAGGGGCGGGAATCGAACCCACACCCTTCTGCTTACCGGGCAGGTGCCTTGTCCACTCGGCTACCCTGGACGTATTTTTCCGTTCGTAACTAATACTTAAAGTAACATTTAAAATACAATATAACGCGGCTGATGATTGTAAAACGAAAATAGCAATTTATACCGCGAATGTTTCTTTTATAAAAATCGAAATTTATTTTCAAAGAGAAATAGCGACATTTCTAACTTTAAAGGATGAAGTATGGAATGGTGAAACATGAAGAGTAATGGCGAACGGAAAAATAAAAAGTGTCCAGGGGCTGGAATCGAACCCACACCCATCTGCTTACCCGGCAGGGCTTGAAATTTATTGATTTGTTGTTATCTACTTCCATAGAATAATTGATATCAGGCAATAGATTGTTGAAAGTATCCAAAATATTTTGTTCACTTCCCTGATTGACAAATAAAATGTGTCATCCACATATCTTTTAAAATAATAAACATCATTTTTAAGTGAATTTAGAGCTTTTATTTCTAAGTGGCCTATAGTAATACAAGCTGCGTTTGGTGATATTGGCCTAACCATTGTTGCACCTTTCATTTGGAGATATATTTGGTCATCATAAATCTAAAGTGCAAAAACAAATAAGCCAAATTTATCACATTGCCATTTATAAACCAAAATTTTGCAAGAGAGAAATTTTACTAATATATTCGAAAAATATGAAAAATAAACATTGCATGGAAACCATGTAACCCTATCTCTCAATATATCAACAACCATAAGAACACTCACATACCAAATAGAGCAGGGTCAATTTATGAAGTGAAATGTGAAAAATATGACCAATATTATGTAGGACAAACATCCAGAACTTCAAAAGAAAGAATGAAAAACCATGAATATGCTCTTAAATGGGATAAAATTGAGAATTCTGCACTTGTAGAACATAGAAAAATCACAGGACATAATAATTTTAACTTAAAAGAAACAAAGATACTAGATTATGAGAAAAATTATTTTAAGAGACAATTTAAAGAAGCATTTTTCATTCAAAAGAAATGTGCTACAATTAACAGAATGGAAGAAAGAGGAAATATAAATGACATTTATATTTTATTTTATTATTCTGTACATAACCTGGACTCCTGGAGCGTACGTAAGTCGCCAACTGTCCGGGTTTGTCTTCTGACTTATTGTCTATTTCTTGCAGTTGACATCCAACTGATTAGATGTCGCCAGGCTGTTTCATTTTTGGGGAGGCTCTTCAATGCTTCTTGGTTGAATGTGCTGGTGTTAAGTAGAGTTGCAGTCTGGAATCTCTGAAGATGGTAGGATGGGCAACTGAATAGGAGGTGGTCTACTGTTTGATTTTCTTGGTGACAGTGTTGGCATACGGGGTCGTTGTTTTTGGAGGTTCTGGCGATGTCGGCTTGAACGAAGCCATGTCCTGTCAGAATTGTAGAGGTGAGGTTGCAATATTTTAGTTTTGGGAGAATTGAGATTAGAAGATAGGAGATGCAGCTACTCTTCTGAGGTTTCTTGTAGCATGGTCTGTGGTGTAGAGGTCGGTCCATAGTTGGAGGGCGAACTGTTTGCTTTGAGAGCGGACATATTTCCTAGAAAGGGTTGCGAAGTGTAAAGGCAATTTGGATTGAGCTGCGGCTTTGGCGACTTCATCAGCCTGTTCATTTCCAACGATGCCGCAATGACTCCGGACCCAGCAGAGTTGAACATTGTCCAGAGTATTGAGGTTTCTGATTATCTCTGCAGTAAGTGGGGTTCTAGGGATATCGGGGTGACAGATGGATGTAGAGCTGCCTGGCAGTCGGAAGCAATGACAAAGTCTTGTCGCGGCATGATCATAATAGATCTGGTGGCATAAAGAATCGCCAAAAGTTCCGCCTGGAAGGAGGTACAGCTGTTGTGGAGTTTAAGTTTCAGTGGTGAATAGGGAGGTGGGAGCACCACTGCTGCGCCAACCCCATTGGTTGACCGAGAGCCATCTGTATAAACAATAGTGGCCCGTTCTAGCAGTGACTTGGAGAATTGGAGAGGTCTTCTAAGAGGTGGGTAGGGTACCGAGGAGGGGCTGGGACGTGACTTAAAAGGGCCTTCTCTTAGCGCTTCCAAGTATGCTAGATGGGATTTGATAGATATATCCAGTGAAGGACAACCTGTGAGGGAGATTGCTGGGATAGTTGGAGTACACGGGCCTTCTTATCTGTTATATTGTTTACACACTTGATAACAGGAACTATTTAAAAGCATGCTGTGGTCAAATTCTCTCATCTTCCCATCAAATGGATTGTATTTCTAGCTGGAGTATTCAACGCCGCACTGCACTTGTGTTACTACCCCAAAGTCTGGAAGCATGCTATCATAATTCCAATTCCAAAAAAATGCCGCTAAATCCCTTGAAGATCTAAGACCTATCAGCCTCCTCCCCACCATCGGCAAAATTTACGAAAGAATTATTCTACGTAGACTTCAGATGTACTTGGACAACTCTAACTTCATCATCCCGCAGCAATTCGGATTTAGAAGGGGGCATTCAACAACTCACCAACTCATTGTAGTTCTGGACTACATCCAGATAAGAAGATCCCACAAGGAAGTGGTAGGTGCTGTCTTTCTAGATTTTGCGAAAGCATTTGATAAAGTTTGGCATAATGGCCTTATAAAGAAACTCACAAAACACCAGTTTCCAAGTGACATTATCAATTTTATGCAGAATTATCTACAGGGCAGGATATTTTCAGTCAAGCAAGGAAATTTTATAACTGAACCAAAGCCAATCCAGTCTGGAGTACCTCAAGGCTCTATCCTCGGACCCTACCTTTTCAATATTTACATTAATGACATCCAACTGCACTCTAAATGTAAACTTAAGCTCTTCCCAGATGACACAGCAATTTTATTCAACTCTAAATCAGTCAACCTATTGGTTACTCAGCTTCAGAATTACTTAAATGACATAATCAAATGTTGCGATGAGTGGAAACTAGACATTAACCCAACTAAGACTCAAGCAATAGTTTTTCCCTCAAGAGATAACAAAAAATTCAAGCCAATAACCAACTTGACAGTAAACTCAAGCACTATTAGTTGGGCCGACCATGCCAAGTATCTTGGTGTCACTTTGGATTCGAAATTAAAATTTAACCTACATGTCCAAAACACCATAAGAAAGGCAAAGATAGCCAAAATATCTCTATCAAGCCTGCATAATTTTAAAAGTAATTTAACAACAAAGCATAAATTCACGTTGTACAAAACCTGTATTCTACCCATCATCACGTACGCACTACCAGTCTGGGGCAAATATATCACACCTACGGATAAAAAAAGTATAGATGCCTTCATAAGGATTTGCTTACGAACCACTATAGGAGCCCCATTCAATCTTTCAAACAAAATTCTCAAAGAAGATCTCAACCAGCCTAATATAGAAGATATTTATCAAGACTCTGCGACAAGACTATTCTCGCAATTTCAAAAATCATCAAATCCAACTATACAAGAAATTGTTCAAAATCAAGGTGACCTCAGCCACCGAATCCGACGACCTGGACCCAATGGCTAGCTGACAGCCAAACGCCCAACAACTGCCCTCCTGTAAGGTTCGGGGGGCCACTCCAGCATTACAACTCGCCATGTGTAAATAATCTGGACAAGGGGACTCGCGAGCTGTGCTCGAATGTAACACCTGCAAATTGAGATGAAATAAAAAATAAATTCTCTCATTCAGTACCTTTGTCTGAAGATGGTAACAATGCTGTTACCGAAACGTCACACACTATTTATTTATTTGGATTTGGTCTTATTACCTTGTGTTTATAATCTATAATCCAAATTGTGCCTCATCAATTTTATTTGACTTCAATGGACCTAAGAAGTTATTCTTCCTATGAGCTGAAGAAAATGAATTCCAAAGTGAATATCAATGTTGATGCTAAGCCACTTGAAAATTCTATTTTAAAGAGTTCAGGATCTGAAGCTCTCCTCTACTTCAATAAGTTGAGAAAACACAGCATTAAAAGGGTGAGGTCTTTTTCTCATATCTATTTTCTTAAATTCTGTAAAATGTATCAAGTAATTCCTAATGCATTTCTCATTACTAATAGATGGAATTTCCCAAAATCTGATTCAAAACTGAAAAGATTATCACTTGATCTTATAAATGGAGAGATTAGATTTCATTGGAAAAATATTCATTTCAATACTAAGGCAATAAATTCAAATCTCAAAATGCTTGTAGACAGTATGAATAGTGACCTTTTTGAAAAAATAAAAAAATATTATTGAAATAAAAACAAACTACATTGCTAAACAAAATTCAAAAAGGCATTTTAAAAAGATAGAAAGTATTTTAAAGAAACATGACATGCTAAACTTATTATGCCAATATAAAGAAATTGATTTTATTTATGAAAAACTCTTCCCTGAAAAGAAAAATAAAGTATTCAACTCTGAAATTAAACCAAAAAATAACATCATGAATTTAACAGGTGAAGGTATCTCAAATGAAGTTCTAGACTTGCTTAGCAAAGGTTATAAATATTCTTTGGGGGGAAATCTGAATCAAAAAAGAAAAATTGAATATTATTTCAAAAACAGAAGAAATATGTAAAACTCTTAACCCTAATGAGGCAGCTAATATTAGATTTGAAGTTACTAATACACTAAAAGAAAATTATAAATCAAATAATATAAACAAAATATTGACCTCCAAACTTAAACACCTACAAACAAAATATGTAATAACAATATATGACAAAGGGAATGGAATTGTTTTAATGAAGGAAGAATACTATAAACAAAAAATGCTTTCTTTATTGAATAACAATGGAACCTATTCTCCTATACAAAATGATCCAACAAAAAACTTCAAAAATAAATTGAACACAATACTTAAAAACTGGAGAAAAAACAAATATATTAATTACAGGCTTTTAACCGAGTTGAAAAATTATGATGCACATGTGCCCAATATATATGGTGCTCCAAAGGTCCACAAGCCTAACTGTCCATTACGCCCAATAGTAAACAATAGACCTTCACCAACATATGCCTTGTCAAAATGGTTAGCACAACAATTAAAATATACCAATATTTTAACGAGAATGAAATTGTTAATTCCTATGAATTCAAAGAAGATATTATTGACATGAAGCTAAATGGAAATCAAAGAATTATATCTTTAGATGTTGAATCCATGTTTACTTCAATCCCTATACCCACAATTATGGATGCATTAAACCATGTGATAAAATAATCAAAAATAAATAATTTTCCAAAATCTGAATTTTTAATTGGAATAGAATTTTGTTTGAAAAAACATACTTTATTTGTGATGACCAAATATATATCCAAATGAAAGTTGCAACAATGGGTAGTCCAATATCACCAAACGGAGCTTGTATTACTATAGTCCAATTAGAAATAAAAGCTCTAAATTCACTTAAAAATGATGTTTATTATTTTAAAAGATATGTGGAAGACTCCATTTTATTTATTAATCAGGGAAGTGAACAAAATATTTTGGATACTTTCAACAATCTATTGCCTGATATCAATTACTCTATGGAAGTAGATAACAACAAATCAATAAATTTCCTGGACATGAACTTATCATACAACAATAACAACACATTACAACCTCTATATACAAAAAAACCAACACATACAGGAACTTATTGGAACTTTAGCTCACAGCACCATTTCGGCCAAAAGTAGGATTAGTAGAAGCTCTTATATATAGAGCTTTTACACTCATTAATGATACAACTAAAAGAAATATAGAAATTAACAACATCAAAAAAAAAAACTAATCAATGAAGATTTTCCCATCAAATTGATAAATAGAATAATAGAAGACATGAACCAAAAATATGAGAATAATACTTTAATTCAAAATCTAAAGTGCAAAAAAAAAGAAGCCAAATTTATCACATTGCCATTTATAAACCAAAAGTTTGCAAGAGAGAGAGAGGGAGAGAGATATTTTACTAATATATTCAAAAAGTATGAAAAAATAAACATTGCATGGAAACAATGTAACCCTATCTCTCAATATATCAACAACCATTAGAACACTCACATACCAAATAGAGCAGGTTTAATTTATGAAGTGAAATGTGAAAATTGTGACCAATGTTATGTAGGACAAACATCCAGAACTTTAAAAGAAAGAATGAAAAACTATGAATATGCTCTGAAATGGGATAAAATTGAGAATTCTACACTTGTAGAACATAGAAAATAACAGGACATAATAAATTTAACCTAAAAGAAACAAAGATATTAGATTATGAGAAAAATTATTTTAAGAGACAATTTAAAGAAGCATTTTTCATTCAAAAGAAATGTGCTACAATTAACAGAATGGAAGAAAGAGGAAATATAAATGATATTTATAGATATGCTTTTAATTATATTTGAAAAAAAACTTTTAATTCTAAGAATAATAATCATCAGGTGTTTATCCCATCTGTTTATCAGATAAATATCTTCTTATCTGTTATCTTCTTTACACACTTGATAACAGATACTATTTAAAAGCATGCTGTGGTAAAATTCTCTCATTCAGTACTTTTGTCTGAAGATGGTAACAACGCTGTTACCGAAACGTCACACACTATTTATTTATTTGGATTTGGTCTTATTACCTTGTGTTTGCAATGATATAAGTTATTGAATGAAAGGCAATATGTTTCTTTTCAATAATATCATCAAATATTATCTCTATAGACCTTACTGCAATGATATAAGTTATTGAATGAGTGGCAATATGTTTCTTACCAATAATATCATCAAACATGATCTCTACAGACCTTACTGCAATGATATAAGTTATTGAATGAGTGGCAATGTGTTTCCTTTCAATAACATCATTAAATATTATCTCTAAAGACCTTAATGCAACAATATAAGTTATTGAATGAGTGGCAATGTGTTTCTTTTCAATTATATCGTCAAATATTATCTCCACATACCTTACTACAATGATATAAGTTATTGAATGAGTGGCAATGTGTTTCTTTTCAATAAAACCATTAAATATTATCTCCACAGACCTTACTGCAATGATATAAGTTATTAAATGAATGGCAATGTGTTTCTTTTCAATAACATCATCAAATATTATCTCTACAGACCTTGCTGCAACAATATAAATTATTGAATGAGTGGCAATGTGTTTCTTTTCGAAAATATCATCAAATAATATCTACACAGACCTTACTGCAATGATATAAGTTATTGAATGAGTGGGAATGTGTTTCTTTTCAATAATATCATCAAATATTATCTCTACAGACTTTACTGCAATGATATAAATTATTTAAAATATCAGGTATTTAAGGGACACAGAGGAAATTACCCTTTTTTTGCTTATCCCAAGTACACGTGGTACAGGCCATGATAATCATGGTGGGTAGAAGTAGGCGACTGCTTTTACTGTTAGTGCACCACATGTCTACACATGTGAAAAGCAGTTCGACTTTGTAATTACAAATGTGCCAGATCCCCGTTTGGGTACTTGTACTCGCTGGTGGGGTTGGACTTTAGCAAGAATCGGGGTCATTGGAGCATTTTTTTAATCAGAAAAAAAGTGCCTATTGCGGGAATCGAACCCGGGTCGTAGCGGTAGAAAACCAACTGTTTACATCATCCTTCCACCGACTCCCAGAAACTAGCCTTGATTTGTTCAAACTCAGTTGGCTATTGACTCAAATTGAGGCTGCATTAGAAATGTAGTCAGTAGTGAGGAATCCAAGAGTTTAGGGAAAGTTTGATTGTGCCTTTATTGATGTTACATAATCAGTAGATGCTTTTTCATACAATGTAATATCTTGTACCTATGAATGCGTAATTATCCTCATCAGATATACTGAGTCTTTTGCAAATAATAATCTCTATATATATAAAAGTCAATGTCTGTCTGTCTGTTTCGCGATAAACTAAAAAACTACTGAACCAATTGGTACCAAATTTTACATGTCGCTTTTTATAAACCTGAGGAAAATTTTCGGCTGCATTTTGATTAGTATTTTTGGCTATTTCTTTTTTTCATTTGAAGAACTTTTTTTACGCGGACTAATCCGGAATGGAATGAATACCTAAATATGGCCATTTTTTTTAATGGATCGGTGGTTCAGTGGTAGAATGCTCGCCTGCCACGCGGGCGGCCCGGGTTCGATTCCCGGCCGATGCATTTTTTAAAAATAATTTTTAAAACTCATTTATATTATATACTAGGCGAATGACCCGGCTTCGCCCGAGAAATCTCTTGGGTGCAACTCCCTTCATACTAAAAGTATATCAATAATAAATATTAGAAGTGCCATAGAATAGCAATACAGAAGTAACACATAAACTACAGGAAAAAAGTGTGTGTGATGGCAAAAATTTTATTATATTAGTGTTTAGGTATTTGATTTAATTAATATAGTTGATATTGTTGCATCATGATTAATGCGCGTATTTTAAAAATTATTTATAATATTATTTTTAATATATTTAAAATTTAAATTATACATTTATTTATTTTTATAAAACAGATTATTACTATAAAATATTATGTACTATAAAACATTTGTATTTTGATACACTAAATACTCCACATGCTTTAAACTTGGATGTGATAAATAAAGATATATTCTAGGTGCTACCTAAATTTATAGTTGTCTTATTATTGACTGGTTTAACTTTGCAAGATGGTTGAGACACGTTCTGGAAAGATGCAAGACACGTCTGAGGAGAGACTCAAGACTGAAGAATCTGCCAAACCGCAGCCTAGTGCAACAATTGGTAGAGATGCAAGTGCCGACCCAGTTGTTTTGAACCCCAACATAGACATCCCCAAATATGATGGAACAGAAGACCCTCGCCCATGGATTGAGTCCCTTGAAGAAATTGGCTTCCTGTACCACTGGGCAGAATATATTATTTCTCGCTATGCAGCCATGAACATGATTGGTAGCGCCAAAACCTGGCTGGACCTACACAAGATAAGTTTTACCAGCTGGGAACATTTCAAGAGCCGCCTAATTCAGGATTTTGGCTCAGACGCCAACAAAGAAGAATTGAAGATGAGGCTGAACAGAATGCAGCAGTGGAATGAACCTGCAATCAGGTTTGCAGAGGATATCCTGGTTCTGTGCAACAAGGTCGACCCCCAAATGGAAGAAGAGAATAAAATAAATTGGGTTATTGGAGAGTTAAAGAAAGAATACTATTTTGCCCTCTACTTAAACCCTCCTAAGAATACCAACAAACTCCTAAGATTGTGTAAAAAGATGGATTTGTTTGAAAATAATTATCAAGAACGTATAGAAAAATCAATGGTTCTATATAATGGACCACGCTCTCCTCGTTCCCATCATCAAGAGCAATGGAAGAACGCTCCGTCGTTCAGAAGAACAGACCAGAACACCTCCAAGCCCCAGGCCCCCGCTCCGAGGTACTTCCAGAACACCCCCAAGCCCCAGGCCCCCGCTCCGAGGTACTACCAGAACAAGCCGCTGCCCCAGGTATCTGCCCCTAGACGATTTTACACTCCCATTCCTGAGCCAAAACCGGTTTACCCAAAGAAAACATACAATAAGAGTCCAGATTCAAACAGGAATAGGACAGAAGACGGGAGACCAATATGTTTCAAGTGTAACAAGCCAGGACACGTAGCGAGGTATTGCAGAGTCAAGTTTGTGAGGATCATAGAAGAGGACCCCTCAGTTTCCCAAGACAAGAGCCAAGAAAATCTTCAAATGGACGAAAGGAAAGATTATACACGGCCTCGCCTCTATGCGGATCTTTGTAATGACACACGAACGAATATTCCTACACGGAATAGATATTCCTTGTTGGAAGATTTAAACTAAGTGTCGCGCCTGATTCCTTCAATCAAAGCAAGTCGGCCATAAATGGAATTAGAAAGTTGGACCCTAGGTACCAAATTAATATTAATGTGGACAAGATAGGGTTATGCGAAGCTTTGATTGATACAGGCGCCGATCTTTCAGTGGTCGACCTAAGAACAGCACTTTTTGCTGGCCGTGAAATAAATAGTCTCACTAAAACGTGTTCAGGACCCGATGGGAAAAAATTATATATGGTAGGTAGCATTATTTTAGTTTTAAAAATTGATGACACTGAATTATCCCACGAATTTGTAGTAATGGACGCGCATCTACGAACTCTTATTCTTGGACGAGATTTCCTTAAAAAAATGAATGCTAAAATTGATTGTAAACGAGAAACAATAAAATATAATTTAATGAGTAATCATGACGTAAGCAATTATGATCTAAAAAAATAAAGAGCACTACAGATACCGTTATACCTAAACTATCTATTAAATTGATTAGGGCCTCAATAGAAGCAGAGGATGGCGAATATGTCATCGAAGAGAACAACAGAATGACTCAAACAAATGGTCTTCGATTGGCAAGAAGTTTGCTTACTGTCACGGATAAGAAAACCCATATCTGGATAACGAACCCTTATCCTCGACCTTTAAAAATCATGAAAGACCAAACATTGGCTTATGGAAGTCTTCCTGCAGGGGTATATTTTATAGAGAATAAAGAGAAGCAGAATGAAAATGATGAAATACAATTTCAAATAAACAAAATTTATCATTTAAAGAACAAGAGAGGTTAAAATAAATTTTGGCCAAGTATACTGATTTGTTCTCATCGAGGTTAGGTAGGACCAATTTGGCAAAACATCAGATTCATACAGAAGACGCAAAACCGATAAAGCACAAGCCTTACCGGGTAAGCGCTAAGGAACGAACCATCATAAAGGATCAAATAGACGAGATGCTCGAAGAAGGAATAATTAGACAATCTTCAAGTCCCTGGTCCTTTCCCGTTATATTGGTCAAAAAAACGAGATGGCAAATACAGATTTTGTGTGGACTACAGGAAATTAAATGAAGTAACAGTGAAGGATGTTTATCCAATCCCAAGAATTGATGATGTAATGGATACTCTCCAAGGATCCAAGTACTTCTCAGCAATAGATCTCAAATCGGGATATTGGCAAGTCGAAATTGAAGAGAGAGACAAAGAGAAGACGGCTTTCACTACTGCACATGGGTTATATGAATTCAACGTAATGCCCTTTGGTCTATGCAACGCCCCTGCTACTTTTGAGAAGAATATGGACAATGTCCTCGGAAATCTGAGATGGCAGATTTGCCTTTGCTACCTGGACGATGTGATTATATACAGCTCGGACTTTCCAACCCACATTAAAATACTTGAAGCTGTCCTCAGATGCTTCAGCGATTCTAATTTAAAACTGAACGCCAAGAAATGCAGATTTGCTTTCGAGGAACTTGAGATCCTTGGACATATAACCAACCAAGAGGGTATAAAACCTGCCGAATATAATATCAAAGCCGTTAGAGATTTTCCTCAGCCCAAGAAGGCCAAAGAAGTGCAATCATTCCTAGGAATGTGCTCATATTATAGAAAATTTATTAAAGATTTCTCATTAATCGCTGACCCATTGACCAGTCTCATCAGAAAAAATGTGCAATTTATCTGGACAGGAAAACAGGAAGAAGCGTTCTAAAACCTTAAAAAAGCTCTTATGAATCCGCCAATTTTAGGTCACTTTGATCCAAATGCAGCCACCTGCATTCACACAGATGCCTCTAACATCGGCTTAGGCGCAACACTAATTCAAAATATCGGTGGCGAAGAGAAGGTAATATCATATTTGAGCCGAACCCTAAGTAAACCTGAGCAAAATTATTCAACCACCGAAAAGGAATGTTTAGCTGTAGTGTGGTCGATATCAAAATTACGGCCCTATTTATATGGAAGGCACTTTAAAATCGTCACTGATCATCACGCACTATGCTGGCTTAAGAATTTAAAAGATCCGACCGGTCGATTAGCACGATGGGCACTGAAGATTCAGGAATATAATTTCGAAATTATACACAAATCGGGAAAAAAACATCTGGACGCTGATGGTCTATCTAGAGAACCCTTACCAGAAAACGAATGGGACGAGGATTATGAAAGACTATTTTTGAATCAAATAATAGACGAAAAGGATGATTTTATTGAGAATATTAAGGAGAACCTTAGTGGAAACAAGCGTTCAATTACACAGAACTTTAAAGAAGAAAATGGGTGTCTCTACAAGAAAAATCCGAATCCTGAAGGTAGAGAATGGTTGCTGGTAGTGCCAAAGAAGAGAAGGAAGGATATCATGAGTGAATACCACAACCATATGCTGAATGGCCATCTGGGCGTCGCAAGAACCACACACCGATTGAAGAATAAATACTTTTGGCCTTCCATGCTGAAAGATGTTTCCGAATTTGTAAAGACGTGCCATCCTTGCCAAAGTCGGAAAGGTTCAAATCAATTGCCATCTGGACTTCTACAACCTAGTCCCCCAGCTAACTACCCTTTTGAAAGAATCGGAATTGACTTTGTTGGCCCCTTGCCATCACCGAAAAGAAGAAGGAAATGGATAATTGTGTTGACGGATTATTATACCAAGTATGCTGAAACAAAGGCAGTACCAGAAGCGACAGTGAAAGAAGTCTCTACATTTTTATTCGAACATATAATTTTACGTCACGGGGCTCCAAGATTTCTTATCAGCGACAGAGGTTCACAATTCACTAGAAATTTGATGAAGGAGGTTATGAAAATGTGCAAAGTTAAACATGGCTTCACAACGAGTTACCACCCCTAGACTAACGGACTAACGGAACGGCTAAATAGAACTTTAATCAATATGATCAGCATGTATGTGAATACGAATCAGAAGAACTGGGACGAAATCCTCCCTTTTATCACCCACGCGTATAATAACACGATTCAAGAAACCACAGGCTACTCTCCATTTTTCCTGTTGTTTGGGAGGGAGCCCATGTCCCTCTTAGACGACGATAATATCCCAACGGACAGTAACATGGACGATTACGACGAATATATAGAAAACTACTTAGATAAAATAGCAAGGACGAGACAGGTAGTCATTAACAACACAGAGAAGACTCAGGAAAGAATGAAAAGAAACTATGACAAAAAACACAACGAGAGAATCTATGAACCAGGACATTTAGTGGCAGTTTGGACACCAGTCAGGAAAATCGGAAAATGTGAAAAACTAATGAGAAAATATTTTGGCCCATATCGAATTTTAAAGAAGCTGTCCAACGTAAATTACTTAATTGAGCCGAAAGATAATCCTGGCCAAGACCCATTGATTGTCCATGTCTCAAGACTCAAACCCTATTTTGAAAGAATTGATGAGGTCACTCACGAGGACGTGACGACCTCTGGAGAGGGGGAAGTGTTGCATCATGATTAATGCGCGTATTTTTAAAATTATTTATAATATTATTTTTAATATATTTAAAATTTAAATTATACATTTATTTATTTTTATAAAACAGATTATTACTATAAAATATTATGTACTATAAAACATTTGTATTTTGATATACTAAATACTCCACATGCTTTAAACTTGGATGTGATAAATAAAGAGATATTCTATGTGCTACCAAAATTTATAGTTGTCTTATTATTGACTGGTTTAACCTTGCAAGATGGTTGAGACACGTTCTGGAAAGATGCAAGACACGTCTGAGGAGAGACTCAAGACTGAAGAATCTGCCAAACCGCAGCCCAGTGCAACAATATAATAATATATATTTATATTATATATAATACTAGCGGATGTACCCGGCTTCGCCCAGGTTTTTCTCGAGGGAATGTTTGTAGTCTAGTAATAAGAAAATATAATACACCTAAAAACTATCAGAGAAAAGAGAAATCACGGAAGGTGAACAGAAAAATGCTTACAATGGATGTTATGTTTACGATATCAAGTTAAATAAAAACAAAGATGAAATTTGCATATGTTGGTCACTATAAATTTGTATATTTGTTAGGCGAAATTAGAAACATGATAAAACAATTGGGTATTTAAAAACAAATGTAGAAATAAAAGTTGACGTATAATAAACAATGTTAAAGATTAGTTTTAATTATTAATCAAGATTGTGTGTGAATATGTGAGAAAGATGTAATATCGTTGTTGTTTTCATGGCCGACTGTTTTACATATGGTGTTATCTTAAAATTGCTTGTTTTGAATATTTTTTAGATTGAGATTAATAGCTAGTATGTAAAAAAATTAACTCTGTTGAAATTTAATTTTGAATTTATATATAAATAAAATTAACTCTGTTGATTTTTTTGTATTAAATCGATAACAGCGAAGTTACGCATGTTAATGTTAGGAAATATATTTTGATGTTAAGCAAAACCTGCTCCATCTCGTTTTACATAAATGTTGAAAATTTGGTTGAAATTGATGCATTGTAACGAAAGTTTTTAGTGATGTCCACTTATGAAATTTCCATTTTATTAATATAGATAAATGAGTTTTAAAAATTGTAAAAAAAAAATGCATCGGCCGGGAATCGAACCCGGGCCGCCCGCGTGGCAGGCGAGCATTCTACCACTGAACAACCGATGCTTTTAAAAAATGGCCATATTTAAGTATTCATTCCTTTCCGGATTAGTCCGCGTAAAAAAAGTTCTTCAAATGAAAAAAGAAATAGCCAAAAATACTAATCAAAATGCAGCCGAAAATTTTCCTCAGGTTTATAAAAAGCGACATGCATAATTTGGTACCAATTAGTTCAGTAGTTTTTGAGTTTATCGCGAAACAGACAGACAGAAATTGACTTTTATATATATAGAGATAGATAAATGAGTTTTAAAAATTGTTTAAAAAAATGCATCGGCAGGGAATCGAACCCGGGCCGCCCGCGTGGCAGGCGAGCATTCTACCACTGAACCACCGATGCTTATGAAAAATGGCCATATTTAGGTATTCATTCCATTCTGGATTAGTCCGCGTAAAAAAAGTTCTTCAAATGAAAAAAAGAAATAGCCAAAAATACTAATCAAAATGCAGCCGAAAATTTTCCTTAGGTTTATAAAAAATGACATGCAAAATTTGGTACAAATTGGTTCAGTAGTTTTTGAGTTTATCGCGAAACAGACAGACAGAAATTGACTTTTATATATATTATTATATACTAGGCGAATGACCCGGCTTCGCCCGAGAAATCCCTTGGGTGCAATTTCCTTCATACTAAAAGTATATCAATAATAAATATTAGAAGTGCCATAAAATGGAAATACAGAAGTAACACATAAACTACAGGAAAAAGTATGTGTGATGGCAAAAATTGTATTATATCAGTGTTTAGGTATTTGATTTAATTAATATAGTTGATATAATAATATATATTTATCTCTATATATATAAAAGTCAATGTCTGTCTGTCTGTTTCGCGATAAACTCAAAGACTACTGAACCAATTGGTACCAAATTTTGCAAGTCGCTTTTTATAAACCTGAGGAAAATTTCGGCTACATTTTGATTAGTATTTTTGGCTATTTGTTTTTTTCATTTGAAGAACTTTTTTTTACGCGGAGTAATCCGGAATTGAATGAATACCCAAATATGGCCATTTTTCAAAGCATCGGTGGTTCAGTGGTAGAATGCTCGCCTGCCACGCGAGCGGCCCGTGTTCGATTCCCGGCCGATGCATTTTTTTTTTACAATTTTTTAATACCTAAACACTAATATAATACAATTTTTGCCATCACACACACTTTTTTCCTGTAGTTTATGTGTTACTTCTGTATTGCTATTCTATGGCACTTCTAATATTTATTATTGATGTACTTTCAGTATGAAAGAAATTGCAATCGGGGGAATTCTCGGGCGAAGCCGGGTCATACGTCTAGTCTATATATATAAAATTGAATGTCTGTCTGTACTCTATAGATTCAAAAAGCACACATCCAATCGCCGTGAAATTTTGGGATATTTTTAGGTATATCACCGGGAAGGTTTTTGAAAAATAATTTCATGAATATCTTGAATATCCTTAGAGTTAGTTGCAGATTTGTAGATTTAACTCGCAAGCAGCGCCCCCATTGTGACGATGATAACAAGTTTTCTTATCACTAAGTTTGTTATCTTGAATATTATTTATCAAAAGTAAGATTATCTCAGGATGACACGGCAATGTGACACGGGAAAAAATGTTCACTAGATAAAACTATGATTTTCTAAAGTAGAATATTAGGAAAGACAAAATTCAGGATGACACGGCACACAGGGACCGGGAAAAAATGTTCACTTTATCGAGAGATTCAAATTTACGAGTTTCAAATTATCAAAATATATCTTTTTTTTTTTATAAATTTTTAGAGAATTGTTTTTTAACAAATGTTCGCTAGACAAACCTTTACTCGGGTAAAACCTCGGGCGAAGCCGGGTACGTCCGCTAGTATTATATATAATATAAAATGAGCTTTAAAAATTGTAAAAAAAAAAAATGCATCGGCCGGGATTCGAACTCGGGCCGCCCGCGTGGCAGGAGAGCATTCTACCACTGAACCACCGATGCTTTAAAAAAATGGACATATTTAGGTATTCATTCCATTCCGGATTAGTCCGCGTAAAAAAAGTTCTTCAAATGAAAAGAAGAAATAGCCAAAAATCCTAATCAAATAATTTACTTTTAGATTATAACACTTTTAGTGTGCATTCTAGCTGATCAAACTTCCAAATGTATCCATGATTCTTCCTCTACTGTATGTTATTCCAAATAGCTGAATGTTACTCTCTAAGAAACCTTTTTGGTTAAACTGCTAAACTAATGGATTCTTATGCTAGGCCTTAATCGTCTGGTCGTAAACAAAAATCATGCAACTTAGGAGTCAATATTTGAAATACATTCTAAAATTTTGAGCACGGTGGGCATATGCTGAAAATAATCGTTCAGCCCTGCATTCTAATATATTGTAATTTTGGTAATAAATTTCTATTTAAACAGAAATTAATGTCAAAATTTGATTTAAAAAATCAGAAATATATAAATGGCGTCATATATTTGGTCAAATAAGGTTATGAAAACATGGTCGAATTATTGCGAGAGTCAAATTATCATGTGTCGAATTTTCAAGGCTATACTGTATTAACTCAATTGTAAGATTAAGTGCAATTTGGATTATAGATATAAAACACGAGGTATAATTGAACAAATCTGAATCAATAAACTGTGCTTGACTTAAGGCTACATTTACTTATGTTATTTTATTGATTTGAAAATTGTTTTATATAGTGGCAGAAAGTGATTGCACAATTGTGTGTAAATTGATACTTTTTTATTTGGGTACTGTTATTTTATAGTAACAGAGCGTATAGATTGTAACCTCTGTCTGTATATATTGATATTTTAAAATTTAAATGCAGTTTCAGTTTATAGTGTAGGAATGCTTAACGTTTTTCTCGTGTTTTGAATATTGTTTTTAATTTGAATGGAATTATTTATAGTCTCACTGTGAAAAGTCATGAGTAAAGATATTTTCCAGTTTGTTTATTAATATATACAGGTATCAGCGTCAAAATCAATTCTTTCCTAATCAATTCTGTCACCGTTTGCCTTCGTGAATGGAATAAATACCCAAACATGGCCATTTATCATAACCATCGGTGGTTCAGTGGTAGAATGCTCGCCTGCCACGCGGGCGGCCCGGGTTCGATTCCCGGCCGATGCATTTTTTTTTTTACAATTTTTAAAACTCATTTATATATTATACAAGAATGTCATCCACGGCGCCAATTAATAATTGTAACAAATAATATTTGAATAAAAGCATTTTTCGGAGAAAACCCGGGCGTTGCCTTGGTCATTTGGCTAGTATTAATATATTTTTAAATCACTACCATTTATTTCTATAGTCATACAGTGAAGCCATTTGTTTGTCTTTTACCTGGATGTTTATAAAATATTAATATCATTGACGTGTGGGTTTTCTCCTATAAGTATTGTTGCACCAGGTTGCGTCTTGGCAGACTCTTCAACTTTAATTCACTCCTGTGCCGGGTCTTGTATCTTACCAGAGCATGTTACAACCATCCTACAAATTTATATAAGGGAATAATGAGATAACTCTACTTTAAGTAGCCTCAAGAATTTTTTATTTATTTCTCACATCAAAGAGAGCAGTGAAGTCACACAGTGTGCCAAAATACAAATAGTGTTTCTATAATACATATATTCTGTTTATAATACATATATTATATTTTAAAAAAATAAGTAAAAATAAAATATAAATTTGAATTCAAAATATATGAAAAATAATATTACAAATTAAAATAAAATAGATTCATTAGCCATGATGCAACAGTATATAGGGCTGTTTTTAAACAACTGAAAATTGCAGTTCTATAGCCTGAATGAGTGCATGCTAAGGAGCTTCTCCTGTATGTGTATATTAATGTGTTTGTTAATGTTAGGAATTTTCTGTACTATAATCACAGTGAGTGCAAGAGTAAGTGCAAATTTATGAGTTTTCATATATACTATAATTGTTCTTCAAAAGTCAGAGAGAGGTCATGAATATGTTTTTTTTTTCCAGTAACACAAGATAATAAGACCAATTCCAAATAAATAAAGGTATTAAATGTGTTTTTATCTGATGGTGGTATCAAAATTGTTACCAAACCCCCCACACTATTTATCTATTTTAATTTGGTCTTATCACCTTGTTATTTTAATCTATAATTCAAACTGTACCTAATTGTTGTTCAATGGTATGTGTTTTCAAATGTCTCCTAGTTTCTGTTCTATAGTGCCAGAAAGGATGTGAGTAGAGTTATCTTCATTGTGTTTAATTTGGTGTTTTCTTAAATCCCCAGAGTTTACTGTTCTATAGTCACAGTGAGGGCATGAGTAAGGTTTTTCTCCAGTATGAGTATGAAGATGTCTTTTAAATTACTAGCTGTTGTTGTTTTAAAATCGCAGTGGGAACATGAAAACGGTTTTTCTCCAGTATGTGTAAATATATGTACTTTCATCCGTCCTAAAGTTGTTGATCTATAATCACAGTGAGTACATGAGTAAGGTTTTTCTCCAGTATGAATATGAAGATGTCTTTTTAAATTACTAGCTGTTGTTGTTTTAAAATCGCAGTGGGAACATGAAAACGGTTTTTCTCCAGTATGTGTAAATATATGTTCTTTCATCTGTCTTAAAGTTAGTGATCTATAATCACAGTGAGGGCATGAGTAAGGTTTTTCCCCAGTATGAGTATGAAGATGCATTTTTAAATGAGCAGCTGTTGTTGTTTTAAAATCGCAGTGAGAACATGAAAAAGGTTTTTTCTCCAGTATGTGTAAATATATGTACTTTCATCTGTCCTAAAGTTGTTGATCTATAATCACAGTGAGTACACGAGTGAGGTTTTTCTCCAGTATGGGTATGAAGATGTCTTTTTAAATGAGCAGCTGTTTTTGTTTTAAAATCGCAGTGAGAACATGAAAAAGGTTTTTCTCCAGTATGTGTAAATATATGTACTTTCAACAGTTCCATAGTTGTTGATCTATAATCACAGTGAGGGCATGAGTAAGGTCTTTCTCCAGTATGGGTATAATAATGTTTTCTTAAATTATCAGTTGTTGTTGTTTTGAAATCGCAGTGAGAACATGAAAAAGGTTTTTCTCCAGTATGTGTTAATTTATGTTGTTTCAAATTACTTGCATAACTTGTTTTATAATCGCAGAGAGAACATATATAGGGTTTTTCTCCTGTATGTTTATATTTATGTATTTTAAAATTTCCTAAACTTTCTGTTTTATAGTCGCAGTAAAGGCATTTGAAGGCTTCTTTTGAATTCTCATTTTGCATCTCTATCAGTATTTTATGAGATTGTTTTCTATTGTTAGATTGATGGTATATATTGGATTTGTCTTTTCTGAATAATGATCGATAGTATTTCTCACGAGAAAAAGCAACTCCTCTAAAGTTAGAAGAATAATATTTATGAAACCTTTTTCTCTGGTGGCCATTTTGAAAAGTTTCATCTTTTATTGAGGAGTGTAATTCATGTAATACTGAATCTTGGGTTGAAGCTGAGAAGGTCTGAAGGAATGGTGCAACCCCATCTATATGAACACAACATGATATCTTAATGTAAATATATAGGTTTGATAATATTTTTAACATGCTAAAGCCTATGTTTATACAAAAAAGAGGAACCTCTCCCTTTAAATATATGTTAGATTGATAGGTTATGTTTATCACCATAGTAAAAAACATTACTAGTGGTTATAAGGAATGAAGCACACAACATGAGTTTTTTAAAATTATTATCCCCCTAGTACACATGGTACAGGATATGATAATCATGGTGGGCAGAAGTTGATGACGGCTTTTACATTATGTGTATCACATGTCCACACATGTGAAAAGGGGTTTGACTTTTGCCCTTACAAATCTGCCAGAGCCCCTTTTGGTTACTTTCACTAGCTGATAGGGTTGGAATTTTGCAAGAATAGAGGGCCATTGGAGCATTTCTTTTTAATTAGAAAAAAAAGGGCCCAATGAGGGATTCGATTCCGGGTCGTTGCGTTCAAATCCAAAGGTTTAGACCACCCTTCCACCGACTCCATCCACAACATGAGTTTAATCAAATTCATACAAATAGCCAACATGTATACACTGCTTTTAGGCTATCGACCTCATCAGTACAAATGCAAATTAAATATTATAACATCCAACAAAATAAGTTATGAAATTGGTCTAATTTACCCAAAAGGTGTTTGAACTGGTGAATTTAAAGAGGCCTATTTTGAAGGTAAAATACAATCTGAAATTGTGGGTGAATGTTATTTATTTACCAAAGAGACACCTTTCCCTCTAATTATTCCTTAGAGGGCCATATTTTATAACTCCTCACGTGAGATGTTATGTAATCCATGTTGCCCCTTTACTGATGAGGGAGGGGAGAGTACCCAAAACCAAGATAAACAGGTCAGCTATTTGTCTGAATTTGCCAAATCAGGTGTTGTGGCTCTTCCCTCATTACCACCAGTGAAGGTTTTTACTAGGATGATAAACATAATGCATTTTTATAATACATATTTAAAGGGAGTACATTTGGTATATGAATATCCTACTTCCAACTTTGGTAGAGCGCCATCTAGTGGAACAGAAATCAAATATCCATTGATTCAACCTGTTCCCTGTTATTTGGCCAACCCATTTTCTTGATAAATCTAGAAAAGCCATCCATGAACGCGTTTCGCGCTCGTCAGCGTGGAGCAGGCTGTACCACTGCGACAAAAAATATTTTTGGACCTGGAGGCTTTTTGAGAAACCAAGAAATGAGTTTTTAAGGCTAAATTTGCGTAAATACGCTTAACACATGAAAAAATAATAGAAAAAAATAAAAAGGTCAGGTGTTGATATTAAAAATAAAGAAGGCATATCCTGACCAAAAGCACATGTGCTTTTTAGATGGCAGAGTGCCATCTAGAGGAACAGAAATCAACTATTCATTAATTTAACCATGGGGTGGCCAAATATCAGGAAACAGGTTAAATCAATGAGGAGTTGACTTCTGTTCCACTAGATGGCGCTCTGCCATCTAAAAAGCACATGTGCTTTTGGTCAGAAAATGCCTTCTTTATTTTTAACATCAACACCTGACTTTTTATTATTTTTTTTCTATCTTTTTTTCTTGTGTTAAATGTATTTACGCAAATATATCCTTAAATACCCATTTCTTGGTTTCTCAAGAAGCCACTGGGACCAATTTATTTCCAGTTGTCACATATTCTTCTCAAGACTTGATTTCATTTTATTTTGAACCTGACTTGCCACTCATTTCTAACTTTAGAATTACCACACACAGACAAAGCATAAAAATATATATATATTCATCGAACCACGATGTGGAGTACTTACAGTCGAGGGGGTCTCCCATATTATAGGCATATTCGAAGGTCTTCAGGGCATCCAGGGATTCCTGGAGAGAAGTTAGATACTCTTGGGAGAAAACCATTTTCTAAAACCACACATACTTTTGTTAATTTTGTGTAATCAACCTATTTACTTTATCTAATTTAATTCAATGCAGGCTTTAATACAACACCCTTTTAACAGCATTTGTTGGTTGGAAATTTATTTGGAAAATATATACATACACACATCAACCAATTTTTATTTAATTCCTGTGTGACACTCTTGTCACTTTTCAATCCTGATTAACTTTTGAATTTACATATTTAAAATATTTTATACTAGCGGATGTACCCGGCTTCGCAAGGGTTTTACCCGAGTAAAGGTTTGTTTAACGAACATTTGTTAAAACAATTCTCTATAAACTTATAAAAAAATATAATAGATATATTTTGATAATTTGAAACTTGTACATTTGAATCTCTCGATAAAGTGAGCATTTTTTCCCGGTCCCTTGAAAAATACTCGATAAGTTAAATAATATCAATATTAATTGGTTCCCTCGGTAATTGGAAGTTAAAGGAATAGTATATTGCCTTGGAATTGTATCATTATTCTTGTGTCAATTAATTGCCGGGTCATCCTGAATTTTGTCTTTCCTAATTTTCAACATTACAAAATCATCATTTCATCTATTCTCCCAATATATATGTTGTAGATAAATGATAAAATGAATTGCGATGAAATGAGTAGTTTGATCCGGCATAAAGAAGAGCCATATAATCATTTTTTTCTATATGCATGATAATATTTAGAGCAGATTGTTGAATTATAACAGATAAATTAGAATATTTATCTTGATTATTTTAAAGCGAAAAGTTATTTCAAAAATTTTATTTTCTAGAAACCTTCCCAGTACTATACTAAATAACTTCCTGAAGTTTCATGGCGTTCCAATGAGTGGTTTGGTCAGGCATAAAGGACAGACACACACACACATACATTCATTTATATATATATAGATAATACAATATTATGTTCAGAGAGGTTTAGGATTATTTTGCATAAATAAAGATTTAATTTAGAATTTTATTAATAACAGGATCCAACATGCACTTACTAAAACTAGTACTTTTTAAGCAATATTGGCACAAATGGATGAATATGTCTAAAAATGAAAGATCAGCGGGTTAATCACTGCACATCTCTGCTGGTGGATAATTTCTGAGACACACAAATACTTACTCTTTAAAATCATATTTAAAAAAAATTACCTTTGTATTATGTGAATTGATGCCATTGGGACATTTCTTATTTCATTTATTTTGCTTTAATATTGTTGCACCAAGTTGCAGCTTTGCAGGGTCGTCGACCTTGGTTTCTTCCTTTTTATTAATTAAAAGCTTTTATTTAACTTGCCTATCTGTCTGTCTGTCGCGAAATCTTGTAATCAATTTTTAATATACTTATAAAGGGCACCTAGAAATATGAAATTTGGTACACATGTTCAGACCTGATGACAATGCTAGCTGACCAATTTTCAGACTTCTGGGTTGTCAGGTTGGCCACGAACGGACAGATTTCCAAATTTCCTTTCAAATTTTGTATATTTAATTTTAATATGCTTCCAGACCATATAGAATAATGAAACTCACAATACTCGCTCAGTCCAATTAATAATTGACAGATAGACAGACATACACATTCATTTTTATATATAGAGATTAGCAGTAATTAAACGTAATAGTAAGAGAAAATGTTGATTTTAATATATGTAAATAGAGTCTCTTAAGAAAGACCACCTAAAAACATGACTCAACTTGTTTCTCCTGTAGGTTGTCTCTCATTGGAGATTCTAATTGATATTAAAGAATCTCTAATAAACCTTTAATAAGAGACTGCCCCTTGGAGAGACGGGTTAAGCTACGATTTTAGGCATCCTCTCAATGGAAGCTCTACTGTATCTACTTTTTCACACTGTTTGGTTTAATAAATGCCAATTTAACCATTTTGAATGTGTATTAATCCAGTCTTTTTTTATATTTTATAGGCAAAATCACTTCATTTCAATTCATAGGGAATTTTCAACATTTTTTTTTGTCTTTATTCAGCTTACCTTCTATTATATTTTAAGCCATTTTTCCATTATACATATTTAATACCGTATACACTGTTTTACTTTCAAAAATGTCATTAATTATTTGAATAAAGACACATTGAAAACCTTCTTTATAATGATGATAATTTTTAATAAATATTTTAATGGAATTTGGGAAATAAAACGAAACGAAAAAAGGAAATCTGACAAAAAAATAGCTTTATAACTTTCCCCAAAGTTGTAAATGGTCAAATAGCAAGTGGCTATATAAATAAAGTTATACACAAATTTAAAATATAGATTTTAAAATATATTTTTTTACTTAATTTTAATGCATTGTAAATTCTTCATCTTCGGGGTCATTAGGAGTTATGTGGATAATTTGGTGACATTTGGTTAAATAGTTTCTGAGTTTATCGATAAACAGACAGACAAATTTTGATTTATATATATATATATATATATATAAAGATAATACAGAGATAATAAATCAGAGTGCTGAAAATATAACAGATTAATGAATATTTAACTTTATATTTTTCAAAAAAAAAAAGGTTGTTCCAAACTAATAATTAGATAGAAACCTTTCTGGTAGTATATTAAACAATTTCTCAAAGTTAAATTGCGATGAAATGAGTAGTTTGATCCGGCATAAAGAAGAGACATATAATATATTTTTTTCTATATGCATGATAATATTTAGAGCAGATTGTTGAATTATAACAGATAAATTATAATATTTATCTTGATTATTTTTAGGCGAAAAGTTATTTCAAAAATTTTATTTGCTACATTTGCTGCATACATTCATTTATATATATATAGATGATCTGGCTTTGTGTCTTCTACTCGAATGAATGCTTTCTGATAGTATTTTGTTTCTGCATACTAAAAGTGAATCCGCTTCAACCGTGGTCTCTGCTCTTTTGAAATTTTTTCCATATATAATTTTGTATCTGATTATCAAACATGATACAGCAATATTTTCATTATCATTTTCTGACTTAAAAACAACTATTTTTTCCCAGAACCTGTCAGAGAAGCCTTTAATTTTGAAACATATATATATTAGACAAACATATTAATATATATAATACTGGTAAATAAATTTTCAGATACAAAAAAAAATAATATGCCACCGATTGTAATTAAATCGACGATCGGACCAACCGGCGAGAAACTATGCATAATCGAAGCCTCCTTAATAACGAAGATCCTAGACAAATGTGGAATCGAGTATAAACTTGAGGAAACGGTTCAATCAAAGAAGAGAACTCGCGGCTCCCAATTGGATGACTCAAGATCGCCAACTAGGAGCGAGCGTAATCTGAAGACGCCTAGAATGGACATCGACGAACAAAGTCCCGCCACTGGAATTTCTCAACAAATGAACGCAGCTCACCCACCGCAAGACGATGAAGAAAATAACGACAACGATGGCCCATGGACCACAGTCACTAACGTGAAAAAAACGAGAATTCCTCCTGTTATTGCAGAAAATGTAGCAGATTGAAAGCTTCTTTGCCAAGAACTAAAAGGCTTGTGCACGGAACCATTCCAAGTCACGATTTCTGAAATCGAAAAACATAGGCGACTTCAAAAAAATCAGAGAGTATGTACAGAAAAACAATGGAGGATATTCCTACAGACTACAGGAGGAAAAACCACTGAAAGTGGTATTGAAGGGGGTAACAACAGCCTTCAAAGAAGAAGACGTCGTAACTGAACTGGTCTCAATGGGCTTCACTGAGGACATTGTCAAAAGACTCCATAGACAATCGACCAAAATACCGATGAACATAGTCCTAGTAGAGCTACCGAAAAATGAACAAAATAAACAAATCTATGGAATAACCGAAATACTTTACCAAAAAATAGTCGTGGAATCATTCAGGACTACAAAACGAGTGACCCAATGCTTTAACTGCCAGGGTTTTGGGCATGGCCAGCTAAACTGTTTTTTGAAGCCCAAATGCGTCAAGTGTGCTGAAGAACACCATTCGAAGGATTGTCCAAGAAAGTCGAAACAGCTCCCACCAAAGTGCGCTAACTGTGGAGAGGCGCACACAGCCAATTACCGCGGATGCCCAAATTTTCCAAAGCCAAAACAACAGCAGCTAAAGCCTCCCAGACAAAACTCCCCTAACACCCTACCTCAAGCAAGCTCCACTAAAACAGAAGAAGCAATTGTTGAAAAACAAAAGGCAAGTTACGCTGAAACTGCAAAAAAGAAAACTACTCGTTCTGACACCAGGGAACTGTGCGAAAAGTTATTAGAAATTATCAAAACTTACTTACAATGAAAGGCAAATTACCTTTAAAAATCGTTTTCTGGAATTGCAACGGAATCATACTCAAAAAAGAAGAATTTCTACAGTTTTTAGAAGAAAACTCAATAGACATGGCACTGCTCAGTGAAACACACTTAAAACCATCTGTCGACCTCAAACTCAGAAACTATCAGACAATAAGAGACGATAGAATCGTTGGAAGGGGCGGTGGAACGGCAATAATTCTAAAAAACTATCTTAAATATTAAAAAGTGCTGATTCAAACATCTAACATGGAAAACACCACAATTCTAATGAAACCAGATGGAAGGGCAGTAGTGCAGATTTCGTCAATCTATAAGAAACCCGATCTACCACTCCGGGAGGAAGATCTGAATCTCTTGTTAGAGAATAATCAATCAGTAATCGCTGCAGGAGACTGGAACTCCAAGCACCCTCTTTGGGGCTCAAGAACCTCCAATAATAGTGGAACCGTGCTTCCTAATTTTTCCGAAAAAGAAAACCTGTACATTGTCGCACCTTCTTCACCCACGCACTACAGTCCTTTGGGTAATCCAGACTTTCTAGACATCGCAATTCTTAGAAACATCCCCTGGACTTCGAGGATTAAGACCCTGGATGCCTTATCTTCAGATCACCTCCCAGTAATCCTAGAGCTGACCTGCCCGAAAGATGAATTCACGACTAGGGCTTGCCGACTCACTAACTGGGTACACTTCCAACAAGACTTAATTTCCAGTACGCCTCCTAGAGTACCCTTGAAAACGGAAGCCAATATTGACTCAGCAGGGCCCATACTAAATGATAAAATATACAACAGCTACTCAAAAAACACAGTTATATCATCCTCTTCATCAAAACAGAACCCCTCGACCAAGGCCTTGATAAAAGAAAAGAATAAAGCTCGTAAGAGATGGCAAGCAACCTGGGATCCAGCCCATAGAGCCATTTATTTAAACCTACAGGGAAAAGTTAACAAAGCCCTCAAATCCGACTCCACCGAGAACTGGAATCAATTCATACACAAGATTGAATCAAGCCCAAAGGACTTCTGGAGAAAAACAAAACCCATCAGGAAAAAAACGGAAAGGATCTCAAGTTTAGTAACGAACAACAAAACCTTATTGACCGACAAAGAAATCGGAAATGAACTTGCAGAACACTTCTCCAAGGAAAAAGAAGAAGACCAACCAAATTTAACTCATAATCACCAACAAGAAAAAATGCTCACAATGACGACACCAAATGAAGTCAAAGAAGTGATTAAATACTTAGCTAACCACAAAGCTCCTGGCCATGACAATATCACTCCGCAAATGGCCAAGAATCTTCCCATCAAATGGATTGTATTTCTAGCTGGCGTATTCAACGCCGCACTGCACTTGTGTTACTACACCAAAGTCTGGAAGCATGCTATCATAATTCCAATTCCAAAAAAATCCGCTAAATCCCCTGAAGATCTAAGACCTATCAGCCTCCTCCCCACCATCGGCAAAATTTACGAAATAATTATTCTACGTAGACTTCAGATGTACTTCGACAACTCTAACTTCATCATCCCGCAGCAATTCGGATTTAGAAGGGGGCATTCAACAACTCACCAACTCATTGCAGTTCTGGACTACATCCAGATAAGAAGATCCCACAAGGAAGTGGTAGGTGCTGTCTTTCTAGATTTTGCGAAAGCATTTGATAAAGTTTGGCATAATGGCCTTATAAAGAAACTCACAAAACACCAGTTTCCAAGTGACATTATCATTTTTATGCAGAATTATCTACAGGGCAGGACATTTTCAGTCAAGCAAGGAAATTTTATAACTGAACCAAAGCCAATCCAGACTGGAGTACCTCAAGGCTCTATCCTCGGACCCTACATTTTCAATATTTACCTCAATGACATCCCACTGCACTCTAAATGTAAACTTAAGCTCTTCGCAGATGACACAGAAATTTTATTTAACTCTAAATCAGTCAACCTATTGGTTACTCAGCTTCAGAATTACCTAAATGACATAATCAAATGGTGCGATGAGTGGAAACTAGACATTAACCCAACTAAGACTCGAGCAATAGTTTTTCCCCAAAGCATAAATTCACGTTGTACAAAACCTGTATTCTACCCATCATCACGTAAGCACTACCTGTCTGTGGCAAATATATCACACCTACGGATATAAAAAGAATAGATGCCTTCATGAGGATTTGCTTACGAGCCACTATAGGAGCCCCATTCAATCTTTCAAACAAAATTCTCAAAGAAGATCTCAACCAGCCTAATATAGAAGAGATTTATCAAGACTCTGCGACAAGACTATTCTCGCAATTTCAAAAATCATCAAATCCAACTATAAAAGAAATTGTTCAAAATCAAGGTGACCTCAGCCACCGAATCCGACGACCTGGACCCAATGGCTAGCTGACAGCCAAACACCCAACAACTGCCCTCCTGTAAGGTTCCGGGGGCCAGTCCAGCATTACAACTCGCCATGTGTAAATAATCTGGACAAGGTGACTCGCGAGCTGTGCTCGAATGTAACACCTGTAAATTGAGATGAAATAAATAAATAAAAAAACAGAACCTGTCAATTTCAATTTTACTTGGCTAAAAATGCGACAATGCTGGAGGTAGCGAAAGGATATTTTCAATAAATGTTCAAGACATGGAAGGAATTATAAATCCAAATATTCAGATTCCTATCTAAAATGTCCTTGGAATTACAAGCAAATAAATTAGAAAAGCCAACAAATATATTAATTTTATCTGTTATAATTCAGTCATATTATTCCAATATCATTACGCATATATTTATATTCATTATATATACATATATATATATATATAGGTGTGTGTGTAACAATATACCACCATATATTTCACGACACCTTTTTAAATAGTTCCCCTTTATTAATTAGTATGTTGTTACTTTTATCTATTTAATCAATTGTTTAATTATAATTCAAATTTTATATGTACCAATTATCCCCTAACAATAATCCACTGGGTGACTCTAACTTTGTAATATAATTCAATAAATTTAGGGTTCCCAAAAGCAAAGAGACGCAGTTCTATTAGTAACGGATTTTGCTTATGTCACTTCCGAACTCCCACGAGGAATTGACCAATCTGCTGCGAGCAGGCTTGCAACTATTTAAGGTCAACGTTGTCTCAGTGATTGTTCTTCGCAGATTGTAGACATACATGGATTCTATTAACTTTATCATTCCTCAACAATTTGGATTCAGAAAAGGACACTCCACAACCCACCAGCTAATCACAGTAATAGACTACATCCAAATAAGAAAGTCCCACAAGGAGGCAGTAGATGCTGTTTTGCTAGACTTTACCAAAGCCTTTGATAGAGTATGGAATGATGGCTTGATACAAAAATAACAAAAAATCAATTTCCAAGGGATTTTATCAAATTCTTGAAAAACTATCTCCAGGACAGAACCTTTTCAATTAAGCAAGGAAATTATATAACCACGGCAAAACCAACCCAGATTGGAGTCCCTCAAGGCTCTATCCTTGGACCCTACCTATTCAACATCTACATCAACGATTTCCCTCCACATCCAAAATGTCAAATAAAACTTTTCGCAGATGACGCAGCAATTTTAGCAAACTCCAAATCAATAGGAATAATAACTACAAAACTCCAAAATTACATAAAAAGTATAACCAAATGGTGCAATGATTGGAAATTAGACATCAACCCAAAAAAGTCTCAGGCAATCATTTTTCCTCCACAAGACAATAAAAAATTCAAGCCACAATCCATCCCAAAGGTAAACCAGAGCCCTATTAACTGGACTGACAGCGTTAAATATATTGGAGTTACCTTAGACTCCAAGTTGAAATTCAACATGCATGTCAAAATTATCATGAAGAAAGCAAAAATCGAAAAAATAACATTATCAAACCTGTTCAACTATAGAATCAAATTGACTACAAAACAAAAGTTTACTCTATACAGAAGTTGTATCCTCCCGATAGTAACATACGCACTCCCAATTTGGTGTAAATATATCACAACCACAAACAAAAATTGGATAAACGCATTTATGAGAATCTGCCTTCGGACAAGTATAGGAGCTCCATTCAACCTATCAAACAAGATACTGAAGGAGGACTTGAACCAACCCGATCTAGAAGATATGTACCAAACTTCCGTTAAGAAATTATACCTTCAAATGCAAAATTCAAATAATCCAACCACACAAGATATTCTACAAAATAAAGGAGATATCAATCCCCGATTCCGACGACCCGGCCCTGACACTTAGTCAAGAGCTCATCGCCCAACAGCTGCCCTCCTGCAAGGCCTAGGGGGAACACTTCTACTCCACTAACTCGCCATGTGTAAATAGCCAGGACAAGGTGACTCGCGAGCTGTGCTCGAATGTAACACCTGTAAATTGAGACGAAATAAATAAATAGAAAGTGATAGGGCTTTTTTTGGACTGGCATTATGCGACTAAAAATAGCGTGAATAATTAATTATAAAAACACTTTAAAAAAGGATTTATTTAAAATTCACTAAAAATAACAAAATAGACTTAGAAATAAAAGCGGTGGGGTACAATAATAATAAATTTGAGATCAATGTGATTTTATATGAAGCCAAATGATTAGCAAGATTATGCCTTTCATTAAATTTATACCTATTTGCTGCATAAATGATTATCATCCCCCGCCGCTTTTATGTCTAAGTCTATTATTTTATTTGTTAAATGGTACCGTCAGAAAAAAACCAATACTTCAAAAATATTTATTTTGTTATTTTTAGTGCATTTTAAATAAAAGCTTTTTTTTAGGGTTTTTATAATTAATTATTGTTGTTATACACGTTTCCCGAGCAGGTTTCCATATTCAAAGCAAATAAATAAAAGTATATAAAAATAAATTACCTTTCAACGTTATTGTGTATATTTATCCGTTGTCTTCCTCGTAGGTCGTGATCTGCAGTTTTCGTCTAGGTCCTCTCTCGCTCCAATAACCAATCAAGATATATGTATAATAAATATGACAAAAGGAATGAAACTATAAAAAGGAATGATGATAAATTTATAATTCTGTTTCAAATAAATATTAAATATCATAGAATATTTTGAATAAATGTAAGGCGCATTAAAATTGATGCAACAATATGAATTTTCAAAATTAAAAATATTGAGTCATTCATCATTAAGTCATTGAATGAGTGGCAATGTGTTTCTTTTCAAAATATCATCAAATATTATCTCTACAGACCTTACTGCAATGATATAAGTTATTGAATGAGTGGAAATGTGTTTCTTTTCATAATATCATCAAATATTATATCTACAGACCTTACTGCAATGATATATGTTATTGAATGAGTCGCAATGTGTTTCTTTCCAATAATATCATCAAATATTATCTCTAAAGACCTTACTGCAATGAAATAAGTTATTGAATGAGTAGCATTGTGTTTCTTCTCAATAATATCATCAAATATTATCTCTAAAGACCTTATTGCAATGATATAAGTTATTGAATGAGTGGCAATGTGTTTCTTTTCAATAATATCATCAGATATTACCTCTACAGACCTTAATGCAATGATATAAATTATTGAATGGATGGCAATGTGTCTTTTTTGAATAATATCATAAAATATGATCTCTATAGACCTTACTGCAATGATATAAGTTATTGAATAAGTGGCACTGTGTTTCATTTCAATAATATAATCAAATAATATCTCTACAGACCTTAATGTAATGATATAAGTTATTGAATGAGTGGCAATGTGTATATTTTCAATAAAAATAATATCATCAAATATTATCTCTACAGACCTTACTGTAATGATATAAGTTATTGAATGAGTGGCAATGTGTTTCTTTTCAATAGTATCATCAAATATTACCTCTACAGACCTTAATGCAATGATATAAGTTATTGAATGGATGGCAATGTGTCTCTTTTGAATAATATCATAAAATATGATCTCTATAGACCTTACTGCAATGATATAAGTTATTGAATGAGTGGCACTGTGTTTCATTTCAATAATATAATCAAATAATATCTCTACAGACCTTAATGCAATGATATAAGTTATTGAATGAGTGGCAATGTGTATATTTTCAATAATAATAATATCATCAAATATTATCTCTACAGACCTTACTGTAATGTTATAAGTTATTGAATGAGTTGCAATGTGTTTCTTTTCAATAATATCATCAAATATTACCTCTACAGACCTTAATGCAATGATATAAGTTAATGAATGAGTGGCAATGTGTTTATATTAAATAATATCAAAAATATATGATCTCTGCAGACCTTACTGCAATGATATAAGTGATTGAATGAGTGGCATTGTGTTTCTTTTCAATAATATCATCAATTATTATCTCTACAGACATGACTAGAATGATATAAGTTTTTGAATAAATGGCAATGTGTTTCTTTTCAATAATATCATCAAATATTATCTCTACAGACCTGACTAGAATGATATAAGTTTTTGAATAAATGGCAATGTGTTTCTTTTCAATAAAATCATCAAATATTATCTCTACAGACCTTACTGCAATGATAAAAGTTATTGAATGAGTGGACATGCGTTTCTTTCCGATAATACCATCAAATATTATCTCTACAGGCCTTATTGCAACAATATAAGTCATTGAATGAGTGGCAATGTGTTTCTCTCCAATAATATCATCAAATATCATCACTACAGACCTTAGTGCAAATATATAAGTTATTGAATGAGTGGCAATGTGTTTATTTTCAATAATATCATCAAATATTATCTCTACAGACATTACTGCAATGATATAAATTATTGAATTTGTTGTGAGTGGAAATGTGTTTATATTTAATATTATCATCAAATATTATCTTTACAGACCTTACTGCAATGATATATGTTATTGAATGAGTGGATATTTGTTTATTCTATAAATAATATAATCAAATATTATGTCTCTACAGACTTTACTACAATGATATAAATTATTAAATGAGTGGAAATTTGTTTCTTTTCAATAATATCATCAAATATTATCTCTACAGACCTTACTGCAATGATATATGTTATTGAAAGAGTGACAATGTTTTTTCTTTTCAATAATATCATAAAAATATTATCTCTTCAGACCTTACTGCAATAATATAAGTTATCGAATGAGTGGCAATGTGTACTCAACTCATTGTGAGAAAATATTTTGTTATTTTAAAACGTTTTTCACAATTTTATCATGAACAAGTATATTAGACTAATTTACCAATTTTATTAACTCCGCCTTTGCCGGTCCCAAGCCCGGATGAAAAAGGAGGAGGGGGAGCAGTAACAAGCTCGCTAAAAAACCTGGGTTCAGCTGGCCCGGCTGAGAGTACCCTGTAAGAGCACCTAATCCAGGGATACAGGATGAGCAGCGTTTGTACTCCATGTTTGGAGCGGCTGCACATGGCGTCTGTTCCTCATGTCAGAGGCGGCCGTTTCTTTTGGAGCTAATTCGGCCTGCTACTGAGTAGTGCTCCCAGTCTTAATGACAAAGGCAGACGCATCTACTTCACCCAGTCTGAGATAAGAAAGAAGAAGACCTATTTCATGGAATTGCATGATTCTGAAATATTGCTCTATCATGTTTGATAGCCAGAAACAAAAATCTTTCAAGGATTATTGACTTTAGCAGAACTTATAGGTATATGAGGACCATCACTTTTAATAGGCAGAAACAATATTCTTTCAGTGAAACATTCACTTAATACAACACGGGCGAAGCCACGTTATATATCGATAAAAGGAAAGTTCAAAGTCCACTTTAACTCTTTTCAATCAAAACTCCTAATAAAATATATATAGGTATAATAGGTGTATAGGTAAAATATATTTTAAAATATAAACTATTAAAAGTCTATTAACACACAAAATTTAATCAAAAGCTAATTGAAAATTTTCAGATAAAATCAAATTTAGAATTTTGAAGTTATTTGACCGCATAGATTGATAATAGCCAAATACTTTAGGGAGAGTTGTCCTCTTACCGGAGAATTGCTAAATAGTAAAAATGGTATTTTTGCAAATGTCCTTAATAAAAATGTCCTTTGTAGAGAGATGTCCTCTAGCCCCTGTATCCTATCATTCAGGTTCTATTGTATATAAAAATGACTTTCCGAAATTTTCAACATACCAATTCCCCATAAAAATTGAAAATTTAAAAGTATTTTTTAAAATGTGCCACTCATAAAATAAAAGAACCATGACTCATTTGATTGAGATAGCCATAAATCTCGAATTTAAATGTCAATTTCCAAGTTTTTAACCGAGTTAATTTTTACCTCAATGTGTATGTATGAAATAAAATGCTATTTTAAGTTAAATATTATTCGCTATAATTATATTTGGAACCTGCTTCTCCCAGGTTCTCTCAGAGCAAATGTTCGCCCTATTATGATGTTTTAACAAATATTGTTTATATATATATATAAAATTAATGTATGTGTGTGTGTGTGTCCTTTATGCCTGACCAAACCACTCATTAGAACGCCATGAAACTTTGAGAAGTTATTTAGTATAGTACTGGGAAGGTTTCGGAAAAATAATTTCTTGAATATCCTTAGAGTTATTTGCAGATTTGTAGATTTAACTCGCAAGCAGCGCCACTATTGCTAAGATGTTAACAAGTTTTTTATCTATAATTTTATTATCACTAAGTTAATTATCTTAAAGATTATTTATCAAAAGTAAGATTATCTCAGGATGAAATGCCAATTTATTTGAGACAAGAATAATTATACAATTCCAAGGCAAAGATACTATTGTTTTAACTTCCAATTTCCGAGGGAACCAATTAATATTTCCAATTGATTTAATTCAACTTATCGAGTATTTTTCAAAGGACCGGGAAAAAATGTCCACTAGATAAAACGATGATTTTTATCATGTAGAAAATTAGGAATGACAAAATTCAGGATGACATGGCAATTTATTTGAGACAAGAATAATGATACAATTACAAGGCAAATATACTATTCCTATAACTTCCAATTACCGAGGGAACCAATTAATATTGATTTTTTTTCACCTATCGAGTATTTTTCAAGGGACCGGGAAAAAATGTTCAGTAGATAAAACGATGATTTTGTAATGTAGAAAATTAGGAAAGACAAAATTCAGGATGACACGGCACACAGGGACCGAAAAAATGTTCACTTTATCGAGAGATTCAAATTTACGAGTTTCAAGTTATCAAAATATATATATATTTTTTTATGAATTTATATAGAGAATTGTTTTAAACGAATGTTCGTTAGACAAACCTTTACTCGGGTAAAACCCGGGCGAAGCCGGGTACATCCGCAAGTTATGAATAAATTTAATTATCATTTTAAAGTCGATTAATTTGAAACTAAATATTCAAAATGAGAAACACAAAATGATGATAATAGTAATAATGATATTTTAATTTCAATCATGTTGATTATATTTTAGAGTTAAACAAGTTGATATAAAAATAAATTTTAATCCTCACTTTAAAAATATACTAAATAGGACTAAAAGACTAAGAAATGTACTTTTTTTTGTTATGTGGCAATTCTTGGGGACTAAGTCCCAAAAAAGACTCATTTTATATAAAATAATCTTTAGACCGATACTCGCTTATCTTTTGTTTATCCTTCATAGTTTGTTCTTGACTTAAATAAATTGCTGTGTCATCCTGAAGTTTGTCTTCTCTAATTTTTCACGTGGCAATGTTTTAAAATATGTTTAGATTCTTTTGGAGTGGATGTTTGGCCGAAAATATTATTAAAAAAGCAAATTTAATAATTTACCTATAAAGTTATTAATCATAAAAAGTCGCATGTGCTGAGCAATGTCCAGGATTTATTCGATTGAGTATCAACTCTAATTTGTATTTATGAAATAAAATGTGATTTTATAAAATCAAATATAAATAATTTTACATATAATATCCGGTTTTGCTTGGTTTCTTTTCAATTGAATTTGTTCCCATGAAAAATGCTTTAACAAAAATATTATATATATAATTTATTATCACTCTAAATTAATGAAATAATTTTAAAAATAAATACAGTAGAACTTGGATAATTTGAAAATATCTTCAATTTGAATATTTATCTTGGTTCCTAGGATTTCCTATAAATATAGTTTACGTTTTTAATTTGAATTTTTGAATTATTTGAATTTTTTTGGTCCCTAGGGCTTCGAATTATTCAGGTTCGACTGTAATTTAAAATAAAACTCAAAGTGAATGAAAAATATGGAGTCAGGACAGGTGAATCTCTTGAAGGTGGAACCGGGAAATTTCTCGAGGAAGAGAAGATGACAACAGCGACTACCTGATATCCCTGATGAACCGCGTATCTACTCAAAGAAAAGAAAGAACATTTAATGGGGCTCCTGTGGTCTATTAAAAGCGTTTTCCTTCCCACAATGAGAAACGTAAACAAGGAACAAAACGGAATGAAACACAGAATACACACCGGCGACCATCCCCCTATAAAGCAGCACGCATAACAATATCTAAGACAGAGAGAGAAATAATGTAGAAGGAAGCCGAGGCCATGCTAGAAAGAAAGGTTATCTAGCCATCTTAGAATCCCTGATCGGCCCCAGTGGTGCTGGCCAAATAGAAGTACTGTATATTGAGATTCTGCATGGACTTACGGCAGCTAAATCACATCACCAAGAAAAACGTTATCCGTTGCCCCGCAAAAAAAAAAAAAAAAAAAAAAACTTTAATGAATTATAAAATGATAATGATAATAATAATGATATGTTAATATCAATAATGCCAGATATTTGTTTTATAATGCATTGGCGCGCCATTTGTTATGAAAATTTGAAACTATTATAGACGCGTATGATTATTTTAAAAATTAAACAATTTTGTACTGCAATGGAAAATTTAAACGAGATATTCAAAACCCAGGTTCCTGGAGCGCAGAACGCCAATAACCCGGGTATTCCAGCTCACTAGAATGGACTAGTGCTGAGCGCATTTACCTGCGTCCTGTTTTGATTGATGAGTTGAACCAGTTGACCAGGAAGTTCCATGCTGAGATTGAGTCTGGAAGGCTGGCCATAGATCTAGGATTGAAGTGGGTCAATCCAATCAGGATAGCTGTTTGTATTCTATATCTTAGGAATGCTGGACAGCTGGATAGGAGATGATCAACTGTTTGTGGCTCTTCTGAACAGTTGATGCAGGTAGAGTCTGTTTCGGGATGAAAACGTGAAATGTCTTCCAGTACATGGCCCGTGAGGATGGCGGTAGAAATTTTAGGAGATGGCTTGGAGTGGAAGGAATTCTCCTGAAGGATCTGTTCGAGTAGTCTTGGAAATATAATACAGTCCATGATGATAGAGCAGCCTTACGTGTTAGGTTTCGAGCATGATTTTGAGGCAGGGTGGAGTATGAGTGTGGTAGGACAGAAGTAGCGCCATATTTTTCTGCACAGTCTGCTAGGTTATTGTCATTGATTCTAATTTATCTGGGTACCCAGCACAGCCTGATGTAAGGCGCTCTGTTAAGGACTTTTATTATATTTGCCACTAGCGATGTACGTGTTGGTCCAAAGGAGCAAATAGCTGCTAAAGCTTATCTACAGTCCGAGGCAATGGTCACTCCTGCTTTGGTTGGACTTATTTCCGCTGGTTTAGCTGCTCCTAGAATTGCCATGAGTTCAGCTTGTAAGGCAGTGCAGTCTGGGTGGAGCCGTTGAGAATTAGCTGAGGTTCTTGGGAAAGAAATATGATCGCAACACCAACGCCTGAATCACTTTTTGATCCATATATGAATATTAGTGGCGTTGTTACATCTTCTCGGCTCAAACTTAAGGAAAGGGGTCGTCTGAATGAGAGGTATTGCAGCGCAGCAGGTCCTGGCTTTGATTCGCAGTTCCCCTCCTTTATCTCCTTTAAGACAAAAATACCTATTTATCGAAAATATTGAACAGTAGAAACTCCTTTAGAGAACACCCCGCTAGCGGACACCTCTCTACAAAGGACAGTTTTCATTTACAAAATGACCATTTTTACTATTTAGAAACTATCCGGTAAGAGGACACCTCTCTACACAGGACAGTTTCTATTTACAAAATTACCATTTTTACTATTTAGCCACTCTCCGGTAAGAGGATACTTCTCCCTAAAGAACAGTTTGGCTCTGCAATTAGGTGTACTTTACAGGGAGGTAGTTCTACAGTAATAAAATATACTAAAAATAAATAATTTAGCTACTACCATCGACCAATTTGTTTGAAATATAGGTAAAAGTCGCAAAGAACGATAATTTATTAAGAGCGAAGAGGTAAAATATTTGGTAAAAAAATTCACTAAACAGTTGCCCATCATATCACATCAAATTTGAAATTTACACATCGCCTACTATACACCTCGCCGTTTTTATAACATACTAGCGGACGTACCCGGCTTCGCCCGGGTTTTACCCGAGTAAAAGTTTGTCTAACGAATCTCTCGATAAAGTGAACATTTTTTTCCCGGTCCCTTGAAAAATACTCGATAAGTTGAATAAAATCAATATTAATTGTGGTTCCCTCGGTAATTGGAAGTTAAAGGAATAGTATCTTGCCTTGGAATTGTATCATTATTCTTGTATGGATGTACCCGGCTTCGCCCGGGTTTTACCCGAGTAAAGGTTTGTTTAACGAATCTCTCGATAAAGTGAACATTTTTTCCCGGTCCCTTGAAAAATACTCGATAAGTTGAATAAAATCAATATTAATTGGTTCCTTCGGTAATTGGAAGTTAAAGGAATAGTATCTTGCCTTGGAATTGTATCATTATTCTTGTATGGATGTACCCGGCTTCGCCCGGGTTTTACCCAAGTAAAGGTTTGTTCAACGAATCTCTCGATAAAGTGAACATTTTTTCCCGGTCCCTTGAAAAATACTCGATAAGTTGAATAAAATCAATATTAATTGGTTCCCTCGGTAATTGGAAGTTAAAGTAATAGTATCTTGCCTTTGAATTGTATCATTATTCTTGTCTCAAATAAATTGCCGTGTCATCCTGAATTTTGTCTTTCCTAATTTTCTACATTACAAAATCATCGTATCATCATGATAATATTTAGAGCAGATTGTTGAATTATAACAGATAAATTAGAATATTTATCTTGATTATTTCTAGGCGAAAAGTTATTTCAAAAATTTTGTTTGCTAGAAACCTTCCCAGTACTATACTAAATAACTTCCCAAAGTTTCATGGCGATCCAATGAGTGGTTTGGTCAGGCATAAAGGACAAACAAACAGACACACACACACACATACATTCATTTTTATATATATAGATAAATCTAACTGTTCATTGCCAGAAGCTAAAATATTTATTTTTTTAATTTTGATTAAATTTTAATGAGGTATTTTTTATTTTTCTAAATAGATTTGAAGATTTTAAATAAATCTCAGAAATGGATGCCGTTCTATACTGATTTATGAAACGAATAATGTTTTAATAAATTGGCGCTACTTCTGTCCTACCACACTCATACTCCACTCTGCCTTGAGTTCTTGCTCGAATCCTAACACGTCAGTTTGCTCTATCATCATGGACTGTATTATATTCCCAATACCATTTCACTAGATCCCTCAGGATAATTGCCTCTACGCCAAGTCATCTCAAATTTCTGCCAAAAATCCACCATGAAGAGGCCCCCATTACCATCCTCACGGGCCATGGCCATGTATTGTCAGACATTAAACGTGTACATTCCAAAACAGACCCTACCTGCTTCCTCTGTTCAGAATAGCCACATACGGTTGATCATCTTCTCTTCATCTGTCCAGCATTCTTGAGACATAGGATACAAACAGCTATCCTGCTTGGACTGGCCCATTTCAATCCAACATCTATGGCCAGCCTACCAGACTCAACCTCAGCATGGAACTTCCCTGTCAACTGGTTCAACTCAGCAATCAAAACAGGACACGAGTAAAAGCGTTCAACACTAGTCCTTAATAGTGGGCTGGACTCCCCGTGTAGTTGGCGTTCTGCGCTCCCTGTGCTATAAATATCTCATTTTTAATAAATATATAATGCCTTTCGGACTTCAATTTAATTTCAATTTAGAGGTATTAAAACTTGAAATTAAATTACAAATATTCAATAAAACCTCCTTTTTCACAGATAGGTATTCAAATTTGAAAAATTACCATTATTCATTTGGAAATAATCCTAGTTTTCATGCCTACATGTGTATTAATTCCCATGATACAAATATTAGGTTCAGTTGGTGTTCAAAAATAGTAAAATTGTGATACATAACCCAAGCTCCTGGAGCGCAAAATAAAATATAAAATTCTGATTAAATAATTTTTTTTACAAATTAAACAGAATATATTATAACAATATATATTTATATATGGCTGATATTGAATACACACATTATTCTGTTAATTGTGATATTTCTGAGTTCATTTCACTTGTGTTATCTATATATCTTTGATTGATAATAATTTGTAAGCTCCAGGAACTTGAAAAATTAACTAGAAAAATATAAGTATTTGGAAAATAATAATTTTCATATCAATAAAAAAAAGATTTGTTTTGAGATGTCAGAAAGAAAAAGACGCAAGATAGATTACTTTGACATCGTCCATATAGAAGAATGCTCTATCTGTCTGTTAGATATCAAGGAAAGAGCTTTCCCAGAATGTTGCCAACATCAGTTCTGTCTGGAATGCTTAAAAGAAGCAGCGAAACAGCGAATTACATGTCCTATTTGTCGCGGCGAATTTGGAAGAATAATTTACAATGTCCGTGGCGTTATTGATTATGACACAATCACTGTTGAGAGGCCTCAAAATAATAATTTAATTGACGAATTGATTGAAGTTACTTACACAGCGTTGATTGCACATCAAAATAACCCGCAACCTAATATGGCTATTTTGACAAATTTAATTAATAACATTTCAAATATCTTAGTACATTTTCAGAGCAGAACCTGAGTAATTCGAACTTCTTTGATTATATAGCGTTTCCAATTTGAATATTTATCATGGTCCCCTTGAATTTACTACGGATTAATTGATGCACATTAATAATTCATTTTATATATTTTTTTATATTGTATATATATATATATATATGTCAAGTGGCTCCACAACTCCGGTCACTGCTAAAAATTGAAACATGCCAAGGATTCAGAATTTAGAATGCTTGTACAAGATGATGCTGAACATCGCTAACAAAGAAAAAAAAAGAAATAAATTAGTTTTTGTTTTCAAAGTTTCGCGCATTTAATATATATATTTTTTTAATAAATAAAGGTTCCAGGGCTAAGTTTTTGTTCAACTTTTTATTTTCATGCTTTCAGACTTGTCAGTCCTTCAACATGAGTATCACGTTTCTTGTTCAACTTTTTATTTTCAAACTTTCGGATTTGTCATTCCTTTAACATGAGTATCACGTTTTTTTGTTCAACTTTTATTTTCCTCCTGTGATAATCCTTTCAAAGGAATGACAAGTCTGAAAACTTTAAAATGAAAAGTTGAACAAGAAACTTAGCCCTGGAAACTTCATTTATTTTATAAGATTATAAATTAGGTAGTAATATTTGCTTTGTTTTGTGTGTTGAATTGAAAATATGAATTTATAATTATATATATATTTTTCAATTCAATAAAATCCTTTGTATCAATATTGAGTAAAAATGTGTTTTCTCCTGTAAAAGGGTGTTCATGTCTGAAAGCTAGAGATTAAAAAGGTTTTAGAAAATATACTTTTACCTGGAGGCCTGATGTTTTTACTCAATATATATTTTGTAAATATATCATTTGTGAAATAAACTAAAATAATAAACATCTTTGTATTCTCTATAAATAAAAAACGTGTTGATTTAAACTTTAATGTTAATAGGTATGCAATAATTCATTTGTATTCGCTCAGAGATTGGTTCACTACTATCACGTGAGTGCAATCAGCCAATGATATTTGAGTTCATAACGTTCATTATTCTTGTAGCTCTCTTTATCTCTCTCCTAGTAATGTACAGTTATACCTGTCTATAACGCCCCCTTTGGGACTTACCAAAATAGGCGACTATAGAGAGGGGGTGCTATAGACAGGTCACTTTTAATGTAAATATCGCTGCAGTTAGCGCACTTGGCCGTGCGCGGTCTTGGAGGATGTGTGTGGTTATATACAAGAATTAATTCACAATATTTTTACTTTTTAGTTTTTGTGTTCCGGATTTCCAGGTCCTCGGGAAAGAAGGTTTTTCTGGCTTATTTACTATTCAAGGTAGGTTTCATATTCTATTTTTTTTTTTACACTTTTCGTCGTTATAACTTAGTTTATGAAAGATTTGTTTTGGTTTTAAATTTCTTCTTCCCTTGTTTTGTATTTGTAGCATTTTGATAGTAGGGTTGTTTTTGTATGTTACAATTGAATATGAATTATTGTTTAATTATGTACATACTTTTGATAATTTCAAAATTGAGATAATTCATGATCGTTTTTTTTCGGACGAATTAGCGTGAGGGGTAATTTTGCTGATCATTTTGTTTCAATAATTTCTAATTTTTTGAGGGTCCTATTAAGTACCGTCATAAAATTTGGGTGGTTATAGATCAGTACAGTAGAACCTTTCTTTAGCGGACATATCTCTACAAAGGGCAGTTTTCATTTACAAAATTACCATTTTTACTATTTAGCAACTCTCCGGTAAGAGAACACCTCTCTACAAAGGACAGTTTTCATTTGCAAAATTATTATGGGTGGAAATCTGGTTAAACCATCTGGTTTTCGGCGACTATGACCCGGGTTCGATTCCCGCATTGGACACTTTTTAATGTTTTAAAAAAAAATGCTCCAATGGCCCCCGATTCAGGCAAAAGTCCAACCCCACCAGCGAGTGCAAGTAACCAAACGGGGCTCTGGCACATTTGTAAATGCAAACTGCTTTTCACATGTGGTGCGCTTACAGTAAAAGCAGTCGCTAACTACCCACCATGATTATCATGGCCTGTACCACGTGTACTAGGGATAAGCAAAAAAAAAAAACTATTTATTAACTCTCCAGTGAGAGGATACCTCTCCCCAAAGGACACTTTGGCTCTGCAATTAGGTGTTGTCCTTTACGGGGAGATTTTACTGTATTTGTCTTATTGTTGACGTGCAAATGGTTCATTTTTGCAATGAAGAGATAATTTGATCTTTTGAACCTAGTAATAAAGATATTTGTTTTGTACCGCCTTTGCCAGTTTGTTCTTTATTTCGATGTCTTTTTGAAATGTAGGATGCTCGTCTAGGGTCATCCCTAGGTACCAACAATTGTCTTTTTTATTCTCGGAAAATTGTTGTGGGAAACTGAGTTAATTCAATAATTTATATTTTTTAGCCTTTTCTAGAGAAGGTTTTTTATTACCTTTTTGATGTTTTATTGTGACTCGCCATTTTCTCGCACCAAACCATTGCAAAAATAAAGGCCTTTTATGAAAATTCAAACTATTATAGACGTGTATGATTCTTTTGAAAATTAAACAATTTCTACTGCCCTTACTGCAATGGAAAAATTAATAGGAGGGCCTGGCTCATCAGTGGTGAACTCTCCCAACGGTGCCGCCTGTGGTAGTTTAAACTGGCGAAACCCCTTGGAGGTTTCACCACTGATGGTAGTTTAACAAGGCGAAACCGAATTAAACGATTTCTCTGTTAAAACGCAGGAATTGGATGAAGAAACATTGAATATGCTTTCAAGAGGTATTCATTCCCATTACATGTTTAATGAGGGATGATTGGATTAATTACTATGATTAATTAATTTTAATTATTCTACTAGAACTGCTGACAACTAAGACAAATATTTATAGAACAGTTTGAGTCAAAAAACGATCCATCAATTAAGCTTAAAAAAAAGGCGTACCTGGATCTGTAAAGAAAAAAAAAACAATTTTTTCTCAAAATATTTCGAGAGATTGCTCTCTTTTTATCACTGTGCACTTAATTGATAAAGAGGGAGAAATATTTTGAGAATTTTTTTCTTTACAGATCCAGGTACGCCCTTTTATATAAATGTATAGAACGGTAAATCAGAAATTGATGTACCAAACCAACGAACAAGATAATTCGAATCATGAACCAGAAATCTTTAACCCTTCCCTTCAAAGGCCAACAGATTCAAATTTAGACACGTCACCCCTGAAGACATAAATATTAGAATTATTTTTCTTGGAAATAAAGATACTTCGGCCAGTAAAGCTTTTTATTACCTCGACGTTTCGACAAAAATCTTTGTTCCTGACGAGGACAAAATATTTTTGTCAAAACGTCGAGATAATAAAAAGATTTACTGGCCGAAGTATTTTCAAGTATTTTGAAGAACTATGAATGCCGGCCAGGCAGCTTTACGTTATTATAATTCTGTACCAGAAATTCTTCTGCACCCCGCTACTAAAGAAAAATATATTAGTTTGTTCAAAATTCCACTATCGCATTAAATATTTCACAAATTGATAAATTTATTATTATTTTGTATATATATCATATGCAATTTAAATAGGGGCATATTTTGGATCAAAATATTTTTTAAAATTCAAAATTTCGACGAGGCTGTTCGCCAATCTTCTTCTCGGAAAAAATCAAACACCTTGTAAGCTTAAAAAAAGAAAATAAGACCTAATTCAAATAATTTATTAGTGTGTGACATTTCAGCAACACCATTGTCACCATCATCAGACAAAAGAATAAATATTTTCATTTATTGAATCTTTTGAATATTTTCATTTGTATTTTATTTTATATTATAATCTATAATCCAAATTGAGCTTTATCACCTTGTAAACTTATTATCCCCGTGATATGCCCCTAATTTAATTATCATAAAAGGATTGCTCTATATGTAACATATATCACACACATATATGTGTAAAATATACTAAAATAATTAGCGTATTTGTTTTTTTATTGCTGTAAGAATCTAATTTTTAACCCTAATGTCAATAGTTATAAACAGTTCCATTTTATTCTCTCAGTAATTGGTTTACTACTATCACGTGAGCGCAATCAGCCAATCAGATTTGATATCATAACCTGTAGTATTTATGTTGCTATCTAATCTTTTATTAATATAATTTTTTTATATTTGTTATTCAATTTTCACTTTTTTTATAATTTATTCCAGAGTTTTGTTTTACAAATAATTTATTTTTAGCTCTATATAAATTTATTTAAATTTGTATCTGACGATTCATTTTTAAAATTCTTCCCTTGGTAATTAGGTTTATGATCTGCTTGGAGTACAATACTTCAGTCCTGCCTCTACCTCCTTACTCAGCCTGGAACTACCTGGTTTACACAGCAATCTGTTCTCCCTATGACTAGACTTATAGACTGTAGCTGTACAACCCGGGTAGTTGGTAATTTATGCTCCAGGACTTACCTCCATTTTATCTCTATGTCTACAAGAGTCTGGGACATGATGGCAGATTATTGCTGGAATCTGTCCCACGACCTGCCGGAATAAACTTATAAGAGAAAATCAAAAAGGTTGAAATTCATGGAGGATTGACTTTTTTTTTCATAATGCATAATCAGTTTCTCACTTAATTTGAGGTGCTGATCACGAATATAATGTTAGTTTATATATATATCATCAATTTTCAGAGATATAACATACATATTTAGGCCACAATGTAGTACATCAGTCCATATTAGCGGTACGAAAAACACATTGAATGCAAATCAAAACTGAGAACGTCATACCAAAAAGTACTTTATTTGTTGTAGTAAAAGAAACCGAATCAATACAAAAAAAAGTAAGATGCTACAGTCAATCCTTCATGAATTTCAACCTTTTTGATTTTCTCTTATAAATGTATTCCGGCAGGTCGCGGGACAGATTGCAGCAGTAATCTGCCACATGTGGCAATCCCAGACACCTTGATATCTCTCTTCCATCACTTTCATGTATTGATGGATTCGCTCGCCTTGTTCATCACTATATTCCCCGAGATTATCAGGGAATTTGTCCAGGTGACTATGCAAGTAGTGAACCTTAATACTCATATTTAAACCCAAAGCTTCATAGCTTTAAAGCATATTTTGAACAAGCTCTTTGTAATTATCGTCTCTTCTATTACCTAAAAAAAATCCATGTACCACAGCCTTAAAGCCTGACCTTGCTGCTTCTTCAATTACATTCATGGTTATTAGAATTTTTTGTCATTCAAGAGCCTCTTGATTTGAGGTCCTTCAAAAACTCCTGCTTTTATCTTTTCTAGGCTAATATCTGGAGAATAAAAACGAGATATATATTTGAAGCATTATCCATCTTTATCTGGAGCCTCTACAAACTGCTTACATAAACCTAGCTTTATGTGTAATGGTGGTAGAATCATTTTTTTCCCGAGACACTGAAGGTTTGCTAATCACATTAGCTTTTCCTACTGTAAGTTCATCTCGAAGAGGCCATTTGTTTGTTTTCCAATATATCTGCCGTGCCCTGATATCCCACATGCATAAATAACAAGTATACTTGGTGTATACGCTTTGAAATCCAGGTAAAAATTTAACCATTTTTAAATCAACGCAAAAAAACCAATTATGCTCATTGTATTTGATTTTATTCCAGATGGTTTTTATATTTTCAACATTATCCTTCATTTTTGTTGTATACGCTATTGGAATAGATGCATATTTATTTCCATTATGAAGTAAAACACATTTGAGGCTACGCAGGGAACCATTGATAAATAGACGCCAATCTTCAGGACGGTATTCGTCTAGTTTTAAAAGATGTAGTAAGCCTTTTACATTAGTGTAGTAAACCAGATTTGTCCTGCTGATAGAAAGGAAGGAATGAACTTTTTCTTGTCCGATAAAATGTTACGTTGACATCGTCTTCTTTCACCCTTTGTCCACGTGCGCAGTGTTTCGACACACCGTTTTGCATACTTTATGTGGAGCCCATGTCTTGTGCTGGTCTCCAAATTTTTTACCAAAATATGCGAAATACGCCCGCTTTACAAAGTCTGTTATTGCATTCATTTACGCTTTTACAGTAAATTAGCCACATATATAACAGAAAGTATTTGGGTCGTTTTTCATTTGGAAACCATGTCTGGGAGTGAATTTATTAATGTGTTAAAATTGTATTTCATAAAGTTGATGGCATAACTTTTAAATGAATGAATCTTGAAATAAAAATTTTATTAATTTTAATCTATGTGAATAAAATATATTCTCACTAAAAATTTAAATACTTATTTAATTTTTGATAATTCCAAATTATAAGTGATGTTATAATGTTTGGAAGTGATTTTTTTTTGTAAAAATTTTATTTTCAAAAATGAAATTAATGGCGTATGTTTTAGAAGAACTTTGAGATGTGATGATTGTAAAAATTATGAAGCAATCAGGATGACTTGGCAGTTTTCTTTATGAAAATATTATTTTGGTGAAATACACTTTATGGTCATTATCTATAGATTTTGATAACATACAGAAAAACTAAACACAGATTCGGAATCAGCAATTTAAATGCTCAATCATCAAAAACTTTTAAAAATTTTGTAGACCTGTGTAATTAATTTGCACTTTTTTGAGAGAAAAAGGATAGTTAGATAATGAAAGAAAATTCTACCTATAATTTTAAAATAGCCAAATACAAACAAACAACAAAAATAGTCAGACTTAAAAAGCTAATTTTGGATTCATAAAATGATATGGCATAATTTTCGATTATAAATTATAAACACAAAGTAATAAGACCACAAATCCAAATAAATAAATAGTGTGTGACGTTTCGGTAACAGCATTGTTACCATCTACAGACAAAAGTACTGAATGAGAAAGTAGAGAAAATATGGTTTACGGGCTGCTAACCAAAGTGTATGATTTTCGAGCCCAAAAATGGAGGTAGCAAGCAGACAAGCCGCAATGTACTTTATCAAAGTACCAAAGTTCTGCACGCCACCAAGGTTGTTTAAAAAAGATTATATTCCCTTGGCCAGGGAAGATGAGAGAGAGACAGGTGTTGATTATATAAAAATATTAAATAAAGCGGGACTGATTCAACAGACGATAGGAAAATATAATTTTGAATAAGAAATTATATCACAGCATGTTTTAAATATGTTTTCAGGATGCCTGGATGACCAGTTTATTGGTTGTTGAGGTACAGCTTGCACTACGCTGATGAGGGTCAACAGCCTGAAACGCCTTCGTGGTTAGCTTTTCTTGATTAATCAAGAATGGGTATTTGGTCAATTCTGGAATAACGAGAATAGTTTATATTTATTCCGATAGTTGGCGCAAGCCATCAGCAACTTTAATTTGCACGATAAGGAGATGCCTTTTTCATAATTAAAATGTTTTGAATAGTTACTCTTATCAAGTGTGTAAACAAGATAGCAGATGTGAAGACAATTTTCTAAGAAACCTAAAATATTATTCTTTTGATTAGAAGTGTAAAAAACCCATTTAAAAAAATAATATTAAAGGCATATCTATAAATACCATTAATATTTCCTCTTTCTTCCATACTGTAAATTGTAACACATTACCTTTGAAAGAAAAAGTCTTTTTCAAATTGTCTCTTAAGTAATTACTTACACATCATAAGTACTTCCTCGGTGTGGAACTGAGGAGTGTTCATGAAGACCTTGTCTGGAAAAGGACTCTCTCAAGGTGGGGAAACCTTCCTTGCTGAAGAAATTTGTACATATACACAACTATTTATTTACTATTTTATAATATATTTTTTCCACCTTTGTACCAATTGATTAGAAGAATCAATAAAATTGTTTAAATTGTCAATTGTATATATTTCTGTAATTAATTTTTTGTCATCAAATATAAATTAATGCGGGAATCTCATCACGAGAAGTTGTTTTATATAATTATTTTATATAGTTTCCCATTATATATGATGGCATATGCTATACAAGTCATGTAAACGCGATAAATATAACTTTCAGAATTATTTTTGCTTATCCCTAGTAAACATGGTACAGGCCATGATAATCATGGTGGGTAGTTAGCGACTGCTTTTACAGTAAGTGCAACACATGTCAACACATGTGAGAAGCAGTTCGACTTTACACTTACAAATTTCCAGAGCCACGTTTGGTTACTTCCACTCGCTGTTGGGGTAGGTCTTTTGCAAGAATCATGGGCCATTTGAGCATTTTAATTTCAGTATTCTCCCCACTTAAAGTTATTGGATGAGTGGCAATGTGTTTCTTTTAAATAATATCATCAAATATTATCTCTACAGACCTTACTGCAATGATATTAGTCATTGAATGAGTGGCAATGTGTTTCCTTTCAATAATATCATCAAATATTATCTCTACAGACCTTACTGCGAAGATATAAGTTATTGAATGAGTGGCAATGTGTTTCTTTTCAATAATATCATCAATTAATATCTCTACAGACCTTACTGGAATGATATAAGTTATTGAATGAGTGGCAATGTGTTTCTTTTCAATTATATCATCGAATATTATCTCTACAGACCTTAATTCAATGACATAAGTTATTGAATAAGTAGAAATATGTACCTTTTCAATAATATCATCAAATATTATTTCTACAGACCTTACTGCAATTATATAAGTTACTGAATGAGTGGCAATGTGTTTCTTTTCAATAATACCATCAAATATTATCTCTACAGACCTTACTGCAAAGATATAAGTTATTGAATGAGTGGAAATGTGTACCTTTCCAATAATATCATCAAATATTATCTATACAGACCTTACTGCAATGATATAAGTAATTGAATGATTGGCAATGTGTTTCTTTTCAATTATATCATCGAATATTATCTCTACAGACCTAACTGCAATGATATAAGTTATTATATGAGTGGCAATGTGTTTCTTTCCAATAACATCATCAAATATTATCTCTACAGACCTTGATATATGTTATTGAATAAGTAGAAATGTGTACCTTTTCAATAATATCATCAAATATTATCTCCACAGACCTTACTGCAATGATATAAGTTATTGAATGATTGGCAATGTGTTTCTTTTCAATTATATCATCGAATATTATCTCTACAGACCTAACTGCAATGATATAAGTTATTATATGAGTGGCAATGTGTTTCTTTCCAATAATATCATCAAATATTATCTCTACAGACCTTTTTGAAATGATATAAGTTATTAAATGAGTGGCAATGTGTTTCATTTCAATAATAACATCGAATATTATCTCTACAGACCTTAATACAATGATATATGTTATTGAATAAGTAGAAATGTGTACCTTTTCAATAATATCATCAAATATTATCTCCACAGACCTTACTGCAATGATATAAGTTATTGAATGATTGGCAATGTGTTTCTTTTCAATTATATCATCGAATATTATCTCTACAGACCTAACTGCAATGATATAAGTTATTATATGAGTGGCAATGTGTTTCTTTCCAATAATATCATCAAATATTATCTCTACAGACCTTTTTGAAATGATATAAGTTATTAAATGAGTGGCAATGTGTTTCATTTCAATAATAACATCGAATATTATCTCTACAGACCTTATTACAATGATATAAGTTATAGAATAAAATAAAATGTGTTTCTTTTCAATAATATCATCAAATATTTTTTTCTACAGACCTTACTGCAATGATATAAGTTGACAAAGGATAACACTTTGCGCGTTAACACACAAAAATGGAATAAGCTAGAGCCTAAATTAAATGTACCTTAATGCACAAAAAAGCGTGCACTCAAGGGTAACTGTCACTGCTAAAAATTGAAACATGTCAAGAATTTAGAATTTAGAATGCTGTACAAGATGATGCTGAACATTGCTACCAAAGAAAAAAAATAATTTTTGTTTTCAAAGTTTGTATTTAATATTTGTTTTATAAAATAAATAAAGCTTCCAGGGCTAAGTTTCTTTTTAAACTTTTATTTTCATGCTTTCGTAGGAATATTTGCTTTGTTTTGTGTGTTGAATTGAAAATATAAATTTATATTTTTTTTTCAATTCAATAAAATACTTTGTATCAATATTGAGTAAAAATGTGTTTTCTCCTGTAAAAGGGTGTTCATGTCTGAAAGCTAGAAATTAAAAAGGTTTTTGAAAAAGATACTTTTGCCTGGAGGCCTGATGTTTTTACTCATTATATATTTTGTAAATATATCATTTGTGAAATAAACTAAAATAATAAACATCTTTGTATTCCCTATAAATAAAAAAACATGTTGATTTGGGCTTTAATGTTAATAGTTATGAAAGTATTCATTTTTATTCGCTCAGAGATTGGTTCACTACTATCACGTGAGTGCAATCAGCCAATAATTTTTTAGTTTATAGCGTTCATTATTCTTGTAGCTCTCTTTATCTCTCTCCTAGTAATGTAGAGTTAAACCTGTCTATAACGCTCCCTCTTGGGACTACCAAAATAGGGTGCTATAGACAGGTCACTTTTAATGTAAATCGCATTGTACTACATATTTAAAATCGGACGCTATTGAGAGGAAGGCGCTATTTAGAGGTTGCACTATAGACAGGTTTAACTGTATAAACATTTTTACATTTGTTATTTGATTTGAGAACTTTTAAAAATCAATATATTTTGAAGTTATTCTATGAATAACTTTTTAAAAGCTCTCTCTCTATTTAAGCTTATTTTTATATTATAGGGATCTGAAGCTTGGTATTTTTTTTATCTTTCAACAGGAATTTTCAAATTCCAGTTCCAAAAAAAAACTTCATTAGGTATCGCTTAAATGAGCAACTCAACACATTATATTCATAATCATGTATTGGAGGAAATATATTTATTTACGGGGCTGCTAACCAAAATAGATGAATTTTGAGCCCCAATGGCCTCATAAAGAAGAATATATACAGAGCACCAGGCTGGGGAGGCTAGGGACAGGAACTCCGTCAGGGAAGAGGCAGGTTAGGCCGGATTGGGTCCGCGGAGGTCAGGAGGAGTAGAACTTTGCAGCTCTAGCGCTGGCAGTTGGGCAAGACTTTGATCTTGCCTCGTGGTCGGCAGAGAGGCACTTGGCTGAGCAGTTAGCGCACTTGGCCGTGCGAGGTCTTGGAGGATGTGTGTGGTTATATACAAGAATTAATTCGCAATATTTTTACTTTTTAGTTTCTTTGTTCCTGATTTTCAAGTCCTTGGGAAAGAAGGTTTTCCTGGCTTATTTACTATTCAAGGTTAGTTTCATATTCGATTTTTAAACTTATCGTCTTTATAACTTAGCTTATGAAAGATTTGTTTTGGTTTTAAATTTCTTTCATCCCTTGTTTTGTATTTGTATCATTTTGAGAGTAGGGTTGTTTTTGTTTGTTTCTATTGAATTTGAATTATTGTTTAATTATGTATATACTTTTGATATATATATTTTTTAAATTGAGATCATTCATGATCTTTTTTTTTTCGGACGAATTAGCGTGAGGTGTAATTTTCCTGATTATTTTGTTTCAAATATTTCTAATTTTTTTGAGGGCGATTTTAAGTGCCATAATAAAATTTGGGTGGTTATAGATCAGTACAGTAGACCTCTCTTTAGCGGACATCTCTCTACAAGGGCAGTTTTTATTTACAAAATTACCATTTTTACTATTTAGCAACTCTCTGGTAAGAGGACATCTCTCTACAAAGGGCAGTTTTCATTTACAAATTACCATTTTTACTATTTAGCAACTCTCCGGTAAGAAGTCATCTCTCGTCAAAGGGCAGTTTTCATTTACAAAATTACCATTTTTACTATTTAGCAACTCTCCGGTAAGAGGACACCTCTCTACAAAGGACAGTTTTCATTTGCAAAATTATTATCGGTGGAAGGCTGGTTAAACCGTTTGGTTTTCGACCACCACGACCCGGGTTCGATTCCCGCATTGGACACTTTTTTCTGTTTAAAAAAAAATCCTCAATGTCCCCCGATTCTGGCAAAAGTCTAACCCCACCAGCGAATGCAAGTAACCAAACGGGGCTCTGACAAATTTGTAAGTGCAAAGTCGAACTGCTTTTCACATGTGGTGCGCTTACAGTAAAAGCAGTCGCTAACTACCCACCATGATTATCATGGCCTGTACCACGTGTACTAGAGTTAAGCAAAAGAAAAAACTATTTATCAACTCTCCAGTAATAAGATACCTCTCCCTAAAGGATACTTAAGCTCTGCAATTAGGTGTTGTCCTTTAAGGGGAGGCTCTACTGTATTGGTCTTATTGTTGACGTGCAAATGGTTCATTTTTGCAATGAAGGGATAATTTGATCTTTTGGACCTAGTGTGTGTAATAAAGATATTTGGTTTTTTACCGCCTTTGCCAGTTTTTACCTTATTTCGATGTCTTTTTGAAATGTTGGATGCTCGTCTAGGGTCATCCCTAGGTACCGAAAATTGTCTTTCTTTTTCTCGGAAAATTGTTGTGGGAAACTGAGTTCATTCAATAATTAATATTTTTGAGCATTTTCTAGAGAAGGTTTTTTATTACCTTTTTGATATTTTATTGTGACTCACCATTTTCTGGCACCAAATCATTGCAAAAATAAAGGACTTTTATGAAAATTCGAAACTATTAAAGACGTGTATGCTTCTTTTGAAAATTAAACAATTTTTACTGCCCTTACTGCAATGGAAAAATTAATGGGAGGGCCTAGCTCATCAGTGGTGAGCAGCCCCGTAAAATAAAGATATTTTCTCTTTCTCTTTTATTAAAATAAACTTTTTTTTATATTTGTTATTCTATTTTTACTTTTTTTTAAATAATTTATTCCAGAGTTTTGTTTTACAGATAGCTCATTTTTTATCTCTATAAATTTATTTAAAATTGTGTCGGACGATTCATTTTTAAAATTATTCCATTGATAATTAGGTCAATGATCTACTTGGAGTACAAGACTTCAGTCCTGCCTCTACTTCCTGACTCAGCCTGGAACTACCTGGTTTACGCAGCAATCTGTTCTCCCTATGACTAGACTTCTAGACTATACAACCCGGGTAGATGGGGATTTATGTTCCAGGAGTCCACGTTACCTCTATTTTCTCTCTATGTCTACAAGAGTCTGGGACATGATGGCAGATAACTGCTGGAATCTGTCCCGCGACCTGCCGGGATACACTTATAAGAGAAAATCAAAAAGGTTGAAATTTATGATGAATTGACTTTTTTTTTATATATATATAATGAATCATCAGTTTCTGACTTAATTTGAGGTGCTGATCACGAATATACACAAGTAATATTAATTTTTTTATGTATCTCATCAATTTTTAGAGATATAACATAAATATTTAGGCCACAATGTAGTACATCAGTCCATATAAGCGGTACGAAAAACACATTGAACGCAAATTAAAACTGAGAACGTCATACCAAAAAATACTTTATTTGTTGTAGTATAAGAAAACCGAATCTGCAAAAAATGAAAAATGCTACAGTCAATCCTACATTAATTTCAACCATTTTAATTTTCTCTTATAAGTGTATTCCAGCAGATCGCAGAACAGATACCAGTAGTATTCTGCTATCATGTGGTAGTCCCAGACACCTTGATATTTCTTTTCCATCACTTTCATGTCTTGATGGAATCGCTCGCCTTATTCAACACTATATGCACCGAGATTATCAGGGAATTTGTCCAGGTGGCTATGCAAGTAGTGAACCTTACTACGCATATTTACACCCAAAGCTTCATAGCTTTTAAGCATATTTTGGACAGGTTCTTTGTGATTATCGTCTCTTCTATTACCTAAATATCCATGTACTACAGCCTTAAAGCCTGACCATGCTGCTTCTTCAATTCCATTCATGGTTATTAGAAATTTTTGTCATTCAGGAGCGTCTTGATTTGAGGCCCGTTAAAAACTCCTGCTTTTATCTTTTCTATGCTAATATCTGGGAAAAAACGACATATATAATTGAAGCATTATCAATTTTCATCTAGAGCCTTTACAAGCTGATTACATAAACCTAGCTTTATATTTTAATGGTGGTAGAATGATTTTTTCCCGAGACACCAAAGGTTTGCTAATCACATTAGCTTTTCCTACTGTAAGTTCATCTCGAAGAAGCCCTTTGTTTGTTTTCCAATGTAATTGCCGTGCCCTGTTATTCCACATGCATAAAAAACAAGGATACTTGGCGTATCCGCTTTGAAATCCCAATAAGAAGTTAATCATTTTTGAATCAACGGAAATAAACCAATTATGCTCATTGTATTTGATTTTTTTTTCAAGATGGGTTTTATATTTTAAACATTTTCCTTCATTTTTTGTTGGATACCCTATTGGAATAGATGCATATTTATTTCCATTATGAAGTGAAACACATTTGAGGCTATGCACGGAACCATTGATAAATAGACGCCAACCTTCAGGACGGTATTCGTCTAGTTTTAAAAGGTGTAGTAAGCCTTTTACATTAGTGTAGTAAACCAGATTTGTCCTGCTGATAGAAAGGAAGGAACGAACTTTGTCGTGTCCGATAAAATGTTACGATGACATCGTCTTCGAGTAGGCTCATTTCTTTTAATCTTGATGCAAGCAGTTCCGCATCTTGCTTTGAAAGTCTCAGGTCACGTGTCAAATCATTCAGTTTTGGTTGTGAAAAACGTTTTGGACATTCTTGATCTCCATAGTTTTCACTATCAGAATCATCCAGTTCGATATATTTTTGTGCGGTGTCTTCTGATTCATTATAAAGAGGATTATTAGCACTGGATGAAAAACTGGGAGAGGACTATTTGGGCTGTGTGGTATTGGAAGTGTAGCTGAATATAGGTCTTTGTATATAAGCTTTTTCTTACCATTCTTGTTAAGTATTTAAAGTCTTGTACGCAATAGTAACAATCATTGTCACCATAGGGATCCCAAATGCCAGTTGCCTTCCACCCTTTGTCCACAGGCGCAGTGTTTCGACACACAGTTTTGCATACCTTATGTGGAGCCCATGTCTTGTCCTGGTCTCCTAATTTTAAACCAAAACTAGCCGAATGACCGGGCAATGCCCAGGTTTTACATGATTAAATGCTTTTATTCAAATACTATTCGTTACAATTATAAATTGACACCGTGGATGCCATTCTGGTGAAACGTCCCGCTCCAAACTTTTTGTCTGAGAAGCGATATTTTTATAAAGAGATGATCTGGCTTTGTGTCTTCTGCTCGAATGAATGTTTTTCTGTTAGAATTTTGTTCCTGCATACTAAAAATGAACTGGCTTCACCCGTGGTCTCTGCTTTTTGGAATATTTCCGGATATAATTTTGTATCTGATAATCAAATATGATACAGCAATATTGTCATCATCATTTTCTGAATAAAAAACAACTACTTTTTTCTTAGAACCTGTCAATTTATTTTTCTTGACTAAAAATCCGAAAAATATATTTTTCCAGATTTTTCTCAATGTCCTGTTAAAACGCGTTTTACATCTCCATTAGGTCAGCTGATATTACCTCCCATCTTTACCGCTAGAGGCGCTGCTTGCGAGCGAAAGGGTAAATTTGCCACGCAATTTGCAAATAACTTGTATACATACCTGTATACTTGTGTACATAGACAGGAAAAACGCATATATTTAAATAATATAAATGAGTTTCAAAAATTGTAAAAAAAAAAAAAATGCATCGGCCGGGAATCGAACCCGGGGCGCCCGCGTGGCAGGCGAGCATTCTACCACTGAACCAAGAGCGAACGGTGACAAAATTAAGAAAAAATTGATTATGACGCTGATAACTGTATATATTAATATGCGAAATATGCCCGCTTTACAAAGTCTGTTATTGCATTTCTTTACGCTTTTACAGTACACCTATTCCCCGATTTACACGGTAGATAAGTTCCTGAGAAAAACGTGTAAATCGGAGGATAGGTGTACACAGAAATAAAAATATGATGCATTGACAGGTTAAAATATGTAGTCAGCACATAAGCTCGGGATTCCTCGTGAGATGTGTACACAGCGCATGTGTTCAATCACAGTAGCATTTAGTATAGTGCGATAAAAAAAACTTATTTGGAAAACCGTGTAAAAGCGAAAACGTGTAAAAAAGTTCCATGTAAATCTGGGGATAGGTGTATATTCGCACATATATAACATAAAGTATTTGGGTCGTTTTTTCAGGATCTTCTTTTGGAAACCATTTTTCAAATGAGGAAATAAATGGAAGTCAGACGGAGCTAGATCTGGTAAATAGGGTGCATGTGGTAAATGTTCAAAGCCAGAATCATAAATAGCAGCCATGGCTTGCAGCGGCCGATGATTTAGAGCATTGTCTTGATGATAAACAATCTTCCTGGACAACGTTCCTCTTCTCTTTTTTTAATAGCTTCTCGTAGTTGTTTCACAAGATTTTCATGTTAATTGCAAGTGATGGTTTGACCCTTATTCAAAAAGTCTAGAAGTACACCCTCGGAATCCCAAAAGACGGACACCATAACCTTCCCTGCTGATGGAACTGACTTGGCTTTCTTGGGGGGAGGGGAACTCAAGTGTCTCCATTGCATGGATTGTTGCTTGGATTCTGGTGTAAAGTGATGGGCCAAAGTCTCATTCATGGTAACAAATCTATTAACAAATTCCTCTGTATTAGCTTCAAATAACGCAAGATTGTCCGAAGATAACTTTCTCCTTACAGCCTTTTGATCGGGTGTCAAAAGTTCGGGAACCAACGGGCAGAAAGCTTTCTGAGGCTCGAGTGTTCTCTCATGATTCGATCCACTGCTGTTTTTGGAATACACAAGGTCTCTTCTATCTGACTAACTGTCATTCTTCTGTCCAACATAACCAAATCATGTATCTTGTCGATGTTTTCTTGAGTAACTGACTCAACAGGTCTTCCTGGTCTGGTTCGTCTTTGGTGCTGATCCTCCCTAATTTAAACGCAGCTACCCAATTTTTTACTGTGCTATAGGAAGAAACATATTTCCTTAATATATCCACCATATCCTCATAGATTTCCTTCGGCGACATTCCTTTCTTACAAAGATATTTTATTACAGCACGAATCTCGTTTGTCTCCATTTTAGATCATCCCTGTTTCTTGTCCTCTTTTAGAACCTATAACAAAAAACGGTTAGTTATAAAAACTTAAAAATGTACATACCTTTTTACAAGGCTTCAAGGTATATATGGTAACATTTTTCAGTTTCTAATATTTTGTTCTCATGGTCGGGCCATGGACTTATGGGACACCCCTCGTATATGTATAACATAAAATGGTATTTAAAATCAAGTATATATATATATATATATATATATATATATATATTTAAAATGAAAGAATTTAAAACACGATTGTTTCTTTTATACATAATACAAACGTCTACTGCTCCTACTGAGATGAAAAAACACGTTATTGCTTTGTGTTATTTATACTTAACTGGCTTTGTCTCTATTGTTTGCGGAAGAGCATTGCTCGATGCAAATATTTGAATGTAATTCTACTGTCTTATAAGCTTATCTCCATAGTTTTCTTGAAACCCATTTCTGAGATTCCATCCTTCAGTTCTGCGTGTATAAGCAGAATCTTCCAATACAGTATTAGAGCTCTGAGAAGCGGTCTGGTGGATTAAATTGGCGAAACCGCTGGGAGGGTTCGCCACTGATGGGCCAAGCCCTCCCAATGTGTTTTTTTTTTCATCTAAGTAAGGGCAGTAGAAGTTTGTATTATGTATAAAATAAACATTCGTGCTTTTGATTTCTTTCATTTTAAATGTATAGATGGCGCGTTATTGCTTTGTGTTATATATATTTTTACAAATAATATCCGGTTTCGCTTGGTTTCTTTTAAATTGAATGTATCCACATGAAATATGCTTCAACACAAATATTATATATATGATTAATTATCACTCTAAAAAATGAAATGATTTAAAAAATAAATACAGTAGAACTTGTATATAATTTGAAAACATCTTCAATTCGAATATTTATCTTGGTCCCTAGAATTTCCTATAAATATAATTTACGTTTTTAATTCGAATTTTGGATGATTCGATTTTTTTTGGTTACTTGAGCTTTGAATTATCCTAGTTAGAGACTGTATTTTAAAATGAAACTCAAAGTGAATGAACAATGTGGAGTCAGGACACCAGAACCTCTTGAATGTGGAACCGGGAAATTTCTCGAGAAAGAGACGATGACAACAGCTACTACCTGCTATCCCTGATGAACCGCGAATCTTCCCAAGGAAAAGAAATAAGATTTCAAGGAGCTGCTTTTGTATATTAAAAGCATTTTCCTTCCCACGATTAGAACCGCGAACAAGGTACAGAACGGAGTGAAACACAGAATACACACCGGCAACCATCCCCCTATAAAGCAGCACCCATAACAGTATTCAAGGCAGAGAGAGAAATAGACCTGAAGGAAGTCGAGACCATGCTTGAAAGAAAAGTGATCAAGCCATCTGAGAGTCCCTGTTCGGCACCTGTGGTACTGGCCTAGAAGAAGGACTGTATATTGAGATTTTGCGTGGACATACGGCAGCTAAATCACATCACCAAGAAAGACGTTTATCCATTGCCACGCAAAAAAAAATCTTAATGAAAGTAATAATATCAATTAAGGAGGATCAGAAGATGAGTTTCTTTTATTGTATGATGCTACAAGCTTTCGGGCAAAAGCCCTTCGACAGGCAAAAATATAATTATACAAAGAAAGATAACGATTTATATATGTTAATCTTAACTTAAAACCGATTTTTGAATAAAGTAAATATTAAATCTGCTGTCTGAGACCACGAGACGGCGCATGGTTTGGGCTATTGAAATAAACATGTGGGGGGTTTAAATGTAGTTTGTGTAGGCTGCGGGGATGTCTATTTTTCTATTTATGCTGTGTAGCTTGGATGAAACTATGGATTCTAGAACCAATCTCTGGTGTAGGTTGGAGATATTTTTGTAGTGAATGGTTGGGTTAGCAGTGTCAAAGGAATGGCCAGAAGATGCTATGTGTTGGAAAATAAGGGAACGGGTATCTCGGTTGGTGATGTTGCGTGTGTGTTCGGTCATTCTGATGGCGATGGTTCTACCGGTCTCCCCCACATAGGTGGCAGGACACTGTAGGCACGAGACCGAGTAGACTGCTCCAGAAGATGTTAGAGGATCAGTGGAGGAGTCTGTTTTTGTGATGGGATGCCTAAGGAGTGAGTGGAGGTTAGGTGTGTTAGTAAAAAAGGTACGGATGCCAAAGGGTTTGAGGAAACGGGAGAGGTTAACTGAGAGGGGAGAGAATGGGATCACACATGTGGATTTGTAAGTTGCAGGAGGGTTGAGAGGAACAGGTGAATAGGTGTGTTTTTCTATGAAGGATAGAGGGAAACCTGAAATTGTAAGATGGGAGATGATGCGGTTCTTTTCAATAGTTTTGAAGATGGGGAGTGAGCAGTGGGTTAATAGGCGGCGGGTGAGGGCTTTAACTATATTGATTTTGTGGGAGGTTGGACAGTGCGACCTATAATGGGTGTATCTGGGGGGGTGGTTTTTCTTGTAGTAGACTGTTTTAGTCTTCACCCAGCTCTCGACGAGGTAAACACCTATCAAGACCTGCTCCTGGAAGAAGGTAAATCTTCTATACTTTAACTTTGAAACCTACCCCAGAACATAGAAGGATTTATTCGCTCAATAGCGACTACTAATATACTTATATTTTATTTAATATATATTTGCCAAATTAAAAAAAAAAAAATGGACAAGCGCCTTATCACCAAGGTCCAATCGGTATTTCCTTCTTTTGTCCTCTTCATGCAGAACTTAGAAGACATCGTGGCCTTGAAACCTAAAATGCTGGAAGATGCGAACATTAAAAGACTGTTTAAATCTACTGTTACTAATGCGAAAGCTCTCCTAGAGTCCATGCCCCAGGATATAGGACAACTTGTCATTCATGAGCGCATTGACAGAACGTCAAAGAACATGCAAACCATAGAAAACAATGTAAAAACCACCTTTTCAGAGGTGAAGCAACTAGGCGAAAAGTGTGATAGGTTCGAAAAGACCCTAAATGAAGGTTTTGGGTCTCAAAACGCCGAGGTAGCCAATTTGATTCAAGAATCAGTACAGGGCGGGATCGATGAAACAGTGGTGCCACTGCTTAAAGAGACAGAAAGGAAATGCAAGAGCAAGATAGAAAAAGTATTTTCTTCTAAAGTTTTAGAAATAGATTCGCTGATTGAATCAAAAAATGAAACAATTATGTCCCGTCTGGAGAGCCTCGCTATGGAGGTCTCCAACATAAAAGGAGTTATGTCGTCTTGTTCAGCGGAGATTTTGGAGAATTGCTCCAAAATAGTTAGCTTACCGGACCAGTCAGGTATAAAGGAATCCATAAAAGAATTAGAAGAAAAGACGATCTCTAACCTCGCGAAGGAGCTGAAGGAGCTTAAACATAATAACCCTACAACTTCATCCAGGACCATTCAGCACAACGAACGGCCCCATCGCAATGTTATGAAAGGAAGGGTCACTGTGGATGCAAAACATCCTGACCATACCGACCTGCAGGCAATAATAAAGAAACGTGTCCCCCTAGTTGAACTAGGGATAAGTAGGGCCAAACTATCGACCCTCAAAAACAAAGGGTGCCTAATTGAGGTCCCTGAGTTGAAGGATGCGCAAAAAATTGGAGACATTCTAATGAAATCTGTAGATGCCTCAAAATTGATAGTCAAGATACCAAAAGGGCCAGTTCCGGTCATAAAATTGATCGGAATTAACAAGGATATGAACAGGGAAGATTTAATTAATTACGTTAAAAAAATGAGCAGCCTCCCGAATATCGACATCAGACCTTTCAGGCACCACGAAGATAGATTCAACAGGAACACCTGGTTCGCCACAATTGATGGAGATTCCTTCACCTCACTGAAGACTGCCTCAACCCTGGAAAATGGCCTGCTTAGGCTACATGGGAACTGGACCTCCCTTAGCTGGACGGAAGACTTCTCACCACGGAGATGTGGTAAATGCGCTGGCTTTCACGGAACGAAGGTCTGTCAAAATGAGGAAACATTATGCCTGAACTGCGGGGCTTCAGACCATCAGAGCGCCAATTGTAAAGAAGCACCCAAGTGCGTCAATTGCACCAAGGCCAACATTGCCAACCCAGCTCTGAAACTTGACACTAACCACCACTCAATGGCATATAAATGTCAATGCTACAAGAACAAGGTCTCGGCACTAAAACATTTTAGACTTTAACAAATTGAAGAATACTCCACAAAATGCCAGGATTTAAAAATATGAAAGTAAATAAAAAGGCACAAAAACTTAATAATAATACCATGTCTAGCCTGAACATTTTTTCTCAAAACCTGGGCAGGAGCTATATCAGTATGGATAATCTCCTGCATCACGCCGCCCTTGGTGACGCCGACTTAATCTTGATACAAGAACCTCCACCTAATGATGACCGATACAAAATGACGTGGCAGAGGATTTCAAGCCATGATAACAAGTCGCTGATTTTTATCAACCCCATGGTACGCAGTTTCTGCGTTCATACTTCCACACATACTTCCACCATCCAAATCCTAAAAGAGGGAAGATCCACCTTCATCACCAACTGCTACGTGCCCCCTGTGGACCCCACGCAAGAGGACAGCGCCTTCTCCACTCTCTTAGATGACCTGGAGGCTGCATGTAACAAGGTAGGCCTAGATAACCACATAATAATGGGAGACTTCAATGCTCACAACAGTCTTTTTGGTGGCAATCACAACGACCTTAGAGGAGATAAACTTCTCGACTTTGTTTACACAAAACAATTAGAAATAATTTCGGATATATCTCGCCCTACCTTTGACAATACAAGACATTTGTCTCATATTGACCACACATTCTCCTCCTTCAACATCTCACAGTCCCTCTCGTGGACAGCAGAACCATTTTTAAGCACTAGCGATCATGTTAGCATTCTCTTAAAACTCACTACACCAGACAGCCAAGAAACACCCCCCCTGGATAGACCCAGGTTTAACGTTAATTACGCTAAGAGGCAACGTTTCGTGAACCTACTTAATAGACAAATCAATAACCTACCCGTAATTAACCCACAGAATTGCAATACTGGCAACCTAGATGAATATATAGATTTACTAACAAACATCATTGGTTCCTCTTGTAAAAAAATAAATAAACAAACTCTCAACCCTCCAAGATACAAAGAAAGACACAACCCTTGGTGGAATGAGAATCTCCAAACATTAAAAAATAAGGCAATGGCTCTTAAAAGATTATACAAAGCCACAGATAACGACGCAACACTAAGACTTAACAGGGTCCAAAGGTTTAGGGTAGCTCTGGCCATATATAAAAAAGCAATCAGGAGGGCCAAAAATTCATTTTACAAAAAACATTTCGAAACTATCACAACATCCAATCCGTTTACAGGTCCATACAAAATCATCAGTGGGAAGAAGCTTAGGCCAACAACCTTTCACTCCTTTAGAAAAACCAACGGGGAATTAACCAAAACAGCTGACGAAACTTTTGCATACTTTATCTCCCAAAAGTATCTGGACACAACAAGTGACACAGATACAACACCCTTTGAGTTACAAGACTCAGGCCAGCAACACTACTATCCCCTCATCTCCATTGTGGAAATATCCAGTGCCATCAGGACAATGGGTCACAAAAAGGCCCCTGGGCCTGACGGTATTATGAGAAACCCCATACTATTCCTTAATGACGAACACCCCGTGATACTTAATAACCTATATAACGCCTGCCTGTTCCTGGGTTACTTCCCACAAGCCTGGAAAATTGGTCACATTATATTTCTACAGAAAAAAGACAAAGACCCTCGGGACATAACCTCCCTGAGACCTATCACCCTCCTGAACTTATTTGGGAAAATCCTCGACAAAATTATTGTCAACAGGATTACATATCATCTACAGGTCACGAACCGTCTAAACGACTCTCAGTTTGGATTTAGGTGGGGTAAATCGTGTGAAGAGGCCCTAAGGAAAGTTAAGGACATCCTACACAAATCTAGGTTGGTTAATAACCACTCGATAGTCATCTCTATGGATATCGAAGGAGCGTTTGACAACGCCTCTTGGGATATCATCAGAGAATCCCTAAAGGAAAAGGAAGTCCCCCCTTATCTCAGGACTATGATACACAGCTACCTGTGCTCCAGAAAGGTATCCTCAGACGCTAGCCCACAGAGTCTTATTGACCCATTACAAATCACAAGAGGCTGTCCACAGGGCAGCAATAGTGGCCCTCTGTTCTGGATCCTATATATGGACCCGATCTTTAGTATCCTTAAAGATGAAAACGTCCATACAATAGCATATGCGGATGACCTGCTTCTCATTTGCACAAGCACAAGCCGCGTTAAGGTCGAAAATATTACCAACAGAGCTCTGGAGACCCTCCATACCTGGATAACCTCGAGAAAACTAAATATCGCCCCGAAAAAAAGTGCTGCCTTATATGTCGCTCCTGCAGGCCGAAACAAAGGTGCGGGAAAAGGAGGCGTCAGAAACCCAGCTATAAGAATGGACGGCAACCATATTCTCTTTAAAAATACCCTGAAATTCCTCGGGGTAACATTTAATAGACACCTAACATGGGTCGATCACGCAAAATCCATAAGGGATAAAGTTCTATCCAAGGGAATGGAATTGAGAAGACTGACGAGGGAGAACCGCGGCCTGGCGCCTTTGGTCACAAAAGACTCTATAAAGCAGGCTTCGAAAGAATCATCTGCTATGCCGCCTCGGTTTGGTGGAGACAGGAAAACAACAGCTTGACGCACAAGATCCTTAGCTCAGCGCAGAGACCATTCGCTCTGGCTATATGCAGGGGCTACAACACTCTTAGTACTGACGCCGCACTGGTCCTATCAGGCCTGGTACCTATTAACAATATCCTAACGCTCGAATCCAAGAGGGCGGAATTAATACGCCCAGGCTCTGATATGGATACAGATCCCACTCCAGAACAGGTTGACTCACCCCCTCTACAATGGTACTGCCATCCAGCAGAGGTCCACCTCATTACCTATGATAAATCCATTCCAGACTCATCATCTCTTACCATCTACACTGACGGCTCAAAGTCTGATGATGGGGTGGGGGCTGGTTGGTGCCTATATTCCAGAAATATCCCTCTGCTGAAAAAATCGTACATTCTCAGAGAAGAAAATTCGGTTTTTCAAGCAGAATGCTTGGCAATATACAAGGCTCTTGAATGGTTTTTAGAACAACCGCACCAATCAATCACGTTAGCGTCAGATAGCCTATCTTCCCTTGAATCACTGGCTAGTCCATACACTAAAAGCTGGTCGGTAATGAGAAATAAGATTCTTGTTAATAATATTATTAACTCGGGCAAAACAGTGTCTTTCCACTGGGTCAAGGCACATGTGGGATTAGAGGGCAATGAAATGGCGGATTCCCTGGCTAGACTTGCATTTAAATATCCCGCCCCATACGTCCCTATCCCCACCCCTAAATCATGGTTTAAATACTCCGCCCGCAAAAAAGCGATCTCAGATTGGCAAACATCTTGGGATGCCTCCCTCAAGGGTAGATCCCTGTACAATTGGATCAAATTTGTCAAGGCGGACAGGATCTACTCTTCCAGCGCCCTTAACTCCATCCTAACAGGCCATGGCCCCTTCTCTAACTACTTTCAACGCTTTAAAATAAAAACCCCATCCCCCTGCAGGTGCGGATACGCGAACCCTGACTCTGACCATTTCCTTTTGGCGTGTCCTCTTCTGGACTCGAGCAGACCAAGGTGCCTTAAGAAGCCTAATCCAAACAAACCACATCTACTATCAGATCATAGGAAGGCTCTGACAACCTTCTCAGAAATCGCCGTAGCATTCTCAAAGGATCTATACCCCCCTACTCATCATTGAACACTTTCATCGTAATATAAGGAAGGTCCATCTGCGTCTTTATCATCATTAACCTACTCTATCCCGCAAAATATTTAAACCCCTTCAAATATACCAGCTGTTGACCTGTCTCGTCACATGCATACCCCAAAAATTAAGGATTCTTCCAAAATTGAGTTTATAAGTAGTTTCTCCTCTCTATATATCACATGTTTTCCACCCTGATTCCACTTTTAAGGGGTACATTATTTTGGATCGGCACTAAAACATGTGTGGTCAATATATTCACTTTGGACAGGTCTGCAAACAAGTATGCTCTCCATTTTCTCTCTAGTCTTGGTTCAGGTAATAAAACTATACACATAATTTACTCAAAAATGGACAAAGTATAGATAAACTAGTATATATCAGGAGTATTCACGTACAATTTAATAAATTCCCATGTACTCAATCAGATTCGGGATTAATAGGACACGTTCTTTCCGGTTTTATAACTATGGTACAGTTGAATCCTCTTTTTCAAATTCCCTATAGTTCGTGTGTACCGTTTTATAAACATATAAATAACACATCTTTAAAACGTTTTAGTATTTCGACATTAAAAAAAAAAAAGTTCAAACGCACTTATTAAATAACAAGTCACTTGTTATGATGACGCGGCCGTTTCTGATGACTCGATAAGAATCGAAACCGCCTACCCCATGATTTGCATATTACATATTTTGCGTCTTTGTATCGACCATACTCAACATATACATATACTTTAAGACACAGTATATGAGAATTTAAATAATAGGCCTTTAATAATAGATAGTTCACGCATTAGCGTCAGGAAACCATAAAAACATGACCAAAACACAAGGGTTTACACACTGAGGCTGCATGATCACCTAGCATTCTCCAGCTTTAGGTTCTACATATACTATTTAAAATACATACTTTCAATAAGAATACATCTGTTGGGAATATGGTTTTCCACTATGCTACCACATATACTGCTATTAACCACATTAAATTCTCTCCCATTATCATGGAGTTGTCTAGACCTTTCATGTTTAGTTTAGTTTACCTGATACGTCCTAGAATAAGATCCTCCTTACATGTACAAATCCTCTATACCTATATAGCTGCTCTCTCTTATATGTCTTTGTTATTTGTACTCTGTATATAACACAATAGTTAGGCAGCCATTAATTAACAGCCCTCCATAGATTTCTACCTCCCTTTTATTATTATTATTTTTTGTTCCATGCTGTCTTTATATATTTCACTTCTTTCAGCAACACCCCTCTTAACTTGCTGGTTCAGTATATCTTCACTTTACTACCTATCTTCGATTCTAGATACCTCTTTGCCTTCTGTATATAAAACTTTACTTAGCAATACCCCTCTTAGCTTGCTGCTTTATTATGTTTTCTCTTTTACTATTTATTTAAACTTCTAACTACTGATTTGTGCGGGATGCAAGGACATTACTGTCTATATCATCCCTGGTCTTCGTTGTATGGAGCCTAAATAAATTTATCTGTCTGTAGTAGACTGTGGTATGGTAGGTGTTTGGGGTGCGTATGACTAGGACGTCCAGGAAAGGAATAACAAGCTCATGTTCTCTCTCAAGAGTGAATGTTATGTTGGGATTGTAAGTGTGGAGGTCGGTGAAAATGGTATTCTCGCTGTCGGTTTTGCATACGCAAAAAATATCGTCAACGTATCGACGCCAGAAGAAGATATTTGAGGGTTGTCGGTTACAAATCCACTGGTCTATGGTAGACATCGTTATTTCAGGCAAAATGGATGAGAGGGGGCTGCCCATTGGGGTTCCCCTAATCTGTTTAAAGTGGGTATGAGAATAGGTGAAGGTGTTCATGCACAGGCAGATTTTGGTGAGTGAGATGATGTTGTTGGCTATGGTGGTATCTGTGTGGATGGATGAAAGGAATTGAGAGAGAACATGAGCTTGTTATTCCTTTCCTGGACGTCCTAGTCATACGCACCCCAAACACCTACCATACCACAGTCTACTACAGATTAGAAAATTCGGCTCACATAGCCAGGGACGATATAGGCATGAACAAGCCCTTGCGTCCCCTTCTAGCGTCACACAGCCCGAAGGAATGATGCATTCTCCATGCACCGAGCGGCCTTTGGTAGGCCCCTCGCGCCCGCCAGTATGGTCCGGCTACTATGGGGTTGACCACTCACCCACAGGCGTCTCCGAGAGTTCATTGGCAAGGTTACTGTCCGAGCCCTCTCGTTCGGACTTGGATCCACCCGTCCTACGCTCCTATAGGACTCCCCCCCCCTTTAGCCCTCGCACCCTTACCCAGTCCTCCCTGAATCTGCCGTCGAATCAAGGACCTCTGAGGTGCCGAGGTTGACGCGGGGACACCGACGTGGAGGCGGGGGGGTGGTACTACTGTGTGCACCCCTTGGTTTCTCATGGTGCGCACGGCAAGGACGCTCCCAATGGCGCACACACAGAGCGAAGACCCAAGAGTTTCAAGACACGTGCGCCTCGCTTTCGCGAGTGCAACACGTAGAGACGCCTCTCTACACTCACTCCCCTCTAGGGTGACCGTAGAGGGCAGCCCCACAGGGCCTTCAGCCCCCGCACAGTCTACTACAAGAAAAACCACCCCCCCAGATACACCCATTATAGGTCGCACTGTCCAACCTCCCACAAAATCAATATAGTTAAAGCCCTCACCCGCCGCCTATTAACCCACTGCTCACTCCCCATCTTCAAAACTATTGAAAAGAACCGCATCATCTCCCATCTTACAATTTCAGGTTTCCCTCTATCCTTCATAGAAAAACACACCTATTCACCTGTTCCTCTCAACCCTCCTGCAACTTACAAATCCACATGTGTGATCCCATTCTCTCCCCTCTCAGTTAACCTCTCCCGTTTCCTCAAACCCTTTGGCATCCGTACCTTTTTTACTAACACACCTAACCTCCACTCACTCCTTAGGCATCCCATCACAAAAACAGACTCCTCCACTGATCCTCTAACATCTTCTGGAGCAGTCTACTCGGTCTCGTGCCAACAGTGTCCTGCCACCTATGTGGGGGAGACCGGTAGAACCATCGACATCAGAATGACCGAACACACACGCAACATCACCAACCGAGATACCCGTTCCCTTATTTTCCAACACATAGCATCTTCTGGCCATTCTTTTGACACTGCTAACCCAACCATTCACTACAAAAATATCTCCAACCTACACCAGAGATTGGTTCTAGAATCCATAGTTTCATCCAAGCTACACAGCATAAATAGAAAAATAGACATCCCCGCAGCCTACACAAACTACATTTAAACCCCCCACATGTTTATTTCAATAGCCCAAACCATGCGCCGTCTCGTGGTCTCAGACAGCAGATTTAATATTTACTTTATTCAAAAATCGGTTTTAAGTTAAGATTAACATATATAAATCGTTATCTTTCTTTGTATAATTATATTTTTGCCTGTCGAAGGGCTTTTGCCCGAAAGCTTGTAGCATCATACAATAAAAGAAACTCATCTTCTGATCCTCCTTAATTGATATACCTTACTAGAAGAGTCTTTACCTTTGAAAGTAATAATGATATGTTAATATCAATAATGCCAAACATTTGTTTTATAATGCACTAGCCAGCCATATGTTATGAAAATTCGAAAATATTATAGACGCGTATGATTCTTTTAAAATTAAAAAAAAATTATACTGCCACACCGCATTTATACCACCGCAATTAGGTGTTGTCCTTTACAGGGAGGTACTTCTACAATAATAAAATATACTACAAATAAATATTTTATCTACTACCATTGAAAAATTTGTTTGAAATATAAGTGCAATATATTAAAATTCACAAAGGACGATCATTTATTGAGAGTGAAGAGCTGAAATATTTGGTAAAATTTTAATATAACTAAAAGGTTGCCCATCATTTATAATCACATCAAATTTGAAATTTACATCTCGCCGTTTTTATTTTTATGTTCATATAAATCTAACTGTTCAATGGCAGAAATTACAATATTTATTGATTTATTTTATTAAAATTTCAATAAGATATTTTTTATTTTTCAAAATAAATTTGAAAACTTTAAATAAATCTCAGAAATGGATGCCGTTCTATACTGATTCATGAAAGAAATAATGTTCTAATAAATTGGCGCTACTTCTGTCCTACCACACTTATACTCCACCCTGCCTCGAATTCATGCTCGAAACCTAACACGTCAGGTTGCTCTATCATCATGAACTGTATTATATTCCCAAGACCATTCGACCAGATTCTTCAAGAGAATTGTTGCCACTTCAAGGCTTCTCCTCAAATATCTACCAAATATCCTCCATGGAGAGGCCCCCACCACCATCCTCACGGGCCATGGCCAAGTACTGGCATACATTACACGTGTGCATCCCTAAATAGACCCTACCAGCATCCACTGTTCAGAAGAGCCACAGACAGTTGATCATCTTCTCTTCAGCTGTCCAGCATTCCTGAGCAACAGGATACAAACAGATATCCTGCTTGGACTGACCCACCTCAATCCTACATCAATGACCAGCCTTCCTGACTCAATCTCAGCATGGAACTTTCTGGTCAACGGGTTCAACTCAGCAATCAAAACAGGATCCGAGTAAAAGCGCTCAACATTAGTCCATACTAGTGAGCAGGACTCCCCGGGTAGTTGGCGTTCTGCGCTCCATGGTTTATAAATATATCTCTTTTAATAAATAGATAGTGTCTTTAGGACTTCAATTCAATTTCAATTTGGAGGTATTAAAACTTGAAATTAAATTACAAATGCTCAATAAAACCTCCTTTTTCACAGATAAGTATTCAAATTTGAAAAAATACTATTATTCAATTGTTTATAATCCTAGATTTCATGCCTACATGTGTCATAATTCCCATGATACAAATATTAGGTTCAGTTGGTGTTCAAAAATAGTGAAATTGTGATACATAACCCACGCTCCTGGAGCGCAAAATAAAATATAAAATCTGATAAAATAAATGTGTTACAAATTAAACAGAATATATTATAACAATATATATTTACATATGGCTGATATTGAATACACACATTATTATGTTAGTTAATATTTCTGAGTTCATTTCACTTGTGTAATCTATATATCTTTTAATTGATAAAAAATATATATATATATATTATCTATTATTGCTGATATTGTTAGCTGGCATTAGGATATATTGTGTTATATGTTTCGGGCAAGTCTATTTTTCTATTGATACTGTTGTGTTTTCTGGATAATAATGATTCTATGATAAGCCTTTGATATTTGCTGTTTATGTTATTGTAATGTATTATGGGTTCTTCTAATGCGAATGTGTGACCTGTTTCTTTGCAGTGTTGGAAAATTAGGGATCTATTGTCTTGGTTTATTATGTTGCGTTTGTGTTCATATATTCTATTGCTGACTATCCTTCCTGTCTCCCCCACATATTTGACTTGGCAGTTATTGCATTCTAAGGAATATATTGCTTCTTTTTTGTTAGTTGGTTTTATGATATTAGAATTATTCTTAGTTAATGGATTTTTAATGATAGAGCCTATGTTAGGGGAATTACTGTAATATGTTTGGATGCCGAAGTTTTTTAAGTAGTTGGCTATTGTTATAGATGTTTGTGAAAATGGAATGCAACATATTGCCCTGTAAATATCAGTGGTTTTGTTAATTGGGTTATTGATTGTTATATTTTTGTGGAAATGTTTTAATATAAAGGTAATTGGGTATCCTGCTTGCTGGAGATTATTTATGATGTTCTGTGTTTCAATTATTTTTGAATTCTGTTGCGAACAATGGGTGTGTATTCTTTTGGTTAGTGTTTTAATTGTGTTTATCTTATGGCTTAATGGGCAATATGAAGTGAAATGTATATAATTTGGTTCGAAACTTGGCTTGTAGTATACGGAGGTTTGCAATCTGTTTTGTGTCCTTGTGATATTAATGTCTAAGAATGGTAGTTTATTGTTATTTTCTACTTCCATTGTAAATTTAATTCTAGGGTGGTAGTTATTTAATGAGGTTAATATGTGATTAACATTGTTAGCTGTACATATACAAAATATGTCGTCTATGTATCTTTTATATATTATTATGTCTGTGGGGAATTGTGTGGTTATCCATTTGTCTATTGTGTTCATGACTATTTCAGCTAACGGGGAAGATAGTGGGCTGCCCATGGGTGATCCTTTTATTTGTTTATACGATTGTGAGTTAAAATTAAAAATGTTTGATTTTAAAGATATATCTATTAATTCTATTATTTTGTTAATGAATGTTTGGTCTAAACTATTTTCTATTAAAAATGATTTAGTATTTTCTAATATTAGTTGGTGAGGGAGACTAGGATAGAGAGCCTCAACATCGAAAGATACTATAAAGTGATGGTTTTCTATATTTGTGTTTAAGATTTCTTGTATGAATGTGGGTATGTTTGCTATTGATTGAGTGGGTGTTTGTGTTCTAACTAATGGCTGTAAGAATTTGGTTAAAAATTTAGCTATTGGGGCAATGGGGGATAAATAAAAAGCAACTATTGGTCTTAGCGGCATGTTTTGCTTGTGCATCTTTGGTTTTCCGTATATGTGGGCTTCGGAATCGATATTGCTAAGGAATGCTTTGTGTTCTTCTTCGGTGATTATTTTGGATTTCTTCAACCTATTGACATTCTTTTTTATATTTAAGTAGAATTGGTTTCTCTCTGTATCTGTTAATGGCGCGAAGGTGGTGCTGTCCTTTAGTATGTCTTCCATTTTGTTTTGGTATTCGGTTTTATCCATTATTATTGTGGTTCCTCCTTTGTCTGCTTGGATTATGACTATTTCTTTTCTGTTTTTTAAGTTTCTTAGAATATGTTTTTCTCTTGGGTTTCGTACGGGCTGGTTTGGTGGATGATTTAATGTTCTGGATACTTTTTGTCTTATTTTTTCTTTTTCTTGGGTGTTCAGTCTCGATATCGCTACTTCTATTCCACTAATTATCTATATGGGGTCGGGTTTAGCAACTGGTCGATATTTTAAACCTTTAGATAATATGGCTATTTCTTCGTGTGTTAATATGGCCTGTGATATATTGACTACTTTTGGTGTTGTTTTATTTTTTAAGAGGTTCGGTTCTTTATATTTGTTAGCCCAATATTTTAGTTTCTTGTCTTGTCTGTTTTTTACGTTGGTTTTCAGTTTCTTTATTTCTGGGATGATTTCGGTTATTATTCTATGGAATTCGGGTTCTGGGATGTGTTGGGATATTAAGCATATGAGGTCCTTTATAGATTTTGATAGAAATCTGATATTCGAATGTAATCCTTCTTTTCTGGCTTTTAGTAGTTTTGCTTGGGTTTCTTTTATGATTTTTTCTGAGAATGGGTCTTTTACTGGATATTTTATTCGTAGTGATGGGGGATAAAATTGGCTTCTATGCATATCTTGTTGAAACTCAAATGGCTTTGCCATTTAGCTAGCTGTAAAGATTTCTTGCGGAATACTTTCAGATAATAAGTAATATCTTCGGACGTTAAATTCATGGTTTTTCAGTGTAACTTTCAGATTAATCGATTTAAATCTCCTATGGATATTTGACATCAGAATTTAAAACGCTTATGGAGATATGTATCTTTATTTTGATCTTCTCAAGCTTTCGGGCTTGTCTGCCCTTCTACAGGAGAAACAATATATAACGAAAATATAACGCCGCCTGATACTAACCTATCATGATTCTATGTACATCTAATATATATATATATATATACAAGGGTATTTTTGCATATTGTTTTACTTAAGATATGTTTTTATTTGATTAAGGTATTTACATATTTTACTATTGTTTGCTATATACTAAGATTTATCTTATAGGTTGGAGATTCTATTATTTTAAGTTAGAATTATAATGGTTATTGGCTATTACGTATAAGTTACATATATTATTGCTGATATTGTTAGCTGGCATTAGGATATATTGCGTTATATGTTTCGGGCAAGTCTATTTTTCTATTGATACTGTTGTGTTTTCTGGATAATAATGATTCTATGATAAGCCTTTGATATTTGCTGTTTATGTTATTGTAATGTATTATGGGTTCTTCTAATGCGAATGTGTGACCTGTTTCTTTGCAGTGTTGGAAAATTAGGGATCTATTGTCTTGGTTTATTATGTTGCGTTTGTGTTCATATATTCTATTGCTGACTCTCCTTCCTGTCTCCCCCACGTATTTGACTTGGCAGTTATTGCATTCTAAGGAATATATTGCTTCTTTTTTGTTAGTTGGTTTTATGATATTAGAATTATTCTTAGTTAATGGATTTTTAATGATAGAGCCTATGTTAGGGGAATTACTGTAATATGTTTGGATGCCGAAGTTTTTTAAGTAGTTGGCTATTGTTATAGATGTTTGTGAAAATGGAATGCAACATATTGCCCTGTAAATATCAGTGGTTTTGTTAATTGGGTTATTGATTGTTATATTTTTGTGGAAATGTTTTAATATAAAGGTAATTGGGTATCCTGCTTGCTGGAGATTATTTATGATGTTCTGTGTTTCAATCATTTTTGAATTCTGTTGCGAACAATGGGTGTGTATTCTTTTGGTTAGTGTTTTAATTGTGTTTATCTTATGGCTTAATGGGCAATATGAAGTGAAATGTATATAATTTGGTTCGAAACTTGGCTTGTAGTATACGGAGGTTTGCAATCTGTTTTGTGTCCTTGTGATATTAATGTCTAAGAATGGTAGTTTATTGTTATTTTCTACTTCCATTGTAAATTTAATTCTAGGGTGGTAGTTATTTAATGAGGTTAATATGTGATTAACATTGTTAGCTGTACATATACAAAATATGTCGTCTATGTATCTTTTATATATTATTATGTCTGTGGGGAATTGTGTGGTTATCCATTTGTCTATTGTGTTCATGACTATTTCAGCTAACGGGGAAGATAGTGGGCTGCCCATGGGTGATCCTTTTATCTGTTTATACGATTGTGAGTTAAAATTAAAAATGTTTGATTTTAAAGATATATCTATTAATTCTATTATTTTGTTAATGACTGTTTGGTCTAAACTATTTTCTATTAAAAATGATTTAGTATTTTCTAATATTAGTTGGTGAGGGAGACTAGGATAGACAGCCTCAACATCGAAAGATACTATTAAGTGATGGTTTTCTATATTTGTGTTTAAGATTTCTTGTATGAATGTGGGTATGTTTGCTATTGATTGAGTGGGTGTTTGTGTTCTAACTAATGGCTGTTAGAATTTGGTTAAAAATTTAGCTATTGGGGCAATGGGGGATAGATAAAAAGCAACTATTGGTCTTAGCGGCATGTTTTGCTTGTGCATCTTTGGTTTTCCATATATGTGGGCTTCGGAATCGATATTGCTAAGGAATGCTTTGTGTTCTTCTTCGGTGATTATTTTGGATTTCTTCAACCTATTGACATTCTTTTTTATATTTAAGTAGAATTGGTTTCTCTCTGTATCTGCTAGTGGCGCGAAGGTGGTGCTGTCCTTTAGTATGTCTTCCATTTTGTTTTGGTATTCGGTTTTATCCATTATTATTGTGGTTCCTCCTTTGTCTGCTTGGGTTATGACTATTTCTTTTCTGTTTTTTAAGTTTCTTAGAATATGTTTTTCTCTTGGGTTTCGTAGGGGCTGGTTTGGTGGATGATTTAATATTCTGTATACTTTTTGTCTTATTTTTTCTTTTTCTTGGGTGTTCAGTCTCGATATCGCTACTTCTATTCCACTAATTATCTATATGGGGTCGGGTTTAGCAACTGGTCGATATTTTAAACCTTTAGATAATATGGCTATTTCTTCGTGTGTTAATATGGCCTGTGATATATTGACTACTTTTGGTGTTGTTTCATTTTTTAAGAGGTTCGGTTCTTTATATTTGTTAGCCCAATATTTTAGTTTCTTGTCTTGTCTGTTTTTTACGTTGGTTTTCAGTTTCTTTATTTCTGGGATGATTTCGGTTATTATTCTATGGAATTCGGGTTCTGGGATGTGTTGGGATATTAAGCATATGAGGCCCTTGATAGATTTTGATAGAAATCTGATATTCGAATGTAATCCTTCTTTTCTGGCTTTTAGTAGTTTTGCTTGGGTTTCTTTTATGATTTTTTCTGAGAATGGGTTTTTTACTGGATATTTTATTCGTAGTGATGGGGGATAAAATTGGCTTCTATGCATATCTTGTTGAAACTCAAATGGCTTTGCCATTTAGCTAGCTGTAAAGATTTCTTGCGGAATACTTTCAGATAATAAGTAATATCTTCGGACGTTAAATTCATGGTTTTTCAGTGTAACTTTCAGATGAATCGATTTAAATCTCCTATGGATATTTGACATCAGAATTTAAAACGCTTATGGAGATATGTATCTTTATTTTGATCTTCTCAAGCTTTCGGGCTTGTCTGCCCTTCTACAGGAGAAACAATATATAACGAAAATATAACGCCGCCTGATACTAACCTATTATGATTCTATGTACATCTAATATATATATATACAAGGGTATTTTTGCATATTGTTTTACTTAAGATATGTTTTTATTTGATTAAGGTATTTACATATTTTACTATTGTTTGCTATATACTAAGATTTATCTTATAGGTTGGAGATTCTATTATTTTAAGTTAGAATTATAATGGTTATTGGCTATTACGTATAAGTTACATATATTATTGCTGATATTGTTAGCTGGCATTAGGATATATTCTGTTATATGTTTCGGGCAAGTCTATTTTTCTATTGATACTGTTGTGTTTTCTGGATAATAATGATTCTATGATAAGCATTTGATATTTGCTGTTTATGTTATTGTAATGTATTATGGGTTCTTCTAATGCGAATGTGTGACCTGTTTCTTTGCAGTGTTGGAAAATTAGGGATCTATTTTCTTGGTTTATTATGTTGCGTTTGTGTTCATATATTCTATTGCTGACTCTCCTTCCTGTCAATAATAATGAATAAAACCGAATACCAAAACAAAATGGAAGACATACTAAAGGACAGCACCACCTTCGCGCCACTAACAGATACAGAGAGAAACCAATTATACTTAAATATAAAAAAGAATGTCAATAGGTTGAAGAAATCCAAAATAATCACCGAAGAAGAACACAAAGCATTCCTTAGCAATATCGATTCCGAAGCCCACATATACGGAAAACCAAAGATGCACAAGCAAAACATGACGCTAAGACCAATAGTTGCTTTTTATCTATTCCCCATTGCCCCAATAGCTAATTTTTTAACCAAATTCTTACAGCCATTAGTTAGAACACAAACACCCACTCAATCAATAGCAAACATACCCACATTCATACAAGAAATCTTAAACACAAATATAGAAAACCATCATTTAATAGTATCTTTCGATGTTGAGACTCTCTATCCTAGTCTCCCTCACCAACTAATATTAGAAAATACTAAATCATTTTTAATAGAAAATAGTTTAGACCAAACAGTCATTAACAAAATAATAGAATTAATAGATATATCTTTAAAATCAAACATTTTTAATTTTAACTCACAATCGTATAAACAGATAAAAGGATCACCCATGGGCAGCCCACTATCTTCCCCGTTAGCTGAAATAGTCATGAACACAATAGACAAATGGATAACCACACAATTCCCCACAGACATAATAATATATAAAAGATACATAGACGACATATTTTGTATATGTACAGCTAACAAAGTTAATCACATATTAACCTATTAAATAACTACCACCCTAGAATTAAATTTACAATGGAAGTAGAAAATAACAATAAACTACCATTCTTAGACATTAATATCACAAGGACACAAAACAGATTGCAAACCTCCGTATACTACAAGCCAAGTTTCGAACCAAATTATATACATTTCACTTCATATTGCCCATTAAGCAATAAGATAAACACAATTAAAACACTAACCAAAAGAATACACACCCATTGTTCGCAACAGAATTCAAAAATGATTGAAGCACAGAACATCATAAATAATCTCCAGCAAGCAGGATACCCAATTACCTTTATATTAAAACATTTCCACAAAAATATAACAATCAATAACCCAATTAACAAAACCACTGATATTTACAGGGCAATATGTTGCATTCCATTTTCACAAACATCTATAACAATAGCCAACTACTTAAAAAACTTCGGCATCCAAACATATTACAGTAATTCCCCTAACATAGGCTCTATCATTAAAAATCCATTAACAAGAATAATTCTAATATCATAAAACCAACTAACAAAAAAGAAGCAATATATTCCTTAGAATGCAATAACTGCCAAGTCAAATACGTGGGGGAAACAGGAAGGAGAGTCAGCAATAGAATATATGAACACAAACGCAACATAATAAACCAAGACAATAGATCCCTAATTTTCCAACACTGCAAAGAAACAGGTCACACATTCGCATTAGAAGAACCCATAATACATTACAATAACATAAACAGCAAATATCAAATGCTTATCATAGAATCATTATTATCCAGAAAACACAACAGTATCAATAGAAAAATAGACTTGCCCGAAACATATAACACAATATATCCTAATGCCAGCTAACAATATCAGCAATAATATATGTAACTTATACGTAATAGCCAATAACCATTATAATTCTAACTTAAAATAATAGAATCTCCAACCTATAAGATAAATCTTAGTATATAGCAAACAATAGTAAAATATGTAAATACCTTAATCAAATAAAAACATATCTTAAGTAAAACAATATGCAAAAATACCCTTGTATATATATATATATATTAGATGTACATAGAATCATAATAGGTTAGTATCAGGCGGCGTTATATTTTCGCTATATATTGTTTCTCCTGTAGAAGGGCAGACAAGCCCGAAAGCTTGAGAAGATCAAAATAAAGATACATATCTCCATAAGCGTTTTAAATTCTGATGTCAAATATCCAGAGGAGATTTATATCGATTCATCTGAAAGTATAGACAAGTATAGATTCAGTAGGGATTGGATGTTTGCTAGAATCGTTTTAACAAATGTTTGTTAAGCAAACTTTTACTCGTGGAAAAATCAGGCGAAGCCGGGAACATATATATGTTTGTCGGCTATGCACGCCCTCAATATGTAACTAATCTCGCTTAAATTTAAACAGGACAGAGAGTTAAGTTGGAAGAGCTTTTTGTCGCACTTATAACCAAAAAAAAATAATCAACCAAATACTGAGCAACAATTATTTTCTAGGCAGAAATGATTATGACAATATTGCCGTTTCATGCTTGATTGACATAAACAAAATTCTTTAGGGGAATATTCACTAAAGAGGATCACGGGCGAAGCCAGATAATAATAATTTTTAGAAGGCAGGAACAAAATCTACCAGCGAAACATTTACTCGAGCAGAGGACACACGAAGCCAGGTCATCTCTATATATAAAATATCGTTTCTCGGCCTTTTGGCTAAGATCATGTAGTATATCTCTAGATATTTTTATTTATATATATCTTTTCAAAATCTATTCAGTGGAGAGAGAGGATATGTTTGCTCGAAAAATATATTTTATATATTATATAAATATATAATGTAACGAATATCATTATCATTATTATCATAATATTCTGTATGTTCCTGAATATTATTATCAATAATATTCGTTAGGCAATTTTCACTCGGATAAAACCCGGGCGAAGCCGGGTACACATCCGCTAGTTCTATATACAGTTATCAGCGTCATGCGTTCTGTCACTGTATGCTTTTGGTGGCGTGATCGTAGCGAGCCAATAGGAGAGCGCCATTCAGGTGTCACCGTTTGCTGCGCCACCACGTGGCGCGACGGTGACCTTGAGTTACGTAATGACAGGGTAGGAACAAGAAATCACTTGCTATCATTATCATATCATTTATGTATATATCAGATTTAAAATATACTCGTACAAAAAATCTAAATAATACAATTTTCAAATATCGTTGTGAAAATTTACATTTTTAATTTTGTATTTTAAAAACACACAAAGATTGAAGCGGGACGTTTCAAAAGAGTGCCATCCACGACGCCAATTTATAATTGTAAAGAATAGTATTTTAATAAAACATTTAATCGGGTAAAACCCGGGCGTTGCCCGGGTCATTCGGCTAGTTGTTTTATAAATGGGAATCTACTTTGTAACAATTATACGTGTTAGCATTCCTTTTAGAAGCAATCTAAAATTTAGCTAGTTTAACTTAGGCTTAAAAAATTCAAATAAAAGGGCCCATAATGCAGAAAAAAATCTGTTCCACCAGATGGCGCTCTACCATCAATTTTTTTGTTTTCATTTAATTATAAGTGAATTGATACCATTGGGGCTTTTTATTTTTTATTTTCAAAATGTATGATAAATTTATGTGAAGTATAAAATTATATGAATAAATTTTTGAACATATATAGAAAAATTACAAATGCTATTTTAATCTAAGTGAATAAAGGCATTGGGTAGAGAAAAAAAATAGAAAATGAAGAAAAGGATAAAAAGAAACAATGTGATAAGATCAAATCCAAATTGTACCTTATCAAAAGGATAAAAACTAATTTTAAAATCATTATCTTTCGAAAAATATTTTCAGGTTGTTTACTTTTAAATTATAGCACTTTTAGTGTGCATTCTAGCTGATCAAACTTCCAAATGTATCCATGATTCTTCCTCTACTGTATGTTATTCCAAATAGCAGAATGTTACTCTCTAAGAAACCTTTTTAGTTACACTGCTAATATAGTGGATTCTTATGCTAGGCTTTAATCGTCTGGTAGTAAACAAAAATCATTCAACTTAGGAGTCGATATTTGAAATGCATTCTAAAATTTTGAGCACGGTGGGCATATGCTGAAAACAGTCGCTCAGCCCTGCATTCTAATATATTGTAATTTTGGTAATAAATTTATATTTAAACAGAAATTAATATCAAAATTTGATTTAAAAAATCAGAAATATATAAATGGCGTCATATATTTGGTCAAATTAGGTTATAAAAACATGGTCGAATTATTGCAAGAGTAAAATTATCATGTGTCGAATTTACAAGGCTATACTGTATTAACTCAATTGTAAGATTAAGTGCAATTTGGATTATAGATATAAAACACGAGGTATAATTGAACAAATCTGAATCAATAAACTGTGCTTGACCTAAGGCTACATTTACTTATGTTATTTTATTGATTTGAAAATTGTTTTATATAGTGGCAGAAAGTGATTGCACAATTCTGTGTAAATTGATACTTTTTTTTTGGGTACTGTTATTTTATAGTAACATAGCGTATAGATTGTATATATATATAACCTGTCTGTATATATTGATATTTTAACATTTAAATGCAGTTTCAGTTTTATAGTCTCGGAATGCTTAACGTTTTTCTCGTGTTTTGAATTTTGTTTTTAATTTGAATGGAATTATTTATAGTCACTGTGAATAGTCATGAGTAAAGATATTTTACAGTTTGTTTATTAATATATACAGTTATCAGCGCAATAATCAATTAATTTTTAATCAATTCTGTCATCGTTTGCTTTTGTGAATGGAATAAATACCCAAATATGGCAATTTCTCATAACCATCGGTGGTTCAGTGGTAGAATGCACGCCTGCCACGGGCGGCCCGGGTTCGATCCATGGCCGATGCATTTTTTTTTTTTACAATTTTTAAAACTCATTTATATATTATACAAGAATGACATCCACGGCGCCAATTTATAATTGTAACGAATAGTATTTGAATAAAATCATTTAATCGGGTAAAACCCGGGCCTTGCCCGGGTCATTCGGCTAGTATTAATATATTTTTAAATCACTACCATTTATTTTCTATAGTCATACAGTGAAGCCATTTGTTTGTCTTTTACCTGGATGTTTATAAAATATTGATATCATTGACTTGTGGGTTTTCTCCTATAAGTATTGTTGCACCAGGTTGCGTCTTGGCAGACTCTTCAACCTTAATTCACTCCTGTGCCGGGTCTTGTATCTTACCAGGGCGTGTTTCAACCATCCTACAAATTTATACAAGGGAATGATGAGATAACTTTAAGTAGCCTCAAGCATTTTTTATTTATTTCCCACATCAAAGAGAGCAGTGAAGTCACACAGTGTGCCAAAATACAAATAGTGTTTCTATAATACATATATTCTGCTTATATTACATATATTCTCTTTTAAAAAATGAGTAAAAACAAATTAAAATAAAATAGGTTCATTAGCCATGATGCAACAGTATATAGGGCTGTTTTTAAACAACTGGAATTTGCTGTTCTATAGCCTGAATGAGTGCATGCTACAGAGCTTCTCCTGTATGTGTATATTAATGTGTTTGTTAATGTTAGGAATTTTCTGTACTATAATCACAGTGAGTGCAAGAGTAAGTGCAAATTTATGAGTTTTCATAAATACTATAATTGTTCTTCAAAAGTCAGAGAGAGGTCATGAATATGTTTTTTTTCCAGTAACACAAGATAATAAGACCAATTCCAAATAAATAAAGGTATTAAATGTGTTTTTATCTGATGGTGGTATCAAAATTGTTACCAACCCCCCACACTATTTATCTATTTTAATTTGGTCGTATCACCTTGTTATTTTAATCTATAATTCAAACTGTACCTAATTGTTGTTCAATGGTATGTGTTTTCAAATGTCTCCTAGTTTCTGTTCTATAGTGCCAGAAAGGATGTGAGTAGAGTTATCTTCATTGTGTTTAATTTGGTGTTTTCTTAAAGCCCCAGAGTTTACTGTTCTATAGTCACAGTGAGGGCATGAGTAAGGTTTTTCTCCAGTATGAGTATGAAGATGTCTTTTTAAATGAACAGCTGTTTTTGTTTTAAAATCGCAGTAGGAACATGAATAAGGTTTTTCTCCAGTATGTGTAAATATATGTACTTTCATCTGTCTTAAAGTTGTTGATCTATAATCACAGTGAGGGCATGAATAAGGTTTTTCTCCAGTATGTGTAAATATATGTACTTTCATCTGTCCTAAAGTTATTGATCTATAATCACAGTGAGGGCATGAGTAAGGTTTTTCCCCAGTATGAGTATGAAGATGTCTTTTTAAATGAGCAGCTGTTGTTGTTTTAAAATCGCAGTGGGAACATGAAAAAGGTTTTTCTCCAGTATGTGTAAATATATGTACTTTCATCTGTCTTAAAGTTGTTGATCTATAATCACAGTGAGTACATGAGTAAGGTTTTTCTCCAGTATGAGTATGAAGATGTCTTTTTAAATTATCAGCTGCATTTGTTTTGAAATCGCAGTGAGAACATGAAAAAGGTTTTTCTCCAGTATGGGTATGAACATGTCTTTTTAAATGAGCAGCTGTTTTTGTTTTAAAATCGCAGTGAGAACATGAAAAGGGTTTTTCTCCAGTATGTGTAAATATATGTACTTTCAACAGTTCCATAGTTGTTGATCTATAATCACAGTGAGGGCATGAGTAAGGTCTTTCTCCAGTATGGGTATAATAATGTTTTCTTAAATTATCAGCTGTTGTTGTTTTAAAATCGCAGTGAGAACATGAAAAAGGTTTCTCTCCAGTATGTGTTAATTTATGTTTTGTCAAATTACTTGCATAACTTGTTTTATAATCGCAGAGAGAACACATATAGGGTTTTTCTCCTGTATGTTTATATTTATGTATTTTAAAATTTCCTAAACTTTCTGTTTTATAGTCGCAGTAAAGGCATTTGAAGGCTTCTTTTGAATTCTCATTTTGCATCTCTATCAGTATTTTATGAGATTGTTTTCTATTGTTAGATTGATGGTATATATTGGATTTTTCTTTTCTTAATAATGATCGATAGTATTTCTCACGAGAAAAAGCAACTCCTCTAAAGTTAGAAGAAGAATATTTATGAAACCTTTTTCTCTGGTGGCCATTTTGAAAAGTTTCATTTTTTATTGAGGAGTGCAGTTCAGGTAATACTGAATCTTGGGTTGAAGCTGAGAAGGTCTGAAGGAATGGTGCAACCCCATCTATATGAACACAACATGATCTTAATGTAAATATATAGGTTTGATAATATTTTTAACATGCTAAAGCCTATGTTTATACAAAAATAGGAACCTCTCCCTTTAAATATATGTTAGATTGATAGGTTATGTTTATCACCATAGTAAAAAACATTACTAGTGGTTATAAGGAATGAAGCACACAACATGAGTTTTTTAATTATTATCCCCCTAGTACACATGGTACAGGATATGATAATTATGGTGGGCAGAAGTTGATGACTGCTTTTACATTATGTGCATCACATGTCTACACATGTGAAAAGGGGTTTGACTTTTGCCCTTACAAATCTGCCAGAGTCTCTTTTGGGTACTTTCACTCGCTGATAGGGTTGGACTTTTGCAAGAATAGAGGGCCATTGGAGCATTTCCTTTTAATTAGAAAAAAAAGGGCCCAATGAGGGATTCGATTCCGGGTCGTAGCGTTCAAAAACCAAAGGTTTAGACCACCCTTCCACCGACTCCATCCACAACATGAGTTTAATCAAATTCAGACAAATAGCCAACATGTATACCCTGCTTTTAGGCTATCGACTTCATCAGTACAAATGCAAATTAAATTTTATAACATCCAACAAAGTAAGTTATGAAATTGTTCGAATTTACCCAAAAGGTGTTTGAACTGGTGAATTGAAATGGGCCTATTTTGAAGGTAAAATACAATCAGAAGTTGTGGGTGAATGTTATTTATTTACCAAAGAGACACCTTTCCCTCTAATTATGCCTTAGAGGGCCATATTTTATAACTCCTCACATGAGATGTTATGTAATCCATTATGTTGCCCCTGTACTGATGAGGGAGAGTACCCAAAACCAAGATAAACAGGTCAGCTATTTGTCTGAATTCGCCAAATCAGGTGCTGTGGCTCTTCCCTCATTACCACCAGTGAAGTTTTTTACTAGGATGATAAACCTAATGCATTTTTATAATACATATTTAAAGGGAGTACATTTGGTATATGAATATCCTACTTCCAACTTTGGTAGAGCGCCATCTAGTGGAACAGAAATCAACTATTCATTGATTCAACCTGTTCCCTGATAATTGGCCAACCCATTTTCTTGATAAATCTAGAAAAGCCATCCACGAACGCGTTTCGCGCTCGTCAGCGTGGAGCAGGCTGTACCACTGCCACAGAAATATTTTTGGACCCGGAGGCTTTTTGAGAAACCAAGAAATGAGTTTTAAGGCTAAATTTGCGTAAATACGCTTAACACATGAAAAAAAAATAAAAAGGTCAGCTGTTGATATTAAAAATGAAGAAGGCATATCCTGACCAAAAGCACATGTGCATTTTAGATGGCAGAGTGGCATCTATGGGAACAGAAATCAACTATTCCTTAATTTAACCATGGGGTGGCCAAATATCAGGAAACAGGTTAAATCAATGAGGAGTTGAATTCTGTTTCACTGGATGGCGCTCTGCCATCTAAAAAGCACATGTGCTTTTGGTCAGAAAATGCCTTCTTTATTTTTAATATCAACACCTGACCTTTTTATTATTTTTTCTATCTTTTTTTCTTGTGTTAGGTGTATTTACGCAAATTTAGCCTTAAATACCCATTTCTTGGTTTCTCAAGAAGCCACTGGGACCAATTTATTTCCAGTTGTCAAATATTCTTCTAAAGACTTGATTTCATTTTATTTTGAACCTGACTTTCTCCTCATTTCTAACTTTAGAATTACCACAGTCCATAGCATAAAAAAATATATATATTCTTCGTACCAAGATGTGGAGTACTTACAGTCGAGGGGGTCTCCCATATTATAGGCATATTCGAATGTTTCCAGGACATCCAGGGATTCCTGTAGAGAAGTTAGATACTGTTGGGAGAAAACCATTTTCTAAAACAACACATACTTTTGTTAATTTTGTGTTATCAACCTATTTACTTTATCTAATTAAATTCAATGCAGGCTTTAATACAACACCCTTTTAACATCATTTGTTGGTTGGAAAATTATTTGGAAAAGATATACCTACATCAACCAATTTTTATTTAATTCCTGTGTGACACTCTAGTCACTTTTCAATCCTGATTATTTAACTTTTTAATTTACATATTTAAAATATTTTATACAAGCGGATGTACCTGGCTTCGCACGGGTTTTACCCGAGTAAAGGTTTGTCTAACGAACTTTGTTAAAACAATTCTCTATAAATTTATAAAAATATATAATAGATATATTTTGATAATTTGTGAAACTTGTAAATTTGAATTTCTCGAAAAAGTGAACATTTTTTCCCGGTCCCTATAAAAATACTCGATAAGTTAAATAAAATCAATATTAATTGGTTCCCTCGGTAATTGGAGTTAAAGGAATAGTATATTGCCTTGGCATTGTATCATTATTCTTGTCTCAAATAAATTGCCGGGTCATTCTGATTTTTGTCTTTCCTAATTTTCAACATTACAAAATCATCTTTTTATCTATTCTCCCAATATATATGTTGTCGATAAATGATAAAATAAATTGCGATAAAATGAGTAGTTTGGTCCGGCATAAAGAAGAGACATATAATCATTTTTTTCTATATGCATGATAATATTTAGAGCAGATTGTTGAATTATAACAGATAAATTAAAATAATAATCTTGATTATTTTTTAGGCGAAAAGTTATTTCAAAAATTTTATTTGCTAGAAACCTTCCCAGTACTAAACTAAATAACTTCCCGAAGTTTCATGGCGTTCCAATGAGTGGTTTGGTCAGGCATAAAGGACAGACACACACACACATACATTCATTTACATATATATAGATAATACAATATTTATGTTTAGAGAGGTTCAGGATTAGTTTGCATAAATAAAGATTGAATTTAGAATTTTATTAATAACAGGATCCAACATGCACTTACAAAAACTAGTACTTTTTAAGCAATATTGGCAAAAATGGATGACTATGTTTAAAAATGAAAAAATCAGCGATTCATCACTGCACATCTCTGCTGGTGGATAATTTCTGAGACACCCAAATACTTACTCTTTAAAATCATTTAAAAAAAATACCTTTGTATTATGTGAATTGATGCCATTGGGACATTTCTTATTTCATTTATTTTGCTTTAATATTGTTGCAGCTTTGCAGGGTCGTCGACCTTGGTTTCTTCCTTTTTATTAATTAAAAGCTTTTATTTAACTTGCCTATCTGTCTGTCGCAAAATCTTGTAATCAATTTTTAATATACTTATAGGGCACCTAGAAATATGAAATTTGGTACACATGTTCAGACCTGATGACAATGCTAGCTGACCAATTTTCAGATTTCTGGGTTGTCAGGTTGGCCACGAACGGACAAATTTCCAAATTTCCTTTCAAATTTTGTATATTTAATTTTATTTATGTTGTTTTGCCAATATCTCGCGAACCGTTCGTTTTTAGCGATTTTCCTTCGATTTCCCCTTCTTGGATAAACTTTATTGGTATACTTTTTACGCTCTTTCTGATGATACCATTTTCATTGAGATTGGTCAATTTTTTATTTAAAAGCGTTTATTTAACTTGCCTCCATGTCTGTCTGTCTGGATGTCTGTCGCCAAATCTTGTAATCAATTTTATTAATATACTTATAGGGCACCTAGAAATATGAAATTTGGTACACATGTTCAAACCTGATGACAATGCTAGCTGACCAATTTTCAGACTTCTGGGTTGTCAGGTTGGCCAAGAACGGACAAATTTCCAAATTTCCTTTCAAATTTTGTATATTTAATTTTAATATGCTTCCAGACCATATAGAATAATGAAACTCACAATTTTCGCTCAGTCCAATTAATAATTGACAGATAGACAGACATTTTCATTTTTATATATAGAGATTAGCAGTAATTAAACGTAACAGTAAGAAAATGTTGATTTTAATATATGTAAACAGAGTCTCTTAAGAAAGACCACCTTAAAACATGACTCAACTTGATTCTCCTGTAGGTGGTCTCTCATTGGAGATTCTAATTGATATTAAAGAATCTCTAATAGACCTTAAATAAGAGACTGCCTCTTGGAGAGACGGGTTAAGCTACGATTTTAGGCATCCTCTCAATGGAAGCTCTACTGTATCTACTTTTTCACACTGTTTGACTTAATAAATGCCATTTTAACCATTTTGAATGTGTATTAATCCAGTCTATTTTTTGATATTTTATAGGCAAAATCACTTCATTTTAATTCATAGGGAATTTTCAACATTTTTTTTTTGTCTTCATTCAGCTTACTTTCTATTATATTTTAAGCCATTGTTCCATTATACATATTTAATACCGTATACACCGTTTTACTTTCAAAAATGTCATTAATTATTTGAATACAGACACATTGAAAACCTTCTTTATAATAATGATAATTTTTAATAAAATTTTTCATGGAATTTGGGAAATAAAACGAAACGAAAAAAAGGAAATCTGACAAAAAATAGCTTTATAACTTCCCCAAATTTCTAAATGGTCAAATAGCAAGTGGCTATATAAATGAAGTTATACACAAATTTAAAATATAGATTTTAAAATATTTTTTTTTACTTAATTTTAATGCATTGTAAATTCTTCATCTTCAGGGTCATTGGGAGTTATGTGAAAATTTGTGACATTTGGTTAAGTAGTTTCTGAGTTTATCGATAAACAGACAGACAAATTTTGATTTATATATATATAAAGATAATGCAGAGATAATAAATCAGAGTGCTGAAAATATAACAGATTAATTAATATTTATCCTTATTTTTTCAAAAAAAAAAAGGTTTTCCAAACTAATAATTAGATAGAAACCTTTCTGGTAGTATATTAAACAATTTCTAAAAGTTAAATTGCGATGAAATGAGTAGTTTGGTCCGGCATAAAGAAGAGGCATATAATCATTTTTTTATATGCATGATAATATTTAGAGCAGATTGTTGAATTATAACAGATAAATTAGAATATTCATCTTGATTATTTTTAGGCGAAAAGTTATTTCAAAAATTTTATTTGCTACATTTGCTGCATACATTCATTTTTATATATATAGATGATCTGGCTTAGTGTCTTCTACTCGAATGAATGTTTTCTGTTAGAATTTTGTTTCTGCATACTAAAAGTGAACTCGCTTTACCCGTGGTCTCTGCCCTTCTGGAATTTTTTCCATATATAATTTTGTATCTGATTATCAAACATGATACAGCAATATTTTCATTATCATTTTCTGACTAAAAAACAACTATTTTTTCCCAGAACCTGTCAATTTCAATTTTTTTTGGCTAAAAATGCGACAATGCTGGAGGTAGCGAAAGGATTTTTTCAATAAATGTTCAAGACATGGAAGGAATTATAAATCCAAATATTCAGATTCCTATCTAAAACGTCCTTGGAATTACAAGCAAATAAATGAGAAAAGCCAACAAATATATTAATTTTATCTGTTATAATTTAGTCATCTTATTCCAATATCATCACGCATATATTTATATTCATTATATCTATATATACCCGGCTTCGCCCAGGTTTTTCTCGAGGGAATGTTTGTAGTCTAGTAATAAGAAAATATACTACACCTAAAAACTATCAGAGAAAAGAGAAACCACGGAAGGTGAACAGAAAAATGCTTACAATGGATGTATATGTTTACGATATCAAGTTAAATAAAAACAAAGATAAAATTTGCCTATGTTGGTCACTATAAATTTGTATATTTGTTAGGCGAAATTAGAAACATGATAAAACAATTGGGTATTTAAAAACAAATGTAGAAATAAAAGTTGAAATATAATAAACAATGTTAAAGGTTAGTTAATTATTAATTAAGATTGTGTGTGAATATGTGAGAAAGATGTAATATCGTTGTTGTTTTCTTGGCCGACTGTTTTTCATATGGTGTTATCTTAAAATTGCTTGTATTGAATATTTTTTAGATTGAAATTATTAGCTAGTATGTAAAAAAAATTAACTCTGATGAAATTTAATTTTGTATTTATATATAAATAAAATTAACTCTGTTGATTTTTTTTGTATTTAATCGATAACAGCGAAGTTACGCATGTTAATGTTAGAAAATATATTTTGATGTTAAGCAAAACCTGCTCCATCTCGTTTTACATAAATGTTGAAAATTTGGTTGAAATTGATGCATTGTAACGAAAGTTTTTAGTGATGTCCACTTATGAAATTTCCATTTTATTAATATAGATATAAAATTGAATGTCTGTCTGTTTGTCTGTACTCTATAGATTCAAAAACCATACATCCAATCGCCGTGAAATTTTGGGATATTATTAGGTATATCACCGGGAAGGTTTTTGAAAAATAATTTCCTGAATATCTTGAATATCCTTAGAGTTATTTGCAGATTTGTATATTTAACTCGCAAGCAGCGCCCCCATTGTGACGATGATAACAAGTTTTCTTATCACTAAGTTTGTTATCTTAAATATTATTTATCAAAAGTAAGATTATCTCAGGATGACACGGCAATGTGACACGGGAAAAACTGTTCACTAGATAAAACTATGATTTTCTAATGTAGAAAATTAGGAAAGACAAAATTCAGGATGACACGGCACACAGGGACCGGGAAAAAATGTTCACTTTATCGAGAGATTCAAATTTACGAGTTTCAAATTATCAAAATATATGTTTTTTTTTTAATAAGTTTACAGAGAATTGTTTTAAGAAATGTTCGCTAGACATACCTTTACTCGGGTAAAACCCCGGGCGAAGCCGGGTACATCCACTAGTATATATATATAGGTGTGTGTGTAACAATATACCACCATACATTTCACGACACTTTTTTAAATAGTTCCCCTTTTTTAATTAGTATGTTGTTACTTTTATCTATTTAATCAATTGTTTAATTATAATTCAAATTTCATATGTACCAATTATCCCCTAACAATAATCCACTGGGTGTCTCTAACTTTGTAATATAATTCAATAAATTTAGGGTTCCTCCCAGAAGCAAAGAAACGCAGTTCTGTTAGTAACAGATTTTGCTTACGTCACTTCCGACCTCCCACGAGGAATTGACCAATCTGCTGCGAGCAGGCTTGCAGCTATTTAAGGCCAACATCGTCTCAGTGATTGTTCTTCGCAGATTGCAGACATACATGGATTCTATTAATTTTATCATTCCTCAACAATTTGGATTCAGAAAATGACACTCCACAACCCACCAGCTAATCACAGTGATAGACTACATCCAAATAAGAAAGTCCCACAAGGAGGCAGTAGGTGCTGTTTTTCTAGACTTTACCAAAGCCTTTGATAGAGTATGGCATGATGGCTTGATAGCAAAAATAACAAAAAAAAATCAATTTCCAAGGGAATTTATCAAATTCTTGAAAAACTATCTACAGGACAGAACCTTTTCAATTAAGCAAGGGAATTATATACCCACAGCAAAACCAACCCAGATTGGAGTCTCTCAAGGATTGGAGTCTCTCAACGATTTCCCTCCACATCCAAAATTTCAAATAAAACTTTTCGCAGATGACGCAGCAATTTTAGCAAACTCCAAATCAATAGGAATAATAGCTACACAATACAAAAATTACATAAACAGTATAACCAAATGGTGCAATGATTGGAAATTAGACATCAACCCAAAAAGGTCTCAGGCAATAATTTTTCATCCACTAGACAATAAATAATTCAAGCCACAATCCATCCTAAAGGTAAACCAGAACCTTATTAACTGGACTGACAGCGTTAAATATCTTGGAGTTACCTTAGACTCCAAGTTGAAATTCAACATGCATGACAAAAATATCATAAAGAAAGCAAAAATCGCAAAAATAACATTATCAAGCCTAGAAAGAAGGAATCATATATCGCCGCAACTCTTTTTATTATTATAGCGGTTAAGGAAGCTTTCGGGCAAGCCCTTCTTCAGCTAATTATATTGTACAAACAAAGAGAGATTATATATCGTTTTTAATATAAGTCAAAATGAACGAAAAGAAATTTACCACGCCACTATCGCCCTCGTTTCAATAGCACCGCGTGGCCACGTTATGTCTGATCCTAATTTCAAATGTAATATGGTACAAAAATATCTTAAAGAAAGTTACGTAATTGAATAAATATAAAGAATCAACTATAAACAGTTCAAAGGATTTAGTGGAGATTTTTAGGATAGAAGGGAACGTACTGTGATGGCAACTGTATACTTTTGTTTAATGGTTTAGGGTGCTTCATGGTTTCTATTGCTTCAAGAATGAGTCTTTGGGTTTTAGTTTTGGCATTTGTATGGAGGATTCTGGTATTATTGAAGTCTGGAGTGTGTCCGGTTTCTCTGACGTGGTCAACAATTAAGGAGTTTGGGTTTAGTTTAGAGATGTTTCTTTGGTGTTCTTTGATTCTGATTGAAAGATCTCTTGATGTCTCACCGATGTAGACACTATTGCAGTTGAGGCAGGGAATTTGGTAAACTAAATCTTTTTTCTGTTTCTGGTCGGTGCTTTTGGTGATTGGGTTTCTTAGAATCGAGCCCATGGAAGGTGAACCTCTGAAGATGGTTTTTATGCCAAAACTTTTGAGTCTGCGGGCTATTGTAATTGTAGATTCTGTATATGGTAAGTAACAGGTGGAGATGTACTGATTGGAGTTATTTCTGGGAGTCCCTGGTTTATATCTATTTCTTTTAATGAAAGGAAGCGGGTATCCAGATTTAAGAAGCTGGTTTTCGATAGATTTAAGTTCCTTATTGTATTCTATTTTTGAACAACAGTGGGTGAAAGCTCTTTTCGTCAAGGTACGTACAACTGTTATTTTGTGGGAGATGGGAGAATTGGAGGCAAAGTGTAGGTACTGCGTTGGGGAGGTAGGTTTTCTATAAACTTTTGTTGTAAAACCGGTTCTATTTATGGTAAATAAAATGTCAAGGAATGGCAGGCTTCCGTTATTTTCTTTTTCTATTGTAAATTGAATAGATGAGTTGAAGCTATTGAGGGTTTCTAGGATGTGATTTTCACTGTTTTCTGTGATTATGCAAAAAATATCATCGACGTATCTTGACCAGATTAATATTTCGTTGGGTTTTATTTCAGTGATCCACGAGTCAATGGTGGAGAGAACTATTTCGGCTAGAATTGTAGACAGTGCGCTTCCCATCGGGGTGCCTTTTATTTGGTTGTATTATTCTTCTGTAAATTTAACTGTTGTGCTCTTTAAACAGATTTCAGTGAGTTTCAGGATTGCAAGGTGGTTCGGGTATGCTTCTTTATGTTTGATTAGGATGGTTTGTAGGGAGTCCATTATTAAGTCGTGGGGGAGGCTTGTGTATAGGTCTTTGACATCATATGAAACGATTCGGTGATTGGTTTTCAATTTGAAATTCTTCATTTTTTGTAGAATTTCTTCAGGATTTTTAACAATGTGAGGTAGATTTTTGGTTATTTCAGAAAGTCTATTGGCTAGATGTTTGGAGAGAGAATATGCTGGTGATTGGTTATAGGCGACTATTGGTCTGAGGGGGGTGTTTTTCTTATGGATTTTAGGAAGGCCGTAAATATATGGGTGGGTTCCAGGATTTTCAGGATTTTCCAGAATTTGTTTCTTCAAGGACTGATCGATAATTTGGTTTTTAAGGAGTTGATGTATAGATTTTTTAAAAGCTGTTATTGATTTTGATGCTTCCTGTGGCTCTATTTTAATGAAGAATTCGGTATTGTTCAGGTGCGTTTTCATTCTATTTATGTAATCTTCAGTATTTAAGATTACAACAGATCCGCCTTTGTCTGCTCGGGAGATTGTGATGTTTTTGTTTTTGGATAGGTTATTTAGGATAGAGATTTCTTTATTGATGCGACGATGGGATTCTTTATTGTCCTGGGATGTGCGACTACTGGGTGTGGGAGCTAGTGTGGAAGCCACAAAGTATCTGATCATGTGCACATTATTATTCGATATGTTATGTATGCCGGATTCTATGGAGCTAATGATTTGGGGTGAAAACACATTATTAAAAACCAAATTATCGATCAGTCCTTGAAGAAACAAATTCTGGAAAATCCTGGAACCCACCCATATATTTACGGCCTTCCTAAAATCCATAAGAAAAACACCCCCCTCAGACCAATAGTCGCCTATAACCAATCACCAGCATATTCTCTCTCCAAACATCTAGCCAATAGACTTTCTGAAATAACCAGAAATCTACCTCACATTGTTAAAAATCCTGAAGAAATTCTACCAAAAATGAAGAATTTCAAATTGAAAACCAATCACCGAATCGTTTCATATGATGTCAAATACCTATACACAAACCTCCCCCACGACTTAATAATAGACTCCCTACAAACCATCCTAATCAAAAATAAAGAAGCATACCCGGACCACCTTGCAATCCTGAAACTCACTGAAATCTGTTTAAAGAGCACAACAGTTAAATTTACAGAAGAATACTACAACCAAATAAAAGGCACCCCAATGGGAAGCCCACTGTCTACAATTCTAGCCGAAATAGTTCTCTCCACCATTGACTCGTGGATCACTGAAATAAAACCCAACGAAATATTAATCTGGTCAAGATACGTCGATGATATTTTTTGCATAATCACAGAAAACAGTGAAAATCACATCCTAGAAACCCTCAATAGCTTCAACTCATCTATTCAATTTACAATAGAAAAAGAAAATAACGGAAGCCTGCCATTCCTTGACATTTTATTTACCATAAATAGAACCGGTTTTACAACAAAAGTTTATAGAAAACCTACCTCCCCAACGCAGTACCTACACTTTGCCTCCAATTCTCCCATCTCCCACAAATTAACAGTTGTACGTACCTTGACGAAAAGAGCTTTCACCCACTGTTGTTCAAAAATAGAATACAATAATGAACTTAAATCTATCGAAAACCAGCTTCTTAAATCTGGATACCCGCTTCCTTTCATTAAAAGAAATAGATATAAACCAGAGACTCCCAGAAATAACTCCAATCAGTACATCTCCACCTGTTACTTACCATATACAGAATCTACAATTACAATAGCCCGCAGACTCAAAAGTTTTGGCATAAAAACCATCTTCAGAGGTTCACCTTCCATGGGCTCGATTCTAAGAAACCCAATCACCAAAAGCACCGACCAGAAACAGAAAAAAGATTTAGTTTACCAAATTCCCTGCCTCAACTGCAATAGTGTCTACATCGGTGAGACATCAAGAGATCTTTCAATCAGAATCAAAGAACACCAAAGAAACATCTCTAAAATAAACCCAAACTCCTTAATTGTTGACCACGTCAGAGAAACCGGACACACTCCAGACTTCAATAATACCAGAATCCTCCATACAAATGCCAAAACTAAAACCCAAAGACTCATTCTTGAAACAATAGAAACCATGAAGCACCCTAAACCATTAAACAAAAGTATACAGTTGCCATCACAGTACGTTCCCCTTCTATCCTAAAAATCTCCACTAAATCCTTTGAACTGTTTATAGTTGATTCTTTATATTTATTCAATTACGTAACTTTCTTTTAAGATATTTTTGTACCATATTACATTTGAAATTAGGATCAGACATAACGTGGCCACGCGGTGCTATTGAAACGAGGGTGATAGGGGCGTATTAAATTTATTTTCGTTCATTTTGACTTATATTAAAAACGATATATAATCTCTCTTTGTTTGTACAATATAATTAGCTGAAGAAGGGCTTGCCCGAAAGCTTCCTTAACCGCTATAATAATAAAAAGAGTTGCGGCGATATATGATTCCTTCTTTCTAATTTGTCGAAATCCGAAAACCGTTTACCATGAATTATCAAGCCTGTTCAACTATAGAAGCAAATTGACTACAAAACAAAAGTTCACTCTATACAGAAGTTGTATCCTCCCGATAGTAACATACGCACTCCCAAATTGGTGTAAATATATCACAACCACAAACAAAAATAGGATAAACGCATTTATGAGAATCTGCCTTCGGACAATTATAGGAGCTCCATTCAACCTATCAAACAAGATATGAAGAAGGACTTGAACCAACCCGATCTAGAAGATCTGTACCAAACTTCCATTAAGAAATTATACCTTCAAATGCAAAATTCAAATATAAAATCCAACCATACAGGATATTCTACAAAATAAAGGAGATATCAATCCCCGATTCCGACTACCTGGCCCTGACACTTAGTCAAGAGCTCATTGCCCAACAGCTGTCCTCCTGCAAGGCCTAGGGGGAACACTTCTACTCCACCACCTCGCCATGTGTAAATAGCCAGGACAAGGTGACTCGCGAGCTGTGCTCAAATGTAACACCTGTAAATTGAGACGAAATAAATAAATAAAAAGTGATAAGGCTTTTTTTTTGGACTGGCATTATACGACTAAAAATAGCGTGAATAATTAATTAGAAAAAACACTTTTAAAATAAAAGTTTTTATTTAAAATGCACTAAAAATAACGAAATAAATATTTTTGAAGTATTGCTTTTTTTCTGAAGGTACCATTTAACAAATAAAATAATAGACTTAAAAAATAAAAGCGGTGGGGTACAATAATAATAAATTTGAGATCAATGTGATTTTATAAGAAGCCAAATGATTAGCAAGATTATGCCTTTCATTAAATTTATACCTATTTGCAGCATAAATTATTATCATCCCCCACCGCTTTTATGTCTAAGTCTATTATTTTATTTGTTAAATGGTACCTTCAGAAAAAAAAACAATACTTCAAAAATATTTATTTTGTTAATTTTAGTGCATTTTAAATAAAAGCTTTTTTTTAAAGTGTTTTTTATAATTAATTATTGGTGTTATACACGTTTCCCGAGCGGGTTTCCATATTCAAAGCAAATAAATAAAAGTATATAAAATAAATTACCTTTCAACGTTATTGTGTTTAGTTATTCGTTGTCTTCCTCGTAGGTCGTTTCCGCAGTCTTCGTCTAGGTCCTCTCTCGCTCCAATAACCAATTAAGATATATGTATAATAAATATGACAAATGGAATGAAATTATAAAAAGGAATGATGATAAATTTATAATTCTGTTTTAAATAAATATTAAATATCATAGAATATTTTGAATAAATGTAAGGCGCATTAAAATTGATACAACAATATGAATTTTCAAAATTAAAAATATTGAGTCATTCATCATTAAGTCATTGAATGAGTGGCAATGTGTTTCTTTTCAATAATATCATCAAATAATATCTCTACAGACCTTACTGCAATGATATAAGTTATTGAATGAGTGGCAATGTGTATATTTTCAATAATAATATCATCAAATATTATCTCTACAGACTTTACTGTAATGATATAAGTTATTGAATGAGTGCCAATGTGTTTATATTAAATAATATCATCAAATATGATCACTGCAGACCTTACTGCAATGATATAAGTGATTGAATGAGTGGCATTGTGTTTCTTTCAATAATATCATCAATTATTATCTCTACAGACCTTACTGCAATGATATAAGTTATTGAATGAGTGGCATTTTGTTTCTTCTCAATAATATCATCAAATATTATCTCTAAAGACCTTACTCTAATGATATAAGTTATTGAATGAGTGGCAATGTGTTTCTTTTCAATAATATCATCAAATATGATCTCTGCAGACCTTACTGCAATGATATAAGTGATTGAATGAGTGGCATTGTGTTTCTTTTCAATAATATCATCAATTATTATCTCTACAGACCTTACTGGAATGATATAAGTTTTGAATAAATGGCAATGTGTTTCTTTTCAATAATATCATCAAATATTATCTCTACAGACCTTTTACTGCAATGATAAAAGTTATTGAATGAGTGGCCATGTGTTTCTTTTCAATAATACCATCAAATATGATCTCTACCGACCTTACTGCAACAATATAAGTCATTGAATGAGTGGCAATGTGTTTCACTCCAATAATATTGTGAAATATGAATGCATCGCCATTTTGAAAGGATGCGCGGGGGTGGCCCGGGAGGAGCGCGCGCAGTGGAACAGTGGGCGCGCGCGGATCTCGCGCTCGTTGTTCTTAGCTGTTCTTTGTAAACATACTGCGCTAGCTCCCGTTATTCTCTTCTCTGTAACCTTACTTTAAAAAAACTATATTTAATCTCAACATCGAATTCTATTTAATTTATTCTACTTTACAAAGTGGTGGAGATGCTGGGTAGACGTTTGCTGTTGGTTATACCGAAGTGTATGAGAACAGAGAGGCTGAATAAGACCCTGGGTGACATGCTCTCCATGTATGTGGACGCCGAGCAGAGGGATTGGGACAGCGTTCTGCCATATGTCATCTTTGCATACAACACGGCCCAACAAGGAAGTACCAGATTTTCTCCTTTCTTTTTGGTTCATGGTCGCGAGGCCGAGACCCTCCTTGATGTCCTGCTGCCTTACGAAGACGAAACATCGGATCATGACTTTGGTGGTCAGATGGTAACCAAGGCAGAAGAAGCACGGCAGCTCGCTCGGATACACATTTTGAGAGCCCAGGAGAATAACAAGTACCATTATGACCAGGTGCATCGATCTGTTGAGTACCGTGTTGGGGACCTCGTCTGGGTGTTCACCCCTGTTCGAAAGACAGGGTTGTCCGAGAAATTACTAAAGAAATACTTCGGGCCGTATAAGATAACGAGGAAGGTGTCGGAAGTGAATTATGAAGTGGAAGCTCTGGAACAAAGTTCAAGACGGAGGAGACGCAGCCAGAAGGACATCGTCCATGTGCTCCGGATGAAGCCCTACAGAGATCCTGGCCAACAGCTGGTGACCGGAGACTACAATAGCTGGGACAGTGAGGACGCTGTCGACATCCTGGAGGGAGGGTTGTGAAATATGAATGCATCGCCATTTGGAAAGGATGCGCGGGGGGTGGCCCGGGAGGATCGCGCGCGGATCGCGCGCGCGTTGTTCTTAGCTGTTCTTTGTAAACATACTGCGCTAGCTCCCGTTATTCTCTTCTCTGTAACCTTACTTTATATAAACTATATTTAATCTCAACATCGAATTCTATTTAATTTATTCTACTCTACAATATCATCAAATATCATCACTACAGACCTTACTGCAAAGATATAGGTTATTGAATGAGTGGCAATGTGTTTCTTTTCAATAATATCATCAAATATTATCTCTTCAGACCTTACTGCAATGATATAAGTTATTGAATGAGTGGCAACGTGTACTCAACTCATTTTGAAAAAATATTTTGTTATTTTAAAACGTTTTTCACAATTTTATCATGAACAACTATATTAGACTAATTTACCTATTTTATTAACTCCGCTTAACTCCGCCTTTGACGGTCCCAAGCCCGGATGAAAAAGGAGGAGGGGGAGCAGTAACAAGCTCGCTAAAAAACCTGGGCTCAGCTGGCCCGGCTGATAGTACCCTGTATGGGCACCTAATCCAGGGACACAGGATGAGCAGGGTTGGTACTCCATGATAGGAGCGGCTGCACATGGCGTCTGTTCCTCATGTCAGAGGCGGCCGTTTCTTTTGGAGCTAATTCGGCCTGCTACTGATTAGTGCTCCCAGTCTTAATGACAAAGCCAGACGCATTCTACTTCACCTAGTCTGAGATAAGAAAGAAGAAGACCGATTTCATGAAATTGCATGATTCTGAAATATTGCTGTATCATGTTTGATAGCCAAAGTTTATAGAGAATTGTTTTAACGAATGTTCGTTAGACAAACCTTTAATCGGGTAAAACCCGGGCGAAGCCGGGTACATAAAACGAACTAAAAGAAACATTCGCGCTTTTAAATCCTTTTATTTTATATTTATAGATGGGGCGTTATTGCTTTGTGTTAACATTATTAATCATAAAAAGTCGCATGTCCTGAGCAATGTTCAGGATTTATTCGATTGAATATCAACTCTTATTTATATTTATGAAAAAAATGTGATTTTATAAAATGAAATATAAATAATTTTACATATAATATCCGGTTTCGCTTGGTTTCTTTTCGATTGAATTTGTTCCCATGAAAAATGCTTTAACACTAATCTATATATATAAAATTGAATGTCTGTTTGTCTGTACTCTATAGATTCAAAAACCATACATCCAATCGCCGTGAAATTTTGGGATATTATTAGGTATATCACCGGGAAGGTTTTTGAAAAATAATTTCATGAATATCTTGAATATCCTTAGAGTTACTTGCAGATTTGCAGATTTAACTCGCAAGCAGCGCCCCCATTGTGACGATGATAACAAGTTTTCTTATCACTAAGTTTGTTATCTTAAATATTATTTATCAAAAGTAAGATTATCTCAGGATGACACGGCAATGTGACACGGGAAAAAATGTTCACTAGATAAAACTATGATTTTCTATATGATATAAAAAGCCAACAATGAAGAGTGAATGTAATATAAAAGCCAACAATGAAGAATGAATGTAAGATAAAAAGCCAACAATGAAGAGTGAATGTAATATAAAAAGCCAACAATCAACATATATAGTCACGACCGTCTTTCCACCGTCAATCAATTCCTCAATTCCTCATGTCACGGATGCGCGCGCATCATCATTAGTATAATATAAAAAGCCAACAATGAAGAATGAATGTAAGATAAAAAGCCAACAATGAAGAGTAAATATGATATAAAAAGCTAACAATGAAGAATGAATGTAAGATAAAAAGCCAACAATAAAGGGTAAATGTAATATAAAAAGCCAACAATGAAGAATAAATGTAAGATAAAAAGCCAACAATGAAGAGTAAATATAATATAAAAAGCCAACAATGAAGATTAAATGTAAGATAAAAAGCCAACAATGAAGAGTAAATATAATATAAAAAGCCAACAATGAAGAATGAATGTAAGATAAAAAGCCAACAATGAAGAGTAAATATGATATAAAAGGCCAACAATGAAGAATGAATGTAAGATAAAAAGCCAACAATGAAGAGTAATTGTAATATAAAAAGCCAACAATGAAGAGTGAATGTAATATAAAAAGCCAACAATCAACATATATAGTCACGACCGTCTTTCCACCGTCAATCAATTCCTCAATTCCTCATGTCACGGATGCGCGCGCATCATCATTAGTATAATATAAAAAGCCAACAATGAAGAATGAATGTAAGATAAAAAGCCAACAATGAAGAGTAAATATGATATAAAAAGCTAACAATGAAGAATGAATGTAAGATAAAAAGCCAACAATAAAGAGTAAATGTAATATAAAAAGCCAACAATGAAGAATAAATGTAAGATAAAAAGCCAACAATGAAGAGTAAATATAATATAAAAAGCCAACAATGAAGATTAAATGTAAGATAAAAAGCCAACAATGAAGAGTAAATATAATATAAAAAGCCAACAATGAAGTGTTTTAATGCTTGGTATTTAAGATTTAGAATACATTTATAATTTAAATATTTTTATTCAATTAAGATTATAATTACACAAGCATAACATTTAAATATATATCCTGCCTAACAACTCTCTATACTAACTATCTAACATTAAGCGATCTATTTACATTTTGTTTTGGTCACTGGTCCAACACTTTTATTTTCACAGACCAAATCACAAGATTAATTCACAGATGAAAAATATGCAAAATAACTAAACAAATATATACATCAATTTGATATTTATTTAAAACAAATGAATAACTATATACATCAATTTAATATTTATTTAAAACAAATGAACAACTATATACATCAATTCCCCCTTCTTAGGCTTGGCCCCCCTTATTTATTTATTTACTCTCCATATCTCTGCGGACATCTGCGCTCCCTCTGAGGATACCTGGGGGTTGTAATACTTTTCTCCTCCGATATTGGAGTTGGCACACGTTCAGTATCATACATATTAGTGGGTTGTGATTTACCAGGCAACATTTTTCTAATGTAGTTTTGATGAACCTTTTTTATACTGTCACCTTGTTTTATTAAATAAACATTCCTTCCTAATATTTTAATTATCTTTCCTGTATACCAAGAGGGATGCCCATTAGTAATCCACCTAAACTTCACAGTCTCATCCACTTTAAATTTACTGTTAACATATTGACTATTGAATTTGGAGGCTTTTACTTCTTCTTTTGATAACACCGAAAGTCTTGATCTGATCTTTCTTCCAAGAAACAGTTCCGCAGGTGATGTCCCTTTCCTAATATTTACATCGGTCCTTATAAAGAACAAAGCCCTGGACAGAGCCAAATTTAGTTCCACCTGCTCATTTTCATATAATTGCTTTTTTAGCAATTTCTTTACCTCTCTTACAGAGACTTCTGCCTGTCCATTCGATTGTGGGTGATATGGGGGAGATGTCACATGGGATATGCCATTCTTAGACAAAAAATCACCAAAGTCACTACTAAAGAAAGGAGGACCATTATCAGAAACCACTACTTGTGGAAATCCGTAGTGAGCAATACAATTTCTCATAAAATTTATACAAAAATATGCACTGGTAGATGGTACTTCAGAAACTTCTACCCATGAAGAAAATGAATCTACTGCTAGTAAAAACAGTTTGTTTTTGAAATTGAAATAGTCCATGTGAACCCTCCTCCATGGTCCTGCATATTTAGGCCAACTCTCAGTCCTTTGAGGAGGCAAACTTTCATTAGAAAGACAAGTTCTGCAATTTTTTGTAATTATTTCTATTGAAGAGTCCATGCCGGGCCACCAAATAGATGAACGTGCCATCATTTTCATTTTATTAGTTCCTGCATGGCTCTCATGTAAAATTTGAAGTACCCTTTCATGTAGACTTTTTGGGATAACCATCCTATTCTCCAGAAAAATACATTCTTGGAGAATGGTAAAGTCATCAATCCTTTTTAAATAAGGAATGAGATCATCATTGGGACTTGATGGTAACTCCCCTGTCTCAATAATTTTATACAATTTGAATAAAGTCCTGTCTAATTGTATTTCATGAGCCACAAGAACATGGTCAATGATGGAGGTATTTAAGAGTAAAATTTCACAACTCCCATCATTATATTCCAAATTATCCTCTTGACACTCTGGGAATCTAGAAAGGAAATCTGGAATAATATTATCCTTTCCTTTTTTATACTTAATTTCAAAACTATAATTTGAAAGAGTTAGAGCCCATCTGTGAAGTCTATTTGCAATGAGTGGAGGCAAATTTGTTTTATCTCCAAAAATAGTTATTAAGGGCTTGTGATCCGTATAAATGGTAAATTTCCTACCAAAAAGGTAATTTTTTAATTTATTTACTGCAAAGACAATTGCAAGTCCTTCTCTTTCAACTTGAGAATATTTTCTTTCATGAACATTTAACGTTCTGGAAATAAAACACACAGGCCTTTCCTCCCCATCCTTCAAATGTGAAAGGGTTGCTCCTATTCCCACCTGACTTGCATCACAAGAGAGAATCAAAGGCAAATTTAGGGAATAATGTGATAAACATGTGGTCTCATCTAATGCATTTTTACAGGAATTGAAGGATCTATCTGTCCCAGCATTCCAAGACCATTTAACATTCTTTTTTAATAGGTTGTATAAAGGATGTGCTAAATCTGAAAGATTTGGCAAAAATTTACTATAAAATGCCAAAAATCCAAGGAAGCTTTTTAATTCAGTTATATTCTTAGGAACTGGACAATTCTTTATGCAAGCTAGCTTGTCTTTCAAGGGGTATATACCTAATTCATTAATTTTATGTCCAAGATATTCAATCTCATTTTTAACAAACAAGCACTTATTTTTATTTATTGTAAAATTATTTTCTTTAAGAATATTAAGTGTTCTCTTAAGAATATCTAAATGGCTTTCCAAATCCTCTGATGCAATAAGAATGTCATCAAAATAAATGTAAACATCCCTGATTCCCGAGAAGAAGGATTCCATTGTCTTCTGAAATATTTCAGAAGCAGTCTTTATACCAAAGGCCAAACGATTATATTTATATAAACCTTTGTGAGTGGAGACAACCAAATACTTTTTTGAAATATCATCCATCTCAATTTGATGGTAAGCCTTTGACAAATCTAATTTAGTAAATAATTTCTTTCCTTGAAAATTACTCAAGACTGAATCTATGTTAGGAATAGGATATTTGACATCCTCTAAGTAAGGATTTAAACTCTTTTTAAAATCAGCGCAAAGTCTAATTTGGCCATTTGGTTTTGCAACACAAACGAGTGGTGAAGCACAATCACTTTTATCTATTGGAGACAAAATATTTAAATCAACCAATTTGTCAATTTCATTTTCCACAAGTTGTTTTAATGCAAAAGGAACTTGCCTGAATTTGTAAAATTTTGGGACAAAGTCAGCCTTCACATCAAGATGGCATTTGATACCTTTAATAGGGTCAGATTTGCATTCAAAAATGGACCCATAATCATTTAAAAGTGAATCTATACTAAAAGAGTCCAATTTATGCAAATAATTGAATGAGATATTGAAAAGATTAAGGAAATCTCTTCCTAAGAGAAATTTAGAACAATTTAAATTAGTTATTAGTATTTCAATGGTTCTAGAAACATTTCTTAATTTTATATCAAATTTAGCCTTTCCCAAAATAGGTATTTTAGAGCCACTATAGCCGGTCAAGACTGTATTACATTTATTTAATTTAACATTTTTGAAATATTTAAAGTACTCATATTTAGTTAATGTAGTAATGGCTGCTCCAGTATCAATTTCAGCCAACAATTTTATATTATTTACATATACTGTTTCAGTCAAAGGAGGATGTAAATTTATATTATTCAATGATAAATTATTTTGAGATCCCGAAGGATTATTATCATTAGCATGCTTTTTAAATTTATTAAAAGTATTTCTAGGATTTCTGGGCAATTTACGGGCAGAACTATCTTTTTTATAACATATAGTAGAAATATGCCCTACTCTACCACAAACTCTACAATTAGCTGATTTAAAAAAACAATTATAGTGTAGATGGTTGTTCTTACCACAGTGTTTGCAGGGATTATTGATGGCATGAAGATGCTGTGGGGACAGATGGGCATCTTCATGAAGAATGAATGTAAGATAAAAAGCCAACAATGAAGAGTAAATATGATATAAAAAGCCAACAATGAAGAATGAATGTAAGATAAAAAGCCAACAATGAAGAGTAAATGTAATATAAAAAGCCAACAATGAAGAATAAATGTAAGATAAAAAGCCAACAATGAAGAGTAAATATAATATAAAAAGCCAACAATGAAGAGTGAATGTAAGATAAAGAGCCAACAATGAAGAGTAAATGTAATATAAAAAGCCAACAATGAAGAATGAATGTAAGATAAAAAGCCAACAATGAAGAGTGAATGTAATATAAAAAGCCAACAATGAAGAATGAATGTAAGATATAAAGCCAACAATGAAGAGTGAATGTAAGATAAAAAGCCAACAATGAATAGTAAATGTAATATAAAAAGCCAACAATGAAGAATGAATGTAAGATAAAAAGCCAACAATGAAGAGTAAATATAATATAAAAAGCCAACAATGAAGAGTGAATGTAAGATAAAAAGCCAACAATGAAGTGTAAATGTAATATAAAAAGCCAACAGAGTGAATGTAAGATAAAAACCCAACAATGAAGAGTGAATGTAATATGAAAAGCCAACCTTGAAGAATGAATGTAAGATAAAAAGCCAACAATGAAGAGTAAATATAATATAAAAAGCCAACAATGAAGAGTGAATGTAAGATAAAAAGCCAACAATGAAGAGTAAATGTAATATAAAAACCAACAGAGTGAATGTAAGATAAAAAGCCAACAATGAAGAGTAAATATAATATAAAAAGCCAACAATGAAGAGTAAATCTCTATATATATAAAAATGAATGTTTGTCTGTTTGTATGTTTGTTTGTATGTCCGGTATACAAATTCGCAGTAGTTCACTAATTCAAACCAAAATTTCCATACATAGGTAAAAAATACGGGGAAGATGATAGGCTATTTAAAAATATATATAAATCAATTATTAAAACTATATATTTTTAGTCAGAAAATGATGATGACGATATTGCTGTATCATGTTTGATTATCAGATACAAAATTATATCGGGAAAAATTCCAAAAAGCAGAGACCACGGGTGAAACCGGTTCATTATTTTGTACGCAGGAACAAAATTCTAACAGAAAAACATTCATTCGAGCAGAAAACAAAAGCCAGATCATCTTTCTATAAAAATATCGCTTCTCAGACACAAAGTTTGCAGGGGACGTTTCACAAGTGTGACATCCACGGCGCCAATTTATAATTGTAACGAATAGTATTTGAATAAAAACATTTAATCGGGTAAAACACCGCGTTGCCCGGGTCATTCGTCATTAATATATAGTCACGACCGTCTTTCCTCAATTCCTCTTCGCTGTCACGGATGCGCGCGCATCATCATTATAATTATTATCTTCTATAGAAGCTTCTATCTTTATAATTATGTATATTTACAAAAAGTCAATTCGCTCGCGCCTCTAGCGGTGAAAATGAGGGGTAATACCAGCTGACCTAATGTACATGTAAAGTTTGGAGCGGGACGTTTCACAAGAGTGACATCCACGGCTCCAATTTATAATTGTAACAAATAGTATTTGAATAAAAACATTCAATCGGGTAAAACACGGGCGTTGCCCGGGTCATTCGTGAAGAATGAATGTAAGATAAAAAGCCAACAATGAAGAATGAATGTAAGTTAAAAAGCCAACAATGAATAGTAAATGTAATATAAAAAGACAACAATTAAGAATGAATGTTAGATAAAAAGCCAACAATGAAGAGTAAATATAATATAAAAAGCCAACAATGAAGAATGAATGTAAGATAAAAAGCCAACAATGAAGAGTAAATATAATATAAAAAGCCAACAATGAAGAGTGAATGTAAGATAAAAAGCCAACAATGAAGAGTGAATGTAATATAAAAAGCAAACAATGAAGAATGAATGTAAGATAAAAAGCCAACAATGAAGAATGAATGTAAGATAAAAAGCCAACAATGAAGAGTGAATGTAAGATAAAAAGCCAACAATGAATAGTAAATGTAATATAAAAAGCCAACAATGAAGAATGAATGTAAGATAAAAAGCCAACAATGAAGAGTAAATATAATATAAAAAGCCAACCATGAAGAATGAATTTAAAATAAAAAGCCAACAATGAAGAGTAAATATAATATAAAAAGCCAACAATGAAGAGTGAATGTAAGATAAAAAGCCAACAATGAAGAGTAAATGTAATATAAAAAGTCAACAGAGAGAATGTAAGATAAAAAGCCAACAATGAAGAGTAAATGTAATATAAAAAGCCAACAATGAAGAATGAATGTAGGATAAAAAGCCAACAATGAATAGTAAATGTAATATAAAAAGCCAACAATGAAGAATGAATGTAAGATAAAAAGCCAACAATGAATAGTAAATATAATATAAAAAGCCAACAATGAAGAGTGAATGTAAGATAAAAAGCCAACAATGAGGAGTAAATGTAATATAAAAAGTGAACAGAGAGAATGTAAGATAAAAAGCCAACAATGAAGAGTGAATGTAATATAAAAAGCCAACAATGAAGAATGAATGTAAGATAAAAAGCCAACAATGAAGAATGAATGTAAGATAAAAAGCCAACAATGAATAGTAAATGTAATATAAAAAGCCAACAATGAAGAATGAATGTAAGATAAAAAGCCAACAATGAAGAGTAAATATAATATAAAAAGCCAACAATGAAGAATGAATGTAAGATAAAAAGCCAACATTGAAGAGTAAATATAATATAAAAGCCAACAATGAAGAGTGAATGTAAGATAAAAAGACAACAATGAAGAGTGAATGTAAGATAAAAAGCCAACAATGAAGAGTAAATGTAATATAAAAAGCCAACAATGAAGAATGAATGTAAGATAAAAAGCCAACAATGAAGAGTAAATGTAATATAAAAAGCCAACAGAGTGAATGTAAGATAAAAACCCAACAATGAAGAGTGAATGTAATATGAAAAGCCAACCTTGAAGAATGAATGTAAGATAAAAAGCCAACAATGAAGAGTAAATATAATATAAAAAGCCAACAATGAAGAGTGAATGTAAGATAAAAAGCCAACAATGAAGAGTAAATGTAATATAAAAAGCCAACAGAGTGAATGTAAGATAAAAAGCCAACAATGAAGAGTAAATATAATATAAAAAGCCAACAATGAAGAGTAAATCTCTATATATATAAAAATGAATGTTTGTCTGTTTGTATGTTTGTTTGTATGTCCGGTATACAAATTCGCAGTAGTTCACTAATTCAAACCAAAATTTCCATACATAGGTAAAAAATACGGGGAAGACGATAGGCTATTTAAAAATATATATAAATCAATTATTAAAACTATATATTTTTAGTCAGAAAATGATGATGACGATATTGCTGTATCATGTTTGATTATCAGATACAAAATTATATCGGGAAAAATTCCAAAAAGCAGAGACCACGGGTGAAACCAGTTCATTATTTTGTACGCAGGAACAAAATTCTAACAGAAAAGCATTCATTCGAGCAGAAAATAAAAGCCAGATCATCTTTCTATAAAATATATCGCTTCTCAGACACAAAGTTTGCAGCGGGACGTTTCACAAGTGTGACATCCACGGCGCCAATTTATAATTGTAGCGAATAGTATTTGAATAAAAACATTTAATCGGGTAAAACACCGCGTTGCCCAGGTCATTCGTCATTAATATATAGTCACGACCGTCTTTCCTCAATTCCTCATCGCTGTCACGGATGCGCGCGCATCATCATTATAATTATTATCTTCTATAGAAGCTTCTATCTTTATAATTATGTATATTTACAAAAAGTCAATTCGCTCGCGCCTCTAGCGGTGATAATGAGGGGTAATACCAGCTGACCTAATGTACATGTAAAGTTTGGAGCGGGACGTTTCACAAGAGTGACATCCACGGCTCCAATTTATAATTGTAACAAATAGTATTTGAATAAAAACATTCAATCGGGTAAAACACGGGCGTTGCCCGGGTCATTCGTGAAGAATGAATGTAAGATAAAAAGCCAACAATGAAGAATGAATGTAGGTTAAAAAGCCAACAATGAATAGTAAATGTAATATGAAAAGACAACAATTAAGAATGAATGTAAGATAAAAAGCCAACAATGAAGAGTAAATATAATATAAAAAGCCAACAATGAAGAATGAATGTAAGATAAAAAGCCAACAATGAAGAGTAAATATAATATAAAAAGCCAACAATGAAGAGTGAATGTAAGATAAAAAGCCAACAATGAAGAGTGAATGTAATATAAAAAGCCAACAATGAAGAATGAATGTAAGATAAAAAGCCAACAATGAAGAGTGAATGTAATATAAAAAGCCAACAATGAAGAATGAATGTAAGATAAAAAGCAAACAATGAAGAGTGAATTTAAGATAAAAAGCCAACAATGAATAGTAAATGTAATATAAAAAGCCAACAATGAAGAATGAATGTAAGATAAAAAGCCAATAATCAAGAGTAAATATAATATAAAAGCCAACAAAGAAGAATGAATGTAAGATAAAAAGCCAACAATGAAGAGTAAATATAATATAAAAAGCCAACAATGAAGAGTGAATGTAAGATAAAAAGACAACAATGAAGAGTGAATGTAAGATAAAAAGCCAACAATGAAGAGTAAATGTAATAGAAAAAGCCAACAATGAAGAATGAATGTAAGATAAAAAGCCAACAATGAAAAGAAAATATAATATAAAAAGCCAACAATGAAGAGTGAATGTAAGATAAAAAGCCAACAATGAAGAGTAAATGTAATATAAAAAGCCAACAGAGTGAATGTAAGATAAAAAGCCAACAATGAAGAGTGAATGTAATATGAAAAGCCAACCTTGAAGAATGAATGTAAGATAAAAAGCCAACAATGAAGAATAAATATAATATAAAAAGCCAACAATGAAGAGTGAATGTAAGATAAAAAGCCAACAATGAAGAGTAAATGTAATATAAAAAGCCAACAGAGTGAATGTAAGATAAAAAGCCAACAATGAAGAGTAAATATAATATAAAAAGCCAACAATGAAGAGTAAATCTCTCTATATATAAAAATGAATGTTTGTCTGTTTGTATGTTTGTTTGTATGTCCGGTATACAAATTCGCAGTAGTTCACTAATTCAAACCAAAATTTCCATACATAGGTAAAAAATACGGGGAAGACGATAGGCTATTTAAAAATATATATAAATCAATTATTAAAACTATATATTTTTAGTCAGAAAATGATGATGACGATATTGCTGTATCATGTTTGATTATCAGATACAAAATTATATCGGGAAAAATTCCAAAAAGCAGAGACCACGGGTGAAACCAGTTCATTATTTTGTACGCAGGAACAAAATTCTAACAGAAAAACATTCATTCGAGCAGAAAACAAAAGCCACATCATCTTTCTATAAAAATATCGCTTCTCAGACACAAAGTTTGCAGCGGGACGTTTCACAAGTGTGACATCCACGGCGCCAATTTATAATTGTAATGAATAGTATTTGAATAAAACAATTAATCGGGTAAAACACCGCGTTGCCCGGGTCATTCGTCATTAATATATAGTCACGACCGTCTTTCCTCAATTCCTCATCGCTGTCACGGATGCGCGCGCATCATCATTATAATTATTATCTTCTATAGAAGCTTCTATCTTTATAATTATGTATATTTACAAAAAGTCAATTCGCTCGCGCCTCTAGCGGGGAAAATGAGGGGTAATACCAGCTGACCTAATGTACATGTAAAGTTTGGAGCGGGACGTTTCACAAGAGTGACATCAACGGCTCCAATTTATAATTGTAACAAATAGTATTTGAATAAAAACATCAATCGGGTAAAACACGGGCGTTGCTCGGGTCATTCGTGAAGAATGAATGTAAGATAAAAAGCCAACAATGAAGAATGAATGTAAGTTAAAAAGCCAACAATGAATAGAAAATGTAATATAAAAAGACAACAATTAAGAATGAATGTAAGATAAAAAGCCAACAATGAAGAGTAAATATAATATAAAAAGCCAACAATGAAGAATGAATGTAAGATAAAAAGCCAACAATGAAGAGTAAATATAATATAAAAAGCCAACAATGAAGAGTGAATGTAAGATAAAAAAGCCAACAATGAAGAGTGAATGTAATATAAAAAGCCAACAATGAAGAATGAATGTAAGATAAAAAGCCAACAATGAAGAATGAATGTAAGATAAAAAGCCAACAATGAATAGTAAATGTAATATAAAAAGCCAACAATGAAGAATGAATGTAAGATAAAAAGCCAACAATGAAGAGTAAATGTAATATAAAAAGTCAACAGAGTGAATGTAAGATAAAAAGCCAACAATGAAGAGTGAATGTAATATAAAAAGCCAACAATGAAGAATGAATGTAAGATAAAAAGCCAACAATGAAGAGTGAATGTAATATAAAAACCCAACAATGAAGAATGAATGTAAGATAAAATGCCAACAATGAAGAGTGAATGTAATATAAAAAGCCAACAATGAAGAGTGAATGTAAGATAAAAAGCCAACAATGAATAGTAAATGTAATATAAAAAGCCAACAATGAAGAATGAATGTAAGATAAAAAGCCAACAATGAAGAGTAAATATAATATAAAAAGTCAACAATGAAGAATGAATGTAAGATAAAAAGCCAACAATGAAGAGTAAATATAATATAAAAAGCCAACAATGAAGAGTGAATGTAAGATAAAAAGACAACAATGAAGAGTGAATGTAAGATAAAAAGCCAACAATGAAGAGTAAATGTAATATAAAAAGCCAACAATGAAGAATGAATGTAAGATAAAAAGCCAACAATGAAGAGTAAATGTAATATAAAAAGCCAACAGAGTGAATGTAAGATAAAAACCCAACAATGAAGAGTGAATGTAATATGAAAAGCCAACCTTGAAGAATGAATGTAAGATAAAAAGCCAACAATGAAGAGTAAATATAATATAAAAAGCCAACAATGAAGAGTGAATGTAAGATAAAAAGCCAACAATGAAGAGTAAATGTAATATAAAAAGCCAACAGAGTGAATGTAAGATGAAAAGCCAACAATGAAGAGTAAATATAATATAAAAAGCCAACAATGAAGAGTAAATCTCTATTTATATAAAAATGAATGTTTGTCTGTTTGTATGTTTGTTTGTATGTCCGGTATACAAATTCGCAGTAGTTCACTAATTCAAACCAAAATTTCCATACATAGGTAAAAAATACGGGGAAGACGATAGGCTATTTAAAAATATATATAAATCAATTATTAAAACTATATATTTTTAATCAGAAAATGATGATGACGATATTGCTGTATCATGTTTGATTATCAGATACAAAATTATATCGGGAAAAATTCCAAAAAGCAGAGACCACGGGTGAAACCAGTTCATTATTTTGTACGCAGGAACAAAATTCTAACAGAAAAACATTCATTCGAGCAGAAAACAAAAGCCAGATCATCTTTCTATAAAAATATCGCTTCTCAGACACAAAGTTTGCAGCGGGACGTTTCACAATTGTGACATCCACGGCGCCAATTTATAATTGTAGCGAATAGTATTTGAATAAAAACATTTAATCGGGTAAAACACCGCGTTGCCCGGGTCATTCGTCATTAATATATAGTCACGACCGTCTTTCCTCAATTCCTCATCGCTGTCACGGATGCGCGCGCATCATCATTATAATTATTATCTTCTATAGAAGCTTCTATCTTTATAATTATGTATATTTACAAAAAGTCAATTCGCTCGCGCCTCTAGCGGTGAAAATGAGGGGTAATACCAGCTGACCTAATGTACATGTAAAGTTTGGAGCGGGACGTTTCACAAGAGTGACATCCACGGCTCCAATTTATAATTGTAACAAATAGTATTTGAATAAAAACATTCAATCGGGTAAAACACGGGCGTTGCCCGGGTCATTCGTGAAGAATGAATGTAAGATAAAAAGCCAACAATGAAGAATGAATGTAAGTTAAAAAGCCAACAATGAATAGTAAATGTAATATAAAAAGCCAACAATGAAGAGTGAATGTAAGATAAAAAGCCAACAATGAAGAGTAAATATAATATAAAAAGCCAACAATGAAGAATGAATGTAAGATAAAAAGCCAACAATGAAGAGTAAATATAATATAAAAAGCCAACAATGAAGAGTGAATGTAAGATAAAAAGCCAACAATGAAGAGTGAATGTAATATAAAAAGCCAACAATGAAGAATGAATGTAAGATAAAATGCCAACAATGAAGAATGAATGTAAGATAAAAAGCCAACAATGAAGAGTGAATGTAAGATAAAAAGCCAACAATGAATAGTAAATGTAATATAAAAAGCCAACAATGAAGAATGAATGTAAGATAAAAAGCCAACAATGAAGAGTAAATATAATATAAAAAGCCAACAATGAAGAATGAATTTAAGATAAAAAGCCAACAATGAAGAGTAAATATAATATAAAAGCCAACAATGAAGAGTGAATGTAAGATAAAAAGCCAACAATGAAGAGTAAATGTAATATAAAAAGTCAACAGAGTGAATGTAAGATAAAAAGCCAACAATGAAGAGTGAATGTAATATAAAAAGCCAACAATGAAGAATGAATGTAAGATAAAAAGCCAACATTGAAGAGTGAATGTAATATAAAAACCCAACAATGAAGAATGAATGTAAGATAAAATGCCAACAATGAAGAGTGAATGTAATATAAAAAGCCAACAATGAAGAGTGAATGTAAGATAAAAAGCCAACAATGAATAGTAAATGTAATATAAAAAGCCAACAATGAAGAGTGAATGTAAGATAAAAAGCCAACAATGAAGAGTAAATGTAATATAAAAAGTCAACAGAGTGAATGTAAGATAAAAAGCCAACAATGAAGAGTAAATGTAATATAAAAACCCAACAATGAAGAATGAATGTAAGATAAAATGCCAACAATGAAGAGTGAATGTAATATAAAAAGCCAACAATGAAGAGTGAATGTAAGATAAAAAGCCAACAATGAATAGTAAATGTAATATAAAAAGCCAACAATGAAGAATGAATGTAAGATAAAAAGCCAACAATGAAGAGTAAATATAATAATAAAAGAAAACAAGACCTAATCCAAATAATTTATTTATGTGTGACGTTTCGGCAACAACATTGTCACCATCATCAGAGACAAAAGAATAAAATTCATTTTATTCTTTTGTCTGATGATGGTGACAATGTTGTTGCCGAAACGTCACACATAAATAAATTATTTGAATTAGGTCTTGTTTTCTTTTATTATAATCTATAATCCAAATTGTGCTTTATCATTAGTAAATATAATATAAAAAGCCAACAATGAAGAATGAATGTAAGATAAAAAGCCAACAATGAAGAGTAAATATAATATAAAAAGCCAACAATGAAGAGTGAATGTAAGATAAAAAGACAACAATGAAGAGTGAATGTAAGATAAAAAGCCAACAATGAAGAGTAAATGTAATATAAAAAGCAACAATGAAGAATGAATGTAAGATGAAAGCCAACAATGAAGAGTAAATGTAATATAAAAAGCCAACAGAGTGAATGTAAGATAAAAACCCAACAATGAAGAGTGAATGTAATATGAAAAGCCAACCTTGAAGAATGAATGTAAGATAAAAAGCCAACAATGAAGAGTAAATATAATATAAAAAGCCAACAATGAAGAGTGAATGTAAGATAAAAAGCCAACAATGAAGAGTAAATGTAATATAAAAAGCCAACAGAGTGAATGTAAGATAAAAAGCCAACAATGAAGAGTAAATATAATATAAAAAGCCAACAATGAAGAGTAAATCTCTATATATATAAAAATGAATGTTTGTCTGTTTATATGTTTGTTTGTATGTCCGGTATACAAATTCGCAGTAGTTCACTAATTATTAAAATAAAAACATAAATCCTCCAAGGAAAAGATTCTTTTAAAAATATTTTTATTAAAAAATATCTCGAGCTTTCGGGCAAGTAAGCCCTTCTACGGGAGAAACTATTTTACATCGTTAATACGCCGCAATAAAATAATAATTAAACTTAAATACAGTCCTTTTGTTGTTTACATTTGCTTTGAGGCATAATCAACGCGGGCTTCTATTGCGCGTGATTCACTTGGAGGTTATGGGGTGGGCTCAGGAAATATAATGTTATAAACTTCCGGGATATCTATTCTTCTGTTAATACTATTGTGCTTTCTGGATATGATGGATTCTATTATTAGTCTCTGTAGTCTATTGGGGATGTTGGAGTAATGGGTCTTTGGTTCTGATAGGGAGAAGGAATGGCCTGTTTCTCTTATATGTTGGTATACTAAAGATCTACTGTCTTGGTTGTCGATATTTCGTTTATGTTCTGATATTCTTATATTTAAATGTCTGCCAGTTTCGCCAACATATTTGGTTTTTCATTCGTTGCATTCTATGGAATATATGGCATTCTTAATATTGGAAGGATAATCAACGGTATTGTTCTTTGTTATGGGGTTTCTTAGTAACGAATTTAAATTAGGTGAGTTGCTGAAAAATGTTTTGATCCCAAATTTCTTCAGATGACAGGCTATAGAAACAGATACTGGTGAATAAGGAATACTGCTAATAGATTTATAGATTGGGGAATTCCGAATTTCAGAGGGGCTATAGAAATTTCTTAGAATAAACGATAAAGGATATTGACAAGTCTTCAGATTTCTTAATATATTCTGAGTTTCTTCTGTTTTAAAGGTTTGAAGTGAGCAGTGGCTATGGATACGTTTAGTTAAGGTCTTTACGGTATTGATTTTATGGCTGAGAGGGCAGTAGGAGGAAAAACGGATATAGTCGGGGTTGAAGGATGGCTTATAATAAACAGTTGTTTGGAATTGATTCTGTATGCGAAAAATTGTTATATCTAGAAAAGGCAGGCTATTGTTTGTTTCTTTTTCAAATGTGAAATTTAGGTTAGGATGGTAACTGTTGAGTCTTTCTAGAATGATCTTGGTTTGATTTTTGGGGCATATACAGAATATGTCGTCAATATATCGACGCCATAAAATTATATCTGACGGGAATAGGGAGGTTATCCATTTGTCTATGCGACGCATGACAATTTCGGCGACTGAGGTTGAAAGAGAGCTCCCCATGGGAGAACCTTTAATCTGTTCGTAAGTTTTGCAATCGTATGTTAGGATATTTGTTTCGAGGCATAGGGCTATAAGTTTAGTTACTTTCCTGACAGTGATCTGATCAACCTGATTTTCTTTCAAGAATTCTTCGGTGCTGCTTAGTATCAGCTGGTGTGGGAGACTTGGGTAAAGGGATTCTACGTCGAATGAGATCATGATCTTGTTTGGTTGGGGTTGGTGCTTGAGTATTTCTTCTATGAAGGTGGTGGTGTTGGAAATGGAGAACGGGGAGTTTTGCTGCTTGATTATGGGTTTGAGAAAAGTTGAGATGAACTTGGAGAGAGGTGCTGTTGGGGAATGGTAAAAAGCCACTATGGGTCTTAAGGGGACATTTTGTTTATGTATTTTAGGCAGGCCATATATGAAGGCATCGGTTTGCATATTAGACAAGAAGTCTTTCAATTCTTCATTCGAAATATAACGTTCTTTATGCATTTTTCTGAGTTCTTTTTTGAAAGAAGAGTATGTTCGGATTTTTTCTTCTGTGGAAATGTGTTTGAAGGTAGTTTGATCTTCAAGGATGCTCAGCATTTTACTATGGTAATCAGTTTTGTCCAGAATCACTGTTTGACCGCCTTTATCTGATTGGGTGATGATTATTTCTTTTTTGTTTCTTAATTCTTTAATCAGTCGGTTCTCATGAGGGTTGCTTGGGGGAAGGGTTACTGGTACACTTAGAAGATTAGTTACATGATGTCTAATGATATTCTTTTCTTGGTGGTTAAGTTTTGATATGGCTGCTTCGACTCCACTTACTATTCTGATGGGATCTGGTTTTTGCATATTCCTGAATTTCATACCTTTGGATAAAAAAGCTAATTCTTTTTAGGTTAGAGTAGCTTTTGACAGGTTGACTATTTTATTGAGGTTTTTGTTTCTATTTAGATTTGGATTATTAAATTTCAGTGACCAATATTCCAGTTTTTTACTATGTCTTCTCTCTATTTCTGTTCTTAATTTCGTGATTTCAGAAGTGGTTCGGACTATTAGTTCGTACATTTGTTTTTCTGGTACAATACGGGAAGTGATGCATAAGAGTTCTTTGATTGTTTTCGATAACAATCGAATGTTGGAATAACAGCCCTGTGTTCTTGTCCTCAACAACCTATATTGAGTTTCCTTTATTACTTTAGCTGAGAAAGGGTTTTTGACAGGATCTTTTATTCTTAAGGATGGGGGGACAAAGTTCACCTCTTCACAGAAACGATTGAAACCCAGATGACATCTCCACTTGGCTAGTTGCAATGATTTTTTGTGAATCTGGTTTAAATAAAAATTGATTTGATATGGCGATAAATTCATGACTTAACTTGAGTTCACAATTCGATAAAAATAATCCCTTGAATCAATATTAAAATAAAAACATAAATCCTCCAGGGAAAATATTCTTTTAAAAATATTTTTATTAAAAAATATCTCGAGCTTTCGGGCAAGTAAGCCCTTCTACGGGAGAAACTATTTTACATCGTTAATACGCCGCAATAAAATAATAATTAAACTTAAATACAGTCCTTTTGTTGTTTACATTTGCTTTGAGGCATAATCAACGCGGGCTTCTATTGCGCGTGATTCACTTGGAGGTTATGGGGTGGGCTCAGGAAATATAATGTTATAAACTTCCGGGATATCTATTCTTCTGTTAATACTATTGTGCTTTCTGGATATGATGGATTCTATTATTAGTCTCTGTAGTCTATTGGGGATGTTGGAGTAATGGGTCTTTGGTTCTGATAGGGAAAAGGAATGGCCTGTTTCTCTTATATGTTGGTATACTAAAGATCTACTGTCTTGGTTGTCGATATTTCGTTTATGTTCTGATATTCTTATATTTAAATGTCTGCCAGTTTCGCCAACATATTTGGTTTTGCATTCGTTGCATTCTATGGAATATATGGCATTCTTAATATTTAAAATAATCTTTTCCCTGGAGGATTTATGTTTTTATTTTAATATTGATTCAAAGGATTATTTTTATCGAATTGTGAACTCAAGTTAAGTCATGAATTTATCGCCATATCAAATCAATTTTTATTTAAACCAGATTCACAAAAAATCATTGCAACTAGCCAAGTGGAGATGTCATCTGGGTTTCAATCGTTTCTGTGAAGAGGTGAACTTTGTCCCCCCATCCTTAAGAATAAAAGATCCTGTCAAAAACCCTTTCTCAGCTAAAGTAATAAAGGAAACTCAATATAGGTTGTTGAGGACAAGAACACAGGGCTGTTATTCCAACATTCGATTGTTATCGAAAACAATCAAAGAACTCTTATGCATCACTTCCCGTATTGTACCAGAAAAACAAATGTACGAACTAATAGTCCGAACCACTTCTGAAATCACGAAATTAAGAACAGAAATAGAGAGAAGACATAGTAAAAAACTGGAATATTGGTCACTGAAATTTAATAATCCAAATCTAAATAGAAACAAAAACCTCAATAAAATAGTCAACCTGTCAAAAGCTACTCTAACCTAAAAAGAATTAGCTTTTTTATCCAAAGGTATGAAATTCAGGAATATGCAAAAACCAGATCCCATCAGAATAGTAAGTGGAGTCGAAGCAGCCATATCAAAACTTAACCACCAAGAAAAGAATATCATTAGACATCATGTAACTAATCTTCTAAGTGTACCAGTAACCCTTCCCCCAAGCAACCCTCATGAGAACCGACTGATTAAAGAATTAAGAAACAAAAAAGAAATAATCATCACCCAATCAGATAAAGGCGGTCAAACAGTGATTCTGGACAAAACTGATTACCATAGTAAAATGCTGAGCATCCTTGAAGATCAAACTACCTTCAAACACATTTCCACAGAAGAAAAAATCCGAACATACTCTTCTTTCAAAAAAGAACTCAGAAAAATGCATAAAGAACGTTATATTTCGAATGAAGAATTGAAAGACTTCTTGTCTAATATGCAAACCGATGCCTTCATATATGGCCTGCCTAAAATACATAAACAAAATGTCCCCTTAAGACCCATAGTGGCTTTTTACCATTCCCCAACAGCACCTCTCTCCAAGTTCATCTCAACTTTTCTCAAACCCATAATCAAGCAGCAAAACTCCCCGTTCTCCATTTCCAACACCACCACCTTCATAGAAGAAATACTCAAGCACCAACCCCAACCAAACAAGATCATGATCTCATTCGACGTAGAATCCCTTTACCCAAGTCTCCCACACCAGCTGATACTAAGCAGCACCGAAGAATTCTTGAAAGAAAATCAGGTTGATCAGATCACTGTCAGGAAAGTAACTAAACTTATAGCCCTATGCCTCGAAACAAATATCCTAACATACGATTGCAAAACTTACGAACAGATTAAAGGTTCTCCCATGGGGAGCTCTCTTTCAACCTCAGTCGCCGAAATTGTCATGCGTCGCATAGACAAATGGATAACCTCCCTATTCCCGTCAGATATAATTTTATGGCGTCGATATATTGACGACATATTCTGTATATGCCCCGAAAATCAAACCAAGATCATTCTAGAAAGACTCAACAGTTACCATCCTAACCTAAATTTCACATTTGAAAAAGAAACAAACAATAGCCTGCCTTTTCTAGATATAACAATTTTTCGCATACAGAATCAATTCCAAACAACTGTTTATTATAAGCCATCCTTCAACCCCGACTATATCTGTTTTTCCTCCTACTGCCCTCTCAGCCATAAAATCAATACCGTAAAGACCTTAACTAAACGTATCCATAGCCACTGCTCACTTCAAACCTTTAAAACAGAAGAAACTCAGAATATATTAAGAAATCTGAAGACTTGTCAATATCCTTTATCGTTTATTCTAAGACATTTCTATAGCCCCTCTGAAATTCGGAATTCCCCAATCTATAAATCTATTAGCAGTATTCCTTATTCACCAGTATCTGTTTCTCTAGCCCGTCATCTGAAGAAATTTGGGATCAAAACATTTTTCAGCAACTCACCTAATTTAAATTCGTTACTAAGAAACCCCATAACAAAGAACAATACCGTTGATTATCCTTCCAATATTAAGAATGCCATATATTCCATAGAATGCAACGAATGCAAAACCAAATATGTTGGCGAAACTGGCAGACATTTAAATATAAGAATATCAGAACATAAACGAAATATCGACAACCAAGACAGTAGATCTTTAGTATACCAACATATAAGAGAAACAGGCCATTCCTTCTCCCTATCAGAACCAAAGACCCATTACTCCAACATCCCCAATAGACTACAGAGACTAATAATAGAATCCATCATATCCAGAAAGCACAATAGTATTAACAGAAGAATAGATATCCCGGAAGTTTATAACATTATATTTCCTGAGCCCACCCCATAACCTCCAAGTGAATCACGCGCAATAGAAGCCCGCGTTGATTATGCCTCAAAGCAAATGTAAACAACAAAAGGACTGTATTTAAGTTTAATTATTATTTTATTGCGGCGTATTAACGATGTAAAATAGTTTCTCCCGTAGAAGGGCTTACTTGCCCGAAAGCTCGAGATATTTTTTAATAAAAATATTTTTAAAAGAATCTTTTCCCTGGAGGATTTATGTTTTTATTTTAATATTGATTCAAGGGAAGTTCACTAATTCAAACCAAAATTTCCATACATAGGTAAAAAATACGGGGAAGACGATAGGCTATTTAAAAATATATATAAATCAATTATTAAAACTATATATTTTTAGTCAGAAAATGATGATGACGATATTGCTGTATCATGTTTGATTATCAGATACAAAATTATATCGGGAAAAATTCCAAAAAGCAGAGACCACGGGTGAAACCAGTTCATTATTTTGTACGCAGGAACAAAATTCTAACAGAAAAACATTCATTCGAGCAGAAAACAAAAGCCAGATCATTTTTCTATAAAAATATCGCTTCTCAGACACAAAGTTTGCAGCGGGACGTTTCACAAGTGTGACATCCACGGCGCCAATTTATAATTGTAACGAATAGTATTTGAATAAAAACATTTAATCGGGTAAAACACCGCGTTGCCCGGGTCATTCGTCATTAATATATAGTCACGACCGTCTTTCCTCAATTCCTCATCGCTGTCACGGATGCGCGCGCATCATCATTATAATTATTATCTTCTATAGAAGCTTCTATCTTTATAATTATGTATATTTACAAAAAGTCAATTCGCTCGCGCCTCTAGCGGTGAAAATGAGGGGTAATACCAGCTGACCTAATGTACATGTAAAGTTTGGAGCGGGACGTTTCACAAGAGTGACATCCACGGCTCCAATTTATAATTGTAACAAATAGTATTTGAATAAAAACATTCAATCGGGTAAAACACAGGCGTTGCCCTGGTCATTCGTGAAGAATGAATGTAAGATAAAAAGCCAACAATGAAGAATGAATGTAAGTTAAAAAGCCAACAATGAATAGTAAATGTAATAAAAAAGACAACAATTAAGAATGAATGTAAGATAAAAAGCCAACAATGAAGAGTAAATATTATATAAAAAGCCAACAATGAAGAATGAATGTAAGATAAAAAGCCAACAATGAAGAGTAAATATAATATAAAAAGCCAACAATGAAGAGTGAATGTAAGATAAAAAGCCAACAATGAAGAGTGAATGTAATATAAAAAGCCAACAATGAAGAATGAATGTAAGATAAAAAGCCAACAATGAAGAGTGAATGTAATATAAAAAGCCAACAATGAAGAATGAATGTAAGATAAAAAGCCAACAATGAAGAGTGAATGTAAGATAAAAAGCCAACAATGAATAGTAAATGTAATATAAAAAGCCAACAATGAAGAATGAATGTAAGATAAAAAGCCAATAATGAAGAGTAAATATAATATAAAAAGCCAACAATGAAGAATGAATGTAAGATAAAAAGCCAACAATGAAGAGTAAATATAATATAAAAAGCCAACAATGAAGAGTGAATGTAAGATAAAAAGACAACAATGAAGAGTGAATGTAAGATAAAAAGCCAACAATGAAGAGTAAATGTAATAGAAAAAGCCAACAATGAAGAATGAATGTAAGATAAAAAGCCAACAATGAAGAGAAAATATAATATAAAAAGCCAACAATGAAGAGTGAATGTAAGATAAAAAGCCAACAATGAAGAGTAAATGTAATATAAAAAGCCAACAGAGTGAATGTAAGATAAAAAGCCAACAATGAAGAGTGAATGTAATATGAAAAGCCAACCTTGAAGAATGAGGGTAAGATAAAAAGCCAACAATGAAGAGTAAATATAATATAAAAAGCCAACAATGAAGAGTGAATGTAAGATAAAAAGCCAACAATGAAGAGTAAATGTAATATAAAAAGCCAACAGAGTGAATGTAAGATAAAAAGCCAACAATGAAGAGTAAATATAATATAAAAAGCCAACAATGAAGAGTAAATCTCTATATATATAAAAATGAATGTTTGTCTGTTTGTATGTGTGCAGAGTATTAGGCTCATAGATTGTTGAGCTCTGGAAACCAAAAGGAATAATACTCTGCTAGTGATCTCTTTTGACTTGTATATAATAGAGATATTATAATATAATAGGAAATAAACTAATGCTTAGTTAATCTTGCCTCGTCTTGGATAACAACACATGGTGGCAGCGGTAAACTGAATTCATAAAGAAGGTCGTTGTTCGAAGAAAATTTGAAATTCGACATCAAGCAAGCTTAGAAGCAGTAAACTGAATTCATAAAGAAGGTCGTTGTTCGAAGAAAATTTGAAATTCGACATCAAGCTAGCTTAGAAGCAGTAAACTGAATTCATAAAGAAAGTCATTGTTTGAAGAAAATTTGAAACTTGACATCAAGCAAACTTTTTGGGTAAGTTATATTGTATTATATTATAAGTAAATCTTTATAATGTCCCAAAATTATAATTGTGTAGCCTCAGAACCTTTTAATTTTTCAAATCCAGGTGATTGGCCAAAATGGATTAGGAGATTTGAACGTTTTAGGCAGGCAAGCGGGTTAATTAATAACCCAGAAAATGAGCAAGTTAATATGCTCGTGTACTGCATGGGTGATAATGCAGATGACATTTTGTTGTCATGTAAAATAGCAAGTGACCAACTAGAAAATTATAATAAAGTTATTGAATGCTTTGAAAGTCACTTTATTCCAAGACGTAATATAATTTATGAAAGGGCAAGATTTAATCAAAGATGTCAGCAGGAAGGGGAAAAGGTGAATGAATTTATCACAGCACTCCATAGCCTAGCTGAGCACTGCATTTTTGGGATGTTACATGATGAGTTGATTAGGGATAGGATAGTTGTTGGAGTAAGGGATAGAGCATTATCTGAAAGAATGCAACTTGATACAGACTTGACCCTAGTAAAAGCCACACTAATGGCAAAGCAATTAGAAAGTGTCAAAGAACAGCAGTCTAGCCTTTACCAACAAGATTCTGTAGATCAAATAAAGAAAATGCCTAATCACATAAAAGAAACAAAAAGGCACAAACCAAAAATAAGACAATTCAAGTCAAACCAGTTGGGAGGGTCATCACATGGATGCACCAGGTGTGGCAATTCAAATAATCATGATTGGAAAAATTGTCCAGCTATGAACTCGTATTGTAGTAAATGCAAGAAAAAGGGCCATTATGCCAAAGTATGTAGATCAGAAGCCATAAATGAAATAAAATCAGAGATAGCTTTTTTGGGATCTGTAGAAGATAATTCCAAGAAATGGATAGTACCAATTAAGGTAAATAATAGACAAATTAATTTTAAAATTGACACCGGAGCTGATGTCAACGTGCTCCCCCTACAATATTATTATCAAAGTTTCCAAAGAATAAAACTGGAAAAATCTGATAAAATATTACAAGGTCCAAATGGAATACCCTTGGAAACAGTTGGAATGATCCACGTAAAACTTCAAAATAAAGGCCAGCACTTAAACTCGAAAATATACATTGTTGATAAACTAAAGCAGCCACTTCTCTCTGGGGAGACAAGTGAAAAATTAAACATTGTGAGAATGATTCAGCAATTATCATCAATTTTTTTAAATCCAAAAAGAGAGTTTCCAGAAATATTTAATGGTTTAGGACATGCTAAAATAAATTACAAAATATCCCTACAACCAGATGCGAAACCATACGCTTTATGCACCCCTAGGAGAGTTCCAATTCCCTTAATGAAACAGGTAAAGGAACAACTTGAAGAGATGACCAGGCTAGGAGTCATTGAATCAGTAGAAGAGCCGACTGAGTGGTGTGCGGGAATGGTTGCAGTATCGAAACCAGGAGGAAAAATAAGAATTTGTGTTGATTTAACGAAGCTAAATCAGTATATAAGAAGAGAAAATTATCCGCTACCTGCGACAGAGCATATCCTGGGACAGCTGGGAAATGCTTGCTATTTTTCCAAGCTAGATGCAAATTCTGGATTTTGGCAGTTTGGGTTAGCTAAAGAATCCCAAAAACTAACCACCTTTATAACGCCATTCGGCAGGTTCTTTTTCAAAAGAATCCCATTTGGAATAACGTCGGCACCAGAAATCTTTCAAAGAAAGATGACTCAGCTTCTGGGCAAAATAGAAGGGGTTGTATGCTTCATGGATGATATTGTAGTATACGGATCTTCCTTAGAAGAACATAATGAAAGGGTACGCCAAGTTTTGAAGAAAATCCAAGAAGAAGGGATGACACTCAACCCAGAAAAGTGTCAATTTGGAGTTAAAACTGTAAAATTCCTGGGACACACATTGAGTTCAGAAGGCTTATTCATTGACGAAGAAAAGCTCGATGCTATTACAAAAATGGAGGCGCCTAGATCAACAAAAGAATTGAAGTCTTTCTTAGGCATGGTGAATTATTTAGGAAAATTCATTCCCAACCTTGCGGATAAATTACAACCCTTGAATTCGTTACTAAGTACAAAAAACGAGTGGGTTTGGGATGAACCTCAGAAAAAGAGCTTTAACCTGCTGAAACAAGAGTTAGTATCTAGACCTAACCTCGCTTTATTTGATCCCTCAAGAACGAGCATAGTATCAGCTGATGCTTCTTCATTTGGATTATGTGGGGTTCTAAGACAAGAACAACCTGATGGATCTTTAAAACCTATAGCTTATGTATCTAGAACACTTTCTGAAACGGAGAAAAGATACAGCCAAATTGAAAAAGAAGGACTGGCTATAGTATGGACTTGTGATCGACTAAAGGATTATGTTACAGGTATTAAAATCCATATTGAAACAGATCACAAACCACTGATTGCCATTTTTACGTCCAAATCCTTGGAAGACATGACTCCCAGACTTCAGCGATTAAAAATGAGGATGATGAGGTATTCTTATCAAATAAGTCACATTGCTGGCAAAAAGCAAATAGTGGCTGATATGTTATCAAGGAAGCCTATGTCTAAACCACATAAAGATGAATTGGAAGAAGAACTTTCTGCGTACATCCAATCCATTGAATTTCCAGCAACAGAAGAAAGACTTTTGGAGATTTCTAGAAAGCAAAAAGAAGATTCACTTTGCTCTCAATTGGCTAAATACTGTATGAGTGGATGGCCTAAGAATAAAAGAGAAGTAGATCCAGCACTAAGAGGATACTGGCAATTTCAGGAGGACCTTACTTATCAGAATGGTCTTCTTCTTAGAGGACAAAGAATTCTAATCCCTAAGTCATTGAGGAAAGATATCCTTGAGAAATTGCACCAAGGCCATTTTGGGATCAATAAATGCAGATCTAGAGCAAAAGAATCGGTTTGGTGGTTAGGAATTTCCCAAGAGATTGAAAGGATGGTTTCGTCGTGTACAAAATGCTTGAAGGAGAGAAAACCCAAGCATGAACCTTTGATGCCCTCAGAATTTCCGATCAGGCCTTGGCAAAAAGTCGGAATGGATCTCTTTTATCTAAATGGGAGATGGTATCTAATTGTATGTGATTACTACTCCAGGTACCCAGAAATATCACTTTTACAAAATCTAACTGCTCAAGAAGTAATAAGCCGTCTTAAATCTATATTTGCTAGGCATGGAACACCTGAGACTGTGAGAAGCGATAATGGACCACAATTCCAAAAAGTTCTGGGTTCCAAATTTTCAAAATTTTCTAAGGAATGGTCTTTCAAACATATCACATCCAGCCCGAAATTCCCTCAAAGCAATGGATTTATTGAAGCAATTATCAAGAATATAAAGCAAAGTTTTAAGAAAGAAGAAGATTGCTATCTGACTCTTCAAGCATATAGAACGATGCCCCTGGAAAGTGGTTATAGTCCAGCTGAACTATTAATGGGACGACGCCTTAGGACCTCTGTTCCAGCAATAGAATCATCACTGATGCCAAGGTACTTGGACTCCGAAGCTTTGCAAGAAAGAGAGAAAAGGAGGGTGATCAACCAGAAGCGCCTATATGATAAACGACACGATGTACATAGCTTGCCTCCGCTTCAACAAGGGGACAGCGTTTGGATTAGAGATCAAAGGGTAGAAGGAACAGTTCTTCACAAATCCGAAGAACCGCGTTCCTATTGGGTACAAACTCCCCAAGGAAAAGTTAGGCGAAACAGACTCCACCTCACACCTCTACCAAAAATGGGAAGTACCATGGATGCTTCTGAGGATGGCCAGCGCCAGGAGCAGAGAAATGAGGAGACCCCCACTTCGACATCAACCTGGCTCTCAAGGAGATGCAAGGATGACCAGGAGCAAGAGACCGAGGAGGATTGCCCTACACCAACGGCCTCATCTACAAGAGATGGAAGGATGCAGAGGGACAACCAAGACCAGGATCCAGAGAAGAGCCTCCCTTCAATGCCAGCCGTGCATACAAGATATGGAAGGGCAGTCAAGATACCTCGAAGGTTCCTGTAAAGTTAAGGGAGGAGATGTGCAGAGTATTAGGTTCATAGATTGTTGAGCTCTGGAAACCAAAAGGAATAATACTCTGCTAGTGATCTCTTTTGACTTGTATATAATAGAGATATTATAATATAATAGGAAATAAACTAATGCTTAGTTAATCTTGCCTCGTCTTGGATAACAACACAGTATGTTTGTTTGTATGTCCGGTATACAAATTCGCAGTAGTTCACTAATTCAAACCAAAATATCCATACATAGGTAAAAAATACGGGGAAGACGATAGGCTATTTAAAAATATATATAAATCAATTATTAAAACTATATATTTTTAGTCAGAAAATGATGATGACGATATTGCTGTATCATGTTTGATTATCAGATACAAAATTATATCGGGAAAAATTCCAAAAAGCAGAGACCACGGGTGAAACCAGTTCATTATTTTGTACGCAGGAACAAAATTCTAACAGAAAAACATTCATTCGAGCAGAAAACAAAAGCCACATCATCTTTCTATAAAAATATCGCTTCTCAGACACAAAGTTTGCAGCGGGACGTTTCACAAGTGTGACATCCACGGCGCCAATTTATAATTGTAACGAATAGTATTTGAATAAAAACATTTAATCGGGTAAAACACCGCGTTGCCCGGGTCATTCGTCATTAATATATAGTCACGACCGTCTTTCCTCAATTCCTCATCGCTGTCACGGATGCGCGCGCATCATCATTATAATTATTATCTTCTATAGAAGCTTCTATCTTTATAATTATGTATATTTACAAAAAGTCAATTCGCTCGCGCCTCTAGCGGTGAAAATGAGGGGTAATACCAGCTGACCTAATGTACATGTAAAGTTTGGAGCGGGACGTTTCACAAGAGTGACATCCACGGCTCCAATTTATAATTGTAACAAATAGTATTTGAATAAAAACATTCAATCGGGTAAAACACGGGCGTTGCCCGGGTCATTCGTGAAGAATGAATGTAAGATAAAAAGCCAACAATGAAGAATGAATGTAAGTTAAAAAGCCAACAATGAATAGTAAATGTAATATAAAAAGACAACAATTAAGAATGAATTTTACACAAATAAATTTACTGGCAATGCGTTTCTTTTTTTTTAAATCTCTACAGACCTTACTGCAATGATATGATTTAATGAATGAGAGGGCTTGGCTCATCAGTAGTGAACCCTCTCAGCGGTTTCGCCAAATTAATCTCTATCAAAATTAATCATATCATTGCAGTAAGGTCTGTAGAGATTTAAAAAAAGAAACGCATTGCCAGTAAATTTATTTGTGTAAAATTTTAACGATAGAGGGCAATAAAATTTAATTTACTAATATATAATGGTTATGAAAACATGTTTTGCGCGGAAGAGCTTTGCTCGATGCAATACCTTGAAATTTATATGTATGTACCTCTACAGACCTATAAGCTTATGTCCATAGTTCACTAAACACCATTTAGCTGCCTTCCATAGAAAATGCAGGGTATATAACAAAACCAGTCCAATACAACAGTAGAGCGGTCTAGAGATTAATTTGGCGAAACCGCTGAGAGGGTTCACTACTGATGAGCCAAACCCTCTCATTCATTAAATCATATCATTGCAGTAAGGTCTGTAGAGATTTAAAAAAAGAAACGCATTGCCAGTAAATTTATTTGTGTAAAATTTTAACGATAGAGGGCAATAAAATTTAATTTACTAATATATAATGGTTATGAAAACATGTTTTGCGCGGAAGAGCTTTGCTCGATGCAATACCTTGAAATTTATATGTATGTACCTCTACAGACCTATAAGCTTATGTCCATAGTTCACTAAACACCATTTAGCTGCCTTCCATAGAAAATGCAGGGTATATAACAAAACCAGTCCAATACAATAGTAGAGCGGTCTAGAGATTAATTTGGCGAAACCGCTGAGAGGGTTCACTACTGATGAGCCAAGCCCTCTCATTCATTAAATCATATCATTGCAGTAAGGTCTGTAGAGATTTAAAAAAAAGAAACGCATTGCCAGTAAATTTATTTGTGTAAAATTTTAACGATAGAGGGCAATAAAATTTAATTTACTAATATATAATGGTTATGAAAACATGTTTTGCGCGGAAGAGCTTTGCTCGATGCAATACCTTGAAATTTATATGTATGTACCTCTACAGACCTATAAGCTTATGTCCATAGTTCACTAAACACCATTTAGCTGCCTTCCATAGAAAATGCAGGGTATATAACAAAACCAGTCCAATACAATAGTAGAGCGGTCTAGAGATTAATTTGGCGAAACCGCTGAGAGGGTTCACTACTGATGAGCCAAGCCCTCTAATTCATTAAATCATATCATTGCAGTAAGGTCTGTAGAGATTTAAAAAAAGAAACGCATTGCCAGTAAATTTATTTGTGTAAAATTTTAACGATAGAGGGCAATAAAATTTAATTTACTAATATATAATGGTTATGAAAACATGTTTTGCGCGGAAGAGCTTTGCTCGATGCAATACCTTGAAATTTATATGTATGTACCTCTACAGACCTATAAGCTTATGTCCATAGTTCACTAAACACCATTTAGCTGCCTTCCATAGAAAATGCAGGGTATATAACAAAACCAGTCCAATACAATAGTAGAGCGGTCTAGAGATTAATTTGGCGAAACCGCTGAGAGGGTTCACTACTGATGAGCCAAGCCCTCTCATTCATTAAATCATATCATTGCAGTAAGGTCTGTAGAGATTTAAAAAAAGAAACGCATTGCCAGTAAATTTATTTGTGTAAAATTTTAACGATAGAGGGCAATAAAATTTAATTTACTAATATATAATGGTTATGAAAACATTTTTTGCGCGGAAGAGCTTTGCTCGATGCAATACCTTGAAATTTATATGTATGTACCTCTACAGACCTATAAGCTTATGTCCATAGTTCACTAAACACCATTTAGCTGCCTTCCATAGAAAATGCAGGGTATATAACAAAACCAGTCCAATACAATAGTAGAGCGGTCAAGAGATTAATTTGGCGAAACCGCTGAGAGGGTTCACTACTGATGAGCCAAGCCCTCTCATTCATTAAATCATATCATTGCAGTAAGGTCTGTAGAGATTTAAAAAAAGAAACGCATTGCCAGTAAATTTATTTGTGTAAAATTTTAACGATAGAGGGCAATAAAATTTAATTTACTAATATATAATGGTTATGAAAACATGTTTTGCGCGGAAGAGCTTTGCTCGATGCAATACCTTGAAATTTATATGTATGTACCTCTACATACCTATTAGCTTATGTCCATAGTTCACTAAACACCATTTAGCTGCCTTCCATAGAAAATGCAGGGTATATAACAAAACCAGTCCAATACAACAGTAGAGCGGTCTAGAGAGGGTTCACTACTGATGAGCCAAGCCCTCTCATTCATTAAATCATATCATTGCAGTAAGGTCTGTAGAGATTTAAAAAAAGAAACGCATTGCCAGTAAATTTATTTGTGTAAAATTTTAACGATAGAGGGCAATAAAATTTAATTTACTAATATATAATGGTTATGAAAACATGTTTTGCGCGGAAGAGCTTTGCTCGATGCAATACCTTGAAATTTATATGTATGTACCTCTACAGACCTATAAGCTTATGTCCATAGTTCACTAAACACCATTTAGCTGCCTTCCATAGAAAATGCAGGGTATTTAACAAAACCAGTCCAATACAACAGTAGAGCGGTCTAGAGATTAATTTGGCGAAACCGCTGAGAGGGTTCACTACTGATGAGCCAAGCCCTCTCATTCATTAAATCATATCATTGCAGTAAGGTCTGTAGAGATTTAAAAAAAGAAACGCATTGCCAGTAAATTTATTTGTGTAAAATTTTAACGATAGAGGGCAATAAAATTTAATTTACTAATATATAATGGTTATGAAAACATGTTTTGCGCGGAAGAGCTTTGCTCGATGCAATACCTTGAAATTTATATGTATGTACCTCTACAGACCTATAAGCTTATGTCCATAGTTCACTAAACACCATTTAGCTGCCTTCCATAGAAAATGCAGGGTATATAACAAAACCAGTCCAATACAATAGTAGAGCGGTCTAGAGATTAATTTGGCGAAACCGCTGAGAGGGTTCACTACTGATGAGCCAAGCCCTCTCATTCATTAAATCATATCATTGCAGTAAGGTCTGTAGAGATTTAAAAAAAGAAACGCATTGCCAGTAAATTTATTTGTGTAAAATTTTAACGATAGAGGGCAATAAAATTTAATTTATTAAGAATGAATGTAAGATAAAAAGCCAACAATGAAGAGTAAATATAATATAAAAAGCCAACAATGAAGAATGAATGTAAGATAAAAAGCCAACAATGAAGAGTAAATATAATATAAAAAGCCAACAATGAAGAGTGAATGTAAGATAAAAAGCCAACAATGAAGAGTGAATGTAATATAAAAAGCCAACAATGAAGAATGAATGTAAGATAAAAAGCCAACAATGAAGAATGAATGTAAGATAAAAAGCCAACAATGAAGAGTGAATGTAAGATAAAAAGCCAACAATGAATAGTAAATGTAATATAAAAAGCCAACAATGAAGAATGAATGTAAGATAAAAAGCCAACAATGAAGAGTAAATATAATATAAAAAGCCAACAATGAAGAATGAATTTAAGATAAAAAGCCAACAATGAAGAGTAAATATAATATAAAAAGCCAACAATGAAGAGGTAATGTCATATATAAAAAGCCAACAATGAAGAGTAAATGTAATATAAAAAGTCAACAGAGTGAATGTAAGATAAAAAGCCAACAATGAAGAGTGAATGTAATATAAAAAGCCAACAATGAAGAATGAATGTAAGATAAAAAGTCAACAATGAAGAGTGAATGTAATATAAAAACCCAACAATGAAGAATGAATGTAAGATAAAATGCCAACAATGAAGAGTGAATGTAATATAAAAAGCCAACAATGAAGAGTGAATGTAAGATAAAAAGCCAACAATGAAGAGTGAATGTAATATAAAAAGCCAACAATGAAGAATGAATGTAAGATAAAAAGCCAACAATGAAGAATGAATGTAAGATAAAAAGCCAACAATGAAGAGTGAATGTAAGATAAAAAGCCAACAATGAATAGTAAATGTAATATAAAAAGCCAACAATGAAGAATGAATGTAAGATAAAAAGCCAACAATGAAGAGTAAATATAATATAAAAAGCCAACAATGAAGAATGAATTTAAGATAAAAAGCCAACAATGAAGAGTAAATATAATATAAAAAGCCAACAATGAAGAGGTAATGTCATATATAAAAAGCCAACAATGAAGAGTAAATGTAATATAAAAAGTCAACAGAGTGAATGTAAGATAAAAAGCCAACAATGAAGAGTGAATGTAATATAAAAAGCCAACAATGAAGAATGAATGTAAGATAAAAAGCCAACAATGAAGAGTGAATGTAATATAAAAACCCAACAATGAAGAATGAATGTAAGATAAAATGCCAACAATGAAGAGTGAATGTAATATAAAAAGCCAACAATGAAGAGTGAATGTAAGATAAAAAGCCAACAATGAATAGTAAATGTAATATAAAAAGCCAACAATGAAGAATGAATGTAAGATAAAAAGCCAACAATGAAGAGTAAATATAATATAAAAAGCCAACAATGAAGAATGAATGTAAGATAAAAAGCCAACAATGAAGAGTAAATATAATATAAAAAGCCAACAATGAAGAGTGAATGTAAGATAAAAAGACAACAATGAAGAGTGAATGTAAGATAAAAAGCCAACAATGAAGAGTAAATGTAATATAAAAAGCCAACAATGAAGAATGAATGTAAGATAAAAAGCCAACAATGAAGAGTAAATATAATATAAAAAGCCAACAGAGTGAATGTAAGATAAAAACCCAACAATGAAGAGTGAATGTAATATGAAAAGCCAACCTTGAAGAATGAATGTAAGATAAAAAGCCAACAATGAAGAGTAAATATAATATAAAAAGCCAACAATGAAGAGTGAATGTAAGATAAAAAGCCAACAATGAAGAGTAAATGTAATATAAAAAGCCAACAGAGTGAATGTAAGATAAAAAGCCAACAATGAAGAGTAAATATAATATAAAAAGCCAACAATGAAGAGTAAATCTCTATATATATAAAAATGAATGTTTGTCTGTTTGTATGTTTGTTTGTATGTCCGGTATACAAATTCGCAGTAGTTCACTAATTCAAACCAAAATTTCCATACATAGGTAAAAAATACGGGGAAGACGATAGGCTATTTAAAAATATATAAATCAATTATTAAAACTATATATTTTTAGTCAGAAAATGATGATGACGATATTGCTGTATCATGTTTGATTATCAGATACAAAATTATATCGGGAAAAATTCCAAAAAGCAGAGACCACGGGTGAAACCAGTTCATTATTTTGTACGCAGGAACAAAATTCTAACAGAAAAACATTCATTCGAGCAGAAAACAAAAGCCAGATCATCTTTCTATGAAAATATCGCTTCTCAGACACAAGGTTTGCAGCGGGACGTTTCACAAGTGTGACATCCACGGCGCCAATTTATAATTGTAACGAATAGTATTTGAATAAAAACATTTAATCGGGTAAAACACCGCGTTGCCCGGGTCATTCGTCATTAATATATAGTCACGACCGTCTTTCCTCAATTCCTCATCGCTGTCACGGATGCGCGCGCATCATCATTATAATTATTATCTTCTATAGAAGCTTCTATCTTTATAATTATGTATATTTACAAAAAGTCAATTCGCTCGCGCCTCTAGCGGTGAAAATGAGGGGTAATACCAGCTGACCTAATGTACATGTAAAGTTTGGAGCGGGACGTTTCACAAGAGTGACATCCACGGCTCCAATTTATAATTGTAACAAATAGTATTTGAATAAAAAAATTCAATCGGGTAAAACACGGGCGTTGCCCGGGTCATTCGTGAAGAATGAATGCAAGATAAAAAGCCAACAATGAAGAATGAATGTAAGTTAAAAAGCCAACAATGAATAGTAAATGTAATATAAAAAGACAACAATTAAGAATGAATGTAAGATAAAAAGCCAACAATGAAGAGTAAATATAATATAAAAAGCCAACAATGAAGAATGAATGTAAGATAAAAAGCCAACAATGAAGAGAAAATAAAATATAAAAAGCCAACAATGAAGAGTGAATGTAAGATAAAAAGCCAACAATGAAGAGTGAATGTAATATATAAAGCCAACAATGAAGAATGAATGTAAGATAAAAAGCCAACAATGAAGAGTGAATGTAATATAAAAAGCCAACAATGAAGAATGAATGTAAGATAAAAAGCCAACAATGAAGAGTGAACGTAAGATAAAAAGCCAACAATGAATAGTAAATGTAATATAAAAAGCCAACAATGAAGAATGAATGTAAGATAAAAAGCCAATAATGAAGAGTAAATATAATATAAAAAGCCAACAATGAAGAATGAATGTAAGATAAAAAGCCAACAATGAAGAGTAAATATAATATAAAAAGCCAACAATGAAGAGTGAATGTAAGATAAAAAGACAACAATGAAGAGTGAATGTAAGATAAAAAGCCAACAATGAAGAGTAAATGTAATAGAAAAAGCCAACAATGAAGAATGAATGTAAGATAAAAAGCTAACAATGAAGAGAAAATATAATATAAAAAGCCAACAATGAAGAGTGAATGTAAGATAAAAAGCCAACAATGAAGAGTAAATGTAATATAAAAAGCCAACAGAGTGAATGTAAGATAAAAAGCCAACAATGAAGAGTGAATGTAATATAAAAAGCCAACAATGAAGAATGAATGTAAGATAAAAAGCCAACAATGAAGAGTGAATGTAATATAAAAACCCAACAATGAAGAATGAATGTAAGATAAAATGCCAACAATGAAGAGTGAATGTAATATAAAAAGCCAACAATGAAGAGTGAATGTAAGATAAAAAGCCAACAATGAATAGTAAATGTAATATAAAAAGCCAACAATGAAGAATGAATGTAAGATAAAAAGCCAACAATGAAGAGTAAATATAATATAAAAAGCCAACAATGAAGAATGAATGTAAGATAAAAAGCCAACAATGAAGAGTAAATATAATATAAAAAGCCAACAATGAAGAGTGAATGTAAGATAAAAATACAACAATTAAGAGTGAATGTAAGATAAAAAGCCAACAATGAAGAGTAAATGTAATATAAAAAGCCAACAATGAAGAATGAATGTAAGATAAAAAGCCAACAATGAAGAGAAAATATAATATAAAAAGCCAACAATGAAGAGTGAATGTAAGATAAAAAGCCAACAATGAAGAGTGAATGTAAGATAAAAAGCCAACAATGAAGAGTAAATGTAATATAAAAAGCCAACAGAGTGAATGTAAGATAAAAAGCCAACAATGAAGAGTGAATGTAATATAAAAAGCCAACAATGAAGAATGAATGTAAGATAAAAAGCCAAAAATGAAGAGTAAATATCTATATATATATAAAAGTCAATTTCTGTCTGTCTGTCTGTTTGGCGATAAACTCAAAAACTACTGAACCAATTGGTACCAAATTTTGCATATCGCTTTTTATAAACCTGAGGAAAATTTTCGGCTGCATTTTGATTAGTATTTTTGGCTATTTCTTTTTTTCATTTGAAGAACTTTTTTTTACGCGGACTAATCCGGAATGGAATGAATACCTAAATATGGCCATTTTTTTAAGCATCGGTAGTTCAGTGGTAGAATGCTCGCCTGCCACGCGGGCGGCCCGGGTTCGATTCCCGCCCGATACATTTTTTTTTTTTTACAATTTTCAAAACTCATTTATATTATCTTATATATATAAAATTGAATGTCTGTCTGTCTGTCTGTACTCTATAGATTCAAAAACCATACATCCAATCGCCGTGAAATTTTGGGATATTATTAGGTATATAACCGGGAAGGTTTTTGAAAAATAATTTCATGAATATCTTGAATATCCTTAGAGTTATTTGCAGATTTGTAGATTTAACTCGCAAGCAGCGCCCCCATTGTGACGATGATAACAAGTTTTCTTATCACTAAGTTTGTTATCTTAAATATTATTTATCAAAAGTAAGATATTATCTCAGGATGACACGGGAATTTATTTGAGACAAGAATAATGATACAATTCCAAGGCGAAGATACTATTCCTTTAACTTCCAATTACCGAGGGAACCAATTAATATTGATTTTATTCAACTTATCGAGTATTTCTCAAGGGACCGGGAAAAAATGTTCACTAGATAAAACTATGATTTTCTAAAGTAGAAAATTAGGAAAGACAAAATTCAGGATGACAAGGCACACAGGGACCGGGAAAAAATGTTCACTTTATCGAGAGATTCAAATTTACGAGTTTCAAATTATCAAAATATATCTTTTTTATTTTTTAATAAGTTTTTCGAGAATTGTTTTAACAAATGTTCGCTAGACAAACCTTTACTCGGGTAAAACCCCGGGCGAAGCCGAGTACGTTTTATAAGTTTAAAGAGAATTGTTTTAACAAATGTTCGTTAGACAAACATTCACTCGGGTAAAACACGGGCGAAGCCGGGCACATCCGCTAGTATTATATATATAATTTATTATCACTCTAAATGAATGAAATAATTTTAAAAATAAATACAGTAGAACTTGAATAATTTGAAAATATCTTCAATTCGAATATTTATCTTGGTTCCTAGGATTTCCTATAAATGTAATTTACGTTTTTAACTTGAATTTTTAGATTATTTGATTTTTTTTGGTCCCTAGGGCTTCAAATTATTCGAGTTCAATTTTATTTTGAAATTAAACACAAAGTGAATGAACAATGTGGAATCAGGCCACTTGTGCCCATTGAATGTTGAACCGGGAAGTTCTTCGAGTGAAAGAAGATGACAACAGCGACTACCTGTTACCCCCCCTGATGAACCGCAGATCTCCTCAAAGAAAAGAAAGAAGATGTAATGAGGCTTCTGTGGTCTATTAAAAGCATTTTCCTTCCCACAATGAGAAACGTAAACAAGGTACAGATCATAGTGAAACACAGAATACACACCGGCGAACATACCCCTATAAAGTAGCACCCATAACATTATCTAAGACAGAGAGAAAAATAATGCAGAAGGAAGCCGAGGCCATGCTAGAAAGAAAAGTATTTACCAATCTGAGAATCCCTTGTCGGCCCCAGTGGTGCTGCCCAAAAAGAAGGACTGTATATTGAGATTCTGCATGGACTTACGGCAGCTAAATCACATCAACAAGAAAGACGTTTATCCGTTGCCCCGCAAAAAAAAAAACCTTAATGAAATATAAAATGATAATGATATTAATAATGATAAGTTAATATCGATAAGGCCAAATATTTGTTTTTTAATGCATTAGCGCGCCATCTGTTATGAAAATTCGAAACAATTATAAACGCATATGATTATTTAAAAATTAAACAATTTTGTACTGCAATGGAAAAATTAAACGAGATATTCAAAACCCAGGTATCTGGAAGGCAGAACGCCAATTACCCAGGGAGTCCAGCTCATTAGTATGGACTAGTGCTGAGCGCATTTACTAGCGTCCTGTTTTGATTGCTGAGTTGAACCAGTTGACCAGGGAGTTCCATACTGAGATTAAGTCTGTAAGGCTGGCCATAAATCTAGGATAGAGGTGGGTGAGTCCAATCAGGATAGCTGTTTGTATTGTATGTCTTAGGAATGCTGCACAGCTGAAAAGGAGTTGATCAACTGTTTGTGGCTCTTTTGAACAGTTGATGCAGGTAGGGTCTGTTTCGGGATGAAAACGGGAAATGTCTTCCAGTACATGACCCGTGAGGATGTTGGTGGGGGACCTCTTCATGACGGATTTTTGGTAGAAATTTGAGGAGATGGCTTGGATTGGCAGCAATTCTCCTGAGGGATCTGGTCGAGTAGTCTTGGAAATATAATACAGTCCATGATGATAGGGTAGCCTTACGTGTTAGGTTTCGAGCATGAATTCAAGGCAGGGTGGAGTATGAGTGTGATAGGACAGAAGTAGCGACAATTTTTGCTGCACAGTCTGCTAGTTCATTGCCATTAATTCTAGTGTGTCCGGGTACCCAGAACAGCCTGATGTAAGGAACTCTGATAAGAACCTTTATGGTCCAAAGGAGTAGATAGCTGCTAAAGCGGATCTACAGTCCGAGGCAATGGTCACTGATGTTTTGGTTGGGCTAGCCTCCGCGATTTGAGCTGCACAGAGAATTGCAAAGAGTTCAGCTTGAAAGGCAGTGAAGTCTGGGTGAAGCCGTAGGAGAACTGGCTGATGTTCTTGGGAAGGGAAGAAAATCGCAGCACCAACGCCTGAATCACTTTTTGACCCATCTGTGAAAATTAGTGGCGTTGTTACATCTTCAAGGTTCTAACTGAAGGAAAGGGGTCGTCTGAATGGGGGGTGGGCAGCGCAGTTAGTCCTGGCTTTTATTCATAGTTCCCCTCCTTGATCTCCTTTACGACAAAAATACCTATTTATCAAATAATTGAACCTCTTTGAAAATTATTGTACAGTAGTAACTCCATGAGAGAACATCCTGTTAGCGGAGACCTCTCTATAAAGGACAGTTTTTATTTTCAAAATTACCATTTTTACTATTTAGCAACTCTCCGGTAAGAGTGCACCTCTCCCTAAAGTACACTTTGGCTCTACAATTAGGTGTTGTCCTCTACAGAGAGGTAGTACTACAGTATTAAAATATACTACAAATAAATATTTTAGTTACTACCATTGAACAATTTGTTTGAAATATAAGTGAAATTAAAAGTCACACAAAGAAAAATCATTTAATGAGAGTGAAGAAATAAAATATTTGGTGAGAATATAAAATCACTAAACAGTTGCTTATCATATATAATCACATAAAATTTGAAATTTACACCTCGCCTCCTATACACACCTCGCCGTTTTTATTTTTATGTTCATATAAATCTAAATGTTCATTGGTAGAAATTACAATATTTATTGATTTATTTTGATTAAATTTTAATGAGATATTTTTAAATTTTCAAAATAGATTTGAAAACTTTAAATAAATATCAGAAATGGATGCCGTTCTATACTAATTTATGAAAGGGATAATTTTCTAATAAATTGGCGCTACTTCTGTCCTACCACACTGCTTACTGCACCCTGCCTCGAACTCATGCTGAAACCTAACACGTCAGGCTGCTCTATCATCATGGACTGTATTATATTCCCAAGACCATTTGACCAGATCCCTCAGGAGAATTTCTTCTACTCCAAAGCTTCTCCTCAAAATTCTACCCGAAATCCACCATGGAGAGGCCACTACCACCATCCTCACGGGCCATGGCCATGTACTGGCAGACATTACACTTGTGCATCCCTAAACAGACCCTACCTGCATCCACTGTTCAGAAGAGCCACAGTCAGTTTATCATCTCCTCTTCAGCTGTCCAGCGTTCCTAAGACATAGAATACAAACAGCTGTTTGAACTGACCCACCTCAATCCTACATTTATGGTTAGTCTTCCAGACTCAACCGCAGCATGGAACTTCAACTGGTTCAACTCAGCAATCAAAACAGAACGCGAATAAAAGCGCTCAACACTAGATAAGATTCTATTGCTATTCTTGAGATACCTAATTTATCAAATATATTTAATTTATTAAATATATTTAATAAATTTTCAATGTGGTAATTTTTAAAGAAATCCTATCGCTTTTAATTTTTCACAATATATAAGGAAAATGAATGAAGTATGGTATATATATAATTTATTTATGGTACATATTTCACTATGTACACCATTACTGCTGCGGGCTTCGGAGTACAGAAAGCTCAAAGCTCGTCCAGGTCCTCCCTCTGGACAACAAAGACTTCGGCAAGTCTCTTATAAATATATGATATCAGATGTTTACATCATTGTTGGGCTCGTTTGGTGAAACAACGGCCCTACACTACCTCCTCTGCCAAAGTGAAAAATGCGTTTCATTCCAAATCAAATCTGTTCATAACATATGATAAATATGATTTAGGAATAGAATATATTTTTCACGATACACTAGAAAGAACAGTGACCGACACTCAGGCAAAAGGAGAAACAGACAAACAGGCCAGGGTATCTAAAACAGGTTATTATATTGTAGTATTGGATAATTTCACCCTACCATTTAGTGGGCAATATACTAAGCCCATTTTTATTGCCTGGTTGTGACTTGCATGCCGGCAATTTGAGACTAGCTGGGAAGTGACTCCATATATTCCCCGCTGCAGTCCTTATAGGGGAAGGGGTGGTCTAAACCCATGTTCTGCATAGGCAGACATTTAGACCATCCCAAACAGGACATCATTATATGGGCGCCAAGGAGTTGTTTCAGGGTGAAATAAGAGATATACAACCCCTAAAATATCTCAAAAATATTTTATTGGTACTGATTATACATTAATAAAATATAATTTATATATGTATAATAGAAAAAAAAAAGATTATACATTAAATGAAATATGCAGTGTAGCAAGGTTCCCATAAAAAAAGCTAAATATGGTTAAATAAGTATTTCAAAATAATGTACCTAGTTATTCAACTAATTTGTTCTTTACATTCTTCACTGGGAGTGATTTCCAAGGATATCTTTCTTAACCTTGATGAGAATACAAATAATATGTTTTTAAATGTCAAATGGCCTCTTAGACCAGACTACTTTATATTCACACTATCCAGGGTGACAACCATAGTCCATTCAATATCTAGTTGGTCGTTGCTGTCAACTTCCATACATTCCAAACTCCACCTATCTGTAGAATGTGTACAACCAATTTACTTCAACAAAACTTCGCCTATCGCATACTTATTACGAGTTTCTAAATAAAATTTAACACTAATAATTTTTTAAACATTATTTATCTTTTTGTCCCTTTATGTATCTGACATCTGGTTCTACATTCTCTCTTTAAACGACTCCTTCTACTTTTAGAAGTAACCCAACTGAAAAAAAATCAGTGCTATCAATCATGTCCTATTCACTATTATTCCTAATTTCGAATCTGACCCATTGGCTTGTTTTGGTGATCCGCTTTGAAGTACTTTAATAATTTAAATAATATCCTAATATGTAATGAGTTAAGCTCAAGAAAAAATATAATTAATCATATTCATTAATTGGTTTTATACTTGAATCCGTTCCAACATAAACGTATGGAAGACAATTATCTTTAGTAGGTGCAGTACTTCTGCTTTCCATGGGCGGACTTAAAAATTCGGACAGTTCAACTGTCACTATCACTAGCTAGTATTAAAATTTAAAATCATCTATAGACGAAACTACCTCGTCTAGACCTATTCACCTTTATTTAGGTGATAATTGCATTATGAACTCTCATTAGAAACCCACTTTGGGCTATGATTTAAGCACAAGGAATTATAGAGCTTTCAGATACCCAACACATGTCTCAAATCGTCTCACTTAGGATTGGTTATAAGCACAGCAATTTTCTTTTATATCTATATATGACAAGTTTCTCAACATCCCGTCTGAATCATCCTCATCCTAGCCACGCATAATGCGTCGATAACTACGATGTCAGAACAATTAACCAAGGTCTCGTCGTTATTCCCCAGGTTTTACGACATGGCAACTAAATCCCCCATCTAGCACAAAGTTCACCTGGTACCTCTTCGTTCCCTCTTGCGAAGAGAAGATTTGTGGGCTTTCTGGCCTGATCATGACCTCCCGCAATCTTCCAGTCTGAGGTTCGAAATATGATCATTGATCTACGCCCCTTAGAACTCAAGTTGTTTACAATTAAAAATAAAGTTGTTACTTAAATGATTCAAAATTATACTTATACTCTTTAAAAAGAGACCTAACAAAATGGAGTGAATATATTCCTATCTGGATAGATTTGTATATGTCCTGAGAGGCTTACGATCCTAACAAATGAAGAAATTAAAATAAATCGAACCTATTAAATTCCCTAACACTATTCTAAAGTACCTTTGGACTCGCAATATAATAGTTTTTAACCTTTTCTACATTCATTGCACCAATTCTTTCTACACCCTCCCCCCTATCATTCGCGGTACGCATACAAACTAAGGTTGAAAAATTGCTACAAACGCCAAAGTACTATAATTATCATTATCATTAGACCCTAACAGTAGTAATATCTTTCAGGAAGAAAATGTGAAATCAAATAAAAGTAACAAATTAAAACTAATTGGGAACTAAAGCCCTAGGTTACTCAAAATGAAATGCCTCTCTACAAACTATATATATACTTATAAAAATGATTGTAAACAATCAAATAAACTGGAATCTAACCTATCATCAAAACTGTGCATCTAATTGTCCAAAATTGACTTTTTGCTTTGACACTAGGTGACTAAGCAGGGACAATTTATCATAGACTAGCTCATAAAATTTTGGACTAACTAAACTTCAAGCGTTTTACCTCATTGCCAAAGGTCATCCCCTTTATATCTTGTCATACTTATTTCCCGTTTAAGGTTATTGGCGTTCTTCCTCATTCTTCTGTCGCTCACCCAGCTCTTCAGTTAAAATCCCCGCTATTGGAATTATAGGGCTTTCAGATACCCAACCTAATGCCTTGGAATTAACAGCAGAGTTCTACATGGTTCTCCTATTCATTCTTTCTTAGATATAATTGCATTAGGAACTCTCTTTAGAAACCCCATTTGGGCTACGATTTATGCACAAGGAATTATAGGGTTTGTTTATTACCCAACACATGTCTCAAAACGTCCCACTTTGGATTGATTATAAGCACAGCAATTATCTTGAGTATCTTAGTCATTCATCTGTATTTAAAGTTGAACCAGAGTTCAGATACAAATTACACAAAACAAACTTTTGAACTCACTTCAATCATAAATCATATCTTGACACTAAAACAAAATGTAACTAAAAAAACTGAAAACTCTCTGAAAAAAAAAGGTTCTGAATTCTCAAAAAAAAAAAAATCTGATTGAAAGGCGATTATAAATTAGTTATTTAATATAACCAGACGTAATAATTAGAATGGACTCATACATATAGATTAGTGCATACAGTTACTGCATTTCAGGCAAATCAGCCTATAAAACTGTCAGTGCATATTTCATACAATTTAAAAATATTGGCCTCTAGGCCAAAGCCAAAACAAAATGATCTATGCATATTATAAGCTAAAGAACCAAACTTGCTCTCTTAAGATAAGAGAAGAGTCAGTAACTACCTCTCTTTAAACATTAATTATACCGTCGTTCTATCATTCTTTTATTGACATTCAATTTTCTTTCTAAAATCTTACAATCGTTTCACATCATCTTTCTATCATCTTTTTTAATTATGATCTCTCAATTATCTTTCCATCATTTATCTATCATCCTTTATATCATATTTTTGATATCATCTTTCAATTATCTTTCCATCATTTATCTATCATCATTATTTCTACTTTTCCATCATTTATCTATCATCCTTTATACCTTTCCATCATTTATCTATCATCCTTTCTACCTTTTTATCATTTATCTATCATCCTTTCTACCTTGCCATCATTTATCTATCAACCCTCTACCTTTCCATCATTTATCTATCATCCTTTCTATCTTTCCATCATTTATCTATCATCCTTTCTATCTTTCCATCATTTATCTATCATCCTTCTACCTTTCCATCCTTCAGTAGTTCCCAACATGAAACCCTTCTTCGGAAATTGGATCCCGATCTATTACCATTCTTCATTTGAAGCTATTTTGGTAGGCTATCCCCTCCCCTGCCAGCTTTATGCAAAAACCTAACATTCGTTCATGGCGAAAGCTACCGCAAAAATTTCGAGGAAAATTCCTCAGGACCTGTTACCGCCCCCTTATTTTCCCCTCGAGAAGATAAGCTATTCCAGGGATGTATTGAAGCCATGGTTAGCTATGGCATTATACAAATAAAGCCGCTAATGTTGCTGCTTCTACTTCATATCAGAATGGAAATATTAATTGGTACTAGTATAATACTATTCTGACAGCCTATGATCTATACATTTATCAGCGTCATGCATGCTTTCTTAATTCTGTCACCATTTGCTTTTGGTTCAGTGGTAGAATGCTCGCCTGCCACGCGGGCGCCACAGGTTCGAAACCCGGCCGATGCATTTTTTTTTTTTACAATTTTTAAAACTCATTCATATTATTAACATTTATGTGATTTTCCTGTCTATGTACAGATGTACGGTCTATGTACACAAGTATACAAGTATGTATTCGAGTTATTTGCAAATTGCGTGGCAAATTTGCCCTTTCGCTCGCAAGCAGCGCCTTTAGCCGTGAAGATGGGAGGTAATATCAGCTGACCTAATGAACATGTAAAACGTGTTTTAACAGGACATAGGGAAAAATCTGGAAAATATATTTTCCGTATTTTTAGTCAAGAAAAATAAATTGACAGGTTCTGGGAAAAAAAGTAGTTGTTTTTTATTCAGAAAATGATTATGACAATATTGCTGTATCATTGATATACGAGGTGTATTCAGAAAGTTTCGCGACTTTTGAATTTTCGCGGGTTACGTATATTCGAATTACGATATTTTTGTGGCTTTATGTTGGTACTCATGTCTCTCACTATTGCAGACAAGATCGGCCAATTTGAATGTTCACTTAATTGTTGACAGCTGCTTTGCTTGCAGGTGTTTTGGACCGTCTTCGATTTTTACCTATTAAAAAAAATGGATCAAAGAACCTGTGTATCAAATTTTGTGTGAAAAACGAAATAAAGTGCGCGGATGCATTCCGAATTTGACGGTGGCATACGGAGAAGCTACCTTGGACCGAAGCAACGTTTATCGGTGGTACAAAATGTTCTCAGAAGGCCGAGAAGATATGAGCGACGAAGCGAGCGAGCAATTCAACAACAGACGAAAAATTTAAAAAAGTGGAGAAAATGATATTGTCCAATCGTCGAATCACCGTTGGAGAAGTTGCTGAGGACCTAAACATATCGATTGGCTCGTGCTATTCGATTTTTATCAATGATTTGGGCATGAGACGGGTCGCCGCGAAATTCGTACCAAAATTGCTCAATTGCGACCAAAAACAGCATCGCATGAACATTGCTAATGAGATGTTGGACTCTGCCGCGAATACCCAAATTTGCTCCAGAGGGTCATAACTGGTGACGAAGCGTGGATTCATGGTTATGACGTGGAAACCAAAGCTCAATCATCTCAATGGAAGCTGCCGCACGAACCAAGACCGAAAAAAGCGCGCAAAGTTCGGTCGAATTTGAAAGTTTTGCTGACAGTTTTCTTCGATTGCAGGGGCGTGTGCATCGTGAGTTCTTGCCACAGGGTACAACGGTCAATAAGGAATATTACCTGCAAGTTATGCGCAATTTGCGCGAAGCAATCCGCCAGAAACGCCTGGATTTGTGGAAGAACAAAAATTGGCTTTTGCACCACGATAACGCCCCTGCTCACATATCGTTGCTTGTGCGCGACCTTTTGGCCAAAAACAACACACTAATGATGCCGCAGCCACCGTATTCCCCAGATCTGGCCCCCTGTGACTTTTCTTGTTCTCTAAACTGAAAAGGCCCATTGTAACAAATAGTATTTGAATAAATGCATTTAATAAGGTAAACCCCGGGCGTTGCCCGGGTCATTCGGCTAGTGATCAATAAACATTTATACACACTCGGTGAGATGGTCACCTTGTCAAAAAAATCCATAGCATTATAAACCAGTTAAAACACAATAAAATTGGATGAAATACTTTGCTTCAACTACTACTTGTAGCCCTACTAAATTAGTTCCACTTGGGTTGGCTCGCTCATTTGTCTTCGATTTTCGTTCATCAGTCTTATTGATCTCATACAAATGCTAGATATAAACTAGATCGAATAGTGTAGTCTTCTTGTTTTTCAAATTATATGACAGCAACAAAAAAGGTCTGGAAATATCTTACATCAGCTACCATTAAAATATTATTGGTTGGAGAACAACTCTGATTTTACAGGATAGCGGCTCATAAAATTATATCGCTCATTTCTCATTAAATATTCACACAGGATTTTGAGGATTTTCAAAGGTTTTACAGCTATTGGTCCACTAAATTAATGACAGGAATTGAAGTTAAAACAAACTTATGTGCCGTTTTTTGCCATGCATCTTTATGTCATCTGCAAAGGAAAGTGTTGCCTCAAAGGACTTAACTCCGGGACTAACACTCGCTGCACTTTTCAGGGAGAAGTGGTTGTCTATACAATAGCAAGATCTTATTTTGCTACCAGTGTACTTTGTTGTGCCTTTTTCATGTCGTCATTTTGTCGAACCCCAAACTTCTAGGGTGTTTCTTTAATTAGTTATCATTTCTTGACTACATTGAATATTTCATGCGCGATCCCGCCCGGCAATCTATAAGTAATATGTGATCGTACCACTTCCAGGAGACCATCTCTTGCGTGGCCGAATCAACTTTCACCCACCTTATAACGCCGTCCATATCGCGTAATTGAAACTAATATAAAATTCAAAGAATAAAATCTCTTATTTCTTAAATCTCCATTGATTTCAATTGGCTCAACGTAAGTTTTCTCCATTATATCTTAGTACACTGGCGTGACATGCTTCACTTTCCCTAGTCCTTTGCAAGCTCGAATAATCCCAATGAAAGCCACTTCAGGCGTCAATCCCGTGCTAAACTCGTCATGCATGACTTTAAATCTGAAAAATTATTGGACTGAATATTTGCAGTGGCATCTGCTTCCACTGAAAGTATTTAAAACATAAGATTGTCTCTTATCTTGATTAAATAGCTGCTTTACCCCCATATACCTGTGTAAATATTACCCTCGGCTCTATCAATTCTTGAAAAATCTGCCTCGCATATCCTGAGAATCGAAGTTCTTCATTTCTACAGTAAGCTAACACTATAATTATTCACTGGAGTTATTTGCGTCGAGTGGCTAAAGTCTTTGCATCTAATTCTCCACTCTAACTCCAGGATTTCTATCTACTTGAAGTTGTTCAAATATTTCAAAACAGTTGTTCAAATCCCAAAGATAATTTGTTAATATTTGATGATTATTGGAATTTTCATTGAACGGAATAACTATACTTTTTGATATAGATACACATCCAGCTATCAGGATATAGCTTACTATTCACTTTTCTTTACTTTATAACGGTTCAAAATTATGGAAGAAAAAAAAAGGCTAAACATATGACTGGCTTAAAATTTCTATTAAACCTCATCATGCCTTCTGCTGGCAATTATTTACTGTAATTAAATGCTATCGAGATGTTTTACTTGTCCTCACCCAAGGAAAAATAAAAAAATGTTCCAGAAAAACAGAATCGTTTGAAATTTCACCCAGAAAATTTTGTGTTGAAAAAAAACTAATCTTTTCACATTTATAACACGTCAAGGTGACCGTCTCTTGCCGGTGTTTTCAGGTTATTAGATTGCAAAAGGAAAAGGAATTCTAGAACATTTATAATCTTAGACATATCCGGAAGTAATATGGATCGAAAATCGGTATCGACGGACGCGTCCTACCAGCTGCCATCTTGGAAACTTGATGCGTTTGTCATGTCGCGCGACTATTTATATTAAATATTATATAAGAAAGAGAAATGGAAAGGCGGTAAAACCAAGACTCAAAGGATTATATTTAAAAAAACAAAATTCGGGATATCATGACGCATGATATGCAAAATATTTGTAATAAATATTTGTTGAAACTTAAAAAAATGGTTGCAATAATCTAAAAATATCTATAATTAAATATTATGTGGATTACAAGTGTTGAAGACAAAACCCCGTAAATAGGTATTAATTAAATTAAAACTTCTAAATATCAAAGAGAAAGTAAAGTTGAAAATTGGGATTATCTATAGAACCCATGATACGCAAATATTTGTGAGATAAATAGATAAAGAAACAAAGATAAATTGTGAGATTGATAGCTGAAAATATAAAAATAATATTTTAAAAATGATATGTAAATTACACACACACATAATATTTAATAGCTTAACAAAATCAAATTGCTAAAGACATAAAGGCGTTTTGCCTTCCCATAACCAAGAGAATGAACTAAAAATGAAGATTGTCTCTAGATACATCATATCTACCCAATATCAATAAGTATGCATGATTAAATGCGAAAGGAAATTAAAATAAATAATGTAGACTCATTAAAAGTTGCTAAAATATAATTATATATATGATGCCAATAAATACTGCTGCATCACCTAATAATTAAAATGGGCATGGGTGAGGGAATGTTTGACTAAATTAATTGCATTCAAAGAAAAAATAAAATCAAACCTATTCTAGAAAGGCGAAAACTTCGCGATAATGCAATATATAAAATTAAATAAGTGGATTACAAAGCCAAATAAACAAAGCGAAAAGGCCCGTGAATAAGTGGGGCTAAATAAATACAATTATTAATCAAAATAAACATTATGTCTAAACATTATATTCATATAACTACAAAAATACGCAAAATATTTTGAGGTAAATAGTGTTTCGATTAGCAAAAAAAAATAAATAAATAAACAAAATGACAAGCGAAATTACTAGGACGAATAAAGATTTTGAAAAATAAATAAAACTAGCGGATGTGTACCCGGCTTCGCCCGGGTTTTATCCGAGTGAAAGTTTGCCTAACGAATATTATTGATAATAATATTCGGGAACACACAGAATATTATGATAATATAATTCGTTATGTCATATATTTATATAATATATGAAATTTATTTTTCGAGCAAACATCCACTCTCTACTGAGTAGATTTTTAAAAAGTTATACATAAATAAAAATATCTAGAGATATACTACATGATCTTAGCCAAAAGGCCGAGAAACGATATTTTATATATAGAGAAGACCTGGCTTCGTGTGTCTTCTGCTCGAGTGAATGTTTCGCTGGTAAAATTTGTTCCTGCCTACTATTAATCATTATCTAGCTTTACCTGTGGTCTGCTTTAGTTTATATTCCCCAAAAGAATTTTTAATGCAATCAAGCATGATACGGAAATATTGTCATCATCATTTCTGACTCTAAAAAAATTTTGTTGCTCAGTACTTGGTTAAATATAATTTTTATTGGTTAAAGTGCGACAAAAAAAAACTCTTCCAGATTTAACTCTCTGTCCTGTTCAAATTTCAGCGAGATTAGTTACATATTGAGGGCGTGCATAGCCGACAAACATATATATATATATATATATGTTCCCGGCTTCGCCCCAGGTAAAAGTTTGCTTAACAAACATTTGTTAAAACGATTCTAGCAAACATCCAATCCCTACTGAATCTATACTTGTCTACCTTCTCGATAATATTTTCCCGGTCCCTTGAAAAATACTTGATAAGTAGAAAAAATTCAGTATTAATTGTTCCACTCGGTATTTTGAAGTTGAAGGAATAGTATCTTGCCACAAACGAAGATTTGTAAATAACTGTATTTAGCGAATGTACCCGGCTTCGCACAGTTTTTATCCGAGTAAAAGTTTGCTTAACGAACATTTGTTAAAACGATTCTAGAAAACATCCAATCCACCTATATATTGATTTATAAAGGTATATATATTTATT
>CP092883.1:55047810-55139542 GCA_030710605.1 Cordylochernes scorpioides | reverse complement strand
TAGATTTAGCTTGCTAATCTAATCAAATCTAACTGATATAAGTTATCATTATTATCAGTTTGCTCCTTAAATTTTTTAAAATTAGAATCACTGTTATAATTTTGTTATATAGTTTCTACACTATATTAATTCATATGAGCTTGCTCTATGATATATTTTTTCTTATATATAACATAATATACAAATTAAATTATATTAGATATTCTAATATAAATAAATCTTCATACAAATTTTAATTATCTTTCATTGTTTGATTATTAAAAATTAAATTATAAAAGTAATTCTAGAAAAAAAATAATTTCAGAACTTTTGTTTTTTTCAGTGTTTTTGTTAGTTTAAAGATGTTTTTTTTATTAGTTATTCTTAAAAATATAACAGATAACAAACAGTAATATCTATATATTTATAGATTAATTATTCAATTTATTACAAATTTTATCACCACAAAAACAATTAAGTAAAATATATTTAAAAAATTCATAAGAATAACAAACTAAAAAAACTAAAAAAAACTACAAACATATTAGTGTTAGCACCTCTTTTATGTTAATTTAAACTCGCTAAGAATTGCCTAAGAAAAAATTGTCAAACTTGTCCCTCTCTTAAGAACCATGACACTTTTCAAACAACTAGTTGTAAATTAGTGAATACTATTTATAAATTAACATGCCAAATTTGTCAACTATCATATATAGGACAAACTTGTAATCCATTAAATATACGAATAAACCTACATAGAAACCACGCTAAAAAATCAATTGGTAATATATATATGAAAGAACACAATCAATTACATACTTTTAACAACTTTAAGATAGAAATACTAGACATATGTCAAAACAAAAAACAACGACTATTATTAGAAAACAACTACATTTATAAACACAACACATTATTCCCTTATGGTCTTAACGACGAATTAAACTACACATACAAACCACAAACAGAAGAAATTTCAACTTATGAAATCAGTTGCAAATATAAAAATGAATTTAAAACTAAACCTAATAAAACTAGAGGTAAAACTACAAATAAATTAGGTTACATTGAATTTGAAGAATTACTGGACCCAAAACAAATGTACACTAACAACTTCGTCGATAAATTTATTAAAACATTATTTAAACTAAATAATAATAAATTTATCAAACTCATAGAATATATTAAAATTCATAATCTGACTAACAGATTAATAGATATCACACACGACATCTTTAAATACAGAAAAATTAAACAAAATACTAATAACATTAATATTATCATTAAATTTAATAACAATTTATTTAATCATATTAAATTTAATGATATTTTTAATAACCAAATCATCAATAATCTTTTCCCTATAAAAAATTTAAATTTTAAAACAATCTGGAGATACAATAAAAATATAGGTAATTTAGTTTGCAATTATAACCAATTTATTAATAATTTGGCAAATTTTAAAAAAATTAAATGTAATTGCAACAACTATATTGATAAATATAAGTACTCAGGTCATATATTAACTAGCAACTTTTCTTTTTTAAATCCAGAATATCAAGAAATTTTAAATAAAGGGTATAAATATATACCTCAAATTAAACACAATTATAATAATACAATTAAATCTATATTAAAAGATATAGATATTTTCATAAATAAAACTAGTATAAAATACAGTATTCCAGAATTTACTTTTCTGGAATGGAAACATAATATTAAAAAGGAAATTATAAATTATTATAATAATACACTTAAATACACAAAACCCAATTCAGACATTCCTTCTTTCAAAGAAAATATAATTAATTTACAGAAGGACTATATTATCACTCCTATAGATAAATGTCCCAATAATTTATCTTTAATTTGTAAAAATCTATACCACGATATACTAAAAAAGGAAATTGATAATAATCATAAATACACTTTTGCTAGAACTACAGGCACAAAAATCAAAAAAGACATCAAAAATGTTGAAAATTCACTAAAAATTTATAATAACCACAAAAATCCAAACATACCAAAGTTCTATATAATTCCTAAACTACACAAAAAACCTATTTCTTTCAGAACAATCACATCTGGTATAAATTCAGTCATAAAAAATATTGATATACAATTAGCCTCAACACTACAATTTATTATAAATAAATTAACTAATAAATATAATTATAAATTTATCGACTCAAATAAAAAAATCATTAATTATTTAATGAACAATTGGACAAACATTGAAACAGTACACACATTTGACTTTGAGGACCTATATTCTAAAATAAATTTAAGAGATCTAAATAATAAAATAACCAATTTATTTAATGAATTAATTAATGACAAAACTTTCTACATTAAAATTATTCATAACAGATATAAAACATTTAAATTAGATCTTAAAACAGCAAAAACTCTACTGGAAACATTTTTAAATTTTAACTATATAGAATTTAAAAATAAAATATATATTCAATCAGAAGGCGTTCCCATGGGTACTTCTTCTAGTCCGTTACTAGCAAATTTAATATTGTTCTGGTACGAAAGAGAATACTTTCTACAAAATAATATTAATTGGCAAATATTCCGATATGTAGATGACATAATAATATTTAATAATCCACTGTTTAAAAAATTAATACCTGAAATATATCCTAAATACTTGAAACTTAAGAACAATGAAAAAATTTATAGAAACAAAAAAGTTAACTTTTTAGACTTGAATATAGACCTTACAAATAGTGCTGTTAGAGTTTATAATAAAAAGAGTAATTATAATTTCAATATTATAAAATACTGTAATATGAATTCTAATATATCATTAAATTGCTGTAAAGGTATATATTATGGTCAGTTTCTAAGATTTTATAGAATAAATAATATATTAGATAATTTCATAGAAGATGTTAAAAATTTAAACATGGAATTTATTAAAAACAAATTTAGTATCAAACAAGTAAAAATATTTCAACAGTATATCAATTATAAAATATTTTAAAAAAAATAAATGGAAATATCCATTTATGAAATCAACTTTCTATAATTTCTCTTAATATTAACTAATACAAATTTATAATCTTTAACAGTTAATTAAACTTTTATTAAATAACTGATTAAAAGATTTTTTCACAAGATTTTTAAAGTGTTAAAGTATATAGTTCATTTTTGTTTAAAATCCAATTTCTGGGGAGGAAAATGGAAGTTAAATAAAGATGAATTTGCACAATTAATAGCTTTATTAAACTCTTATAATTTGCCTTTTTAAAGGAATATTAAAAGATGATTAAGTGTTAAATCAGTTATTTTGATATAACTATCTGTAAAGATTATAAAACTTAGCTTTCTTCCTTCAACTATTTTTCCTATCTTCTTTAATTTTCTTGTTGTTCAAAAAAATTCTGAAGAAATGGTCTAAATTTGAAATGTGGGGGGACATTCCCCTCCCGCGACATGTGCCAGCCAGAAATAGATATACACAATGGAGGACGCAGCGGTCAAGGTAGGTTTACAGTTTGAATTTGTTAACACTTGTATCTGTTATATGTTCATTTAAATATTTCACTGAAACAACTTAATATTAACACATAAAATACGGTTTAAAAGAGATCTATGACATAATAAAGGAGGGGTTGAAATGTCGCTGGAATTTTATCTGATGATCCCCGTTCCAGCAGATCTCTTTTTCCAATTTATTTCAATTTAAAGTTTTTTGTGTATGTCTGGTCTACCATTAGGGTTTCAAAACATAATATCCAAACTTATAACAAATGTTAATTCATACTATAGATATATTACTAAATACAACTATTTATAATCATATTATAAAATAAAAAAAACCTTTAAAAATCTTTTTAAAAAAAAAAAAAAAAGGATAAAATATAAAATCATAAAAAAAAATATATATATATACTAACAATCTTATCTACCTTCTTTATAAAACTCTTTTTTTTTTTTTTCCTTATTATTAGTTTGATTAAAAGTGCATGGTTCTGTCTTTCTCTCTTTTTTCTAACTATTATATATATTATCTCTTCGATTATTCTATATATAGGATTAGAGTATGTCTGAATGACGTGTAAAAGCCGATGTAATAGACGTTACTTTGTTAATTTTTTGTATTGTTATTAATTATAAATATATAATTAACTTGAGGATGTAATAGAAGTAAAAGATTTTTTTTTTTCTCTCTCTATCTACAAATTAATAACATTTTACAAATTTTATAATTTGTATTTAAATGATCATAATAGTGAAGATAATTTTAATACAAAACTGGACTATAAAATTAAATAACTATTTATTATTATAATTAATTTAGATTTAGCTTGCTAATCTAATCAAATCTAACTGATATAAGTTATCATTATTATCAGTTTGCTCCTTAAATTTTTTAAAATTAGAATCACTGTTATAATTTTGTTATATAGTTTCTACACTATATTAATTCATATGAGCTTGCTCTATGATATATTTTTTCTTATATATAACATAATATACAAATTAAATTATATTAGATATTCTAATATAAATAAATCTTCATACAAATTTTAATTATCTTTCATTGTTTGATTATTAAAAATTAAATTATAAAAGTAATTCTAGAAAAAAAAAATAATTTCAGAACTTTTGTTTTTTTCAGTGTTTTTGTTAGTTTAAAGATGTTTTTTTATTAGTTATTCTTAAAAATATAACAGATAACAAACAGTAATATCTATATATTTATAGATTAATTATTCAATTTATTACAAATTTTATCACCACAAAAACAATTAAGTAAAATATATTTAAAAATTCATAAGAATAACAAACTAAAAAAACTAAAAAAAACTACAAACATATTAGTGTTAGCACCTCTTTTATGTTAATTTAAACTCGCTAAGAATTGCCTAAGAAAAAATTGTCAAACTTGTCCCTCTCTTAAGAACCATGACACTTTTCAAACAACTAGTTGTAAATTAGTGAATACTATTTATAAATTAACACGCCAAATTTGTCAACTATCATATATAGGACAAACTTGTAATCCATTAAATATACGAATAAACCTACATAGAAACCACGCTAAAAAATCAATTGGTAATATATATATGAAAGAACACAATCAATTACATACTTTTAACAACTTTAAGATAGAAATACTAGACATATGTCAAAACAAAAAACAACGACTATTATTAGAAAACAACTACATTTATAAACACAACACATTATTCCCTTATGGTCTTAACGACGAATTAAACTACACATACAAACCACAAACAGAAGAAATTTCAACTTATGAAATCAGTTGCAAATATAAAAATGAATTTAAAACTAAACCTAATAAAACTAGAGGTAAAACTACAAATAAATTAGGTTACATTGAATTTGAAGAATTACTGGACCCAAAACAAATGTACACTAACAACTTCGTCGATAAATTTATTAAAACATTATTTAAACTAAATAATAATAAATTTATCAAACTCATAGAATATATTAAAATTCATAATCTGACTAACAGATTAATAGATATCACACACGACATCTTTAAATACAGAAAAATTAAACAAAATACTAATAACATTAATATTATCATTAAATTTAATAACAATTTATTTAATCATATTAAATTTAATGATATTTTTAATAACCAAATCATCAATAATCTTTTCCCTATAAAAAATTTAAATTTTAAAACAATCTGGAGATACAATAAAAATATAGGTAATTTAGTTTGCAATTATAACCAATTTATTAATAATTTGGCAAATTTTAAAAAAATTAAATGTAATTGCAACAACTATATTGATAAATATAAGTACTCATGTCATATATTAACTAGCAACTTTTCTTTTTTAAATCCAGAATATCAAGAAATTTTAAATAAAGGGTATAAATATATACCTCAAATTAAACACAATTATAATAATACAATTAAATCAATATTAAAAGATATAGATATTTTCATAAATAAAACTAGTATAAAATACAGTATTCCAGAATTTACTTTTCTGGAATGGAAACATAATATTAAAAAGGAAATTATAAATTATTATAATAATACACTTAAATACACAAAACCCAATTCAGACATTCCTTCTTTCAAAGAAAATATAATTAATTTACAGAAGGACTATATTATCACTCCTATAGATAAATGTCCCAATAATTTATCTTTAATTTGTAAAAATCTATACCACGATATACTAAAAAAGGAAATTGATAATAATCATAAATACACTTTTGCTAGAACTACAGGCACAAAAATCAAAAAAGACATCAAAAATGTTGAAAATTCTCTAAAAATTTATAATAACCACAAAAATCCAAACATACCAAAGTTCTATATAATTCCTAAACTACACAATAAACCTATTTCTTTCAGAACAATCACATCTGGTATAAATTCAGTCATAAAAAATATTGATATACAATTAGCCTCAACACTACAATTTATTATAAATAAATTAACTAATAAATATAATTATAAATTTATCGACTCAAATAAAAAAATCATTAATTATTTAATGAACAATTGGACAAACATTGAAACAGTACACACATTTGACTTTGAGGACCTATATTCTAAAATAAATTTAAGAGATCTAAATAATAAAATAACCAATTTATTTAATGAATTAATTAATGACAAAACTTTCTACATTAAAATTATTCATAACAGATATAAAACATTTAAATTAGATCTTAAAACAGCAAAAACTCTACTGGGAACATTTTTAAATTTTAACTATATAGAATTTAAAAATAAAATATATATTCAATCAGAAGGCGTTCCCATGGGTACTTCTTCTAGTCCGTTACTAGCAAATTTAATATTGTTCTGGTACGAAAGAGAATACTTTCTACAAAATAATATTAATTGGCAAATATTCCGATATGTAGATGACATAATAATATTTAATAATCCACTGTTTAAAAAATTAATACCTGAAATATATCCTAAATACTTGAAACTTAAGAACAATGAAAAAATTTATAGAAACAAAAAAGTTAACTTTTTAGACTTGAATATAGACCTTACAAATAGTGCTGTTAGAGTTTATAATAAAAAGAGTAATTATAATTTCAATATTATAAAATACTGTAATATGAATTCTAATATATCATTAAATTGCTGTAAAGGTATATATTATGGTCAGTTTCTAAGATTTTATAGAATAAATAATATATTAGATAATTTCATAGAAGATGTTAAAAATTTAAACATGGAATTTATTAAAAACAAATTTAGTATCAAACAAGTAAAATATTTCAACAGTATATCAATTATAAAATATTTAAAAAAAAATAAATGGAAATATCCATTTATGAAATCAACTTTCTATAATTTCTCTTAATATTAACTAATACAAATTTATAATCTTTAACAGTTAATTAAACTTTTATTAAATAACTGATTAAAAGATTTTTTCACAAGATTTTTAAAGTGTTAAAGTATATAGTTCATTTTTGTTTAAAATCCAATTTCTGGGGAGGAAAATGGAAGTTAAATAAAGATGAATTTGCACAATTAATAGCTTTATTAAACTCTTATAATTTGCCTTTTTAAAGGAATATTAAAAGATGATTAAGTGTTAAATCAGTTATTTTGATATAACTATCTGTAAAGATTATAAAACTTAGCTTTCTTCCTTCAACTATTTTTCCTATCTTCTTTAATTTTCTTGTTGTACAAAAAAATTCTGAAGAAATGGTCTAAATTTGAAATGTGGGGGGACATTCCCCTCCCGCGACATGTGCCAGCCAGAAATAGATATACACAATGGAGGACGCAGCGGTCAAGGTAGGTTTACAGTTTGAATTTGTTAACACTTGTATCTGTTATATGTTCATTTAAATATTTCACTGAAACAACTTAATATTAACACATAAAATACGGTTTAAAAGAGATCTATGACATAATAAAGGAGGGGTTGAAATGTCGCTGGAATTTTATCTGATGATCCCCGTTCCAGCAGATCTCTTTTTCCAATTTATTTCAATTTAAAGTTTTTTGTGTATGTCTGGTCTACCATTAGGGTTTCAAAACATAATATCCAAACTTATAACAAATGTTAATTCATACTATAGATATATTACTAAATACAACTATTTATAATCATATTATAAAATAAAAAAAAACCTTTAAAAATCTTTTTAAAAAAAAAAAAAAAAAGGATAAAATATAAAATCATAAAAAAATATATATATATATACTAACAATCTTATCTACCTTCTTTATAAAACTCTTTTTTTTTTTTTTTCCTTATTATTAGTTTGATTAAAAGTGCATGGTTCTGTCTTTCTCTCTTTTTTCTAACTATTATATATATTATCTCTTCGATTATTCTATATATAGGATTAGAGTATGTCTGAATGACGTGTAAAAGCCGATGTAATAGACGTTACTTTGTTAAATTTTTTTATTGTTATTAATTATAAATATATAATTAACCTGAGGATGTAATAGAAGTAAAAGATTTTTTTTTTCTCTCTCTATCTACAAATTAATAACATTTTACAAATTTTATAATTTGTATTTAAATGATCATAATAGTGAAGATAATTTTAATACAAAACTGGACTATAAAATTAAATAACTATTTATTATTATATATATATATATATATATATATATATAACATTTTTAATTTTATTTATTCCCAAATTTTAACAGTGATAGTTTATTGGTAAAATTAATCAGGCCTTCAGGGAAAAGTGTCTTTTCGATACATTTAAATTCTCTAGCTTTCAGGCACGGACGTCCTTCTACAGGAGAAAACCTGGTATAATGATACGCCAATAGAACACGAGTTAAATATAATCAGATACTATTTTACATAATTTTATAATATTCTATAGATATAAAATATTTATTTTGAACTAATATATAAATTAGAAAGAAGGAATCATATATCGCCGCAAATCTTTTTTATTAACGCGATTAAGGAAGCTTTCGGGCAAGCCCTTCTTCAGCTAATTATAGTGTACAAACAAGGAGAGATTATATATCGTTTTTAATATAAAATAAAATGAAATTTGCAAGCTTAACCGCATGAGTTTCTTTTCAACGATAAATTAAAATTTTATTTTAAGGTGAAATATCGACAATTTCTAACCTTTTGGATCAGGTATGAAAGGATCAATTATGAAGAGTAATGACGAACGGAAAAATAAAAGTGTCCAGGACTGGTGATTGGTTATAGGCGACTATTGGTCTGAGGGTGGTGTTTTTCTACCTCACATTGTTTAAAATCCTGAAGAAATTCTACAAAAAATGAAGAATTTTAAATTGAAAGCCAATCACCGAATCGTTTCATATGATGTCAAAGACCTATACACAAGCCTTCCCCACGACTTAATAATGGACTCCCTACAAACCATCCTAATCAAACATAAAGAAGCATACCCGGACCACCTTGCAATCCTGAAACTCACCGAAATCTGTTTAAAGAGCACAACAGTTAAATTTACAGGAGAATACTACAACCAAATAAAAGAACACCGATGGGAAGCCCACTGTCTACAATTCTAGCCGGAATAGTTCTCTCCACCATTGACTCATGGATCACTGAAGTAAAACCCAACGAAATATTAATCTGGTCAAGGTACGTTGATGATATTTTCTGCATAATCACAGAAAACAGTGAAAATCACATCCAAGAAACCCTCAATAGCTTCAACTCATCTATTCAATTTACAATAGAAAAGAAAATAAAAGAAGCCTGCCATTCCTTGACATTTTATTTACCAGAAATAGAACCGGTTTTACAACAAAAGTTTATAGAAAACCTACCTCCCCAACGCAGTACCTACACTTTGCCTCCAATTTTCCCATCTCCCACAAAATAACAGTTGTACGTACCTTGACGAAAAGAGCTTTCACCCACTGTTCATCAAAAATAGAATACAATAAAGAACTTAAGTCTATCGAAAACCAGCTTCTTAAATCTGGATACCCGCTTCCTTTCATTAAAAGAAATAGATATAAACCAGGGACTCCCAGAAATAACTCCAATCAGTACATCTCCACCTGTTACTTACCATATACAGAATCTACAATTACAATAGCCCGCAAACTCAAAATTTTGGCATAAAAATCATCTTCAGAGGTTCACCTTCCATGGCCTCGATTCTAAGAAACCCAATCACCAAAAGCACCGACCAGAAACAGAAAAAAGATTTAGTTTACCAAATTCCCTGCCTCAACTGCAATAGTGTCTACATTGGCGAGACATCAAGAGACCTTTCAATCAGAATCAAAGAACACCAAAGAAACATCTCTAAACTAAACCCAAACTCCTTAATAGTTGGCCACGTCAGAGAAACCGGACACACTCCAGACTTCAATAATACCAGAATCATCCATACAAATGCCAAAACTAAAACCCAAAGACTCATTCTTGAAGCAATAGAAACCATGAAGCACCCTTAACCATTAAACAAAAGTATACAGTTGGCATCACAGTACGTTCCCCTTCTATCCTAAAAATCTTCAAAAGTCTCCACTAAATCCTTTGAACTGTTTATAGTTGATTCTTTATATTTATTCAATTACGTAAATTTCTTTTAAGATATTTTTGTACTATATTATATTTGAAGTTAGGATCAGACATGACGTGGCCACGCGGTGCTATTGAAACGAGGGCGATAGGGGCGTGGTAATTTTATTTTCTTTTATTTTATTTTATATTAAAAACGATATATAATCTCTCCTTGTTTGTACACTATAATTAGCTGAGGAAGGGCTTGCCCGAAAGCTTCCTTAATCGCGTTAATAAAAAAGAGTTGCGGCGATATATGATTCCTTCTTTCTAATTTGTCGAAATCCGCAAACACACACACACAAACCGTTTACCATAATATATAAATGGAGACAAAATATTCTGAAAAATATAAATCTCTAACAAGAGGACAAATAAATAAATAAATAAATATAGGCCACTAGAAAATAACTAAGGAAACAAGGCATACATATTAGACTAATTATCATTATTAGAAGATGTCTATCTGGTTCCCACCGCTGCTATTCAGAGGAGATTTCTGTATTTGGATGATTTGGGGTGAGCTCAGGGAATAGTATACCATAAACTTCTGGAATGCCTATTCTTCTGTTAATTCCGGAAGTTTATAATAAACTATTCCCTGAGCTCACCCCAAATCATCCAAATACAGAAATCGCCTCTGAATAGCAGCGGTGGGAACCAGATAAACATCTCCTAATAATGATAACTACAGTCTAATATGTATTCTTTGCTTCCATAGTCATTTTCTAGTGGCCTATATTTATTTATTTGTTTGTCCTCTTATTAGAGATATATATTTTAGGAATATTTTGAAAATTATATAAAATAGTATCCGATTACACTGGTCAACAACATTTTTGCCCAAGAGAACCTGATGGTGTTTCTAGTGTAACTTTTTATGCTGAACTCAAATATCTAATCAGAAAATTTTCATCACCCATGGTTTTTGCGTGACAGCCTTATTTTAGTATTGGGATAAATGCAGCAAAAATTAAAAAAATTATTACGTAAGTATTTTTGCATAAACCTTATTACATCACACTGGTTTATCAAAAAATATTTTTCTTTGTCCCAAAAGAAACAGCATTTTATCTAAATTTACCTCAAACAAACAAACAAACAAACAACAAAAGCCTTTATTTAGGGCATTCCGCCCCATACAGGATTCGCCGTATTTACACGTCAACAAGAGGAGAGGGAAGAGGAAATATTTACAACAAAATAAGGTTTGTCTCACATTCAGTTACCTATTTACAGATAGTGCATCCTCCAGTATCCTTTGCCCTACATTCTTTCTCATGCGCCCAGCTTCTGTGCAGAACTTAAAATATCTAACAATCAGTAATTCATCATTCAGAGCTGAAGAGAGAAGTTGACATATGCGATGGTATCTAAATTGAATCTAAATTTACCTCTTCGTGCTGATTCCAAATATACCATTAGTTTTTTTCTATCACGCAAATTTTTGAGATACACCTACTTGAAATTTGGAAATGTTTTTAATACATAGGCCTATATGGAAGAAATATATTTTTTTTATTGAAAAGTAGTAACTTCTATACTTTGCTTGTAGTACATCCCTCTTGAGTGTCCAGCAGTAGTTAGCAAGCATAACGGTACTCCATTTACCTTCGTACCGCTTCTCCATGCTTGATATATTTTGATGAAACCTCTCACCATGCTCATCGCTAACTGCACCAAGATTGTCTGGAAAGAAATCCAGATGTGAATGCAGGAAATTAATCTTGAGAGACATGTTACATCCCAGTGCTTTGTAGGAAAACAACAGATCATAGGCAAATCCACTGGCATTTCGATCCATTGCTTCGACAAAGTTCTTCATTAATCCCAGTTTAATATTTAATGGTTATAAGTAATTATTTTCTGAATCGATCAGGGGAGGATTTAAAATATTTTTATGTCCTGGAGTAAAGATTTCACGGTTTGGCCAGACATTATTTTAATGAAATGTCTTTCTTTATCTCTGCTATCCCACTCACACAAGCAGTTTCATGTTTTCGTGAGTCTCTTTCATGTTGGATGCATGAGCTATTGGCACTGATGGGAACTTATTTCCGTTGTGAAGGAGAACAGCTTTCAAACTAATTTTTGAAGAATCAACGAATAAACGCCACTCTTCTGTATCATGGTCATGACCAAGCGCTTCCATTAGCCTAACAAAATCATTGCAATATACTAAATCATTCTCTTGTGAAAATAAGTCTTGAAATTCATCTTGACACTTGTGAAAAAAGCATACTTTTGTGCCTTTATGCAGCAGATTCCAGCCTTTTAACCTAAAGCCTAAAAGTTCACTCTGTTTTTTGGATAAATCTAAATCATGTACGAGGTCGTTCAAATCTCCTTAGGTTGACAAATGAGGTTTAGATGAAGCACCTGCTTCAAAATTTGTGTCATCCGACTGTTGCTCTCGTCTATCTGAATAATCGTGTCTAAATATTACATTTTCAGGAGGCTGTGGCACAGGTAAAATATCACTATAAGGAACAGGTCTCATAGCAGAAGGCAAATTTGGATATTCAACTGTATGTCTTGATTTGGATGTAATACCTGTAGTCTTTGTCAAACAAAAATAACGGACTGAAGAATAGTTTTTAGGTTCCCTCCATATCAGTGGAACCGCAAAAGGCATATGACGTTCACCTTTGATCCACCCTGTAAGACGTCATGCACAAATTTCACAACAATGATAAGGAGCCCAAGTCTTATCTTGGTCACCGACTTTACAGCCAAAATAAAGTTCATAGCACCTTTTGATTAGCAGTGTAAAGTTTCGCCTTTGAACTTTGAAAGTTAATTCCCCACAAATGTAACAGAAAATATCAGCAATATTAATGCAACGCCTCGGCATATTGACACAGTCTAGTGCTCACGATTTATAAAAACAAATCGATAGAGAAGAATAAACTGATCACTTCAAATTTACCTGTCACTTCTGATGCAAATCTATTAAACAAATCCTAATATCAATTTAAATATATATATTAAAACTGTTATTTATAAAATAGCATTCCAGAGCTTGTCGTTATGTTTGAGTTGAAAGCAAAACAGATTGCATTATAAAATAAACATATTTAATTGAAAATTCAATAATTTGTTATTTAAAATAATATTAATGATTCTTAAAGAGCAAAATTTGATTAATAACAAATAAAATAAAGCTTTTGGCTCCACATATCAACCCTTCTTGTAAAAAAAAAAAGCGCTAGCTAATGTAATGATGTTTACATTAAAAAATGCTTACGTAACATTTTCTGTATTATTAATGTATATACCAATTTATAGAAAAATGGTTATCCTGCAAGAACTATGGGTGATGGGAAACTTCTGATTTCATTTTTGAATTCAGCATGAAAAGTTACATTAGAATCAACATCAGGTTTTTTCCGGCGAAAAAAGAAGTTTTTTTTTGAAGACCTGTGTTATATTTAACCCGTGTTCTATTGGCGTATCATTATACCAGGTTTTCGCCTGTAGAAGGACGTCCGGGCCTGAAAGCTAGAGAATAATAAACATGTTTTGAAAATACACTTTACCCTGGAGGAATGATTAATTTTACTCAATATTGATACAAGGGGTTATTGAAGTGATAGTCTATATATAGACTACCCTGTGTTAAGAATGCTATATATAGACTACCCTGTGTTAAGAATCCTATATTATATAGACTACCCTGTGTTAAAATTTAAAAAATAAATATAAAGAAATATTACAGGGAACAAATCAAATTTTAAAATGTTATTTATGTTTGACAATATTATTTTGAACTATTTTTTATTTACTAATTAATTCAGTTACTATATATATCAAAAGAATTTAGAGAATATTTACTCAATAACACTTTGTATTTGAAAAAAGTAAAATATTTTATAATTGATATAAGTAAATCAAAGTATATATCAATAGAACATATTTTTATTGAGAGAACATTAAGAATGGAAATATTTAAAAAATTGTTTTAATAAGCAACGTACCTATGAATATATAGTATACAGATATTGATGAAAATTTTGCCAGGAGGATATTCATTTATAAAGATAAAGGTCGCCTCTCCCGTCAAAATAGATATCATAACTAGACGCTATCTATTGACCGTCGCCGCTAACTAGTGGTCTCGGGTCGATGACAAAGCCACAACACCAGCTTTGGCACTCTGAGAAGCGTCCACCTAGAGACCATGGTCTCGAGCTAATGGCCTTCTTCAGTCTAGGGCGGATTTTATTCCTTGAGATCCACACGGGATTCATTGGAATCCTCACAATCTGCCAAAAAGGTGTTTAGCTGGCAAAGTGGCTGAGACAAATCTATGGCTAAAATATAGATGGAATTTTTTCCAGGAGGATATTCATCTATAAAGATAAAGGTCGCCTCTCCCGTCAAAATAGACGTCAGTGAAAAAGCCACAACACCAGCTTTGGAAAACTGAGAAGCCTCCACCTAGAGACCATGGTTTCGGGCTATGGCCCTCTTCAGTCTAGAGCGGACTTTATCCTATGAGATCCACACGGGATCCAATGGAATCTTCATAATCCGCCAAATAGGTGTGTGCGGGTAAAGTGGCTAGGTCAATTATGGCCAATGGTCAAAATAAAGATGGAAATTTTGCCTGGAGGATATTCTTCTTTAAAGACAAGGGTCACCTCTCACATCAAAATAGACGTCAAAATAAGACGCCATATATTGACCGTCGCCGCTCTAGGTGGACGCTTCTCAATTTGCCAAAGCTGGTGTTTGTAGCTTTGTCACCGACCCGAGGCCGCTAGTTTGCGGCGACAGTCAATAGATGGCGTCTAGTTTTGACGTCTTTTTTGACGGGAGAGGCGACCTTTGTCTTAATACAGATATTGTTTTAAAAACCTAGAACCTTCATAGAAAAATAATTGAAAGAAATTGATGAGGGTTATGGACATTTACTAATAGACATTCAGGAAGTTTCAAATACCCAGGATCCATTGCGGGAACAGGTATAACTGCATGTTCCTGTTTGGTGGTGGAGCCGCCATTCCAGCAGGTCATTGGTCAAATCTGATTGACTTGCACAGGCTCCACCATAGCAGCCTTCTGCACAAATAACATTTTTGTACCACATCTAAATAAACAAACCTATTCTATAATGTGAAAAAAATAGTACAAATGTGATATTATACTGGGATAAGGTGCATACATAAAAAAATCATCTCCTTATCGTGCAACTGAAATCAGCAACTTTCTGTTGCATGATAAGGAGATGCCCATTTTTCCTATTCAATAATATTGTACACTCAAACCTTCTGTGTGTGAACCGTCCTGAAGACGTTTTCCTCTTCAAAACGATCACCTTTTAAAGGTAATAAATTCTTTAATTTTATAAAACCATTCTGGAAGCGGCTCCTCCTATTTCTACAAGCGCATATCATTTTTTTCATCTTTTCTTAATTAAAAATTTCAAATATTTTTATGACTTCTCGAGGGCCAATATTTTTCTCATTTTTTTTAAAATGCGCAATATTTATCATTTTACCTGCGATTTTATTCACTTTTATATATCAAAAATTATTTTATCCAAATATTCAAATTGCCTTATAGATTTTTAACTAACGGATTTCAAAAATTATAATTACGAACAAAATTTCTGATCAAACGATTCGATATAAAATGTAATGAAAGTTTTGAAGTTATCAAAAAAAAAAACAAATAAGAAGAATAAACTATCGGAGACATCATCAAAGAATTCATAGCAATTGTGGGACTTCATAAATGAAATAAAGTCATATAATAGAAAAGATAATGTTTGCATGCAACACCTGATGTAGAGTTTAAATGCGAGGTATGCCTCGAAGGAATTTATAAAAGAAAACATATTTTACATTTGTAATAATAATTAAAATATTAAACTGCCTATCATTAAAAATTCTAAACCAAAGAATGGTCCAGAAATTGTGCATAGTTCAGGATAGATGCATCTATAACGGCGGGTGGAATAAGAAAGAAAGAAAGAGCCTGGACTCTTGGCGTGTAGTAATTGCTACCAGGAGAATATTCTGAAGAAATAAACTGCTTGTTACTTGTTCTGGAGACACGTGGAAGAGCAGAAGGTGCCGGGATACTGTCATGGAAAACACTTCCATCAGAAAGACATTATTGGGAGGGAAATGATAATCCTTCTTAGAGGGTCTAATTTGTTGGTCCATACGCTAAATCCCAGGTAACACTCACCAGAACTCATCAACGATGTTGGTAGCAGAGTTGGCTGGAACGTGAAGTTTGAGGGATGATCGCGAGACGCTTCAAAACGTCTGAGATGACGCATTCTCAAACATGCGGGGCCGCCAATTCGCATCATGTTCAGGATACTCTTGATGTTCCCACCTCGATCAGAATTTTAGGGAATTTAGTTGCAGATAGCTGCAACAATGGCGTCCGTACAGATGCCATTGAGCATAAAGTACCGGCTTGCCTGATTACAATTGTGCCAGTCTAGAGTTATTTGAAAGAAGGAAGGAAATTGTGGTTTTCTTCTCAGATGAACATGCTTCTTTATCTCTATCTATACCGCCGTGTACTAGTGAGGTACAGACTTGGTGATAGATAGAATCCATTAGTATCTTTGAAACCTTCCAAAGCTTGATAAGGCAGCATCGTGGGTTAGAGCACCATCACAAACGATAGCAGGCCATCTCTGGTTTGTATTCAGGACACTATGAAAGTCGAGGTGAATTGATGGTCGGCTATGTCGTATCATCTATCTTCAGAGAGAACCCACTGTTGATATTTTGTCAAATGTTCTACTTCAGAACCGCTTTTAAAGGTAGGGAGGGGGATGATCTGAATAAGCCCGGATAAAGTACAGTAGATGGATGGAAGATGGATCCTTGGTACCGTCGATGTGGGAGTCCTGGAGGTCAAATTTAAGTTAGCTACAAAATTTATCTAAGAATATATAAAATACTACTTACTTTAGGTAATGGTTCTCTAGAATTGTCTATTACCGACCATTTCTACTGGCCGGTATTTGGACAGTTTGCGAGGTTTTTTCTTTATATTCATTTTTAAGGTTACAATTCTACCATCAAATGGGACTTCGGCCATTTTCATTATATTCTGGCGTGTGATCATTTGTGTATAGACAACTTCTCCATCAAGGTAATCTTTGTGTTTTTCAATTCTATTTTGGAGTTCCTTTTCGATCTCATTGCCTATTTTCTTGATCTGAAGGAATTCGATTCTTTTTATTTGTTTGATTTTTTTTAATTTGTCCATTTCCCTTTTTTGGAACTTTAAAGGTTTTTGTTACCTTATGACGGATATTTTTGGCTTTATATTTTGCGGCCGCTTTCTGAGATTTCTTTAAGTTCTTTGGAGCTTCTTGGCTGGTATTATTTTGAAGCTGTTCATTCCGGAGTCTTTCTCTATAAGCAAATTTGCTGGGAATTTTGCTCCAGTCTCGGTCTACTCCTGGAGTCCATACCCATTTGACTTTGGTGGCTACAGCTCTATGGAGGTTGAAACGACTGAAAAAAATTCTTATTGCATTTGGGAGCCAGTTAAATCGTTTCTTAGACTGATGAAAGTAATTTGGGCTGTCTTCGGTATGATCATCAGCTTCGACCTGCTTCAAACATACAGAATATCATTCATACAATATTTGAGTTTCAAATAATTTTATGTTATAAATCAGAATCATTCCTCAATCTTTTATTTATAAAAATATATTCATAGAGAGATGGGCATCTATAGAAGACGAAAATATTATTAATAGAGAAAATAGACATGCCACAATATATATATATTGTATATATTGTATATATTATATATAATTTTATTTTTTTAAACCAATGCTATATACATATATTAAATTGTATGGTCATACCAATCTGTTTATCTGAAACAGCACTTCTCGTGCATCCTATTGGATGATAGATTCACTAGGAGGATTGAATTTCTATAAAAATTGCGATGCCAAAATAAGCTTATAGTTACATATACACGTTGGAATATGGGCATAGGCAAAAAATGGAATAAAATAAAAAATAAATAGGTATGAAACAAGCAAAGTTCTATTTAGGTGGATATAGACAATTTCAGGGGTCAAATCGAGGTTCAATATAAAATATATTTGAAGTTTTAAGTTATCAAATTATTTATATTAATTGACATGTATTTTGCAAATTCCTCTTACCTTGCTGCAGCACGCACTAGTGAAGAATTTCTTCAATTTTCCGAAGAAACCTGTCTTTTTAGATTCCCTGAAACCCACAAAAACTATTTCTATGCTGAATAACTCTTATTATGTTCTTTGAACTGGCTATTTTCATTTAATATAGAAATATAAGTAAACAAGAATAACTCTGAAAATTGATTTTGAACTGAAAATATTGCTTACAAAACGAATGACTATATTTTATATTTGCTGGAGATTACATAAATATAATTCAAGCATTTCATATTTTGTGAGAGTTGTGCTGAATATTGACAAAGTATTTCAGTGTTTTAATAAACCAAAAACCATAATGAATAGTAATCACATTGAATTAATATATCAAAATTGCATTCGTTATTTAGCAATAGACTAGGTCCGCAATACAAAGGAATAAATTAAATATATGCAGGAATATACAGTACCTGCTATCATATAAGGTCTCTTTATTTGAAACTTTTATTTTTACAACAACGACCGTTTCCTCTTTTAACAGACTCTTCTCCTAACTCATCTTCAACTAACTATGTGTCGAAATATGTAGATAAGGTCTCATTTAAGGATGTTTTTATTCTTTTGATCTAAGTTATCAATGTTAAGAATTAATGTTTTTTAAAAAAGAGTCGGTGAATGAGAGGGCCACACCCTCGATTCCCGACAGCCATGAATAGGGATTGAATCCCGCGTTTACTTTTTTTTAAATATGTGAATAACCTTCACACATTATTCATTGTTGTAAATATCATGAACTAGGTTGCTCTTTTTGAGAGTGGTACCTAATGAGGTTATTTTGGAACAAGAAGAATAAATGTTATATTGCAACGATTTTTTCTATGAAACTATCGCTAATATTTTTACAGTGGCAAATGAAATCATGAATGAGAAAATTCATTCCTCTAACCTTCTTGTTATTTCCTTGCGACGTAAAGAAAGATACCATCGAACATTCGTCTCTTTAGTTTCTTTAAGCTTTACATTGTAGAAATTGTCGCTTCATATCCCCATTCAAGTTTCATTGAGCAAACTCTTTAACGCAGGTTCGGAAAACATAATAGATATTTACAAATGTTAACTTCTGCTGTCAAGTTTCTGGAGTAACTTAGAGAGAATACCAGATTTCTATGTTGTCCTATTATGAAAAACACATCTGGATTAATTTATAGAAAACACCAGAATTTATAGGTTGCATAATGATGAATCTTCTGAAATAACCTTAAGAAAATGCCAGAATTGTATATTGAATTATGATAAGATTTCGTCCAAAAAAAAAAAAAAAGAGAGAGAGAGAGTTTTTAATCTTATCAATGGTGACAATAACCGAAGAGTACATTTTGAATTTTCGGTGAAACCTAATTACTATTAAAATTTAATAAAAATGATGATGCACTTTTCAAACATTTTTTAGAGATCATACTAGTTTAGAGATTTCACGCAATAATATTTACCCGTGCAGTGAGTCTTTTTGGCAATTTTTGCCGAATGCATTGGGTTGCATCTTTTCGGTCGTGGAATCATTCTTGTTAAGGTCTTTCTCGACATTACTTGAGTTCTTACAGATTAGAATTATTGTAATTAGTCTGATTATTCTTTGGGCAAATGAACCGTTATTTCTAGCCATTTTGCTTTCTAGGGAGGACTTATTAGTTCATTATTTCCTGATCAGTTCTTCATTTTTATATTCTTAAGGAGTCTTCATAGTTTTATATTTTGTAGTATCTAATTACTTTATCAACAAGATACTATTATAGGTCACTTTTTGTATTCATGTAATATTTTTAATATAAGTTGTAAAACATAATTGTTGAGTGCTTTCTATCTATATGACTAACGGCAAATAATAATATCAGAAATGTAATTGCGTTATTAAATAGAAATTTATGTTATATTATTTTTATATAATATAGTGTGTGGTGATGTCTTGTACAATTGAAAAGGGGAGGGGAGGGGTACCATTGCCCCGTTAGTCAGCCACATTTCAGAGTTCCCTGTTCACAGTTACCGTAGCGGCTCGGGGCTCACGACACCGTACTACAGGACAGTCCTTTACTTGTGCTGCTTCTCCCGCCCGCCATGTAGAGGAGGGGTTGGACTTCTGTGCAGGATTATAGTGTGCTTATATGGCAAAAGCCTTTTCCTAGAAACGAAGCGCCATACTCCAGGCGTCCTGAAGATGAGCTGAAAGACTTCGTTGGGTTTCTAAATGAAAGAAGGTTCGCCATTTTCCCTTTCTTCTAATATACTAAACGCACCGGTCAATGTGGGAAGGTGAAGATCTTTCTTTGGAGATGAATAAACGCTTAGAAAGGAGCTGGTTGATTTGGAAATCTTCAATTTGAAGGAAGATGGCTGCTCACGGTTGTCGAGGTGTAGATGCCGCTGGTCACGACCTCGTGGTTCAGCGAAATATACCCTACAGTAGATTCGCAGTGCAACTAAGACGTCTTAGATCCTGATAGAAAAATCGGAATATCTCCAATTTCTATCTTCTTTACCCGTTTATTATAGGTAAAGACCTTCGTAAGGGTTGTTCCAATTAAAGACTTTGCTCAAATAAGCGATCCGCCAAATCGACCCTGGTCAGCTCGACTTGTACCTAGCCAGACATCTTCATAATTTTGACATTCCAAGTTTTCCAGTAGGGCCTTAATGTAGTCTGCCGTAGATAGATCAGAGCCCCACTCCACACTAAAGCAGCACTGGTCAAAGGTGGCTAGAGTACACACATTTGATTTTGAGGACCTATATTCTAAAATAAATTTAAGAGATCTAAATAATAAAATAACCAATTTATTTAACGAATTCATTAATGACAAAACTTTCTACATTAAAATTATTCATAACAAATATAAAAAATTAAATTAGATCTTAAAACAGCAAAAACTCTACTGGAAACATTTTTAAATTTTAATTATATAGAATTTAAAAAATAAAATATATATTCAATCAGAAGGCGTTCCCATGGGAACTTCATCAAGTCCTTTATTAGCCAATCTAATACTATTCTGGTACGAAAGAGAATACTTTCTACAAAATAATGTTAATTGGCAAATGTTCCGTTTTGTAGATGATATTATTATATTTAATAACCCACAGTTTAAAAACATAATACCGGAAATATATCCTAAATACTTGAAACTTAAGAACAATGAAAAAATTTATAGAAACAAAAAAGTTAACTTTTTAGACCTAAATATAAACCTTACAAATAATGCTATTAAAATTTATAATAAAAAAAGTAATTATAATTTCAATATTATAAAATACTGTAATATAAATTCTAATATATCATTAAATTGCTGTAAAGGTATATATTTTGGTCAGTTTCTAAGATTTTATAGAATAAATAATTTATTAAAAAATTTCATAGAAGATTTTAAAAATTTAAACATGGAATTTATTAAAAACAAATTTAGTATTAGACAAGTAAAATATTTCAACGGTATATCAATTATAAAATACTTTTAAAAAAATAAATGGAAGTATTAATTTATTAAATCAACTTTTTATAATTTCTCTCAATAATAACTAATACAAATTTATAATCTTTAACAGTTAATTAAACTTAAATTATATAACTAATTTGAAGATTTTTCACAAGATTTTTAAAGTAATATTTTATAGAATTCATTTATTTAATCTCCAATTTCTGGGGAGGAAAATGGAAATTAAATAAAAATGAATTTTCAAAATTAATAGCTTTATTAATCATCTAATAATTTGCCTTTTTAAAGGAATATTGAAAGATAATTAATGGTTGAATCAGTTATATTAATATAACTAACTGTAAAGATTATAAAGTTTAGCTTTCTTCCCTTAACTTTTTTCTTCCTTCTTTAGTTGTCTTATTTCAAAGAAAGCAGTCTAATTTTGAAGGGACGAACATGTGTCCCCCCCCCAACAGATGTCAGCCAGAAATAGCTGTTTACAGAGGAAGGCGTCACAGACGAGGTAGGTTACAGTTAGAATTTCTTAACACTTGTATTTGTTAAATCTGTGCATATAAATGTTTCACTAAAACAACTTAATATTAACACATAAAATCCGGTCTAAGAGAGATCTATGACATAATAGAGCAGGAGTAGAATGTCGCTGGATTTCTATTTGAAAATCTCCGGTCCAGCAGATCTCTCTTTCCATTAATTAATTCATTTTAATTTTTTTTTTGTATATGTCTGGTCTACCATTAGGGTTTCAAAACATAATAACCAAACTTATAACAAAAGTTAATTCATATTATAGATTTATTACTAAATACAACTAGATATATTCATATTATAAAATAAAAAAAAATAAAAAATCATATATAATAAGGATAAAATATAAAATTATAAAAAATATATATATATACTAACAATCTTATCTACCTTCTTTACAAAATATTTTTTTTTCTTATTATTAGTTTGAATAAAAGTGCATGGTTCTGTCTTTCTCTCTTTTCTCTCTCTCTATATAACTACTAAAATTTATACTATTAAATATATTCTCACTTCTATTATTCTATATACAAATTAGAGTATGTCTAAATGACGTGTAAAAGCCGACTGCAAAAGACGTTACTTTGTTAAATTTTATTGTTATTAATTATAAATATATATGGATGATGTGTACGAAGTAAAGAATTTTTTTTTTCTCTCTCTCTATTAAATAATAACAATTTACAAATTTTATAATTTGAATTTAAATAATCAAAGAAATAAAGATAATTTTAATACAAAACTAAACTATAAAACTAAACAACTATTCATTTTTATAATCAATTTAGATTTAGCTTGCTAATCTAATCAAATCTACTTGATATAAATTATCATTCTTATCAGTTTACTCTTTAAATTTTAAATATAGAATCACTATTATATTTTTATTATATAGTTTTTACACTATATATTATCCCAGTACAATGTTAGATTTGTACTATTTTTTCATATATATAATTGAATGTCTGTCTGTGTGTACTCTATAGATTCAAAACCATACATCCAATCGCCGTGAAAATTTGGGATATTATTAGGTATATCCCCGGGAAAGGTTTTGAGAAATAATTTCTTGAATATCTTGAATATCCTTAGAGTTATTTGCAGATTTGTAGATTTAACTCGCAAGCAGCGCCACCATTGCGACGATGATAACAAGTTTTTTTATCTATAAGTTTTATTATCACTAAGTTTATTATCTTGAAGATTATTTATCAAAAGTAAGATTATCTCAGGATGACACGGCAATTTATTTGAGACAAGAATAATGATACAATTCAAGGCGAAGATACTATTCCTTTAACTTCCAATTACCGAGGGAACTAATTAATATTGATTTTATTCAACTTATCGAGTATTTTTCAAGGGACCGGGAAAAATGTTCACTAGATAAAACGATGATTTTGTAATGTAGAAAATTAGGAAAGACAAAATTCAGGATGACACGGTACACAGGGACCGGGAAAAAATGTTCACTTTATCGAGAGATTCAAATTTAAGAGTTTAAAATTATCAAAATATTTTGTTTTAACAAATGTTCGTTAGACAAACCATTACTCGGGTAAAACCTCGGGCGAAGCCGGGTACATCCGCTAGTGTATAATAATCTTATGAATAAATTAAAATAAAAATGTTCAATTTTTATTCACACATATCAACCATTATCTTTGCTCCTAAAAGTATTAAAATGGTATATGAATATACAGGATTGCTCATAAATCCTGAACCCTTTTACTTTTTTATTAAAAATTAAAAGGCAAACTAGAATAAAACCTATATATTATTTTAGGTAATATATTATTTTTTTTAAATATCCTTATTTTAGATCTATTAAAGTAAAACTTTATTAAGGCTCAAAACTGGCTGTCGTTCTACACCTGTTTGTATTCATCATAAAATTGTGAAAAAGGTTTTAAAATACAAAATATTTTCTCACAATGAGTTTATTTTTATTACAAAACGCTAGCTTTTAAGCTATAATCGCTCTTCAACGGGCTTAATAAAACAACGACTATATCTTAAAAGAAATATTTACAAAACATAATATGTACAACATATTGCACAGACCGGTCACCAATTTAACATAATAGAAACGAAATGCCACTACAAAAACATTTAGAACAAATATCAACGGTTACTCTTAGAATCTCTCATTTCCAATAAATATAACAGCATAAACAGGAAGATAGATTTACCGTCACAATACCTTAGCTATCTCAGAAGAAATCAATATATCAATTTTATAGGTTCTGGATGCCCTAAAAATGTAAATAGACATTTTCCATACCGTTGTTAAAATACATACCAATTTAAAAATATCAGTTGTAAATATCCACGTTGCGCGCGTACGTTTTGTAAATATAGCTTTTAAGATATAGTCGATGTTTTATTAAGCCCGTTGTAGAGCGATTATCGCTTGAAAGCTAGCGTTTTGTAATAAAAAGAAACTCATTGTGAGAAAATATTTTGTAATTTTAAAACACCTGTTTGTATTACAGGCTATTATTTCAAGTATTATTGTAATAATGCATTGTATTAACAAAATAATTCAGCAATAAATATTAACAACACATGTTTTAAACCTAAAATAAGCAATTTAGTCTAATATTTGGCTATTATCAATCTATGTGGTCAAATTACCTCAAGTTTCTAAATATACTTTTATCTCAAAATCGTTATTATTGGTTCAATTTTTGTGTGCATGGGCTTTTAACAATTTATATTCTAAACTACATTATATCAGGTATAATCACCTTGCTCCCCCACAATAAACAATCTTTATGAACTGATATTTCATTAGATTTGGAGACAAAATCTTTAAATTTATCATCAACTCTCCTTTCAGGCCACCCATTCATTGCCCAGAATTTGATCTTAGAAAGGATTGGATCTTTACTAGTTAGTTTTGCCACTTCCGAAGAATTAATTGCAGCATGCTCCGATTCTATAAAAAAAAACACCTCTGAAGGGTTCGGAACTACACTTGGACATTCATTTAAAAGAAGTCTACTTAATACATCGGCATTACAATTTACTTTTCCCGGTTTATACTCTATAGTATAAGTATACGCAGCCAGAGTCAAACACCATCTCAACATGCGCGGCGATAGCACTTGAGGTACTGTTCCACTGCGCGCGCTCCTTCCGGGCCTCCCCCCGCGCATCCTTTCCAAATGGCGATGCATTCATATTTCACAATATTTTTAATTTTCTCCCTAGAAGATACTGTGAACATTTGGATACACCAAAAATAACCGCTAATGCCTCTTTATCAATTACTGCATATCTTCCTTCGGTTTTATTTAAAGTCCGGGAGGCGAACATAACTGGTTTTTCCCCTCCATGGTGTATTTGAGACAAAACAGCGCCAATGCCATACTCTGATGCGTCACAGTTGATTAAAATAGGTAAATTGTCATCAAAAAGAGCCAACACCGATTCAGACCTAATCAAATCTTTAGCCTTATCAAAAGATCTTTGGTGTTCTCTTCTCCATTTCCAAGGTGAATTACTATCCAACAGTCTATGAAGCTGTTCAACCACTGTGGACTTGTTTTTCAAAAACATTTCATAGTAATTCAAAAGTCCAAGGAAAGGCATTAACTCTTTTTTATTACATGGCGGTCTAGCGTCTTTAATAGCTCTTAGCTTTTCATCAGATGGATGAACTCCTCTATAGTCAATTTTCAGTCCTAAAAAATCGATTTCAGACACGAAGAATTTGCATTTGTCTCTTTTAAGCCGAAGTCCTGCTTCTTTGAAACGCAAAAGAACCTTTTCAGTTTTCTTTTTTAAGTCTTCACAATTACTTCCTTCGATAAGGACATCATCCAAATATACCGCTACTCCATCAATTCCACACAAAAGAGTGTCCTATAAACCTCTGGAAAGTTCCAACGGCAGAATTCAAACCAAAAGGTAGACGTCTCATCTTATATAAGCCTCTATGTGTATTAATAGCCAGGACTTCTGAGATTCCTCATCAACTTTCAACTGCTGGTACGCTTGAGCCATATCCACTTTAGTAAACAATTTGCCTCCTCTTAACTTATCCAATAGTTGCGGAATTGTAGGCAACGGATATTTATCAGGATTAGAATATAAATTAACTGTTGATTTATAATCGTGGCAAATTCTTATGGAGCCATCATTCTTCAGAACCGTAACAATTGGAGAAGCCCATTTAGTAATTTTTACCGGTTCGATAACACCTTGTTCCTCTAGTACTTTCAATTTTTCATCCACTAAATTTCGTAGAGCAAACGGCACGGTTCTGGCCTTCACAAATTTGGGCTCAGCATTATCAGGAATATCAATGTGAATTAATGGCCCATTATAGACATCAATTACCTTCTTAAACAATTTCTCGAAATCAGGTGAAATAGGATTAGTTTCCAATGAATTTAAAAAGTTTAACTTCAGGCGAAAAGCTGAAAAAAACCATTGCCTTCCTAGAATGTTGGGACCTAATCCATCAGCCACTAAAATTGGTAAACATCTACTACCATGGGATAGTCTTGCTTTAACATAAAGTGTCCCAAGAATTTTTACTTGACTGGATGACCATGTATTTAGAAGTATCTCAGATATTTTAAGTTGTGTCAATTGCCAATATTCAAGAAAAGTTTCTCTATTTAATAATGAGTATGCACTTCCCGAGTCAATTAACATGTGTACATCGTGGTTATCCAAATTTGCTGTTATATAATAACGATTGCTTATCTCTTCCCTTCTCAGGCAACATAAAGTTGGATTACTATTAGCCCTATATAGGTTTCCAGATTTACCAACATTTGTTAAGCAAGCTTTTTGCACATGACCAATCTTGCCACATTTAAAACAATTAGCATTTCGGAATTTACATACATTTGGCATATGATTTCCTTTACAACGTATGCAAATAATTATTTTATTATTCATTTTCTTGAATTCCTTAAAATGAACCTTTCCCGATTTAAATTTAGGTGGTTCAGTTTTGCTAGCTTTTTTCATCATATTTACTTCTGTAATCCTTTCTTGCAAAACACTGGCGTCTGCACTAGCCGATTTATCACATATAGCAATGTTTAAGGCCTTTTCAAAAGTTAAATTACTTTCAGATAATAATCTTTTCACTATTGATTCTTTTCTCAATCCACACACCAGTCTATCTCTCAATCGATCCTCCAAATCCATAAATTCACAATCTTCACTTAACTTTCTTAGCTCTGCAACATAGGCACTAACTGATTCATCACCCTGATTTCTTTTATTGAACAAAAATCTTTGGACTATTATATTTGGCTTAGGACAAAAATGATCCGTCAATAATTTAATTAAGTCATCATATTCCAAGAAAGATAATTCTTTTGGCGAGGCCAACGATCTTGCTATAGCATAAGTTTCAGCGCCTATTAGCGCAAGAAATATAGCCTTTCGTCTTTCAACCTTTACAATATCATTAGCCAGGAAGAGAAAAAATCATTCTTTCCAAGTACGTTATCCATTTCTCTGGAATTTCAGGATCAAAAGATTCTATATTTCCAAAATTCGCCATTTAAAAATAAAATTCAATTTACCTAAGCTTTAGCTTAGTACAATAAAAGATTTACCTTCGTCGCCAATTATTATGTATCTAATTTAAAATATTAAACGCAACGCAAGTTATTTCTGCATACCACACATTTTAATTAAAAACAAAGTATTTATACAGCAAATGATGATGATAAATAATCTCTATGAAAATATGAATACATAACAAAACCTTCTTGGAAAATTCGGCCAATTTAATAACTCCTCTCTTAATCAATACACTAAACAGAACTACTGGACCTTAATACTGCTGCAATTCCAATATCGACAATTAATCATCCTGGGATTGATGATTTTCTATAAGAAAAAATATATACTAGAATATTCATTTTATTTATTATATAATATATTCATCAAATGTATAATTAAAATATACAAGTATCAGAGTCATCAACAATCAATTCTGTCATCGTTTGCTTTTGTGAATAGAATAAATACCCAAATATGGCCATTTCTTATAAGCATCGGTGGTTCAGTGGTAGTAGGTCGCCTGCCACGCTGGCGGTCCGGGTTCGATTCCCGGCCGATGCATTTTTTTTTTTACAATTTTCAAAACTTATTTATATTATATACTAGCAGATGTGTACCCGGCTTCACCCGGGTTTTATCCAAGTGAAAGTGTGCCTAACGAATATTATTGATTATAATATTCCGGAACACACAGAATATTATGATAAAAATGATAATGATATTCGTTACATTATATATTTATATAATACTAGCGGACGTACCCGGCTTCGCCCGGGTTTTACCCGAGTAAAGGTTTGTCTAACGAATCTCTCGATAAAGTGAACATTTTTTCCCGGTCTATTGAAAAATACTCGATAAGTTGAATAAAATCAATATTAATTGGTTCCCTCGGTAATTGGAAGTTAAAGAAATAGTATCTTGCCTTTGAATTGTATCATTATTCTTGTCTCAAATAAATTGCCGTATCATCATGATAATATTTAGAGCAGATTGTTGAATCATAACAGATAAATTAGAATATTTATCTTGATTGTTCAGGCGAAAAGTTATTTCAAAAATTTTATTTGCTAGAAACCTTCCCAGTACTATACTAAATAACTGCCCAAAGTTTCATGGCGTTCCAATGAGTGGTTTGGTCAGGCATAAAGGACAGACACACATACATTCATTTATATATATATATTTATAGATGACATAATAATATTTAATAATCCACTGTTTAAAAAATTAATACCTGAAATATATCCTAAATACTTGAAACTTAAGAACAATGAAAAAATTTATAGAAACAAAAAAGTTAACTTTTTAGACTTGAATATAGACCTTACAAATAATGCTGTTAGAGTTTATAATAAAAAGAGTAATTATAATTTCAATATTATAAAATACTGTAATATGAATTCTAATATATCATTAAATTGCTGTAAAGGTATATATTATGGTCAGTTTCTAAGATTTTATAGAATAAATAATATATTAGATAATTTCATAGAAGATGTTAAAAATTTAAACATGGAATTTATTAAAAACAAATTTAGTATCAAACAAGTAAAATATTTCAACAGTATATCAATTATAAAATATTTTTAAAAAAATAAATGGAAATATCCATTTATGAAATCAACTTTCTATAATTTCTCTTAATATTAACTAATACAAATTTATAACCTTTAACAGTTAATTAAACTTTGATTAAATAACTGATTAAAAGATTTTTTCACAAGATTTTTAAAGTGTTAAAGTATATAGTTCATTTTTGTTTAATCTCCAATTTCTGGGGAGGAAAATGGAAGTTAAATAAAGGTGAATTTGCACAATTAATAGCTTTATTAAACTCTTATAATTTGCCTTTTTAAAGGAATATTAAAAGATGAATAAGTGTTAAATCAGTTATTTTGATATAACTAGCTGTAAAGATTATACAATTTAGCTTTCTTCCTTTAACTATTTTTCCTTTCTTCTTTAATTTTCTTGTTGTTCAAAAAAATTCTGAATAAATGGTCTAAATTTGAAATGTGGGGGGACATTCCCCTCCCGCGACATGTGTCAGCCAGAAATAGATACTCACAATGGAGGACTCAGCGGCCGAGGTAGGTTTACAGTTTGAATTTGTTAACACTTGTATCTGTTATATATGTTCATTTAAATATTTCACTGAAACAACTTAATATTAACACATAAAATCCGGTTTAAAAGAGATCTATGACATAATAAAGAAGGGGTGAAATGTCGCTGGAATTTTTATCTGATGATCCCCGTTCCAGCAGATCTCTTTTTCCAATTCATTTCAATTTAAAGTCTTTTGTGTATGTCTGGTCTACCATTAGGGTTTCAAAACATAATATCCAAACTTATAACAAATGTTAATTCATACTATAGATATATTACTAAATACAACTATTTATAATCATATTATAAAATAAAAAAACCTTTAAAAATCTTAAAAAAAAAAAAAGGATAAAATATAAAATCATAAAAAATATATATATATATATACTAACAATCTTATCTACCTTCTTTATAAAACTCTTTTTTTTTTTTCCTTATTATTAGTTTGATTAAAAGTGCATGGTTCTGTCTTTCTCTCTTTTTTTCTAACTATTATATATATTCTCTCTTCGATTATTCTATATATAGGATTAGAGTATGTCTGAATGACGTGTAAAAGCCGATGTAATAGACGTTACTTTGTTAATTTTTATTATTATTAATTATAAATATATAATTAACTTGAGGATGTAGTAGAAGTAAAGGATTTTTTTTTTCTCTCTCTATCTACAAATTAATAACATTTTACAAATTTTATAATTTGAATTTAAATGATCATAATAGTGAAGATAATCTTAATACAAAAATGGACTATAAAATTAAATAACTATTTATTATTATATATATTTAGATATATATATAAGTCATTGTATGTACGTATGTATGTATGAATGTATGTATGTATGTTTATCGGCTATACACGTCCACAATGCGTAACTAATCTGACTGAAATTTTAACAATATATGAAGTTAAAATCTTTTACACAAATAAATTTACTGGCAATGCGTTTCTTTTAAATATCATCAAGAAACGCATTGCCAGTAAATTTATTTGTGTAAAATTTTAACGATAGATGGCAATAAAATTTAATTTACTAATGTATGAAGTAGAATCTGGAAAAACATATAGTGAAAATTTCAGGTCTCTGTCCCGAATATTTTTGTCGAGTTATTTGCAAATTTGCCTTTTCGCTCGCGAGCAGCGCATCTAGCGGTGAAGATGGGAGGTAATATCAGCTGACCTAATGTACATGTAAAACGTGTTTTTTTTTTTGACACTTTCAATATGATTTTCAAATATCGTTGTGAAATTCAGCATTTTTATTTTATATTTTAAAAACCCACAAAGTTTGAAGCGGGACGTTTCACAAGAGAGACATCCAGGGCTACAATTTATAATGGTAACGAATAAAATTTGAATAAAAACATTTAATCGGGTAAAACCCGGGCGTTGCCCGGGTCATTCAGCTAGTAATCTTATAAATAAAATAAAATAAAAATGTCAATTCAATAAAAGTATTAAAATGGTATATAAATATACAGGATGACCCATAAATCCCGAACTTTTTATTTTTTTATATAAAAAAAAAGACAAACTAGAATAGAAACTATTTTTTTTAGGTAATCATTAAAGTATTTCTTTTTCAAATATCTTTATTTTTAGCTCTATTAAAGTAAAACATCAATATAAGGCGCTCAGAACTGGCTGTCGTTCTACACCTGTTTGTATTACAGCCAATTATTTTAAGTATTATTATTATAATGCATTATATTAACAAACATAATTCAGCAATACATCATACCATCACATGCTCTGAACCTAATATAAGCAATTAAGTCTTTTATTTGACTATTATCAATCTATGTGGTTAGATTACTTTAAGTTTATAAATATCGTTTTATCTCAAAATTGTTAAGTATTTATTGGTTAAATTTTGTGTAGATAGGCTTTTATTATTTTATATTTTAAACTACATTATACCTATAAAACTACTCGATAAATTTATATTTTTTATTAGAAACTTTAATTGAAAAGAGTTAAATTGGACTTTGAACTTTACTTTTATAAATATATAACCTGGCTTCGCCCGTGTTCTATTGAATGACTGTTTCACTGAAATAAAATTGTCCCTGCCTATTAAAAACGATGGTTTTTGATTTTCCTATGTTCTGCTCGAGTGAATGATTTTCGAAGGAATTTTGTTATTGTCTATCAAACATGATACAGAAATATTTCATTATCATTTAATACCTAAAATAGGAGAATTGGGTTGGAAATTTTCTAGAGGATACATCATTAACAAACATATGCAGTAATATTAGCATTAGGCTTTATTAAACAAATTAATAAGGCTAATCTCTCTCTCTCGAGCTGCCTCATCGACCTGCCCACTCTGTGGGAAAGAACTCTCGCCGTCCATCGGTGGCGGAGTCTTTTCCATGGTGGGCCCCACCAATGAATACCTTGTATAAATTTCATATATATGTATGTATATATTTATCAAATATTTTATATATTTATATCTATTTATTCATATTTATATTTATTCTGTATTTAACCTTATTTAATCTTATATGGACATTGTAATAAAGTTGTTTCAACCTCAATCTCTCTCTGATTTTAACTCTATTTTCAGATTATGGGGACGAATTCATTCCAGAACTTAAAACTTTCTTTTACAAAAAATACAAATTGGGTATTGTTTTAAATTCATAAGGTTTTAATAGCCTATATTTTAAGCTGCAACTTCATTTATATACCTATTTGCTAAATAAAAAATATTATCAGAAGTTTTTTTCGAAAATAGTGAAGGTTATCTTTTAATCTTTATTTTTATATTCTGTTCGAGTAAAAATGTTCCGCAGAAAGAACCTTGTTGAAGTACACATTGAATATTATACATATTAATTATTATATTTAAATTATATATATGTCGTAAACCCGGGTAAGACAACAAGTGTGTTGGAAGCAGTCGGGGTTAAGTGACAAGGCGTGCAGAGAGGGAAGTCCGCACGGGACAGTAACGACAAAGTTTGGGGTCAAAAAACGCTCTCCTAGTACGTCCCACGTGGCACCAGCACAAGGGGAAAGTTGAGGATTAACTGTGGAAAAGCTCGGCGTCCAGCCTGAAGCCGCGGGGACCGTCGTGAGATGATAATGCCTACAACTGAGCGGGGCTGTCCGAAAATATCCACTGTAACCTAACTGACTGTCAACATCTGGACCAACGCCCTTTTTCCCCCCACCTGGATCCCCCAGGTGTCCGGCCGCAAGCTGGTGTCACTTTGAGACGACTAGAAAGGACGTCATACTTTATTACTTACATATCACATTGTTTAAATTACGATATATATATTATAATTAAATACATATAAAAATATTAATTATATATATATTATTTTAAAGAAAGAAATAAAGTTTAAGGCGACAAGTTTCTTTATTTGTGCTGTATAATCGGTAAGCTTTCGGACTTTGATGTCCTTCTACAGGCTACTATCCAAGAAACTAGAGGATTATAAACTAGTATATACCAGCCGAGTGACCCGGGTAACGCCCTGGGTTTACCCGAAGGGCCCTTTGAGACATTAAGTGTATAGATAGTGGCTTAAAAATAGCAATGGGTATAATATGATTTTCTAGAGGCAGCATATCAAGTATGCGGGTGAGTAAAAATACTTTCTAAGTAAAGTTTATACATTCGGGCAGATCTTATATATTTTTATAACAAAATGAGAATGGAATCATCAACAACAAACCTTAAAATTGACAACATATTAGACAACACAGTGCAAAATGTAGAAAATTAATGTATAGATTAGTGTTGAATAAATTTAAAAATACAAAAAATCAAAATAAGTTTGAGGTGAGAAACTATAGGCATTTGGGAAAGTTAAAATAAATATATTTAAAGTGAAAAAATAATAAATTCAACAAATCAGAAAATTAAATTGCAAACAACACAACTATATTGCAGATAAGACAACATACAAAGGAATGAATTCATTTTAAAGACCTCTTTAAAAACTACATTTCTAAATTTATATATACAACTTCGATAATTCGACCATTATTTGATGTCCCGACCTACAGCCTTTCATATATCAAACTGCAATTCGATATATAATTCGACTATTTTAAAATTCAAATTTTAAAAGTTGTTATCTGTTTAAAATTCTATAATTAACAACATATTCAGACTGAACAGTGCAAAAATGTAGGAATTTGAATGTATATAATGGAATGTATGTGATTGTATTTTTAATTTATATGTAAATAAAAGGAAGGCCAAAATGAAAATAATTGTTAATAGTTTAATAGCCAAAGAATGATTAAAAAAAAATGTTTTCAGGTGAAAAACTATAGGAATTGGTTAAAAGTTTAAATAAATATATTTGAAATGAAAAAAAGAGAAAATAAAATTGCAAACGATACAACTATACTGCAGATACGATGATATATTAAAGGAATAAATTCATTTAAAAGACCTCATTAAAAACAAAATTTCAAGTTATATATACAATTGAAGTTAACGAAAAAATTGCGATACAAATATTAAAAGAATGTGAAAATAAAACCTTTCGCAAAGAGTTTATTTTTATTATATTTCACGCGAGTTTTCGGGCTAGAACCGCCCTTCTACAGGCAAAATGAACTATTTGCTTTTCGAGAGACATTTATATACATATGTTACAATTACAAATCTACATAATTACAAATTTAGCAAAAATTTTTTTACAGAAAAAAAATAATTAATTTACATACATTATTACTATTTACTATGATTTTTCAAATGGAAGGAAATAACCTTAAATTTCGATATTTTAAAAATTAAGTTTTACCTTATGAATTGGACAAGCGAGAGAGCTGATTTTTGCGGTGTGGGATATGGCAAAATTGTTCTGGGATGTCTATTCTGCGATTAATGCTATTGTGTTGTTTAGAAATCAGGGATTCAAGTATCAATCTCTCGGATTTGGTGGTTATGTTGCTATAGTGGCAAGTTGGACTGTCTAAATTAAATGTATGGCCGGTATTCCTGGTGTGCTGAAATATGAGGGATCTAGGGTCTTCGGTCTTCAAATTGTAAGTGTGCTCTTTTAATCTTGTTATTATTTTTCTACTTGTTACACCAACGTACAGTATAACCTCGTTAATTCGACCCACCCCAATTCGACACTCGGCGATAATTCGACCATGTTCCGATGTCCCGACCTCCGGCCTATCAAATAACAAATCGTAATTCGACAGTATCGATAATACGACAGTTCCGATAGTTCGACCATTTTAAAATTCGAATTTCGACAGTTGAATGTTATTTTACATGCAACTTTACGGCTAAAAGGTATTACGGCGGCGACGGTCGGCATCGGCGGGCGCCGATAGGATCGCGCCTTAGCACTTTTGGTTTCTGGTTAGTTTAAGTTTCACTTTGCAGTGCCGTTGCGCAATTTCGCGGATGTTATTGTTGTTTTTTTCACGCGGGAATTTCGGCATCATGCGCTAACTAATAATAATTTTTATTTTTTTTATTTTTAACATTGAAATATTTTAGCTATTTTTAAATTTATAAATAATTTCTTTTGAAATAAATAAATCTTTATAAAATGATCCAATAATGATTATGATAACATTTTAATTCAATATTCTGTGTTAATTTGAATAAATGAGTGGGGCAAGAATGTCAGGTTCTGCCAAAAAAAATTGGAAACGTAGTCAGTATCACCAGCTCACTTATGTGGAAAAAATGATAATTATAGAAGAAATAGAACAAGGAAAATCACATAGTCAAGTTTCCAGAGAGAGAAATATTCCACGGTCCACCATTAGCACAATTTTTAAAAATAAATTCGCCATAAAATCTGCCTTTTTAAAATCTAATTTTAGCTCTACCTTGAAACGTGATCGTGACGGGGAATTCCCAGAGATTGAAGAAGCCCTGTTTAGGTGGATAAGGCAGGCAAATGCCATGAAACTTGCCATAAATGGCAATATCTTGAAAGAAAAGGCTATACTCTTGGCCTTGAAAATGGGTCAAGATAATTTTGAAGCTAGCAATGGCTGGCTAGAAAAGTTTAAGGCCAGAAGGAATATTGCTTTTAAACGACTTCATGGAGAAGCTGGAAGTGTGGATGCCAATAGTGTAGCCACTTGGAAAGGTGGGATTATTCCTTCACTTTTAGCTAAATACAGCCCACAGGACATTTTCAATGCTGATGAAACAGGGTTATTTCATAAACTTTTGCCTAATCAAACAATGACTATCAGAGGTGAGAAATGTGAAGGGGGTAAGAAGTCTAAAGAGAGAATTACAGTGTTGGTATGCTGTAATATGGATGGAAGTGAAAAACTGCCTTTACTTTATATTGGGAAATATAGAAGACCACGATGCTTCCATGGCATGAATATTCCTTCCTCAAATTATCATTTTAATATAAAGCCTGGATGACTGGGGCATTTTTTACGGATTGGCTGAAAAAATTGGACCAAATATTCAAAAGAAGAGAAAGAATTTTTACATTAATTTTGGATAATTGCCCAGCCCACCAAATACCTGAAGGGTTACAGAACATTGAAATAAGATTTTTGCCCTCCCTAACTACAAGTGCATTACAACCCTGTGATATGGGTATTATTAAAGCCCTAAAAGACCAATATAGGAAACGAATGATATCTTCTCACTTGCATGGAAGAAAAAAAATACTCAAGTACATTTACTCTTTGCAATTAGCTGGCTAGAGGCTGCATGGGTTGGGGTTAGTTCTTCCACAATAAAAAAAATGTTTTTCTCATTCAGGATTTGTGATGGATAAAGCAATGGAAGAAGTTGTTGAAGAAAAAATGAACAGATGTTTTGAGGCATTAAAAAAACATCAAGCTATTGATGTCAACTATATTGACTTTTTGGAAGTTGATAAAGATCTGCAAATTGCTGGGGAACAGTCTATTGAAGAAATTGTAAAGGAGGTAATGGGAAAAGAAGAATATGAAGAGGTAGAGCCAACAGAAAAAGATTTAAACAAAACATCAATAACACCTGCAGCAGCAGTGGATGCCTTTAATACAATAAAAACTCTTTGTTATTTAAAAGACATTTCTGAGGAAGAAAGACATGCATGTCTTTTAAAAATAGACTATCTGGAATACATCCTGAATAGGATTTCAGAGAAAAAACAGACATCTATAAAATATTTTTTTTTAATATTGATTCTTTTCAAATAATATTTTTTAATTTTCTTTTTATTTTCTTTAAACTATTATTCAATTGGAATAAAATATTATTTGTTCCGAAAATATGTATTATTGCCATTTTGTCCCAGATACTAAAAGTTAATCATGAAAATAAAAAATAAATATAAAAAAGTACACACACAATGGTTTCAATTAATATCATTAATTTATATTACAAAGCTATTTATAAAAAAAATATTATTTTAGCTAGTTAGATGATTAGCTAATCATCTAATCTTAATTCAACACTTCCTTTAATTCAATCGAAAGCTCTGATCCCTTGGGGTGTTGAATTAAAGAGGTTCGACTGTATATAGCCCGGCAATCATTGCAAGGTACGGAATATATTGCATTTTTCTTCTGTAGGAGGTTCTGATCTGTGGGCGATTTTGTAATGGGATTTCTAAGAATATTACCAATGGTTCTTGGGCTTCGGAAAAATAACTTGATGCCGTATTTCTTTATTTCTAGGGCTATTTTTGAATTGGTTGGTGAGTAATCAATAAAACAGGTCGTTTTGTAGGTCTGCTGAGCTCTCTGATAGGATGGGTTATAGCAGTGTTGATCAATAAACGGTGGGGGATAGACACATTTGGTAAGATTCCTGTAGATGTTATTTCTTTCTATTTCTTTAAATTTGGGGAGGGAACAGTGGGTGAATAACCGCTTGGTTGAGGTTTTAACTACTGTTATTTTGTGAGATATGGGACCATAAGAATTAAACCCGAGGTATGATGGTTTGGACCTATTCTTGTAATAAACGGTGGTATGAAATCTATTATCTGTTCTTATTATGAGGGTATCGAGATAGGGCAGGGCTCCATTTATATATTTTTCTATAGTGAATGCTATTTTGTGGTGGTAGTTGTTGAGGGTATCTAAAATAAGTTGCTCTTTCCCCGTTTCAAATTCACAGTAGATGTCATCGATGTAACGCCTCCATTTCATTATGCCCAGGTTTCCTTTACGGTATATCCATCTATCTATTTTCATTAGGACTATTTCTGCTGCTGCTAGCGATATGGGGCTCCCCATAGGTGATCCAGGAATCTGCTGGTATATTTGGTTTTGGTACGTGAAATTACTGATGGAAAGACAGGTCTTGAAAAAGGCGGTAATTTTGTCTATTTCTGCGGGACTTATGTGGGATTGTTCCAGCATTTCACGTAAATTTTTCAAGATAAGGTCATGGGGCAGGCAAAGAAAAAGGGACACGACATCAAAGGAAGCTAACCTGCAGTTTGGAGCGGGGCGGGATACTCTAATATCTTGAATGAACTCTGATATTTTGTCTATGGAGAAGGTGTTATGAGAACGGATAATTGGTGAGAGGTATGAAGACAAATAACGGGAAACGGCTATTGCTGGTAAAAGATGGTAGGCGATGATAGGTCTCAGAGGAATATTATCTTTATGTATTTTCGGCAACCCATATATATATAAGGAAGATCTATGGTGTTTGCGGTAAAAACTTTGAATTGTTCGTCTGTTATATGTTTTTATTTTACAAGGGCCTATAAGGTTTTTCGAAAAATGGCTATGGATCTAGAATTTTCGGATTTGGGAATAGGTAAAAAAATATCTACTTCGTTCAATACTTCATACATTTTCTTATGATAATCTGCTTTATTCATAACAACTGTGTTTACACCTTTGTCTGCTTTACATATTACAAGATTTATATTTCTTTTTAACTGTTTAATAGCTAGTACTTCTTCTTTAGGTTCTATTTCTGTTTTAGACGTTCTCATGATTTTATTAGCTACTAGGTTACGAATTTCTGTTTTTTGAGTATGATTGAGTAGCGCAATATTTTCGTTTACTTCAATTATGAACCTAAACTTGAATTATTTGGAATATTACAAAGCGAAACTGTATAAGAAGTCCCTTAGCCTGGCCAGATGGAGAAGCAATCTTATATTCAACCAAAGATGTGAAAGATCAAATTCCATTCCCCCTTCTCTAAGGATAAAAGACCTAGTTAAGAATGTTTTTCAGGGAAAATAGTCGCTAAACTTCAATGGCAGCTCCTTAGATCCCGTACCAGGAGTTGCCATTCCATGATTAGGTACCTTGGGAAAACCATCAAAGACCTCATTTCTATCCTATCAGGAGCTTTACCAACGCAGGAAAATACTGAATTACTCATTAAAACGACCGTAGCAATAAAACTTCAGAAACAGAGATTAGCCAAGAATCATGAAAAGAAACTCACTTATTGGTCTAAGAAATATTCCTTCCCTGTTGAAACTGAAAGCCATTTCGTCAACCTTACAGAACACACATTTTCTCCGGCGCAAATTAGGATTCTTAACCAAGGTTTAAAATATAGAATTCGTGAAAATACTGATCCCTATAAGACCATTAGTGCCAAAGAATTTTCATAGTATCCTTCAATCATACTCAAAAAAACAGAAATCCGTAACCTAGTAGTTAAAAAAATTATGAGAACGTCTAAAACAGAAATAGAACCTAAGGAAGAAGTACTAGCTATTAAACAGTTAAAAAGAAATATAAATCTTATAATATGTAAATCAGACAAAGGTGGAAACAAAGTTGTTATGGTTAAAGCAGATTATCATAAGAAAATGTATGAAGTATTGAACGAAGTAGATATTTTTTTACCTATTCCCAAATCCGAAAATTCTAGATCCATAGCCATTTTTCGAAAAACCTTATAGGCCCTTGTAAAATAAAAACATATAACAGACGAACAATTTAAAGTTTTTACCGCAAACACCATAGATCTTCCTTATATATATGGGTTGCCGAAAATACATGAAGATACTATTCCTCTGAGACCTATCATCGCCTACCATCTTTCACCAGCAATAGCCGTTTCCCGTTTTTGTCTTCATCCTCTCACCAATTATCCGTTCTCATAACACCTTCTCCATAGACAAAATATCAGAGTTCATTCAAGATATTAGAGTATCCCGCCCCGCTCCAAACTGCAGGTTGGCTTCCTTTGATCTCGTGTCCCTTTTTCTTTGCCTGCCCCATGACCTTATCTTGAAAAATTTACGTGAAATGCTGGAACAATCCCACATAAGTCCCGCAGAAATAGACAAAATTACCGCCTTTTTCAAGACCTGTCTTTCCATCAGTAATTTCACATACCAAAACCAAATATACCAGCAGATTCTGGATCACCTATGGGGAGCCCCTTATCGCTAGCAGCAGCAGAAATACTCCTAATGAAAATAGATAGATGGATATACCGTAAAGGAAACCTGGGCATAATGAAATGGAGGCGTTACATCGATGACATCTACTGTGAATTTGAAACGGGGAAAGAGCAACTTATTTTAGATACCCTCAACAACTACCACCACAAAATAGCATTCACTATAGAAAAATATATAAATGGAGTCCTGCCCTATCTCGATACCCTCATAATAAGAACAAATAATAGATTTCATACCACCGTTTATTACAAGAATAGGTCCAAACCATCATACCTCGGTTTAATTCTTATGGTCCCATATCTCACAAAATAACAGTAGTGAAAACCTCAACCAAGCGGTTATTCACCCACTGTTCCCTCCCAAAATTTAAAGAAATAGAAAGAAATAACATCTACAGGAATCTTACCAAATTTGTCTATCCCCCACCGTTTATTGATCAACACTGCTATAACCCATCCTATCAGAGAGCTCAGCAGACCTACAAAACGACCTGTTTTATTGATTACTCACATACTGTTAGGAATTTTATAAGTTGTTTTTTCATAGATTAATTTATTTATATTTTGACCAGATGACCGGACGATTTTACATGTATATAATTGGTTTTAAATGATGTAAATGAGTTAGTTATGAAAGGAAATTAAAGGTGTTAATTTTCTTGGAGGTGTTGGTGTTTACTCTGCTCGATTGTAGACTAGGAAAGAATTAGTTCCTAACAGGTTATGGGCCCAGCACGCTTCCACTGTGCCGTAGAAAGTAATTAGTTTAGCCAAAGAAGGTAAAGAAGAAAAGCTGAAGTTAAAGCTAAGAAGGTAAAGAAGAAAAATTTGAAGATAGAGGTAAAGAATAAAAAGCTGAAGGCTAAAGAAGATAAGGCCAGGAAATATAGGGCTAAAGAAGAAAAGTTTATGTTAGGCTAACTAAGATAGAGAAAAGAATTTGATTGTTGGAAATTTGAGCGATTTAAAAACTGAAAATTTGTGCAAAGAAGAAGAAGAAGAAAAGATTTAAGTTATTATTTTTTTGTGAATTTGCATAACTAGAGAAATCAATGGCTGATGAATTGAGAATACCTAAACTAGACGGCAATAATTATTATTCCTGAACTATAAGAGCTAAATCAATTTTGATTCAGAAGGACATATGGGATGCAATTGAACCTGGCTTTCCTAGTGAAATTTCAGAAAAACAGAAGCGGAAAGATAATTTGGCATTATCTGTAATATTATTGTCGGTTGAAGATTCATTCCTAGATGACATCGGGGATTGTAAGCGAGCGATCGATGCATGGCAGATACTGGAGGACATCCACACAAAATATGGCTTGCTGCACATATTATAGTTACTGAGAGAATTTTTCAACATTGTCAAAAGAAATGACGAAGATATGAAAGAATATATCGCGAGAATAATGGAATGCCATATAAAATTAGCAAAGTGCCACCATGGATTTGGGGATGGCGAATTAGCGTTAATTATGTTATTGGGATTACCAAAAAGTTACGAGCCGCTGATTCTCAGTTTGGAACAGCAGGAGGAGAAGCTATCTACTAGTATGGTTAAATCTAAATTACTTTTAGAAGAAAAACGACAGAACCAGCGTAAAATTCCTCAAGAAGATCCTAATAGCGCTTTTGCGGTAAGAAGAAAGGAGGATACATGCAAATCACCATGTCAAGAGCGAAATAAATATGAATATGATCAACCAAGGAATTATCATAATACGTGGACGGAAGGGAAAAAAGAAAATTATAATTATTTCAGGCGGATAAGATGTTTCAATTGTGGCAAATTAGGACACATAGCTAGGAATTGCAGATTTGCCAACTCCTATAGTGAAGGTATGCTGAAACAAAGTACGTTGGACCTTACTCATAAAGTCCTATTTGCAAATAACTTGAAAAACAATAACTCTCAGAATATCTGGTTTCTGGACAGTGGAGCTACTGAACACATGACGTCAAACAGACTGAAAATGACGAATACAAAAAGTATTTCAACTTCAGTTGAAATGACAAACAATGAGAAAATAAAAGTATCAGAGATGGGTGATGTAACCATCAAACTCGGTCACGAATATGGAGGTGAAACCTTGTTCTTGGAGAACGTATTATACGTTCCTGAATTAGATGGGAATATTTTGTCTGTTGGAAGGATTGAGGAAAGAGGAAACAAAGTTTTATTCCAGAATGGCAAGGCCTCTGTTTTTGGAAATGATGGCGGGTTAATTTTGAAATCTAATAAAACAGGAAGAAAATTTCGTGAGCATGAATCATACAAGATACATAGATACCATACTTGAACATTTTGGTATGAAGGATTCAAACCCATCACCTGTACCTCTTGACCCGAATCAAGATTTAGATAAATTTGATTCTTCGGAAAAATGTGACCAGAAGAGATATCAAGAGCTTTTAGGAAGTTTAATGTATTTGGGAACAAAAACCAGGCCCGATATAGCCTTTCAATTATCATCTTTATCAAGATATATTAAAGATCCTAGGCAAATTCACATGGGAGCCTTAAAGCGAATCGTTAGATACTTGAAAGGTACTAAACATTTTAGTCTGGAATATAAGAAAGACATTCCCGAACTGAAAGCGTATTTGGATGCTAATTGGAAGGAAAGATCAACAGCTGAGGTTAAATCTACCACAAGAATATCATACCTACTTGGAAATAATCTTATTTCATGGGCTTCTAGATCACAGGAGAAAGTAAGCTTGTCTACTTGTGATAGCGAGGTAAATGCTTTAACGCGGAATGTGTGAAGAAGTGCATCTACATCCAATACCTATGCGAGGAACTATCCAATATTCTCGGGCCAAGAAACTTTAAGGCCAAGATATTTTGTGACAATAGATCGGCCATCTTTTTAGCCCAGAATGGTCATGTGTCGAACAGATCGAACCATCTTGTAAGAAAGGTGGCATTCTTGCATGAATGCTTTATTGATGGTACCTTTGAACTTCATCACATTCGTTCTGATGATAATCTTGCAGATTTTCTAACTAAGGGAATTGGAAAAATTAAACTGACCAGGATCTTGACCACTCTAGGCCTCCGATGAGGGTATGAAAACAACTTTAAAATGGGGGGCATTGTTAGGATTTTTATAAGTTGTTTTTTCATAGATTAATTTATTTATATTTTGACCAGATGACCGGACGATTTTACATGTATATAATTGACTTTAAATGATGTAAATGAGTTAGTTATGAAAGGAAATTAAAGGTGTTAATTTTCTTGGAGGTGTTGGTGTTTACTCTGCTCGATTGTAGACTAGGAAAGAATTAGTTCCTAACACCAACCAATTCAAAAATAGCCCTAGAAATAAAGAAATACGGCATCAAGTTATTTTTCCGAAGCCCAAGAACCATTGGTAATATTCTTAGAAATCCCATTACAAAATCGCCCACAGATCAGAACCTCCTACAGAAGAAAAATGCAATATATTCCGTACCTTGCAATGATTGCCGGTCTATATACGTACGTTGGTGTAACAAGTAGAAAAATAATAACAAGATTGAAAGAGCACACTTACAATTTGAAGACCGAAGACCCTAGATCCCTCATATTTCAGCACACCAGGAATACCGGCCATACATTTAATTTAGACAGTCCAACTTGCCACTATAGCAACATAACCACCAAATCCGAGAGATTGATACTTGAATCCCTGATTTCTAAACAACACAATAGCATTAATCGCAGAATAGACATCCCAGAACAATTTTGCCATATCCCACACCGCAAAAAATCAGATCTCTCGCTTGTCCAATTCATAAGATAAAACTTAATTTTTAAAATATCGAAATTTAAGGTTATTTCCTTCCATTTGAAAAATCATAGTAAAATAGTAATAATGTATGTAAATTAATTATTTTCTTTCTGTTAAAAATGTTTGCTAAATTTGTAATTATGTAGATTTCGTAATTGTAATATATGTATATAAATGTCTCTCGAAAAGCAAATAGTTCATTTTGCCTGTAGAAGGGCGGTTCTAGCCCGAAAGCTCGCGTGAAATATAATAAAAAAATAGGAACAAGGAATTGAATGAAAATAAGAATTGCACAAATTTTAACTATAGAAATATATTTTGTTTACTAAAACATTGTACATGTAAACTTAAACTTTACTAATTCCTATTTGAGTGATTTTGTTGAGTGATTTTGTTGAGGAGCTTACGCTTATTCAGTGATTGTCTACAGGTGTTGCAAGACTTTGTATAATCCTCCTTGCGTAGCTGCCGATTTTCCTTAACGTACCAATCCGAGATTACCTTCAGTTGTAGTGCAGTGATGGTTTTAAGGTCATTCTTGAACCACAATCTGTCACAAACCGAGCAAGCATGGCCAAAATCGTTGTCCAGGAAAGTAGATTGAAATCTCCGTATTGACGATGACCATTTGGTATACCAGGTGGATTGTTCCAGTTGTATTGCTGTTTGGCTTGAAGAAGTAGTCGGTTGTACATCAGTCCGAGAAGATGCTGCTCTACGTTGTCGGAATGCACGTTGCCGTTGAGCGTTAGTTAGGGGAACGCTCGTTCTCTCCGCCACGACAGGAACGCTTGTTCTCTCCACCACAGAACAAGACGTTGAAGCAGGTGACTCTGACGTACCGCTGGTGAGGGCTATGTTAGCAGATTTACGTAGCTTGAACCTGCGTTGCCTCTCCGCAGCCGCTTTTGCAAAGGCTCTTACTTGTTCAAGAGTTCTGGTCAATGCTTTTCGTAGTCTGTACTCACGTTGTCGCTGAGCATTCGTTCTGGCGGTAGAGGTGGTGTGTGGAACAACGAAAGGTACTGCAGACGTTGACGGCACGATATCCTCCGTCTCCATTGAAGTACTGGAAGTTGAAGGCACCGTTTCCATTGTTTTGAGAGTGGTGATTCCTGTTGAACATTTGAAATTGAATGGATGAATTTTTAATTTTAAAGAATCAATTTGAAAATCAAAACACTTATTCAGATCGAAGGTTCAAATTTTTGCTAAATAAATTTGAAATTAAATAAAATTTGTAATTGTAAATGATGAAGTTGAAAATTAAAACATTTACTTATATTAGATGTTAAAATTCTTGCTCAACACAGTTTAAATAATGTTTTCTTATATCTGCCACTTTTTCTTAATATTTGTAATTTTAAATAATCAATTCGAAAATCAAAACATTTATTCAGATCGAAGGTTCAAATTTTTGCTAAATAAATTTGAAACTATTTAAAATTTGTAAAATAATAATTAATTAATTAATTAATTTTAAACTAATAATTTACTTAACACTATCAACATTTATCAATAGTATGACATAACCTATAAACTCAGTTTCTCAACTTTTGTGTCAATCTAACAATTAATCAACCAATCATAGTTTACGATAATGAAATATCAGTGTACAATTATTTACCTTTATTGTTGTAGTTGTTGTAAATGACGAATCTAAGCACTCCACATTTTCACTACAGACACAGCTGACGATACTTTAACCACACGTGTGAACTTGTATTATGACGCTTTCTTGTTTTTCCAACGCCAAGAACGTTCGAGAAAGACAAAGACAGAGACAAGCATGCGCCGATTCAATGCGCCTAATTCTCTAGCGCTGCGCGCGCAGCTGCGCGCGCAGCACTCTCGTTCGGTGACTCATCGTAAACGTTACCGGGCGTTACACTTTTTCATAAGTGACTCCCAGCCGCAACCTAATTTAAGACGTTGTCACGTCAATAAACTCTTTGCGAAAGGTTTTATTTTCACATTCTTTTAATATTTGTATCGCGATTTTTTCGTTAACTTCAATTGTATATATAACTTGAAATTTTGTTTTTAATGAGGTCTCTCAAATGAATTTATTCCTTTAATATATCATCGTATCTGCAGTATAGTTGTTTCGTTTGCAATTTTATTTTCTCTTTTTTTTTTCATTTCAAATATATTTATTTAAACTTTTAACCAATTCCTATAGTTTTTCACCTGAAAACATTTTTTTAATCATTCGTTGGCTCTTAAACTATTAACAATTATTTTCATTTTTGGCCTTCCTTTAACTTATAAATTATAAATACACTCACATACATTCCATTATATACATTCAAATTCCTACATTTTTGCACTGTTCAGTCTGAATATGTTGTTAATTATAGAATTTTAAACAGATAACAACTTTTAAAATTTGAATTTTAAAATAGTCGAATTATATCGAATTGCAGTTTGATATATGAAAGGCTGTAGGTCGGGACATCAAATAATGGTCGAATTATCGAAGTTGTATATATAAATTTAGAAATGTAGTTTTTAAAGAGGTATTTCAAATGAATTCATTACTTTATATGTTGTCTTATCTGCAATATAGTTGTGTTGCTAGCAATTTAATTTTCTGATTTGTTGAATTTATTTTTTTTTCACTTTAAATATATTTATTTTAACTTTGCCAAATGCCTATAGTTTCTCACCTCAAACTTATTTTGATTTTTTGTATTTTTTAATTTATTCATCACTAATCTATACATTAATTTTCTACATTTTTGCACTGTGCTGTCTAATATGTTGTCAATTTTAAGGTTTGTTGTTGATGATTCCATTCTCATTTTGTTATAAAAATATATAAGATCTGCCCGAATGTATAAACTTTACTTAGAAAGTATTTTTACTCACCCGCATACTCTTGATATGCTGCCTCTAGAAAATCATATTTACCCATTGGTATTTTAAGCCACTATCTATACACTTAATGTCTCAAAGGGCCCTTCGGGTAAACCCAGGGCGTTACCCGGGTCACTCGGCTGGTATATACTAGTTTATAATCCTCTAGTTTCTTGGATAGTAGCCTGTAGAAGGACATCAAAGTCCGAAAGCTTACCGATTATACAGCACAAATAAAGAAACTCGTCGCCTTGAACTTTATTTAAATAAAATAAAACGAACGAACGGAGTTTCTTATTTTAATATGTGCAAGCTTTCGGACCGTGACGTCCTTCTACTGGCTATAGAATGGAAGATATGACCGAGTATATATAGAGCTAAAATAATTACAAATTTACATATTGAAAATTAATGGTATAAATATAATTAGCTTACAGCAGGTATTAACTAAGAATACATATTTACATCTGAGTTAATATACAACAGGCTAAACTATTGTAATTGTGAGGGATAAGAAAGGAAGAATGAATAACTATGATTGTGATGTTTAAGGCGTGATGACGGGTGGATGTGGATAATGTGCTATTTCAACAGGGTATGGTATAAGTCAGGTATATCAATGTGTCTATTGATACTATTGCATTGTAATGATATCATGGCCTCCAGGATCAATCTTTGATATTTGTTATTGATGTTCTTATAATGGATGGTTGGATTGGATAAGTCAAACGAGTGACCTGTATTTAAGATATGGGTATATATTTGGGATGTTATGTTCTTATTGGTTATGTTCCTACTATGTTCATTCATTCTGATGGCCGCAGATCTACACGTTTCCCCCACGTAAATGGCTGAGCATTGACGACATGGGACGGCATAGACCGCGCCATCAGAATTACATTTGTTGGTGGGATTGTTAGATCGGGTTATAGGATTTCTGGTTATGGAAGCGATGTTAGGGTTATTGTGGTGAATGTTTTGATGCGTATGGTTTCAGTATTGAAGCTATAGCGACTTATTGTGGACTATAGGGGAGAGTGCATTGACATATGTTGATTTGTGCTGGTTTTGTGTAATTTGGGTTATGAAGTGTTTGTTGATGAATGAAATAGGGTAATTGGCATTTGTCAAATGGGCTATTATCTTTGATTTCTCAATGTTTTGGAATGTGTTAAGAGAACAATGTGTGAAGATCCGCTTGGTAAGGTCTTCACTAAGATTATTTTATGGGTAATAGGGCAGTGGAAGCAATAATGTGTGTAGTGTGGGGGTGAGTTGTTCTTATAGTAAACGGTAGTGTGAAAGAAATTATTGGTACGGATTATTAAGATATCAAGGAAGGGAAGGACAAGAGAGATTCCAGTTTCGTATGTGAAGGAGATATCGGGATTAAATGAATTTAGGTCTTTAAGTATATGGCTAACAGAGTCTATTTTTGTGATGCAGAATATATCATCTATGTATCGTTTCCAGAAGTATATGTTAGAGGATTGCTGTTGATTGATCCTTTCATCCAATGACACCATTACAATTACTGTAACGATGGATGATAGTGGGCTGCCCATAGGGGAGCCTCTAATTTGTTTGTAATATTGCTGATTAAAGGTGAAGATGTTCATATCCAAGCAGAGGGAGGTTAAATTAACAATATAATCGGCTGTGTGGGTGTCAATTGGTGTGTTATATAAAAGTTTTTTGAGCTCACTTATAATGAGTGGGTGTGGAAGGGATAAATAGAGGGATTTTACATCAAATGAAACCATAATATGGTCTTTAGGTGGTTTTAAATTAGTAACTTCTTGTATAAAGCTTGGGATGTTAGTAATGGCCTGTGTACAAAGTTTCGCATGGAGGATAGGAGATAGGAAGTTTGAATGGAATTTTGGAAACAGCATATGCGGGAGATTGGTGGTAAGCAATCACGGGGCGTAGGGGAACTGAGGGCTTATGTGTTTTAGGTAGGCCATAGATGTAAGCGTTTACTGCTAAGGTTGGAAATGAAGATAGAATATTGGTCTTGTGATATATGCTTAGATCTTTTCAAGCGTAATAAAGATGTTCTAAACTTTCTGATTGATGTGGTGTTGTCCTGAGGTGTTATTGGTGAAAAAATGGATGCATCATTAAGGATGTCATTCATCTTCGATGTATAATCTGTGGTGTTCAAGATTACTATGTCAGAACCTTTGTCGGATCTAGTAATAACTATGGAGGTATTTTGTTTAAGTTTTTTAATGTTTTGGTACAGACACCTTTTGATTCCTTAGTATGGGGATGCACTCTCCCCTATAGTCCACAATCAGTCGCTATAGCTTCACTACTGAAACCATACAGCATCATAACATTCTACCACAATAACCCTAACATCGCTTTCATAACCAGAAATCCTATAACCCGATCTAACAATCCCACCAACAAATGTAATTCTGATGGCGCGGTCTATGCCGTCCCATGTCGTCAATGCTCAGCCATTTACGTGGGGGAAACGGGTAGATCTGCGGCCATCAGAATGAATGAACATAGTAGGAACATAACCAATAAGAACATAACATCCCAAATATATACCCATATCTTAAATACAGGTCACTCGTTTGACTTATCCAATCCAACCATCCATTATAAGAACATCAATAACAAATATCAAAGATTGATCCTGGAGGCCATGATATCATTATAATGCAATAGTATCACTAGACACATTGATATACCTGACTTATACCATACCCTGTTGAAATAGCACATTATCCACATCCACCCGTCATCACGCTTTAAACATCACAATCACAATCACAATTCTTATCCCTCATAATTACAATAGTTTACGCCGTTGTATATTAACTCAGATGCAAATATGTATTCTTAGTTAATATCTGCTGTATGCTGATTAGATTTATACCATTAATTTTCAATATGTAAATTTGTAATTATGTTAGCTCTATATATACTCGGTCATATCTTCCATTCTATAGCCAGTAGAAGGACGTCACGGTCCGAAAGCTTGCATATATTAAAATAAGAAATTCCTCTTCGTTCGTTCGTTTTATTTTATTTAAGTAATTATACCGAAGAGTTGATTTTGTCAATTAAACTTTATTTCTTTCTTTAAAATAATATATATAATAATATTTTAATATGTATTTAATTATAATATATATATCGTAATTTAAACAATGTGATATGTAAGTAATAAAGTATGACGTCCTTTCTAGTCGTCTCAAAGTGACACCAGCTTGCGGCCGGACACCTGGGGGATCCAGGTGGGGGGAAAAAGGGCGTTGGTCCAGATGTTGACAGTTAGTTAGGTTACAGTGGATATTTTCGGACAGCCCCGCTCAGTTGTAGGCATTATCATCTCACGATGGTCCCCGCGGCTTCAGGCTGGATGCCGAGCTATTCCACAGTTAATCCTCAACTTTCCCCTTGTGCTGGTGCCACGTGAGACGTACTAGGAGAGCGTTTTTTGACCCCAAACTTTGTCGTTACTGTCCCGTGCGGACTTCCCTCTCTGCACGCCTTGTCACTCAACCCCGACTGCTTCCAACACACTTGTTGTCTTACCCGGGTTTACGACATATATATAATTTAAATATAATAATTAATATGTATAATATTCAATGTGTACTTCAACAAGGTTCTTTCTGCGGAACATTTTTACTCGAACAGAATATAAAAATAAAGATTAAAAGATAACCTTCACTATTTTTGATAAAAACTTCTGATAATATTTTTTATTTAGCAAATAGGTATATAAATGAAGTTGCAGCTTAAAATATAGGCTATTAAAACTTATGAATTTAAAACATTACTCACAATTTGTATTTTTTGTAAAAGAAAGTTTTGAGTTCTGGAATGAATTCGTCCCCATAATCTGAAAATAGTTAAAATCAGAGAGAGATTGAGGTTGAAACAACTTTATTACAATGTCCATATAAGATTAAATACAGAATAAATATAAATATGAATAAATAGATATAAATATATAAAATATTTGATAAATATATACATACATATATATGAAATTTATACAAGGTATTCATTGGTGGGGCCCACCGCGGGAAAGACTCCGCCACCGATGGACGGCGAGAGTTCTTTCCCACAGAGTGGGCAGGTCGATGAGGCAGCTCGAGAGAGAGAGAAATTAACCTTATTAATTTGTTTAATAAAGCCTAATGCTAATATTACTGCATATGTTTGTTAATGAGGTATCCTCTAGAAAATTTTCAACCCAATTCTCCTATTTTAGGTATTAAATGATAATGAAATATTTCTGTATCATGTTTGATAGACAATAACAAAATTCTTTCGAAATTCATTCACTCGAGCAGAACATAGGAAAATCAAAAACCATCGTTTTTAATAGGCAGGGACAATTTTCTTTCAGTGAAACAGTCGTTCAATAGAACACGGGCGAAGCCAGGTTATATATTTATAAAAGTAAAGTTCAAAGTCCATTTTAACTCTTTTCAATTAAAGTTTCTAATAAAAAATATAAATTTATCGAGTAGTTTTATAGGTATAATGTAGTTTAAAATATAAAATAATAAAAGCCTATCTACACAAAATTTAACCAATAAATACTTAACAATTTTGAGATAAAACGATATTTATAAACTTAAAGTAATCTAACCACATAGATTGATAATAGTCAAATAAAAGACTAAATTGCTTATATTAGGTTCATAGCATGTGATGGTATGATGTATTGCTTAATTATGTTTGTTAATATAATGCATTATAATAATAATACTTAAAATAATTGCCTGTAATACAAACAGGTGTAAAACGACAGCTAGTTCTGAGCCTTATATTGATGTTTTACTTCAATAGTGCTAAAAATAAAGATATTTGAAAAAGAAATACTTTAATCTATTACCTAAAAAAAATAGTTTTTATTCTAGTTTGTCTCTTGTTTTTTAATGAAAAAATAAAAAGTTCGGTATTTATGGGCCATCCTGTATATTTATATACCATTTTAATACTTTTATTAGCAAAGGTAATGTTTGAAATGTGTAAATAAAAATTGACATTTTTATTTTATTTTATTTATAAGATTACTAGCTGAATGACCCGGGCAACGCCCGAGTTTCACCCGATTAAATGTTTTTATTCAAATAATATTCGTTACAATTATAAATTGTAGCCCTGGATGTCTCTCTTGTGAAACGTCCTGCTTCAAACTTTGTGTGTTTTTAAAATATAAAATAAAAATGTTGAATTTCACAACGATATTTGAAAATCATATTGAAAGTGTCAAAAAAAAATACGTTTACATGTATATTAGTTAAGCTGATATTACCTCCCATCTTCACCGCTAGATGCGCTGCTCGCGAGCTAAAAGGCAAATTTGCAAATAACTCGACAAATATTCGGGTTAGAGACCTGAAATTTTCACTATATGTTTTTCCAGATTCTACTTCATATATTAGTAAATTAAATTTTATTGCCATCTATCGTTAAAATTTTACACAAATAAATTTACTGGCAATGCGTTTATTGATGATATTTAAAAGAAACGCATTGCCAGTAAATTTATTTGTGTAAAAAATTTTAACTTCATATATTGTTAAAATTTCAGTCATATTAGTTACGTATTGTGGACGTGTATAGCCGATAAACATACATACATACGTACATACAATGACTTATATATATATCTATATATAGTGTAAAAACTATATAATAAAAATATAATAGTGATTCTATATTTAAAATTTAAAGAGTAAACTGATAAGAATGATAATTTATATCAAGTAGATTTGATTAGATTAGCAAGCTAAATCTAAATTAATTATAAAAATAAATAGTTGTTTAGTTTTATAGTTTAGTTTTGTATTAAAATTATATTTATTACTTTGATTATTTAAATTCAAATTATACAATTTGTAAATTGTTATTATTTAATAGAGAGAGAGAGAGAGAGAAAAAAATTCTTTACTTCTTACACATCATCCATATATATTTATAATTAATAACAATAAAATTTAACAACGTAACGTCTTTTGCAGTCGGCTTTTACGCGTCATTTAGACATACTCTAATTTATATATAGAATAATAGAAGTGAGAATATATTTAATAGTATAAATTTTAGTAGTTATATAGAAAAGAGAGAAAGACAGAACCATGCACTTTTATTCAAACTAATAATAAGAAAAAAAAACATTTTTAAATTTTAATTATATAGAATTTAAAAATAAAATATATATTCAATCAAAAGGCGTTCCCATGGGAACTTCATCAAGTCCTTTATTAGCCAATCTAATACTATTCTGGTACGAAAGAGAATATTTCTACAAAATAATGTTAATTGGCAAATGTTCCGTTTTGTAGATGACATTATTATATTTAATAACCCACAGTTTAAAAACATAATACCTGAAATATATCCTAAATACTTGAAACTTAAGAACAATGAAAAAATTAATAGAAACAAAAAAGTAAACTTTTTAGACCTAAATATAAACCTTACAAATAATGCTATTAAAATTTATAATAAAAAAAGTAATTATAATTTCAAAATTATAAAATACTGTAATATAAATTCTAATATATCATTAAATTGCTGTAAAGGTATATATTTTGGTCAGTTTCTAAGATTTTATAGAATAAATAATATATTAAAAAATTTCATAGAAGATGTTAAAAATTTAAACATGGAATTTATTAAAAACAAATTTAGTATTAGACAAGTAAAATATTTCAACAGTATATCAATTATAAAATACTTTATAAAAAATAAATGTAAGTATCCATTTATTAAATCATCTTTTATAATTTCTCTCAATAATAACTAATACAAATTTATAATCTTTAACAGTTAATTAAACGTAAATTATATAACTAATTTGAAGATTTTTCACAAGATTTTTAAAGTAATATTGTATAGAATTCATTTTATTTAATCTCCAATTTCTGGGGAGGAAAATGGAAATTAAATAAAAATGAATTTTCAAAATTAATAGCTTTATTAATCATCTAATAATTTGCCTTTTTAAAGGAATATTGAAAGATAAACAATGATTGAATCAGTTATATTAATATAACTAACTGTAAAGATTATAAAGTTTGGCTTTCTTCCCTTAACTATTTTCTTTCTTCTTTAGTTGTCTTATTGTTCTGGAATTTCTGAGAAAGCAGTCTAATTTTGAAGGGACGAACATGTGTCCCTTCCCGCAACAGATGTCAGCCAGAAATAGCTGTTTACAGAGGAAGGCGTCACAGACGAGGTAAGTAACAGTTAGAATTTCTTAACACTTGTACTTGTTAAATCTTTGCATATAAATGTTTCACTAAAACAACTTAATATTAACACATAAAATCCGGTCTAAGAGAGATCTATGACATAATAGAGCAGGAGTGAAATGTCGCTGGATTTCTATTTGAAAATCTCCGGTCCAGCTGATCTCTCTTTCCACTAATTAATTCAGTTTAAAAATTTTTTGTATATGTCTGGTCTACCATTAGGGTTTCGAAATATAATAACCAAACTTATAACAAAAGTTAATTCATATTATAGATTTATTACTAAATACAACTAGATATATTTTCATATTATAAAATAAAAAAAAATAAAAAATCATATAAAAAAGGATAAAATATAAAATTATAAAAAAATATATATATATACTAACAATCTTATCTACCTTCTTTACAATTTTTTTTTTATTATTATTAGTTTGAATAAAAGTGCATGGTTCTGTCTTTCTCTCTTTTCTCTCTATAACTACTAAAATTTATACTATTAAATATATTCTCACTTCTATTATTCTATATACAAATTAGAGTATGTCTAAATGACGTGTAAAAGCCGACTGCAAAAGACGTTACGTTGTTAAATTTTATTGTTATTAATTATAAATATATATGGATGATGTGTAAGAAGTAAAGAATTTGTTTTTTCTCTCTCTCTCTATTAAATAATAACAATTTACAAATTTTATAATTTGAATTTAAATAATCAAAGTAATAAAGATAATTTTAATACAAAACTAAACTATAAAACTAAACAACTATTTATTTTTATAATTAATTTAGATTTAGCTTGCTAATCTAATCAAATCTACTTGATATAAATTATCATTCTTATCAGTTTACTCTTTAAATTTTAAATATAGAATCACTATTATATTTTTATTATATAGTTTTTACGCTATATTAATTCATATGAGCTTGCTCTATGATATATTTTTATATATAATATAATATACAAATTAAATTATATTAGATATTGTAATATAAATAAAACTTCATACAGATTTTAATTATCTTTTATTATTTGATTATGAAAAAGTAAATTATAAAAGTAATTTTAGAAAAAATAACTTCAGAACTTTTTTTTTTCAGTGTTTAGTTAGTTTAAAGATGTTTTTTATTAGTTATTCTTAAAAATATAACAGATAACAAACAGTAATATCTATATTTTTATAGATTAATTATTCATTTTATTACAAATTTAATCACCACAAAAACAATTAAGAAAAATATATTTAAAAAAAAATTCATAAGAATAACAAACTAAAAAACTAAAAAAAACTACAAACATATTAGGGTTAGCACCTCTTTTATGTTAATTAAAACTCGCTAAAAATTGCCTAAGAAAGAATTGTCAAACTTTTCCCTCTCTTATGAACCATGACACATTTCAAACGACTAGTTGTAAATTAGTAAATACTATTTATAAATTAACATGCCAAATTTGTCAACTATCATATATAGGACAAACGTGTAATCCATTAAATATACGAATAAACCTACATAGAAACTACGCTAAAAAATCAATTGGTAATATATATATGAAAGAACACAATCAATTACATACTTTTAACAACTTTAAGATAGAAATACTAGACATATGTCAAAAAAAACAACGACTATTATTAGAAAACAACTACATTTATAAACACAACACATTATTCCCTTATGGACTTAATGACGAATTAAACTACACATACAAACCACAAACAGAAGAAATTTCAACTTATGAAATCAGCTGCAAATACAAAAAAAAATGAATTTAAAACTAAACCTAATAAAACTAGAGGTAAAACTACCAATAAATTAGGTTACATTGAATTTGAAGAATTACTGGACCCAAAACAAATGTATACTAACAACTTCATCGATAAATTTATTAAAACATTATTTAAACTAAATAATAATAAATTTATCAAACTTATAGAATATATTAAAATTCATAATCTGACAAACAGATTAATAGATATCACACACGACCTATTTAAATACAGAAAAATTAAACAATCTACTAATAACATTAATATTATCATTAAATTTAATAACAATTTATTTAATCATATTAAATTTAATGATATTTTTAATAACCAAAACATCAATAATCTTTTCCCTATAAAAAATTTAAATTTTAAAACAATCTGGACATACAACAAAAATATAGGTTGTTTAGTTTGCAATTTATTTAAACATAGAAACTTTATCCTTGGAATATAAATACTATATAATAAAGCGTTAGGAGAAAATGATTTTTATTAATCGACTACACGAGCTTTCGGGCAGTCCGAAAGCTCGTGTAGTCGATTAATAAAAATCATTTTCTCCTAACGCTTTATTCTATAGTATTAGTTTGCAATTATAACCAATTTATTAATAATTTGTCAAATTTTAAAAATATTAAATGTAATTTCAATAACTATATTGATAGATATAAGCTCTCAGGTCATATATTAACTAGCAATTTTTCTTTTTTAAATCCAGAATATCAGGATATTTTAAATAAAGGGTATAAATATATACCTCAAATTAAACACAATTATAATAATACAATTAAATCTATATTAAAAGATATAGATATTTTCATAAATAAAATTAGTATAAAATACAGTATTCCAGAATTTACTTTTCTGGAATGGAAACATAATATTAAAAAGGAAATTATAAATTATTATAATAATACACTTAAATACACAAAACCTAATTCAGATATTCCTTCTTTTAAAGAAAACATAATTAAATTACAGAAGGACTTTATTAACACTCCTATAGATAAATGTTCCAATAACTTATCTATCATTTGTAAAAATCTATACCACGATATACTAAAAAAGGAAATTGATAATAATCATAAATACACTTTTGCTAGAACTACAGCCACAAAAATCAAAAAAGACATCAAAAACGTTGAAAATTCACTAAAAATTTATAATTACTACAAAAATCCAAACATACCAAAGTTCTATATAATTCCTAAACTACACAAAAAACCAATTTCTTTCAGAACAATCACATCTGGTATAAATTCAGTTATAAAAAACATTGATATACAATTAGCTTCAACACTACAATTTGTTATAAATAAATCAACTAATAAATATAATTATAAATTTATCGACTCAAATAAAAAAATCATTAACTATTTAATGAACAATTGGACAAACATTGAAACAGTACACACATTTGATTTTGAGGACCTATATTCTAAAATAAATTTAAGAGATCTGAATATTAAAATAACCAATTTATTTAACGAATTAATTAATGACAAAACTTTCTACATTAAAATTATTGATAACAGATATAAAACAATTAAATTAGATCTTAAAACAGCAAAAACTCTACTGGAAACATTTTTAAATTTTAATTATATAGAATTTAAAAATAAAATATATATTCAATCAGAAGGCGTTCCCATGGGAACTTCATCATGTCCTTTATTAGCCAACCTAATACTATTCTGGTACGAAAGAGAATACTTTCTAAAAAATAATGTTAATTGGCAAATGTTCCGTTTTGTAGATGACATTATTATATTTAATAACCCACAGTTTAAAAACATAATACCTGAAATATATCCTAAATACTTGAAACTTAAGAACAATGAAAAAAATAATAGAAACAAAAAAGTTAACTATTTATACCTAAATATAAACCTTACAAATAATGCTATTAAAATTTATAATAAAAAAAGTAATTATAATTTCAATATTATAAAATACTGTAATATAAATTCTAATATATCATTAAATTGCTGTAAAGGTATATATTTTGGTCAGTTTCTAAGATTTTATAGAATAAATAATATATTAAAAAATTTCATAGAGGATGTTAAAAATTTAAACATGGAATTTATTAAAATCAAATTTAGTATTAGACAAGTAAAATATTTCAACAGTATATCAATTATAAAATACTTAAAAAAAAATAAATGGAAGTATCCATTTATTAAATCAACTTTTTATAATTTCTCTCAATAATAACTAATACAAATTTATAATCTTTAACAGGTAATTAAACTTAAATTATATAACTAATTTGAAGATTTTTGACAAGATTTTTAAAGTAATATTGTATAGAATTCATTTTATTTAATCTCCAATTTCTGGGGAGGAAAATGGAAATTAAATAAAAATTAATTTTCAAAATTAATAGCTTTATTAATCATCTAATAATTTGCCTTTTTAAAGGAATATTGAAAGATAAACAATGATTGAATCAGTTATATTAATATAACTAACTGTAAAGATTATAAAGTTTGGCTTTCTTCCCTTAACTATTTTCTTTCTTCTTTAGTTGTCTTATTGTTCTGGAATTTCTGAGAAAGCAGTCTAATTTTGAAGGGACGAACATGTGTCCCCCCCCCCAACAGATGTCAGCCAGAAATAGCTGTTTACAGAGGAAGGCATCACAGACGAGGTAGGTTACAGTTAGAATTTCTTAACACTTGTACTTGTTAAATCTGTTCATATAAATGTTTCACTAAAACAACTTAATATCAACCCATAAAATATGGTCTAAGAGAGATCTATGACATAATAGAGCAGGAGTGAAATGTCGCTGGATTCCTATTTGAAAATCTCCGGTCCAGCAGATCTCTCTTTCCACTAATTAATTCAGTTAAAAAAATTTTTGTATATGTCTGGTCTACCATTAGGGTTTCAAAACATAATAACCAAACTTATAACAAAAGTTAATTCATATTATAGATTTATTACTAAATACAACAAGATATATTCATATTATAAAATAAAAAAAATAAAAAATCATATAAAAAAAGGATAAAATATAAAATTATAAAAATATATATATATATATACTAACAATCTTATCTACCTTCTGTTGGCTTCCGTAGGCGTTTCTTACTGGGAAAAAGAAAGAGAGGATCCAATGAAAATAATTTAGTAGCGTTTATTAAAACAAAATCATAATAGTGAACAACACATATAACAGAGAGTACCGTCGTCTTCCGGGTATTCCTTCTACTGGGGAGCTCGGATTCTATATTCTGTGCGTTTATAATCTGTTTATCTGTGGTTCTCTGGTCGGGATGGCGCCTACATTCAGCCATTCCTGGATTTCAATCGTCCTCGATTGAACCTTGCGTTGCAGGAACGTCGTGGGTTGCGTCGGGGGGTATCTTCTACTTCTGGCTCCTCGTCCGGACTTTCTTCTGTAGCTGAGTCATCTCCTTCACTGTGCCAAGACTTCAGTTGACTGATATGGGCCGTTGTCGTGTAGAACCGTCCACTGGTTCTTTCGCTTAACTGAGTCACTCTATACGTGTCGCTTGGCAGAACCTCGGTAATTATCAAAGGTCCTCGATATTTGGGTTGTGCCTTGGTTGGTTCACCCGTTATTTTGGGTACATGCCTCATCACTACAATTTCTCCTACTTCGAATTGGATTGTACGGCACCTCTTCTTATCGTAGTATGTCTTCATAATTTCTTGTTTATTCTCAATTTGGGATCTCACACTCTCTTGAATTCTATCCGGCTCGGTCCATGGGTCCACGTCTTCGTCGGCTAATCTTCTAAGTATCCCATCGTGGAATCGAGGGGAATAGCCGTGGAGTGTTTCGAACGGTGTTTTATTCGTCGTCTTGTTCACCGCATTGTTCAGGTCTCGCTCTACCTCCTTGATCTTCAGGTCCCAATCCTTCCGTCGCGGATCCTCGATACTGGTTGCTATATTGGACAATACTGTTCGGTTCACTCTTTCGACCATCCCGTTCCCTTGCGGATGTTTCGTAGAGTTCAGAGTATGATGTATTCCATTTCCTCGACAGAATTCTTCAAATTGCCTTGAGGTAAAACATGACCCTCTGTCGCTGATGATCTTGTCGGTTAGTCCGAAATCATTCACAAAACTTTTCATTACCTTCAGAACGTTCTGCGTCGATGTATTCCTTACAGGGCTTAATCGGACAAATCTTGTCAAATTATCGGCAATCACTAAAAGTTCCTGGTTACCTTTTGTACTTCTCACGAAGGGGCCTACGTGGTCCATGTGTACGATGGAAAACGGTCTCTTGCCTGACTTAATGGGATGTAGGAAGCCTTGTTGTTTTCCACCGGGAACTTTGTTAAATAGACACTCGAGACACATAGCCACATGGCGTCGAACGTACCTCTTCATTGAAGGAAACCAGTACAATTCCTTAATTTTGTTGACAGTCCTATCAGTCGCAAAATGTCCCATTAGATCATGGAATTTGACAACTAAGCTTTTCCTCATACTTTCCTCATACTTTCCTCATACAGGGCTCGTTCCTCTTCTCCATTTTTCACCATGCGGAAAAGTCTGCCTCCTTTGTAGCTGTAGTCGTTAATTCTATTTTGTTCTCCTACTGTCCTATCACACGGGTCCTTTCGAAAGATCTGGATCAGGTCTCTCAATTCAGGGTCGGAATGCTGAATCATCAAGATTTGTTCTTCCAGTGTGATTGTGAGGCACACTTCAAGGTTTTTCTCCACGATTTCCTCCATCGTGTCTCTAGGGTCGTCGACTGGAGCTCTACTCATTCCGTCTACGTGGGCCATCTTCTCCCCTGGTTTATGTCGAATTTCGAAATCGTATTCCTGAATCAGATTGTACCATCGCGCTATCTGAGGATTTGTAGTCTTCTTCGCGTTCATGTAGACCAGTGCTTGGCAATCTGTAACCACTGTAAACTTGATTCCTACGAGGAACTGGCGTAGTCGATCCAAGGTCCACACTATCGCCATCAGCTCCAATTTGCTTGAGTGGTACATCTTCTCGGCCTCTGTTGTCTTCTTGCTCACACAGTAGACCAAGCGCCATTTGCAGTCTTCGTCCATCTGTAGCACCATTCCTGCTAATCCCTCAGCACTCGCGTCGCAATGTACTTCTGTCTTGAGTTCAGGGTTGTAATGAGCTAGTACCGGATATTCGACCAGATCCTTTCGTAGTCCTCCAAATGACCTTCGCTGTTCTTCCTTCCATTCAAATTGTGAACCTTTCTTCGTAAGTCTGCTTAGCGGTTCTGCTTTCCTCGCGAAGTCCTTTACAAATCGTCTGAAGAAGTTCGTCAGTCCCAGAAAGCGTCGTATGTCGTGGACATTCTTGGGTTCTGGAAATTCTTCTATCGCTTTGATCTTTCTTGGGCCTGGCTTAAGTCCGCTTTTACTGATGACATACCCTAAGATCTCAACTTCCCTCCTTCCGAACTCGCATTTAGAGGGTTTCAGTGTCAACTTCGCTGATCTTATTCTTTCGAGGACTTCCCTCAACCTTTCGATCATCTCCCGCCAATCCTTTGCCGGGATAATCACGTCGTCGAGATAGCAGAATGCCTTCTTGTTCAGCAGCGGACCTAGGACAGTGTGCATCAGTCTTTGGAATTCAGCTGGTGCGTTGGCGAGTCCAAAAATCATCCTTTCGAATTGACCTGTATCATCTGGGGTGATGAATGCTGTCTTTAATTTTGCCTTATCGGTCAGTGGTATCTGCAGATATCCATGCGCCAGATCCAGAGTGGTGAAGAATTTCGCATTCCTTAGGCCTTCCAGAAGGTCGTCTATCCTTGGTAATGGAAACTTGTCCTTAACTGTTTGAATGTTGAGTCTCCTATAATCTACCACCAGACGATGATCTCCAGTTTTCTTCCTCACAAGTAGGACGGGACTAGCGTAGGGTGATCTAGTTTCCGTGACTATTCCATTGTCCTTCCACTCTCTGACAATCTCCCTGATTGCTTCGCGTTCACTTGCAGTCGTCTTATACGGTCTCAGACAGACTGGCTTGCTTCCATCAACCTCCTTAATGTCCATCTTGGTGACATCGGTGCACCCTAATTCCTCCATGCCAAAAGCGAAACAGTCTCTATACTCGTTTACTACATCTAGGATTTCTTGTCTCTCTTTCGAAGTCAGAAAATGATTGACGTTGATGTCCTCAGGCAGTATGGGGCGCTTACGTTTCATTTGGTCTTGTCCTTCCCTCTTCTCTTCATTTTTAGTCTGAAACGAATCCTCTGCGACGTCCAGGTTAACAACAATATCATCAAGGTTCAGTAGTTCAACTCGCCCTACACATTGGTTCTTCCTTACTCTCAACTTGCCCTTGCCAGCTGAGATGATGGGTACGGTCGTCTTTCCGTCGACCACTTCCAATAGGGAATCGACACAGGCGTCATCTACTCCTGTGAACAATACATATCCGTCCTTTACCTCGTCTGTGATTGCACTTGTAAAGTTAATGGAGTCGCTCTCCAACTGAACAGTTTCGGTTGCTCTCAGTTCGATGCGACGCGACTTGATTTCTTCTTGCAGATTATCAAACGGAAATTCGGATGAATAGCCAATATGCAAGTTTTTACCAATTCTGGCGAAGGATACGTAGGGCAGATCTGTCCATGTTCTTCCAATTAATAGGTCATAGGGTTGGGCATCATCGTTGACAATGAATACGTGATTTCCCTTTCGACGACGCCATCAATCTCCAGGTCGACTGTCGTCTTCCCAACGGTCCTGGCAGCTGGTGCAGTCTGGTTACCGATGCCGTACAGACTAGTCGAGTCTGGTTCGATGTCGACGCTGATCCTCCTTGCGACTGATTCTCTCATTAGACAACTGCTGCTCCCGGTGTCTATCATTGCCTTCACGGTTTCCTTGTTGTCGATCTTGACATCCTTCAAATATACATCTGGCGGGACAGTCTCCAGTCCTTCGACTTCCAGGTTGGCTACTTTTAGTCCTTCTTTGGGTCTTGTGCAATTCCTTTCCTTGTGTCCCGTTTGACCGCATCCTCGGCATGTCAACGTAGTCCTGGGTGCTGGGCAGTCTCTGGCAATGTGTCCAAACTGATTGCAGTTGAAGCACTTCGGTTCTCCCTTGTCGTTTCTGATCGTACGGTTGACCATTCTCCTCAAGGTGTTAGGGTACGTTTCACTGATATCGTTCCTTGCAGCGTCTTGACCCGAAACATTCGTTCCTTGTTTAGTCTCTTTAACTTCGCTTTGGTTGGGGAATCTCGCAGATTTCTGCTGAAACGACGGTGGTATGAGGTGTTTCGCATTCCAATGCGGAGGTCCCATCTCGGTGCGAACATTTTCGTACTCGTCCAGTTTATCCGCCAACTCATCTGGGTTGTTTAACTTGGTCCAATCGTCAATGAGATGATTACGCAGCACATTTGGAACTTTTTTCTTTAGCTGGTTAGTGACGGACAAATCCTTTAGGGCGTCGAAATTTTCCACGTTCATCCCTTCGATCCATTCGTTGAAATATCCTCGCAATTCGAAAGCGAAGTCTCTCCAGGAACCCTTTTGAGATCTCTCGTGCTTCTCGAATTTTTGTCTGAATTGTTCGGGGCTCAACTTGTACCGTTTTAGGAGCAACCTTTTCACGAACCTATAATCGCCGCTTTGTTCTTCTGTCTCCCGAGCGATTAATTGAGTCATTTCGTAAGGTAGCAATCCTAGTAGGCTGAACGCCCATTGGTCTTCATCCAATCCTAGTCGCTTTGCCTGTCTTTCGAAAAGAATTAAGTAAAAACTCAAATCGTTGTCCTTCGACTCGTACTTGGGCATCAGTTTACGTATCTCGTAATGTGCGTCATTGCTGGTACTTCGAGACGTATCGTTGTTTCCGCGTGTAGTTTGGATGCGCAGCTTCTCAAGCTCGAATTCCATTATCATTTGTTCTTTTCGTTCCCGTTCGATTCGTTCCCGATCCTCGATTCGTTCCCGATCCTCGATTCGTTTCCGATCCTCGATTCGTTCCCGCTCCTCGATTCGTTCCCGATCCTTGATCAGAGTCTCCAACAGTTGCTTAGCGAATTCTTCTTCGTAAGATTGGCTATTCAAAATAAGGTGTTTTAAGTCGACGATCCTGCTCTCTGGCGGTACTACCTCGCCGAGTTCATACGCCAACTTGCTCAAATCGCATTTCCTTACTTTCGCTAAATAAGTCATGTTTTTCAAAAGGAAAAGTAAACAAGGCAAAATTTTTTAAAATAAACAAATAAAACTGACTAAACCAGATACGTACTGTTTCAATTATTTCTTTAAACGAAATCAACTTTTCTTTGGTAATTTCGAGACAATACTTTTTTTTTCTTTTTACCGCGATACTTTGCGATAATACTTTTTATCGAGATGATTTTGCAATAATACTTTTACCGCGATACTTTGCGATAATACTTTGTCGAGATGACTTGCAATAATACTTTTACCGCGATACTTTGCGATAATACTTTGTCGAGGTGACTTGTAATAATACTTTTAGGAATAGGTAATTAAATTTCGTACATACCATGCAACTCCTCTTACGTTGATCGGTCACCGCGCCACGTCCTTCTCGTTTCCAAATTATTCCAGTGAATCTTCAATTTTCTTCAGGACCATCCCACTTCTGAATTTCTGTTGGCTTCCGTAGGCGTTTCTTACAGGGAAAAAGAAAGAGAGGATCCAATGAAAATAATTTAGTAGCGTTTATTAAAACAAAATCATAATAGTGAACAACACATATAACAGAGAGTACCGTCGTCTTCCGGGTATTCCTTCTACTGGGGAGCTCGGATTCTATATTCTGTGCGTTTATAATCTGTTTATCTGTGGTTCTCTGGTCGGGATGGCGCCTACATTTCTTTACAATTTTTTTTTTCTTATTATTAGTTTGAATAAAAGTGCATGGTTCTGTCTTTCTCTCTTTTCTCTCTCTATAACTACTAAAATTTATACTATTAAATATATTCTCACTTCTATTATTCTATATACAAATTAGAGTATGTCTAAATGACGTGTAAAAGCCGACTGCAAAAGACGTTACGTTGTTAAATTTTATTGTTATTAATTATAAATATATATGGATGATGTGTAAGAAGTAAAGAATTTTTTTTCTCTCTCTCTCTATTAAATAATAACAATTTACAAATTTTATAATTTGAATTTAAATAATCAAAGTAATAAAGATAATTTTAATACAAAACTAAACTATAAAACTAAACAACTATTTATTTTTATAATTATATCTATATATATATATATATATATATAAATGAATGTATGTGTGTCTGTTCTTTATGCCTGACCAAACCACTCATTGGAACGCCATGAAACTTTGGGAAGTTATTTAGTATAGTACTGGAAGGTTTCTAGCAAATAAAATTTTTGAAATATCTTTTCGCCTGAATCATCAAGATAAATATTCTAATTTATCTGTTATGATTCAACAATCTGCTCTAAATATTATCATGATGATACGATGATATGGCAATTTATTTGAGACAAGAATAATGATACAATTCCAAGGCAAGATACTATTTCTTTAACTTCCAATTACCGAGGGAACCAATTAATATTGATTTTATTCAACTTATCGAGTATTTTTAAAGGGACCGGGAAAATGTTCACTTTATCGAGAGATTCGATAGACAAACCTTTACTCGGGTAAAACCCGGGCGAAGCCGGGTACGTCCGCTAGTATTATATAAATATATAATGTAACGAATATCATTATCATTTTTTATCATAATATTCTGCGTGTTCCGTAATATTATCATCAATAATATTCGTTAGGCAAACTTTCACTTGGATAAAACCCAGGCGAAGCCGGGTACACATCCGCTAGTATATCATATAAATGAGTTCTGAAAATTGTAAAAAAAAAATGCATCGGCCGGGAATCGAACCCGGACCGCCAGCGTGGCAGGCGACCTACTACCACTGAACCACCGATGCTTATAAGAAATGGCCATATTTGGTATTTATTCCATTCACAAAAGCAAACGATGACAGAATTGATTGTTGATGACTCTGATACTTGTATATTTTAATTATACATTCGATGAATATATTATATAATAAATAAAATGAATATTCTAGTATATATTTTTTCTTATAGAAAATCATCAATCCCAGGATGATTAATTGTCGATATTGGAATTGCAGCAGTATTAAGGTCCAGTAGTTCTGTTTAGTGTATTGATTAAGAGAGGAGTTATTAAATTGGCCGAATTTTCCAAGAAGGTTTTGTTATGTATTCATATTTTCATAGAGATTATTTATCATCATCATTTGCTGTATAAATACTTTGCTTTTAATTAAAATGTGTGGTATGCAAAAATAACTTGCGTTGCGTTTAATATTTTAAATTAGATACATAATAATTGGCGACGAAGGTAAATATTTTATTGTACTAAGTTAAAGCTTAGGTAAGTTTAATTTTATTTTAAAAATGGCGAATTTTGGAAATATAGAATCTTTTGATCCTAAAAATCCAGAGAAATCGATAACGTACTTGGAAAGAATGAATTTTTTCTTCCTGGCTAATGATATTGTAAAGGTTGAAAGACGAAAGGCTATATTTCTTACGCTAATAGGCGCTGAAACTTATGCTATAGCAAGATCGTTGGCCTCGCCATCTTTCGTGGAATATGATGACTTAATTAAATTATTGACGGATCATTTTGTCCTAAGCCATATAAAATAGTCCAAAGATTTTTGTTCACTAAAGAAATCAGGGTGATGAATCAGTTAGTGCCTATGATGCAGAGCTAAGAAAGTTAAGTGATGTTTGTGAATTTATGGATTTGGAGGATCGATTGAGAGATAGACTGGTGTGTGGATTAAGAAAAGAATCAATAGTGAAAAGATCATTATCTGAAAGTAATTTAACTTTTGAAAAGGCCTTAAACATTGCTATTTGTGATGAATCGGCTAGTGCAGGCGCCAGTGTTTTGCAAGAAAGGATTACAGAAGTAACTATGATGAAAAAAGCTAGCAAAACTGAACCACCTAAATTTAAATCGAGCAAAGTTCATTTTAAGGAATTCAAGAAAATGAATAATAAAATAATTATTTGCATACGTTGTAAAGGAAATCATATGCCAAATGTATGTAAATTCCGAAATGCTAATTGTTTTAAATGTGGCAAGATTGGTCATGTACAAAAAGCTTGCTTAACAAATGTTGGTATATCTGGAAACCTATATAGGGCTAATAGTAATCCAACTTTATGTTGCCTGAGAAGTGAAGAGATAAGCAATCCTTATTATATAACAGCAAATTTGGATAACCACGATGTACACATGTTAATTGACTCGGGAAGTGCATACTCATTATTAAATAAAGAAAATTTTCTTGAATATTGGCAATTGACGCAACTTAAAAAAATCTGAGATACTTCTAAATACATGGTCATCCAGTCAAGTAAAATTCTTGGGAAACTCTATGTTAAAGCAAGACTATCCCATGGTAGTAGAGGTTTACCAATTTTAGTGGCAGATGGATTAGATCCCAACATTCTGGGAAGGCAATGGTTTTCAGCTTTTCGCCTGAAGTTAAACTTTTTAAATTCATTGGAAACTAATCCTATTTCACCTGATTTCGAGGAATTGTTTAAGAAGGAAATTGATGTCTATAATGGTCCATTAATTCACATTGATATTCCTGATAATGCTGAGCCCAAATTTGTGAAGCCCAGAACCGTGCCGTTTGCTCTACGAAATTTAGTGGATGAAAATTTGAAAGTACTAGAGGGACCGGTAAAATTTACTAAATGGGCTTCTCCAATTGTTACGGTTCTGAAGAATGATGGCTCCAAAGAATTTGCCACGATTATAAATCAACAGTTAATTTGTATTCTAATCCTGATAAATATCCGTTGCCTACAATTCCGCAACTATTGGATAAGTTGAGAGGAGGTAAATTGTTTACTAAAGTAGATATGGCTCAAGCGTACCAGCAGTTGAAAGTTGATGAGAAATCTTCAGAAATCCTGGCTATTATAACACATAGAGGCTTATATACAAGGTGCGTTCAATAATTTCCAGGACTGCTCTGTATCTTTGAAAAAATAAAACAAATAAAAAACTAATTCAATATTTTTCAAAATATGCCCCTCCTGCCTCAATACACCTGTTCCATCTTTTTTTCCAATTGTCGAAGCAGGAGATAAAATCACTTTTTGAGAGGTTCCTCAAGGTTGCCTTCGATTCAGCTTGTATAAAATCAACGTTGTCAAATTTCCTTCCTTTTAACTTCATTTTAAATTTAGCATAGAGGAAAAAGTCATTGGGGGCTAAGTCGGGGGAATAGGGTGGATGAGAGAGGGATCTGTATGGTTGAATGCTTGGCCAAGAACTGCAAAACAACATGGGCTGTGTGCGGCCGCGCATTATCGACGTGAAGTATCCAGTCATTGTTTTGCCATCTTTCAGGTCTCTTAAGGCGCACTGCCTCCCTTAAGCGCCTTATTATCCCCAAATAAACCTCTTTATTAATTGTACGTCCGAAAGGAATAAATTAATGGTGAACCAAACCATTAATATAAAAAAAATGTAACAAGCAATGTCTTGACTTTGAATTTTGCAAATCTTGCCTTTTTGGGTTTCGGTTCCCCTCTTTCAATCCATTGGCTGGATTGACGTTTGGTTTCCGGATCATACTGATACACCCATGTCTCATCCCCGGTAATGATTTTTTGCATCCATTCTGGATCGGTCCGAGTCATTTCAACCATGTTTTTGCAGACATCCATTCTAACCTCCTTTTGTTCCTCTGTTAGAATCCGGGGAACAAATTTTGAAGACATCCGGATCATGTCCAATTCTTTTGTTACTATTTGATGACACAGTCCTACAGATAGTCCAGTCTCTAAAGATAAGTCTTTAATAGAAATTCTTCTGTTAGATTTAATTAATTCCTTTATTTTGAGCTTGTTTTCCTCGCAAAGTAATGATCTTGGACGCCCAGTATGCTGATCATCGTTTACCTTTTCCCGTCCTTTTTGGAAGCGTGAAAACCATTCAAAAGTTCTTTAACGGGATAAAGCTGCATCGCCAAAAGCTTCTTTAATCAATTCATACGTCTCAGTAGCACTTTTTTTCAATTTAAAACAAAACTTAATGCAGATTATCTTCTCTTCGAAAATGGCCATTTTAAAATTAGAAATGCGAACCTTACAAGGAAGTTGTTTTGTTCTATTTTTTAATCGGCGCGTGCGCCACGAGACTCGTGCTTTCAGTCAGGTGTGGTCGAATGTCCAATATTTAACTCTGTATAAAATATTTTCTTTAGCTTTTTTATTTATTTTATTTTTTAACAAGTCCTGAAAATTAATGAACGCACCTTGTAAGATGAAACGTCTACCTTTTGGTTTGAATTCTGCCGTTGGAACTTTTCAGAAGTTTATGGACACTCTTTTGATTGGAATTGATGAAGTAGCGGCATATTTGGATGATGATGTCCTTACCGCAGGAAGTAATTGTGAAGACTTAAAAAAGAAAACTGAAAAAGTTATTTTGCGTTTCAAAGAAGCAGGACTTCGGCTTAAAAGAGACAAATGCAAATTCTTCGTGTCTGAAATCGATTTTTAGGACTAAAAATTGACTATAGAGGAGTTCATCCATCTGATGAAAAGCTTAGAGCTATTAAAGACGTTAGACCGCCATGTAATAAAAAAGAATTAAAGTCTTTCTTTGGTATTCTTAATTATTATGAGAGGTTTTTGAATAATAAAGCCACAGTAGCTGAACCTCTCCATAGACTGTTGAACAGTAATAATCCATGGAAATGGAATAAAGAACATCAAAGATCTTTTGCAGAGGTTAAAAACATGATTAGCTCTAGGTCTGTTTTAGCACATTTTAACGAAGATCTGCCTATTTTGGTCAACTGTGATGCGTCGGAGTATGGTGTTGGAGCCATTTTGTCGCAAATAGACCATGGTTTTGAAAGAGCAGTTGTGTTTGCCTCCCGAACTTTAAATAAAACTGAGAGAAGATATGCAGTAATTGATAAAGAGGCATTAGCAGTCATTTTTGGTGTATCAAAATTTTCACAGTATCTTCTAGGGAGAAAATTTAAAATATTAACTGATCATAAACCCCTAGTTGGAATATTCAACCCCAAAAAGCCGATACCTCAAGTGCTATCGCCGCGCATGTTGAGATGGTGTTTGACTCTGGCTGCGTATACTTATACCATAGAGTATAAACCGGGAAAAGTAAATTGTAATGCCGATGCATTAAGTAGACTTCCTTTAAATGAATGTCCAAGTGTAGTTCCGAACCCTTCAGAGGTGTTTTTTTATAGAAGCGGAGCATGCTGCAATTAATTCTTCGGAAGTGGCAAAACTAACTAGTAAAGATCCAATCCTTTCTAAGATTAAATTCTGGGCAATGAATGGGTGGCCTGAAAGGAGAGTTGATGATAAATTTAAAGATTTTGTCTCCAAATCTAATGAAATATCAGTTCATAAAGATTGTTTGTTGTGGGGGAGCAAGGTGATTATACCTGAAAGATTAAGAAAATATATTTTAAATCTGTTACATGATACTCATATTGGCATAGTGGGGACAAAAGCGCTAGCTCGAGGATTATGCTGGTGGCCCGGGATGGATAGAGATATTGAACGGATGATATCCAGTTGTGCAGTTTGTTTGTCGTGTAGTCACGATCCGCCAAAAACTGACGTATATCCTTGGATTTGGCCATAAAGACCTTGGTCGAGACTACATATTGATCATGCGGGTCCTTTTCAAGGAAAATTTTTCTGGTTGTAGTAGATGCCTATTCCAAGTGGATTGAGGCTAAAATCGTATCTACAACATCTACGGAAACTACCATCAATAGTCTAAAAGAAATATTCGCGACTCACGGGTTGCCGGATGTGATAGTTTCAGATAATGGTACGTCCGTCACATCGGAACTTTTCAAGACTTTCTTGAAAAGAAATGGCGTAAGGCACATCTTGTGTGCGCCTTATCATGCAGCGTCAAATGGGCAGGTGGAGAGAGCTATTCAGACGCTTAAAAATCTGCTAAGAAAGAACAGCTCGGGAAATTGGACGACTAGGTTATCTAGATCTTTGTTATCGATGAGAATAGCGATAAACAGCACGACGCAAAAATCCCCAGCTCAGTTGTTGATGAACAGAAACCTGAGGAGTCTCATAAATAAATTTCATCCTGAAAGTGTGTCGGAGGGAAGTATGCGACAGGAAGACAGGTTTATGAGAAATTGTAAACCCCATAGAGTAGTAAATGAAGGACAGGCAGTTATAGCACGAGGGTACCATGGCCCCAGATGGCTACCAGGTGTAGTGCAAGAAAAAACTGGTCCTGTTTCTATTAAGGTAGAGACAGATGACGGAGAAATTTTAAACCGGCATTTAAATCAAGTCAGAGTTTGTGGGGAAAGTGAAGCAACTCCGTCTACATCGTCAACTCTACAAGAGTCAACTAAAATTGAAGACCCTCAAGCTGGTCAGGAAATAGACCCTACGGGTGAGGCATCGGGTCCTATTTTGAGGTCCTCAAGATTAAGAAGGCCTTCGAAGTTTTTTGAAATGTAAATTTTTGTTGTGGGGAGAAGTTGTTATGTATTCATATTTTCATAGAGATTATATATTTATCATCATAATTTGCTGTATAAATACTTTATTTTTAATTAAAATGTGTGGTATGCAAAAATAACTTGCGTTGTGTTTAATATTTTAAATTAGATACATAATAGGTTTATAAGCTGTTTAAGTAACGGGGCCGATTTTTAGCCTAGAAAACAACATAAAGTTGAAGTAGGATGGTATTCATATAAAGTACTTTCGGTACACACATATATATCCATTCAATATATATTTTATATTCTATTATTTATTATTATTCTTATATATTTTCTATTCTATTCCTTAAATTCTAATGAAGAGGCAGTGATCACTTTGGTGAGATACTAACGTACACCTTACACCACGAGGGAAAACAATCCAAAACGCGTTTATTTCCTGAAAGACCACCATCATGAACTTCACATTCATGTCACTGATTCATCATAACCCCTGCTAATGAAACTCCTTAAGGTACCTTTCTGACTCTACCTCGTTTCCAATACAAGAAGCCCAGTCTTTTCTAGCACTTCCTTAAACAATCCGAACACATGTAAGGAAAGTCTATTGGTAGAGTTCTGAACTGTATGGAGGGTATTGTCTCCAGAATTTCCATTTTAATCCGCTTTGGTCGCCTCAGGGTTATGAGGACGGGCGTTATCATGCATAAGACAGACCTTCCGTGACCTAGGTCTTCTGTTCTTTAGTCCCACACGGAGATGATAAAGATGTATCTCGCGATAGTAGTTCGATGAATTATTCTCAATTAACGAACGCATTTGCAAAAGATATTTCAAACCAGACAAAATAATCTATATTCACTACACCTGAGGCATTGCTTACTTTATCCTTTCTGGGACGTACCATGTTAAGGGACCAATCATTCTACGTTCCAAGCAATTCCTAATATCTTATGTGAATCTCTTGAAGTTGTATCTCGCTGAACGATTTTCTACTGGCTTGTTGTACGAACGTGACAAGGCGTATTTGGGGTCCTAGGTGTCTTCCAAGAAGACAGTTCGTATTGAGTCTGTCTAGCGGACCACATACGGTAATTTGGTGAATGGATGGTTTATTACAGTATCTCCTCCTCAATGATGAATAGTATCGTTTGGCCCAATCAAACCATTCTGTACAATGTGCCTTCCTTGACATATCATCATATAGGGTTTCCAGACTGGTGAACCGAGGTGTTGGTTCTCTCAGCAACTAGGAATCGTATATTTGGACGGTGTTTGATTTCTAGAGTGTAACTGCACTCGGCACGTCTCTCTCTCTCGTGTAATGAATTTAACTCAATATGTTGTGAAAAATGTAACCACTTGTTACTTACTTACTGCTTCTTTATTTTTATATCGATGTTAGTGTAGTTTATAATTTAAACTGCAACTCCCTCTTCGATATATAGCCCCTTTTACATTCTCGACACATATTCACGACAGGCTCTCTATACACATCAAATGTCACAATTACACACCACTATACCACTCACAATAACACACCACTATAGCGCTCACAATAACACACCATTATACCACTCACAATAACACACCATTATACTACTCATAATAACACACCACTATAGCGCTCACAATAACACACAACTATACCACTCACAACGTGCACGTAATATATATCATAGAGTTATATTTTTTATCTAAAATTTGGGGAAGCCATTTTACCTCTGGCGATCTGATCAACCCCTGACGCCATGAGTCCTGCCAAGACGACCAACAATAGATATGCCTAAGACCAATCGCCAGCTCGGCTAAAAAATGACCCATAGTCAAATCGTCATCGCTAAACCATGGCCTAGGTGGCATACCTATGGCCAGTTGTCGTGACAGGACAAGGTTTCACCAGGAGGTAGTCAGACCCGAGATTCATAGAGGCTTCCCCGGCGGGCCCTGGGCCGGCAATGACAACAATTGATCGTTTCTAGGAACTCTATAGACTTTATACTCTATCTATCGAAGGATGAAGCAATCCGTGTGAGATACATTAATTATGAATCTTGGATCAAACTTATTTATTGATATTGTTGCACTGGGCTGCGGTTTGGCAGATTCTTCAGTCTTGAGTCTCTCCTCAGACGTGTCTTGCATCTTTCCAGAACGTGTCTCAACCATCCTACAAGGTTAAACCAGTCAATAATAAGACAACTATATATTCAGGTAGCACCTAGAATATCTTCTTTTTTTATCACATCCAAGTTTAGAGCAGGTGGGGTATTTTAGTATATCAAAATACAAATGTTTTATAGTACATATCATTTTATAGTAATAATCTGTTTTATAAAAATAAATAAATGTACAATTTAAATTTTAAATATATTAAAAATAATATAAAAAATACGCGCATTAATCATGATGCAACAATATCTTCGAGTATTTCGACGTTGTTGACTCTGCTAGGAACATCCGCTACCAACATTATTCACTTGGAATTCTATCCACAGCCTCGGATTATTGGAAGAATAAATAGTTTTGATCCAAGATATAGGCGATCTCTTCCTAATTGATATATAATAATGTTGAAATGAAACATTATTGTAGAATAATTCTGAAAATTGATTTGTTAATATAATGCCAGTTTATATATATATAGTGCAAGCTGAAACTGAACTATTAAATTACGTTTTTGTTATAGTTGTATATTCATATTTATATTTAATAATATATATAATTGATATGTATGTAATGTTCAGTGAGCACATCAACAAGGGTCTTTCTGCGAAACATTCACTCGAGCAGCATATAAAAGGGAACCTTCACTCTTTTCCAATAAAACTTATAATAAAAATGTATGAATACAACGAATAGGTGTTTATGAAGTTTCAGCTTGAAATATAGGCTAATAAAAGCCTAATCAAATTGAACCAATACCTAATTTACATTTGTGAAAGAAACATGAGAGATCTGGAATATGAATACGTCCCCATAATTTGTAAATTGTCAAAATTCAGATTAATTTTATTGTTTTCATAAAGCTTGATGCTAATATTACTACTAGGGAATTTTCATCTCAGGGATATTTCATCCTAAGAAATTTCAAATCAGCCAAGTACTAGACTAATTTACCTATTTTAGGTATAAATTATAATGAAATATTGCTGTATCATTTTTGATAGACAATAACAAAGATTTTTCGAGGATCATTTACTCCGGGAGAACTAAGGAAAATCAATAACATAATTTTTAATAGGCAGGAACAATATTCTTTCAGTGAAACATTCATCAAATAGATCATGGATGAAGCAAGTTTATATATCTATAAAAGTAAAGTTCAAAGTCCATTTTAACTCTTTTCAATCAAAATTTCTAATATAAAATAAAATTTGTCGAGTAGATGTATAGATATAATGTAGTTTAGAATATAAACTGTTAAAACCCCATGCACACACAAAATGGAACCAATAATTAACCATTTTGAGGTAAAAAGTATATTTTGAAACTTGAAGTAATTTGACCACATAGATTGATAATAGCCAAATATTAGACAATATTGCTTATTTTAGGTTTAAAACATGTGTTGTTAATATTTATTGCTGAATTATTTTGATAATACAGTAATCCCTCGTTATCACGAACTCGGATTATACGAACTCTCGGTTTGCGCGAACCGTTTCTTTTCCCCCGTTAAATTTCAATGCTTTCCAAAGAGATTTTGCCGGTTAAGACGAAATATTCGGTTATGACGAAATACGAATTAAATTTAGCCCCCAGCAGAACTAATCAATCGGTTAAAACGAATTCTAATATGTTTTTAAAGGCGAGTTATAAGTAAAACAATAAACTATTGAAACAACAAAAACGCCGTTGATATCAAGTATTGGCTCTCTTTGTCTTTTGTGTAAACATTCGTCCTTTGTTTGTTATGATGACTCATTTTCTATGAAACCATCCCCTTGGGGTCGTTCCATGTACTCAATCAGTGGAAAATTTCGAAGAATGAAGAATGGACCAAACTCCTTTCAGCTACAAACCCAGCTGAGACTTTGACTTTCCTGGAGTATGTTGCCCTGGATGAAGGGTTGGAAATTTGCGGTTCACCCGAATTAGAAGAAAAGAAGAAAGAAGAAACAGAAGACGATGAGGTGAAAGAAGAGATAATGATGCCTACTAGAGGGGAAGTAATCGCGGCCCTCGAAACCCTCCAGAAGCTGTCCAAAACCTCTGCGGATATTGATGTTCATTTTGAAGATGACCTGGATAAAATAAGAAGGGAGTGTCTGAAACAGTGCCCAATCAAATACCACCAAAAAACTATAACAGACTTTCTGAAGCCTGAAGAGAAAACCCAGATATAGGATACTCTATGCATACTGCATATGCTGCATACACATAAACATTGTATGTACCAAGTATATTATGTAAGTTGTTTCTTTTGTTGTTCTTTTTTATTTGTGTTTTAAAATAAACTTATATTCTCATGTTATTGCCTTACATTGTGATTATATTATCCATATTTTCTTTTAAAATAAAATACTTTAGGTACATACATATACATAATTGTTGTTCCTTAAAATTATAAAATATTTTCATCAATATTGTTTTCAAATAAATTTATTCGTTATTCCTCAGAAATGTAGTTTTCTTACTCATCAGTAGTACATAAGAACAACCCCCGGATACCACGAATTCAATTCGTCTAATACGAATTCGGTTTATACGAATTCGGTATATATTCTTTTAAGACGAAAAGGGTATTTCGTTCTCCCGTTGAGTTCGTCTTAACGAGGGATTACTGTACAATGCATTATTACAATAATACTTGAAATAATAGCCTGTAATATATATATACAAACAGGTGTTTTAAAATTACAAAATATTTTCTCACAATGAGTTTCTTTTTTATTACAAAACGCTAGCTTTCAAGCGATAATCGCTCTTCAACGGGCTTAATAAAACATCGACTATTTTTTTTTTTTTTTATTTAAGTAACCCAGGTTCCTGGAGCGTACAGAAGTCGCCAACTACCCGGGATGTCCTTCTGAACTAAGTCTTCTTGGATGTATATACAATGCCAGTGGAAGTCCAATTAATGAGGTGTCGCCAGGCAGATTTCTTTCTTGGGAGATTTTCTAAGGATGCTGGACATATGTTGGTGATACCTAGGAGAGTGGCTGTCTGGAATCTTTGGTATTGGAAGGTTGGGCAAGTGAGGAGGAGGTGGTCTACGGTTTGGTCTTCATCTTGGCAGTGGGGGCAAATTGGGTCTTCTTTCGATACCGTTGCAAGGTCTGCCTGAATGTAACCATGGCCGGTCAAGATTGTTGTGGAGGTAGATTCATGCTTGATGTTTCGAAGCATTTGGAGGAGTAGTTTCGGGGTAGCAGCAAATCTTCGTAGATTTCTGGTGGAGTAATCTTGGATGTAGAGGTCTGTCCACATTTTGAGGGCTATCTGTTCTTTTTTACCGCGTGCGACGCTCTTTGGGAGGGTGGTAAAGGATAGTGGCAGATTAGAATGTTCTGCAGCCTTTGCCGCCTGATCCGCCAGTTTATTTCCTGTAATACCACTGTGGCCTTTGATCCAGCAGAGTTGCACATTTGGTGAAAAATGCAGGTTGTAGATTATTTCCGCAATTAGTTGTGTTCTTGGGGGCCAAGACCTACATATGGCTGATAGAGCTGATTGGCAGTCTGAGGCAATGATAAAGTGTTCATTCGGGAAATTCATGGTGATTTTTGTTGCGTAAAGAATGGCAAGCAGTTCAGCTTGGAACGCTGAGCACTCCTGGTGGAGTTTAAGTTGTATGGTTTGTAGAGGAGGTGGTAGGATGACTCCAGCCCCAACTCCTTCTGATGATTGGGATCCGTCTGTGTAAATGGTGGAGACATTTAGTTGTAGTGATTTGGTCAAATAGATTAGCTTCCGTAATGGAGAATAGGGTAAAAAGGAAGGACTTGGGCGTGATTCGTAGTGGCCCCTTTTCAAAGTTTTTAAATATTCTATGTGAGCCTTTATAGAGATATCGAGTGGGGGGGCAACCCGTCAATGAAATAGCTGGTATTGTCGGTGTGCATGGACCACCTCTTATTATTGCTTTCGCATATTTGTAGTGGATATTACGTAGCTTGCGAGCCCCATTTGTGTCATATGTACGTTTTCCCCAGACACCAGAGCCATACAGTAGCGCTGGGAGAACGACTCTCTTGTAATTATTTTGTCCGGAACTGAAGGTTGAACCAAATTGCCCTTTTATGGTGCTAGTGAGCCTTGGGAGTATCCATCGGAATTTGAGTAATTTTGAGTAATTTGAGAAACTTTTAAGAAAATTGTTTATTTGACATTTAGGAAGCTTTGGGGCCACCTGCACCATTAGTGTGAAATCATCTGCGAAGCCCACTAATTCGCTCTTTCTAGATTTTTGCAAAGTAAATGCTTTTCTTGCAATCATATTGAAGAGGAAGGGACTTAAAGCCGCTCCTTGTGGGACTCCGCGGAGTGACAGAATGTGAGCAGTGTGTCCCCATACGCTATAGGCCATTTTTCTATTTATTAAATAGCTGGTAATTAATTGTAGTAACTCCTCAGGGCAGCTAACCTCTCGTAGGGCTTCAATGATAGAATACCTATGTACGGTGTTGAAGGCTCTTCTAATGTCTAGGCTGATAACTAGTGTTTTCTCCCCCTCTTCCATGTCCCTGTCTATGAATTGGTTTATTGCAGCTAGGGCGTTTTCGGCCGAACGGCAAGGAACAAATCCAAATTGGAGGGGTGAAAACCAATTGTGCCGGTCTGCTAGCCATTGTAGTCGAGCCAAAATGCAACGCTCAAATACCTTGGCTAGGGTGTTGAGGAGAGCAATTGGGCGGAATCTTTCCAGTGGGTTTTCTGCTGTGCTATCCGGTTTGGGTATGAGGACTAAAAGGCCGATTTTCCAGGGTGATGGAAAATGGCCGAATCTTAAACACTTGGTAAAAAGTCCTGCAAGTAGTTTATGTAGGGGAGGACCTCCTAATTGAAGGCACTTTGCTCCAAGTCGATCAGGGCCTGGAGATTTCTTAAGTCCACAGCATTTGATGGCCCGAAGTACTTCAGCGTCGGTGGAGTCTGGCTCAATGAGGCCAGAAAACTGTATTAAGGGCCGAGGCTGAGATATTGGTGTGTCAGGCAGACAAAAGTGCTGCAAGATATTTTCACAGGTTTCCTCTGGTGTATAGGGGGTTCCGTCAGATTTTTTGAGCAGTGGAGGTCCTCTTTGGGTGCTAACATCGACTATATCTTAAAAGCTATATTTACAAAACGTACGCGCGCAACGTGGATATTTACAACTGATATTTTTAAATTGGTATGTATTTTAACAACGGTATGGAAAATGTCTATTTACATTTTTAGGGCATCCAGAACCTATAAAATTGATATATTGATTTCTTCTGAGATAGCTAAGATATTGTGACGGTAATTCTATCTTCCTGTTTATGCTGTTATATTCATTGGAAATAAGAGATTCTAAGAGTAACCGTTGATATTTGTTCTAAATGTTTTTGTAGTGGAATTTCGTTTCTTTTATGTTAAATTGGTGACCGGTCTGTGCAATATGTTGTACATATTATGTTTTGTAAATATTTCTTTTAAGATATAGTCGTTGTTTTATTAAGCCCGTTGAAGAGCGATTATAGCTTAAAAGCTAGCGTTTTGTAATAAAAATAAACTCATTGTGAGAAAATATTTTGTATTTTAAAACCTTTTTCACAATTTTATGATGAATACAAACAGGTGTAGAACGACAGCCAGTTTTGAGCCTTAATAAAGTTTTACTTTAATAGAGCTAAAATAAGGATATTTAAAAAATAATAATATATTACCTAAAATAATATATAGGTTTTATTCTAGTTTGCCTTTTAATTTTTAATAAAAAAGTAAAAGGGTTCAAGATTTATGAGCAATCCTGTATATTCATATACCATTTTAATACGTTTAGGAGAAAAGATAATGGTTGATATGTGTGAATAAAAATTGACATTTTTATTTTAATTTATTCATAAGATTATTATACACTAGCGGATGTACCCGGCTTCGCCCGAGGTTTTACTCGAGTAAAGGTTGGTCTAACGAACATTTGTTAAAACAATTCTCTATAAAATTATATAAAAAAAGATATATTTTGATAATTTGAAACTCGTAAATTTGAATCTCTCGATAAAGTGAACATTTTTTCCCGGTCCCTGTGTGCCGTGTCATCCTGAATTTTGTCTTTCCTAATTTTCTACATTACAAAATCATCGTTTTATCTAGTGAACATTTTTTCCCGGTCCCTTGAAAAATACTCGATAAGTTGAATAAAATCAATATTAATTGGTTCCCTCGGTAATTGGAAGTTAAAGGAATAGTATCTTCGCCTTGAATTGTATCATTATTCTTGTCTCAAATAAATTGCCGTGTCATCCTGTGATAATCTTACTTTTGATAAATAATCTTTAAGATAATAAACTTAGTGATAATAAAACTTATAGATAAAAAACTTGTTATCATCGTCGCAATGGTGGCGCTGCTTGCGAGTTAAATCTACAAATCTGCAAATAACTCTAAGGATATTCAAGATATTCAAGAAATTATTTTTCAAAAACCTTCCCGGGGATATACCTAATAATATCCCATATTTTCACGGCGATTGGATGTATGGTTTTTGAATCTATAGAGTACACACAGACAGACATTCAATTTTATTATATATATATAGATTTGATTATTATATTATAAAATAAATTAAATAAGTATTTTGTTATATATATTTTCTCATAGAAAACCATCAATGCTAGATTCACTAATTGTCTATATTGGAATTGCAGCTGTATTAAGATCCAGTAGTTCGATTTAGTGTGTTGATTGCATTTTCTATTTTGTCACATTTCGTTCAAATTATGTCTCCGATTGTTCAAATTAGAGTCTATGGATTTAGCCTGTTCCCTGATAATTGATCAACCCCAATTTCTTGATAAATCACCTAGGCCTGACACCACTCGCCAAACCAACAACACCCAGGATGAGGTAGCCAAACCAACTCAACCTCCAAAGAGGTGTGCTGTAACAAAGATAAAATACAGCAAAAACAGCAGATCCTAATCAAATACAGGTCAGCTCTAGCCACCTTTGACCAGTGCTGCTTTACTGTGGAGTGGGGCTCTGATCTATCTACGGCAGACTACATTAAGGCCCTACTGGAAAACTTGGAATGTCAAAATTATGAAGATGTCTGGCTAGGTACAAGTCGAGCTGACCAGGGTCGATTTGGCGGATCGCTTATTTGAGCAAAGTCTTTAATTGGAACAACCCTTACGAAGGTCTTTACCTATAATAAACGGGTAAAGAAGATAGAAATTGGAGATATTCCGATTTTTCTATCAGGATCTAAGACGTCTTAGTTGCACTGCGAATCTACTGTAGGGTAAATTTCGCTGAACCACGAGGTCGTGACCAGCGGCATCTACACCTCGACAACCGTGAGCAGCCATCTTCCTTCAAATTGAAGATTTCCAAATCAACCAGCTCCTTTCTAAGCGTTTAATTCATCTCCAAAGAAAGATCTTCACCTTCCCACATTGACCGGTGCGTTTAGTATATTAGAAGAAAGGGAAAATGGCGAACCTTCTTTCATTTAGAAACCCAACGAAGTCTTTCAGCTCATCTTCAGGACGCCTGGAGTATGACGCTTCGTTTCTAGGAAAAGGCTTTTGCCATATAAGCACACTATAATCCTGCACAGAAGTCCAACCCCTCCTCTACATGGCGGGCGGGAGAAGCAGCACAAGTAAAGGACTGTCCTGTAGTACGGTGTCGTGAGCCCCGAGCCGCTACGGTAACTGTGAACAGGGAACTCTGAAATGTGGCTGACTAACGGGGCAATGGTACCCCTCCCCTCCCCTTTTCAATTGTACAAGACATCACCACACACTATATTATATAAAAATAATATAACATAAATTTCTATTTAATAACGCAATGCCATTTCTGATATTATTATTTGCCGTTAGTCATATAGATAGAAAGCACTCAACAATTATGTTTTACAACTTATATTAAAAATATTACATGAATACAAAAAGTGACCTATAATAGTATCTTGTTGATAAAGTAATTAGATACTACAAAATATAAAACTATGAAGACTCCTTAAGAATATAAAAATGAAGAACTGATCAGGAAATAATGAACTAATAAGTCCTCCCTAGAAAGCAAAATGGCTAGAAATAACGGTTCATTTGCCCAAAGAATAATCAGACTAATTACAATAATTCTAATCTGTAAGAACTCAAGTAATGTCGAGAAAGACCTTAACAAGAATGATTCCACGACCGAAAAGATTCATCCCAATGCATTCGGCAAAAATTGCCAAAAAGACTCACTGCACGGGTAAATATTATTGCGTGAAATCTCTAAACTAGTATGATCTCTAAAAAATGTTTGAAAAGTGCATCATCATTTTTATTAAATTTTAATAGTAATCAGGTTTCACCGAAAATTCAAAATGTACTCTTCGGTTATTGTCACCATTGATAAGATTAAAAACTCTCTCTCTCTCTTTTTTTTTTGGACGAAATCTTATCATAATTCAATATACAATTCTGGCATTTTCTTAAGGTTATTTCAGAAGATTCATCATTATGCAACCTATAAATTCTGGTGTTTTCTATAAATTAATCCAGATGTGTTTTTTCATAATAGGACAACATAGAAATCTGCTATTCTCTCTAAATTACTCCAGAAACTTGACAGCAGAAGTTAACATTTGTAAATATCCATTATGTTTTCCGAACCTGCGTTAAAGAGTTTGCTCAATGAAACTTGAATGGGGATATGAAGCGACAATTTCTACAATGTAAAGCTTAAAGAAACTAAAGAGACGAATGTTCGATGGTATCTTTCTTTACGTCGCAAGGAAATAACAAGAAGGTTAGAGGAATGAATTTTCTCATTCATGATTTCATTTGCCACTGTAAAAATATTGGCGATAGTTTCATAGAAAAAATCGTTGCAATATAACATTTATTCTTCTTGTTCCAAAATAACCTCATTAGGTACCGCTCTCAAAAAGAGCAACCTAGTTCATGATATTTACAACAATGAATAATGTGTGAAGGTTATTCACATATTTAAAAAAAAGTAAACGCGGGATTCAATCCCTATTCATGGCTGTCGGGAATCGAGGGTGTGGCCCTCTCATCCACCGACTATTTTTTATTTGTTTACAAACGTTACTATTTGAAATTGTTTTTCTATTATTCCTGTAGAAGGGCTGTTCTCGCCCGAAAGCTTGAATCTTTATTAAAGTTTAAAAGAAAAGTATCCTCGTACGCTTCAAATCTTTTACTTATACTTATCAGAGGATTCCAACTTTCTATACATATTAGACAAACGGGACATTCTTTTAACACATCCCATCCACACGCATATTACTCTAATATCAACAGCAAATTCAAAAGATTAGTCGTCGAGGCGTTGCTCTCTTTGAAACACAATAGTATTAACCGACACATAGAGATTCCTGACGCATATAAAGCAATATTTCCATAAATTGTGTACCATAGTTGCCCCTTTGCCAGTTTGATTTACTTTGGAAAGTTTCAACTTAGCAGATTTAATCAATGTATCATAGTCTGGGTCGCGTGGGTGTGAGATTCATTCACGCATTACAAGATCAAAGAGAGATACCATTTATTTGTTTACAAACGTTACTTTGTGAAATTGTTTTTCTATTATTCCTGTAGAAGGGCTGTTCTCGCCCGAAAGCTTGAATCGTTATTAAAGTTTAAAAGAAAAGTATCCTCGTACGCTTCAAATCTTTTACTTATATTTATTCTTAACATTGATAACTTAGATCAAAATAATAAAAACATCCTTAAATGAGACCTTATCTACATATTTCGACACATAGTTAGTTAAAGATGAGTTAGGAGAAGAGTCTGTTAAAAGAGGAAACGGTCGTTGTTGTAAAAATAAAAGTTTTAAATAAAGAGACCTTATATGATAGCAGGTACTGTATATTCCTGCATATATTTAATGTATTCCTTTGTATTGCGGACCTAGTCTATTGCTAAATAACAAATGCAATTTTGATATATTAATTCAATGTGATTACTATTCATTATGGTTTTTTGTTTATTAAAACACTGAAATACTTTGTCAATATTCAGCACAACTCTCACAAAATATGAAATGCTTGAATTATATTTATGTAATCTCCAGCAAATATAAAATATAGTCATTCGTTTTGTAAGCAATATTTTCAGTTCAAAATCAATTTTCAGAGTTGTTCTTGTTTACTTATATTTCTATATTAAATGAAAATAGCCAGTTCAAAGAACATAATAAGAGTTTTTCAGCATAGAAATAGTTTTTGTGTGTTTCAGGGAATCTAAAAAGACAGGTTTCTTCGGAAAATTGAAGAAATTCTTCACTAGTGCGTGCTGCAGCAAGGTAAGAGGAATTTTCAAAATAAAGGTCAATTAATATAAATAATTTGATAACTTAAAACTTCAAATATATTTTATATTGAACCTCGATTTGACCCCTGAAATTGTCTATATCCACCTAAATAGAACTTTGCTTGTTTCATACCTATTTATTTTTTATTTTATTCCATTTTTTGCCTATGCCCATATTCCAACGTGTATATGTAACTATAAGCTTATTTTGGCATCGCAATTTTTATATAAATTCAAACCTCCTAGTGAATCTATCATCCAATAGGATGCACGAGAAGTGCTGTTTCAGATAAACAGATTGGTATGACCATACAATATAATATATGTATATAGCATTGGTTTAAAAAAATAAAATTATATATATAAAATTTACTACTTTCGTTCTAGCTGTAGGTGTTATTGTGGCATGTCTATTTTTCTCTATTAATGATATTTTCGTCTTCTATAGATGCCCATCTCTCTATGAATATATTTTTATAAATAAAAGATTGAGGAATGATTCTGATTTATAACAAAAAAATATTTGAAACTCAAATATTGTATGAATGATATTCTGTATGTTTGAAGCAGGTCGAAGCTGATGATTATACCGAAGACAGCCCAAATTACGTTCATCAGTCTAAGAAACGATTTAACTGGCTCCCAAATGCAATAAGAATTTTTTTCAGTCGTTTCAACCTCCATAGAGCTGTAGCCACCAAAGTCAAATGGGTATGGACTCCAGGAGTAGACCGAGACTGGAGCAAAATTCCCAGCAAATTTGCTTATAGAGAAAGACTCCGGAATGAACAGCTTCAAAAGAATACCAGCCGAGAAGCACCAAAGAACTTAAAGAAATCTCAGAAAGCGGCCGCAAAATATGAAGTCAAAAATATCCGTCATAAGGTAACAAAAACCTTTGAAGTTCCAAAAAAGGGAAATGGACAAATTAAAAAAATCAAACAAATAAAAAGAATCGAATTCCTTCAGATCAAGAAAATAGGCAATGAGATCGAAAAGGAACTCCAAAATAGAATTGAAAAATACAAAGATTACCTTGATGGAGAAGTTGTCTATACACAAATGATCACACGCCAGAATATAATGAAAATGGCCGAAGTCCCATTTGATGGTAGAATTGTAACCTTAAAAATGAATAAAAAGAAAAAACCTCGCAAACTGTCTAAATACCGGCCAGTAGAAATGGTCGGTAATAGACAATTCTAGAGAACCATTACCTAAAGTAAGTAGTATTTTATATATTCTTAGATAAATTATGTTGCTAACTTAAATTTGACTTCCAGGACTCCCACATCGACGGTACCAAGGATCCATCTTCCATCCATCTACTGTACTTTATCCGGGCTTATTCAGATCATCCCCCTCCCTACCTTTAAAAGCGGTTCTGAAGTAGAACATTTGACAAAATATCAACATTGGGTTCTCTCTGAAGATAAATGATACGACATAGCCGACCATCAATTCACCTCGACTTTCATAGTGTCCTGAATACAAACCAGAGATGGCCTGCTATCGTTTGTGATGGTGCTCTAACCCAAGATGCTGCCTTATCAAGCTTTGGAAGGTTTCAAAGATACTAATGGATTCTGTCTATCACCAAGTCTGTACCTCACTAGTACACGGCGGTATAGATAGAGATAAAGAAGCATGTTCATCTGAGAAGAAAACCACAATTTCCTTCCTTCTTCCAAATAACTCTAGACTGGCACAATTGTAATCAGGCAAGCCGGTACTTTATGCTCAATGGCATCTGTACGGACGCCATTGTTGCAGCTATCTGCAACTAAATTCCCTAAAATTCTGATCGAGGTGGGAACATCAAGAGTATCCTGAACATGATGCGAATTGGCGGCCCCGCATGTTTGAGAATGCGTCATCTCAGACGTTTTGAAGCGTCTCGCGATCATCCCTCAAACTTCACGTTCCAGCCAACTCTGCTACCAACATCGTTGATGAGTTCTGGTGAGTGTTACCTGGGATTTAGCGTATGGACCAACAAATTAGACCCTCTAAGAAGGATTAACATTTCCCTCCCAATAATGTCTTTCTGATGGAAGTGTTTTCCATGACAGTATCCCGGCACCTTCTGCTCTTCCACGTGTCTCCAGAACAAGTAACAAGCAGTTTATTTCTTCAGAATATTCTCCTGGTAGCAATTACTGCACGCCAAGAGTCCAGGCTCTTTCTTTCTTTCTTATTCCACCCGCCCGTTATAGATGCATCTATCCTGAACTATGCACAATTTCTGGACCATTCTTTGGTTTAGAATTTTTAATGATAGGCAGTTTAATATTTTAATTATTATTACAAATGTAAAATATGTTTTTCTTTTATAAATTCCTTCGAGGCATACCTCGCATTTAAACTCTACATCAGGTGTTGCATGCAAACATTATCTTTTCTATTATATGACTTTATTTCATTTATGAAGTCCCACAATTGCTATGAATTCTTTGATGATGTCTCCGATAGTTTATTCTTCTTATTTGTTTTTTTTTGATAACTTCAAAACTTTCATTACATTTTATATCGAATTGTTTGATCAGAAATTTTGTTCGTAATTATAAATTTTTGAAATCCGTTAGTTAAAAATCTATAAGGCAATTTGAATATTTGGATAAAATAATTTTTGATATATAAAAGTGAATAAAATCGCAGGTAAAATGATAAATATTGCGCATTTTTAAAAAAATGAGAAAAATATTGGCCCTCGGGAAGTCATAAAATGTATTTGAAATTTTTAATTAAGAAAAGATGAAAAAAATGATATGCGCTTGTAGAAATAGGAGGAGCCGTTTCCAGAATGGTTTTATAAAATTAAATAATTTATTACCTTTAAAAGGTGATCGTTTTGAAGAGGAAAACGTCTTCAGGACGGTTCACACACAGAAGGTTTGAGTGTACAATATTATTGAATAGGAAAAAAGGGCATCTCCTTATCATGCAACAGAAAGTTGCTGATTTCAGTTGCACGATAAGGAGATGATTTTTTTTATGTATGCACCTTATCCCAGTATAATATCACATTTGTACTATTTTTTTCACATTATAGAATAGGTTTGTTTATTTAGATGTGGTACAAAAAGGTTATTTGTGCAGAAGGCTGCTATGGTGGAGCCTGTGCAAGTCAATCAGATTTGACCAATAACCTGCTGGAATGGCGGCTCCACCACCAAACAGGAACATGCAGTTATACCTGCTGAATGTTCCCGCAATGGATCCTGGGTATTTGAAACTTCCTGAATGTCTATTAGTAAATGTCCATAACCCTCATTAATTTCTTTCAATTATTTTTCTATGAAGGTTCTAGGTTTTTAAAACAATATCTGTATTAAGACAAAGGTCGCCTCTCCCGTCAAAAAAGACGTCAAAACTAGACGCCATCTATTGACTGTCGCCGCAAACTAGCGGCCTCGGGTCGGTGACAAAGCTACAAACACCAGCTTTGGCAAATTGAGAAGCGTCCACCTAGAGCGGCGACGGTCAATAGATGGCGTTTTATTTTGACGTCTATTTTGATGTGAGAGGTGACCCTTGTCTTTAAAGATGAATATCCTCCAGGCAAAATTTCCATCTATATTTTGACCATTGGCCATAATTGACCTAGCCACTTTACCCGCACACACCTATTTGGCGGATTATGAAGATTCCATTGGATCCCGGGTGCATCTCGTGGAATAAAATCCGCCCTAGGCTGATGAGAGACATTAGCACTGAACCATGGTCCCTAGGTGGAGGCTTCTCAGTTTGCCAAAGCTGATGTTGTACTTTTTCACTGACGTCTATTTTGACGGTAGAGGCGACCTTTATCTTTATAGATGAATATCCTCCTTGCAAAATTTCCATCTATATTTTAGCCATTGATTTGTCCCAGCCACTTTGCAAGCTAAATACCTCTTTGGCAGATTGTGAGGATTCCAATGAATCCCGTGTGGATCTCAAGGAATAAAATCCGCCCTAGACTGAAGAAGGCCATTAGCTCGAGACCATGGTCTCTAGGTGGACGCTTCTCAGAGTGCCAAAGCTGGTGTTGTGGCTTTGTCACCGACCCGAGGCCGCTAGTTAGCGGCGACGGTCAATAGATGGCGTCTAGTTTTGATATCTATTTTGACGGGAGAGGCGACCTTTATCTTTATAAATTTATATCCTCCCGGCAAAATTCTCATTAATATCTATATACTATATATTCATAGATACGTTGCTTATTAAAACAATTTTTAAAATATTTCCATTCTTAATGTTCTCTCAATAAAAATATGTTCTATTGATATATACTTTGATTTACTTATATCAATTATAAAAAAAAATTTCTTTTTTCAAATACAAAGTGTTATTGAGTAAATATTCTCTAAATTCTTTTGATATATATAGTAACTGAATTAATTAGTAAATAAAAAATAGTTCAAAATAATATTGTCAAACATAAATAACATTTTAAAATTTGATTTGTTCCCTGTAATATTTCTTTATATTTATTTTTTTAATTTTAACACAGGGTAGTATATATATAGACTATCACTTCAATAACCCCTTGTATCAATATTGATAAAATTAATCAGGCCTCCAGGGTAAAGTATCTTTTCAAAGCATTTTATTATTCTCTAACTTTCAGGCACGGACGTCCTTCTACAGGAGAAAACCTGGTATAATGATACGCCAAAAGAACACGGGTTAAATATAACACAGGTCTACAAAAAAAAACTTCTTTTTTCGCCGGAAAAAACCTGATGTTGATTCTAATGTAACTTTTATGCTGAATTCAAAAATGAAATCAGAAGTTTCCCATCACCCATAGTTCTTACAGGATAACCATTTTTCTATAAAATTGGTATATACAGTAATAATGCAGAAAATGTTACGTAAGGATTTTTTAAGTAAACATCATTACATTAGCTAGCGCTTTTTTTTTTTTGACAAGAAGAGTTGATATGTGGAGCCAAAAGCTTTATTTTATTTTTTATTAATTAAATTTTGCTCTTTAAGAAACATTAATATTATTTTAAATAACAAATTATTGAATTTTTTCAATTAAATATGTTTATTTTATAATGCACTGTTTTGCTTTCAACTCAAACATAACGACAAGCTCTGGAATGCTATTTTCTGAATAACAGTTTTAATATATATATTTAAATTGATATTAGCGATTTGTTTAATAGATTTGCATCAGAAGTGACAGGTAAATTTGAAGTGATCAGTTTATTCTTCTCTATCGATTTGTTTTTATAAATCGTGAGCACTAGACTGTGTCAATATGCCGAGGCGTTGCATTAATATTGCTGATATTTTCTGTTACATTTGTGGGGAATTAACTTTCAAAGTTCAAAGGCGAAACTTTACACTGCTAATCAAAAAGTGCTATGAACTTTATTTTGGCTGTAAAGTCGGTGACCAAGATAAGACTTGGGCTCCTCATCATTGTTGTGAAATTTGTGCATGACGTCTTACAGGGTGGATCAAAGGTGAACGTCATATGCCTTTTGTGGTTCCACTGATATGGAGGGAACCTGAAAAACTATTCTTCAGTCTGTTATTTTTGTTTGACAAAGACTACAGGTATTACATCCAAATTAAGACATACAGTTGAATATCCAAATTTGCCTTCTGCTATGAGACCTGTTCCTCATAGTGATATTTTACCTGTGCCACAGCCTCCTGAAAATGTAATATTTAGACACGATTATTCAGATAGACGAGAGCAACAGTCGGATGACACAAATTTTGAAGCAGGTGCTTCATCTGAACATCATTTGTCAACCTAAGGAGATTTGAACGACCTCGTACGTGATTTAGATTAATCCAAAAAACAGAGTGAACTTTTAGGCTTTAGGTTAAAAGGCTGGAATCTGCTGCATAAAGGCACAGAAGTATGCTTTTTTCACAAACGTCAAGATGAATTTCAAGACTTCTTTTCACAAGAGAATGATTTAGTATATTGCAATGATTTTGTTAGGCTAATGGAAGCGCTTGGTCATGACCATGATACAGAAGAGTGGCGTTTATTCGTTGATTCTTCAAAAAATAGTTTGAAAGCTGTTCTCCTTCACAACGGAAATAAGTTCCCATCAATGCCAATAGCACATGCATCCAACATGAAAGAGACTCACGAAAACATGAAACTGCTTGTGTGAGTGGGATAGCAGAGATAAAGAAAGACATTTCATTAAAAAAATGTCTGGCCAAACCGTGAAATCTTTACTCCAGGACATAAAAATATTTTAAATCCTCCCCTGATCGATTCAGAAAATAATTACTTATAACCATTAAATATTAAACTGGGATTAATGAAGAACTTTGTCGAAGCAATGGATCGAAATGCCAGTGGATTTGCCTATGATCTGTTGTTTTCCTACAAAGCACTGGGATGTAACATGTCTCTCAAGATTAATTTCCTGCATTCACATCTGGATTTCTTTCCAGACAATCTTGGTGCAGTTAGCGATGAGCATGGTGAGAGGTTTCATCAAAATATATCAAGCATGGAGAAGCGGTACGAAGGTAAATAGAGTACCGTTATGCTTGCTAACTACTGCTGGACACTCAAGAGGGATGTACCACAAGCAAAGTATAGAAGTTACTGCTTTTCAATAAAAAAAAATATATTTCGTCCATATACGCCTATATATTAAAAACATTTCCAAATTTCAAGTAGGTGTATCTCAAAAATTTGCGTGATAGAAAAAAACTAATGGTATATTTGGAATCAGCACGAAGAGGTAAATTTAGATAAAATGCTGTTTCTTTTGGGACAAAGAAAAATATTTTTTGATAAACCAGTGTGATGTAATAAGGTTTATGCAAAAATACTTACGTAATAATTTTTTGCATTTTTGCTGTATTTATCCCAATACTAAAATAAGGCTGTAACGCAAAAACCATGGGTGATGAAAAATTTCTGATTAGATATTTGAGTTCAGCATAAAAAGTTACACTAGAAACACCATCAGGTTCTCTTGGGCAAAATGTTGTTGACCAGTGTAATCGGATACTATTTTATATAATTTTCAAAATATTCCTAAAATACGAGGGCTGTCCCACAAGTCCGTGGCCCGACCATGAGAACGAAATCTTAGAAACTAATAAATTTACCATATATACCTTAAAGCCTTGTATAAAGATATGTACATTTTTAAGTTTCTACAATTAACCGTTTTTTTTGTTATAGGTTCTGAAAGAGGACAAGAAACAGGAATAATCTAAAATGTAGACAAACTAGATTCGTGCTGTAATAAAATATCTTTGTAAGAAAGGAATGTCGCCCGAAGGAAATCTATGAAGATATGGTGTATACATTAAGGGAAGATGCTCCTTCCTATAGCACAGTAAAAAATGGGTAGCTACGTTTAAATTAGGGAGGATCAGCATCGAAGACGAACATGGAACAGGAAGACCTGTTGAGTCAGTTACTCAAGA
>CP092883.1:54974980-55047710 GCA_030710605.1 Cordylochernes scorpioides | reverse complement strand
TTTTTTGCAGTATTTTTTTGGAATCCTTTTATTTTTTCATCAATTGTTTCCTCACATGCTTGGAAATTTCTTTTTATACCTGTCCTGGCTTTCAGTTTTATAGTTTTCCTCTGCTTGGTTCTTATTTTACCTTTTTTTTTTCAGCGTCTTCTGTCATGCCTCGAAAAGGCCGTGGAAGACTCACTCCCCTAACCGCTAGGCGTGCTAATATGACTCGCCGCAGACACAAAACCCCAATTGCTATTTTCTTGTTTACTTTTTTACCAATGCCTATAATTTTTCACCTGAAAGATTTTTTTATTTTATTTGTTATTCAATAAATTATTATCACTTATTTTTGGTCATCTTTTTACTTACTTATTTTACTGGGGGTTGGTGGAAGGATGGTCTAAGCCGTTGGTTTTCGACCGCTACGACCCGGGTTCGATTCCCGCATTGGGCACTTTTTTCTGAAAAAAAAAAAAAATGCTCCAATGGCTTCCGATTCTTGCAAAATTCCAACCCCACCAGCAAGCGCAAGTAATCAAACGGGGCTCTGGCACATTTGTAAATGCAAAGTCGAACTGCTTTTCACATGTTTAGACATGTGGTGTACTTACAGTTAAAGCAGTGTCCTACTCTACCCACCATGATTATCAAAGGCCTGTACCACGTGTACTAGGGATAAGCAAAAAAAAAAAATATTTTACTCATTGATCTATACATACAATTATTTGCATACAATTATTTACATACAAATATATGCATACAATTATATACATACACTTTTCTACATTTTTGCAGTCTAATATGTTGTTAATAATAGGGGTTTTAGACAAATATCAACTGTTGAAATTTGATTTTCCAAAATAGTTGAATTATCGAAAGTGTCGAATTAGTTTGTCATATGATAGGCCGTAGGTCGAGACATCCAAAAATGGTCGAATTATCGTGTGTTGAATTAATTAGATTATATTGTATATATAAAAATATAGAATTGTTGTTTTTAATGAGGTCTTTTAAATGAATTTATTCCTTTAATATGTTGTCATATCTGCAATTTTTTTTCATTTCCAAAATATTTATTTACACTTTCACCAATGCCTATAGGATCTTTGCGATGGAACAGGTATGGTGTTCTAGCGCATGTGCTCTCATGTCCTTGAAGCACTTATACTGACAGTACCCAAAGTTGAACACACTGTATAATGTCTGAAATATATGACTATAAAGAGGGCTCAAGGCCAAACCTTTGCTACAAGAGCCTGTGTTTACGCACAGACGACTTTATGTTTTTAATGAGGTCTTTAAAATGAATTTATTCCTTTAATATGTTGTCATATCTGCAATTTTTCTCATTTCCAAAATATTTAGTGTTAGAAAGTGTAAACTTTCACCAATGCCTATAGGATCTTTGCGATGGAACAAGTATGGTGTTCTAGCGCATGTGCTCTCATGTCCTTGAAGCACATATACTGACAGTACCCAAAGTTGAACACACTGTATAATGTCTGAAATATATGACTATAAAGAGGGCTCAAGGCCAAACCTTTGCTACAAGAGCCTGTATTTACGCACAGACGACTTTATGTGACTTTTCAAGTGTGCGAACTTTGGATAGCATACATGTAAAGTTGAACCCAAGTATATATAAATGTAGTTTTTAATGAGGTCATTTAAATGAATTCCTATTATAAATCGTCTCCTCTGAAATATAGTTTGTAAATTTATATTCTGATTTATTTTATCCTTTTTTTTTCATTTCCAGAATATATATTTACACTTTTCACCAATGCCTAAAGTTTCTCACCTGAAAGAAAAAAAACTCCGCCTTTGCCGGTCCCAAGCCAGGATGAAAAAGGAGGAGGGGGAGCAGTAACAAGCTCACTAAAAAAACCTGGGCTCAGCTGGCCCGGCTGATAGTACCTTGTAAGGGCTCCTAATCCAGGGATACATTCTTTTGGAGCTAAGTCAGTGGCCTGCCACTGAGTAGTGCTCCCAGTCTTGATGACAAAGGCAGACGCATTCTACTTCACCCAATCGTGATGGTTGTTAATTTCAAGCTTTACAAGCTTGACACTCTAATATGATTGAGTGAAGATAAGAAAGGAGAAAAAAATATTTTTTGTATTTTTTTTTTGGCAATAATCTATTTATTATCAATTAATTTGATTTTGGTCTTTATTTATTATTCCCCTGCTCTATACATACATTTTGTACATTTACAATGTCAGCCATTTTCTCTGTAATACCTTTTTAGCAGTGAAGTTATATTTGAGCAACAAACAATTGTTGAAATTTAAAATGGTCGAATTATCGATAGTGTTGAATTACACTTTGTTATATGATAGGCTGTAGGTCAAGACAACAAAACATGGTCGAATTATCGAGGTTATATTGTATATATAAAACTAGAAATGTAGTTTTAATGAGGTCCTTTAAATATTTTCATTCCTTTTATATGTTGTCTTATCTGCGATATAGTAGCATTTTTTGCAATTTTATTTGCTGATTTGTGTCATTTTTTCACTCAAAATATATTTATTTAAACTCTTCAACTAATGCCCTATAGTTTCTTTCCTGAAATTGCTTAGCAAACATGAGTTGGTTGTATTGTTATGCTTCGGAGATATTTTAATCCTAAGCAGGGTCTTTACGAATGGTACACGTATGGTTACACAGTGCATGTGCTCTCATGTTCTTGAAGTAGTGTAGATGTGTTGTTTGCACTTTTATTTTCTGATTTGTTAGTATTTTTCTTCTTTTTTCATTTTAAATAATTTTTTAGGCATAGGAACCAATGCCTATAGTTTCTCACCTGCGGGCCCTTCGAGTAAACCCGGGGCGTTGCCCGGGTCACTCGGCTAGTATTTAAATAATTATTTAATAGATTTATTCCCGGGTTTCGGCACCAATGTTTTGTTTCCCACTTGGCAAATACGCAAGGAGGAAAAGCAGAATGATTGTTTACAAAACAATTTGTTCTCGTTAGGCTTAATTGAATATAATGTTTATACTAGTTTAAAGAAATAAGTTTACTTATCTTGGTCAGGCAATCATCCCAAGCTTTACAAATGAATTTATTTTATTTTTCTTTACATTGAATATTTAAAGAATATGATTTAAAGCCGCAGCTATGAAATGCATTGTCTTTAGTGGCGCGCGTTGGTAAGAAGAATCTTCTAGAAGGTGGCGAGCTCCCTCTGGCAGTCCGCCAGCTGGCCTCCCATTGGTCAGCGATGACGTAGCTCTCCGTACTTACATCGCTGCGCGCTGCCTCTGCCACTTATGTTAGAATAAAACGAAACAACATGCTTATAATACAACATCTTAGAATTGTACACATGTTCTCACAAGAATACCTAAAATTACGGATTTCATTCTGTCAAACATACTTAAAGTTTAAATCTACTTATATATTTGCCTTATTCTGTCTGTTTGTTTGTCTGTTTGTCTGAAGCTCACGGATAGAATGCGCGCCCATTGGCCGCCAGCGAACACGTGGCCTCCCTCCCCCCCTCTAGACAACCCTGTTATTCAAAAACCATACATCCAATCGCCATGAAATTCTGGGATATTATTAGGTATATCCCCGGGAAGGTGTCCGAAAAATAATTTCTTGAATATCTTGAATTTCCTTAGAGTTATTTGCAGATATGTAGACTTAACTCGCATGCAGCGCCACCATTGCGACGACGGAGATAGGCTTTGCTCCACCCCTGAATGACCTTGGGTCATCGTGTGAGTCACAGCATGATGCAACAAAAACACTCACACTGGCCGTGTGACCATTTAGAACCTTGCGGAAAGTTATAGGGTCATATTTTTGTGATATATTTATTTGTTTCGATTTTATTGAAAATAAAACGATATGGTGCCTTTACAATATTATCTTTATTACTATGCAGTTTTCTATTTAGTCAATATACCTAGGTTCATGTTGCAAATGTAATTATCTCTATCGATTTAGTAGGTGAAATGCAAAAATAAAAATAGACATGATGATATCTTTATGAAAATCCACATTTCTAATTTTATATTTTCAAGACACACACAGTTTGGGGCGGGACGTTTCACAAGAGAGACATCCACGGCGCCAATTTATAATTGTAACGAATAGTATTTTAATTAAAACATAACTAAAATATATACGCACTCGGGTAAAACCCGGGCGTTGCCCGGGCCATTCGTCTAGTAGATTATAATAGAAATGATCCAGCAAAAAACTTTATAAGTGAAAAAATTCAAAAATACTATGAAGATTCTAATGATAATTTCAGAGAATATTTTGAAAACTCAAGATTACCCAAATTTATCCAGCCAAAATTTTATATTATAAAATTCTTTACGGGGCATGGAGCCTTTAACACATACTTTTACAGAATTGATTCTTCAATCTGCTTATGCGACCAAGAAGATCACGACCCTGATCATATTTTAATCCGGTGCCCACTTGTTGCAGATTAGAGAGTACAATGTCAAAGCAACAGTTCTAGTTTAAGCCAAATGGTTTTCAGTAAAGAAGAATATAATATATTTAACAAATTCTGTAGACTCTATCTAAAATTTATTTATTTATTTCCTCTCAAATTTACAGTGTACCATTCGAGCATAAAGCTCACGAGTCACTTTGTCGTGGATGTTAGGCATCAAGAATTTCTAAAAATGGCCTTCAGAATTGACTGGAAGGTCACAGTTCAGGTAGAGTGAAGTCCAGGTCTTTTAGGTCTTGAATTGAGGTCTCCATCAAATTGGAACAATTCTTGTATTACTGGATTTTTTGGGGGGAAGTAGAGAGTTTTAGATATAATTTCTGGGTCGAGGATATGTATATTTCTTCTATATTAGGCTGGTTAAGTCCTGCTTTAAAATTGCATTTGATAGATTAAATGGGGCATTTACAGTACTACTTAAACAAATTCTCATGAATGCATCTATTCTTTTCCTATCAGTCAAGGTTATGTATTTAAACCATACAGGCAATGCGTATGTTACTATAGGGAGAATACAGCTTCTGTATAAAGTAAATTTTGGTTAACAGATAAAAAACATTCGAACTGAACCTATTGGATGATGAGGCTTTGGCTATTTTAGATTTTCTTATTATATCCTTCACGTGGCTGGTGAATTTCAGTTTAGAATCGAAAGTGACTCCCAAATATTTGATCTGCTGGGTCCAATTTATGGGAGATGAGTAAATTATAAGATTAGTCCTGGGTGTGAACTTGAAGCTATTTCGTGGAGAAAAGATAATTGCTTGAGATTTCTTTGGATTCAGATTGAGTTTCCATTTATCCCACCAATTGCAAATGATTTCAAAATAGTTTTGAAGGCGGAAAATTAAAATATCTGGGGAACGCGAGCTAGATAACAGGGCAGTATCCTCAGCGAAAAGAGCTAGTCGGCATTGTGGGATATATGGAATATCATTGATGTATAAATTGAAAAGTATAGGACTCAATATTGAGCCTTGAGGAACACCAGATTCTATTTGCCGAGGACTTGATATATATGTTCCAACTTTTACGAAGAATGTTCTATCCTGAAAATAATTCTTCAGGAACTTGATGAATTTCTGAGGAAAATTATAAGAAGTTAATTTAATGATGAGGCCTCTGTGCCAAACCATATCGAAAGCCTTTTTTAAGTATGAAAGCACTACTCCAACAGCTTCGTTAAGGGATTTGCGAGTTTGTATAAATCAATAACGGTAATCAATTGGTGAGTTGTTGAAAGATTTGCTCTAAACCAAATTGCTGTGGAATTAGAACATTTCTTGTATCTATATAGGTCTGGAGTCTTTTAAGGATGATCCGCTCAAATATTTTTCCAAATATCGGCAAGAGACTAATTGGCCTAAAATCATTCAGGGATTTAGATAGTTGCTTTTTTGGTATAGGAATAACTATAGCATGCTTCATATCCTTGGAAAGTAGCAAAGATTAATAGATGCATTGAAATGCTAGTTAAAAATACAACCCATTTTATAGGTAGGTTTTTGATTAATTTGGTAGTTATTTCATCGTGGCCAGGCGCCTTGTTTGCAGAAAGTTTTGTTATTTCTTGTTTTACTTCTTGTGGTGATGTAAGTTTCAAAATATTTTCGTTGTTATCAAGAGTCATTCGAGTTTCATTTAAGGTTGGATGATTTGTTAGGGTTTCTTTTGAAACTATGGAAAAGTGTTTTGGGAAATCAAATGCCAAAGCCTTGCCAATTTCTTCATCTGAATGTAGAATATCACCATCTACATTAATATTTTTAATTTCCGATTTTTTTCGAGTTGACTTCACTAGTCTCCAGAAGGTGTTTGGAGTATTTAACGCGCTGTTGATAAGATCATTTTGACTTTGCTTGTTGTACTTTTGTAATATAATATTCACTTTCTTTTGAAAATGTAGATAAATTTCTCTTTGTCTGGGGTCCCATGTTGACTGTCATTTCTTTCTAGCTTTTTTCTTTTCTCTGATAATGTTTTTAATAAAAATAGGCACATGCGGTTTAACTATGGGAGAAACTATTGTATTTTTAGAATAAGTATTAAGAATGGTTTTATTGAGGGTTCCAATTTCAAGATCAATATTTATAGTAGAATTTAAAGGGGATCTGGGAGGTGGATTATTGATTAAATCTTGCTGAAAATATATCCAGTTTGTGTTCTTATTTACTTTCATAGAAAAAAACATATTTAGGACATGCCAGCCTTAAAACCACAGGTAAGTATTCAGAAGATAATGCATCAACTGTGGTAATTTCAAAATTCCACGGCACATTTTTGAAAACCGCAAAGTCCAAGAAGTCAGGATGACCAATATGACTGTAGTGAGTAGCCAAGGAAGAAGCTATTATGTCCAACCCTGCAGATTCCGAAAACTCATGAAGAACCATTCCACTCGGGTTACTTTTACTAGAGCCCCATAATGGATGTTTGGAGTTCCAGTCTCCTGCAGCGATGACAAGATTATTTTGAAATAATTTACTCAAATCCTCACATTTAAATAGTTGATCTGGTTTGCGATAAACAGAAGAAATTTGCAGGCTGGTTTTTCCATCAGGTTTAAATACTATAGTAGTATTTTTCAAATAATCAGTCTTAACAATAATCTTTCTATACTTGGAGAATTTTCTGAGGATAATAGCCGTTCCTCCTCCTCTCCAAATAAGACGGTTCATCCTAATAACGTCGTAATTTCTAAGATTAAGAGTTTCAGAATTTTTCAAATGAGTTTCTGAGATTAGTGCTATATCGATTTTATTATATTCCAAAAAATAGAGTAGCTCATCTTTTTTAGTTAAAATTCCATTGGCATTCCAGATTACTAATTTCAAAAACATATTTATATTCATTTTAGAACTTCGCCAATAATTCTTAATAGCTTTTCGCAAAGAGCTTTAATATTTTGATTCGCAAAGTTTTGTTTCGATACACTTGCATAACTAGGCTTAAAAGTACTTTCCTGCACTGCGCTGTTGTCTTTGGTAACATTGCTATGAATATATGAAGATACCTTGGGAATTTGTGGTCGTTGGTTAAGAGACTGGTTGGGAATTTTTGGGAACGCAGGGCAGCCACGATAGTTGGCCGTGTGAGCTTGCCCGCAGTTTACACACTTGGGTGAATATTGCTTCGATTTTTTCGGGCAATCTTTGGTATGATGAGCTTCGGCGCATTTGACACATTTAGGTTTTAGAAAGCAATTCAATTGCCCATGGCCAAACCCTTGACAATTGAAACATTGGGTGACCTTTTTGGGAAATCTGAAGGATTCAACCACCACTTTCTGGTACAGCAGGTCAGTCAGGTTATAAATATTCTTGTTGGAATCAGATTTTGGAAGTTAAACAAGAACTATGTTCATTGCCTGCTTTGACGATTGGCGGTGAAGCCTTTTTACTGAGGCCTCATTAAAGCCTAAGTGGGATAATTCAACTGCAATGTCTTCAATTTTAAAACTGGTTGAAACGCCTTTTATGACTACCTTCAAAGGTTTTTCTTCTTGTAATTTATAGGAGTAGCCGCCGTTATTTAAACGAATATATTCACGGATCTTTTTGAAGTCTCCTATATTCTTAGCTTTGATAATATGCTTAGGTCCTGATATGGTGGCTTGGAATGGTTCATCAGCTAAGTTGTTTAGTTCTTTACAAAGCAATTTCCAATCGTTCACATTTTCAACAATAACAGGAGGAATTCTGATTTTTCTACTTTTTGGGACATCACACCAAGGTCCTTCCTCATCGTGACCCTCCTCCACTTCGTCCAAATCATTTTTATTATTACGGCTCTAATTGCCTAATTGAATTCTAGAATTCTTTGGATTTTCTTCATCATCAGAGGATGAAATGCAATGTTCTTTAGATTGTCGTTGTCGTTTTCGTGCAGTAACTGCCTCATCTTCAAAACATATGGGATTTGACAACGATCTAAAATTTGTTTTAAAAGCGTGGCATCAATTGTGCATAATTTTTCTCCATTCAGGCCTTTTTTAGTTTTTATATACACTGCGTGACTTTGAAATGGAACACCAAGAAATAGTAGCCAGAAAGTGATGAAACTCGGCAGACAGAGAGAGACAGGGACGAACAATAAGTGATCTTTATTTCAATATGATAGTCATAATACAGAGCGAAAACGGCGTCGGCTTAGTAGCAAGTAGGACCACCGCGGACGGCGATGCACGCAGCAACACGTCTAGTTAGAGAGTCAATCAGAGTACGGATGGCGCCCTGAGGGATGGCTCTCCATTCCCTCTCAACCATTTGCCACAGTTCGTCTTCTGAACGCGGCTGTGGCAAGGCATGCAAACGGCGTCCAATGATGTCCCAGACGTGCTCGATTGGTGAGAGATCAGGAGAGTACGGTGGCCAGGGAAGCATCTGTACATCTTGCAGAGCTTGTTGGCTAATGCGAGCAGTGTGCGGTCGGGCGTTATCCTGCTGATAAAGAGCATTGGGTACCCCCTGAAGGTAGGGTAGTTTCACCGGTCGCAGCACATCATCAACGTATCGTTGGGCCGTCATAGTGCTCTGAATACGAAGTAAAAGTGACCTGGATCATGATTCCACGTTGTCGCACGGTGGGGCGTTCCACAATTGCTGCCGGATTGGACCTTTCTCCACGTCGACGCCACACGCGTACACGGCGACTATCACTGGACAAGCAGAAACGCGATTCATCTGAGAACACGACCCTGTGCCATTCCGTCATCCACGTCGATCTAGCCCGGCACCATTCCAAACGTCGGCGCCTATTCGGTGGGGTCAATGGCAGTCTTCTTAGCGGACGGCATGAGTGCAAGCCATTAGCAACCAATCGACGGGAAATGGTTCTGGTCGAGATGGAATGATCTAGGGTGTCTTGCACATGTTGCAGGATGGTGGTACAAGTGGCTTGTGGGGCCGCCACTGCTTGTCGAAGGATACGACGATCCACACGTGCTGACGTCACTCTGGTTGCACCGGCATTCCTATAAATTGCCACATTTCCTTGTTCCAACCATCTTCTCCACAGTCGGTGCACCGTGGACGCACCAAGGTGTGTATCAGCTGCGATTTGACGTATGGACCAACCTGCCCTTTTCAGTCCGATCACCATGCCCCTCGTAAAAGCGTCTGTCTGCTTGAACTGCCTCCGTTTACGATGACCTGGCATTCTCTGTTATTACACGTGTCTTTTGACACAAGAACAAAATTTCTACAATGATTTTTCTTGAAGAAATAACGACACGAATACTGTCCTTTCTGCAAGTTCCTTCCCTTATATCTTACTCTATGTGCGCACGAGAGCTGCGCATTTTACATCATTTGCATAACTCGGTTAGGCGCGTCTACCCTGAAATTTGCATAATTTTCTGGCCACTATTTCTTGGTGTTCCATTTTCAATGTCACGCAGTGTAAATTGGAGTCAGGACATCTGATTGTTCTATTTCTTCCGCCCATAATAATTTCCTGTTATCATCAGACATTTTTTCTATATTTACCTATTTAAAGAAAAGAAAACAATTTATTATTATTATTTATTTATATATATATAAGTAACCCAGGTTCCTGGAGCGTACAGAAGTCGCCAACTACCCGGGATGTCCTTCTGAACTAAGTCTTCTTGGATTTATATACAATGCCAGTGGAAGTCCAATTAATGAGGTGTCGCCAGGCAGATTTCTTTCTTGGGAGATTTTCTAGGGATGCTGGACATATGTTTGTGATACCTAGGAGAGTGGCTGTCTTGGATCTTTGGTATTGGAAGGTTGGGCAAGCGAAGAGGAGGTGGTCTACGGTTTGGTCTTCATCTTGGCAGTGGGGTAAGTTGGGTCTTCTTTCGATACCGTTGCAAGGTCTGCCTGAATGTAACCATGTCCGGTCAAGATTGTTGTGGAGGTAGATCCATGCTTGATGTTTCGAAGCTTTTGGAGGAGTAGTTTCGGGGTAGCAGCAAATCTTCGTAGATTTCTGGTGGAGTAATCTTGGATGTAGAGGTCTGTCCACATTTTGAGGGCGAAACAATTTGAATTTAAATTTTGAGGAGGAAACAAATCTCTTGCATCCTTGTTGGCTCGTGCGCGCGTATCTCAAATTCCGTGAACCTGAATTACATTAAGAATTTAAATTTCTAGTTTTAATTAGTATAGTCTTTTTTATTGCTGTTATTGTATAGGAATGTTCTATATTTGTTCCATTGGTTTAGTGGTTGTAATTCTAAAGATATATTGGACTTTTGATGGTCTGTGTGTAAATAATCTTTGTTTCTTGTATAATTTATTGCTCTAAAATGTAAATTTAAAAAACTCTCACTCTCTCTCTAAAACTATTAATAATTTGTATATATATTTAAAAACTATGTAGATAAAATAGATTAAACATTTACACGCAAATAACCACATAGGATATAGCGTGTGTTTTGTAATAAATAAATAAATAAAAATGTGATTATATATTGATTCAGAATATGTGAACAGAAGATGAGCTATGTCTGGATAACCTGGACATGGAAGTTTGCCATCAAAAATGTCGACCAGCTTGTTAGTAAGTGGAGTTCTCTCGTTCTATATTATCTTATTACCTCTATGTATGTTTCAGTCAAGTAATATACGAGTTCAAACAAATGTATCGCTATGTCGAATCCTATGTGAGTATGCTTTAAAATTATGATACATTAGCGCGCCATCTGTTATGAAAATTCGAAACTATTATAGACGCGTATGATTCTTTTTAAAATTAAACAACAATTCTACTGCCCTTACTGCAATGGAAAAATTAATGGGAGGGCCTGACTCATCAGTGGTGAACCCTCCTAACGGTTTCGCCAGTTTAATTTACCATACCGCTGTTATATTGCTTTTTTTAAAAATCTTTCCCTAGGAGGGTTTACCACTGATGAGCCAGGCTCTTCAATTAATTTTTCCATTGCAGTAAGGATAGTAGAAATTGTTTAATTTGTAAAAGAATCATAGGCGTCTATAATAGTTTCGAATCTTCATGCTTTAAAATGTATTTTGTATGAATAAACTTACCGGCAATGTGTTTCTTTTAAATAATATAATCAAATATTATCTCTACAGACCTTACTGCAATGATATAAGTTATTGAATGAGAGGACTTGGCTCATCAGTAGTGAACCCTCTCAGCAGTTTCGCCAAATTAAACTCTCGACCGCTTTACTATTGTATTGGATTGGTTTGAGATATACACTGTATTTTCTATGGCAGGCAGCTTAGGGGTGTTTAGTGAACCTATGGACATAAGCTTATAGGTCTGTAGAGGTACATACATATAATTTCAAGGTATTGCATCGAGCAAAGCTCTTCCCCAAATATGGTTTCATAACAAATATATATTAGTAAATTAAATGTATAAATTTAAAATGTATGTTGTAACTTTTTTTTTTCTAATATTTTTCAGAATTTGTGATCTTTTTTTTGAAATTAGTTTTCCTTTTAATCAATCTTGTTGAAGGGCGATTAAGTTTTATAATAAAAATAAATAAATTTATTGTGAGGAAACTTTGTAGTTTTTAGAAATTTTTAATTGTGAATTTTATTAGAAATTTGTATGAAACATTTATCCGATAACAAAATTCAATGAAATAGTTGAAATATAAATTGGAATCGAATTTTTTAAAAAAGTAAAAATATTGATGGAAATTTTGCCGGGAGGATGTATATCTATAAAGATAAAGGTCACCTCTCCCGTCAAAATATACGTCAACACTAGACGCCTTCTATTGACCCTCGCCTCAAACTAGCGGCCTCAGTTCGGTGACAAAGCCACAACACCAGCTTTGGAAAACTGAGAAGCGTCCACCTAGAGACCATGGTTTCGGGCTAATGGCCCTCGTTAGATTGTGAGGATTCCATTGGATTCTTTGTGGATCTCATGGAATAAAGTCCGCCCTAGGTTGACGAGAGCCATTAGTCCATAGCCATGGTCTCTAGGTGGACGCTTCTCAGTTTACCAAAGCTGGTGTTGTGACTTTGTCACCGACCTGAGGCCGCTAGTTTGCGGCGAAGGTCAATAGATGGTGTGTGGCGTCTATTTTGACGGGAGAGATTACCTTTATATTTATAAATGTAAAAATATACTTGGTAAATAATGAAACGAAGTCCGGGTACTACATGTAGTAATTATATTGTTTATAAATATGGCCACTCGTGTTATATATATTTTCGAACATTTACATTTTTGTATTTTTGTTTCTAGATCGATAATCTGCTTAGAGCATTTGCAATTACATCCGGGCTACGTCCTACTCTAAGAATGAATGTTTTTGGATACAAAATGTAAGTAAAGTGTCTAAACACAACTTCTTTAAACTTAAGAAATGAATAAAAGGCATCTTCTCATCGTGCAACTGAAAGTTGCTGATGGCATGCGCCATCTATCGGAATAAATATCCATTATTCATTGATTATCAATTATTCCAGAATTGGCCGATTTAAAATTCAACAAATAGTTGATATTTATTCCGATAGATGGCGAAATCCATCAGCAACTTTCAGTTGCACGATAAGGAGATGGCTTTTTTCTTTTCTTAATTTATGAACCCTATCCCAGTACAATGTCAAATTTGTACTATATTTTTGCTTCAAACTTGTCGGTTAATTAGAAATACTTTTGTGTCCATAGTGAATCAGCTTGTCTTATATCAGTTATAACCAAGAAGCGTGAAGTCATGCAATATATCTATGGCCCCAAATATAAAGTAAGTATATATTGTAGCAAAGTGTTTATTATTTTATTAACAGTGTACCATTTTTATGTTTATATTTTGCTCTTCTGTAAACTTCCCTCGTTGCTTATCTTTTGTTCATCATTCATAGTTTGTTATTGCCTTAAATAAATTGCTGTCTCATCCCGAAGTTGGTCTTCCCTAATTTTCCACGTGACATTTTGGTGGAGATGCTGGGTAAGTTAGGGAAGACAAACTGAATATCGCCGAGAAGACCTAGAGGCCATGGATGCTGTGATCTACTTTTTCAGAGACTGGCTCCAGGATTCCACCGCCGTGTCAAAGCCAAGACTTCCTTCCAAGATGACGATGTCTCTATAGACGATACGACGACAAAGCCGCTCTTCACGCCGCAAGAATAAAGGACGCAAAGGTATTAGGGACAAAGTTCCAAGACTTCGATGGCATCCTTGGCAGAAGCACGTCAGATCCATGCCAGTATCTACAATAAAGCTGTGGGTCACAGCTCCCATAGGGAAGGAGCTATGTAACAAAGTATTTGTTATTTTATTAAAAGACTATCATTTTTTATGTTTATATTTTGCTACTCTGTAAACTTCCCTGGTTGCTTATCTTTTGTTTATCATTCATAGTTTGTTCTTGCCTGAAATAAATTGCTGTGTCATCCTGAAGTTTATCTTTCCTAATTTTCCACATGGCAATATAATTGTGAATTTAATATAAAATTAGAGAGGGAATATATTTGTTTTAAATATTTTAACATTCATTGTTTGTCTCTGGGTCAGAGAGAGGTAGCTCTTCTAGAATGAATTCAAAGCTTGTTTTCATTGTTTACCTATTTAGTTTCTCTTCATATATTTCTTACATAAATCATTTTCATTTTGATTTTATGAAGGTATAATGGGTTCAACTCATAGACGTTTATAAGTATATAAGTAAACCATTGATATTATGTGGCGATTTTAATGCTAGAGCACCGCTTTGGTACGACTCTAGGAAAAATTACAACGGCCATCGACTTATACCTATTATTGATGACATGACAATACTTAACAATAAAGCTCCCACCTGCCGCAATGCCAGTATAATCGATCTTACACTATCTAACAGTCAAGCACTCACAGCGATCAGAGGATGGCGGACAAATCAATTATCACATATCTCAGATCATAGAGCAATAATATTTGATATCTATACAAGTGACCAATTTTCTACTATAACTCATCATTCAAATTGGAAATTTACTGAGAAACTAGTAGATTGGGAACGTTTCACTCAAAGTGTGAATGAAGCTGAAATGGAAAAATCTTGAAACTTACTTAGAAGCTGCTACTTCAAAGGCAACGATCGATCAGACTGTAGAAGAACTCTCCAACATAATAATTGAATCAGCCTATTCTACACTAAAACCAAAGGAGAACAGGGCAATAAAGAATGTCACAATCAAATGGTGGAATGCGAAGCTGGAGCTCATGAAAAGTTATGTTAATTATCTAAGAAATTTATATTTTAGAAAAGAAATCCTCCCAATTATATAAAAAAATATTTAAAATTATTAGAAACAAATATAATCATGAGATTAACAAAACCAAAAGAAAATCCTGGAGGTTATACTTTGAAGAAAACAACTCCAAAAACCCATATGGAAACCTTCACCGAATATACAAAAATCTGAAATGTTACCAGAGTTGGAAGGGACATTTGGAAATTTTAGATACTAACAAAAACATAGATTTACTAAAAAGAGCTGAGGATCTTTTGAGCAACCTATTTCCAGATGATAAAAATGAAGAAGATACAAATACTCATAAAAATATAAGAAATTACAGCTTAAGACATATAAATTATACAGGTATAACATATTCGCCATCAGTGAAATAAATAATATAATCAATAATTTAAATCCTTAAAAATTTCAGGAACAGATAATGATAAAACATTCTAAGCAATTTATAGCTTCAATTTTGGTAAAACTATTCCAAAAGTGCTTAAATCCAGGATACTTTCCTGATGAATGGAAAAGTGTAGAGGCACTAATTATTCCAAAACCAGGTAAATCTGATATGAACAACTTTAAACCATGTTTAAACTCGAACATTTCTGAAATATTCGAAGAGATTATTAATAACAGAATCATTGAGTTTTATAAAAATTCTAATCTACTTAGCAACCGTCAACATGGATTCACAAAATCACGATCAACTACCATGACATTAACTGAAATAGTGAAAATAGCTCTCGAACATAAAATTAAATAATACACAGCCATAATTACAGTTGATATAAGCGGAGCTATTGACAATGCCTGGTGGCCAAAAGTGATAAAGAGACTGGATGTCCACGCTTCGATTATTAAACTAATACAATCATTCTTTAACCACAAAACAGTGAATTTCAGATATTCTTCCTCAATAAATATTACTAAAAAACTAACTAAAGGATGTCCACAAGGAGGACCACTATCTCCCACATTATGGAGCATGCTGATTGAAGAATTATTAAACACCAATCTAGATGATAACAGTGAAACAGTTGGCTATGCTGACGACATAACTATAATATGCTGGAACAAAAGCCATGACGAACTAAAGACAACAATTAACAAAGTACTTAGTAAAATTAATATCTGGTGTGAAAACAGTAAATTACAGATATCAAAGGACAAAACGAAAATATTATATTTATATAACTGGAAAAATGGTGCAGAATTCCTTAAAGGTAATATAGCTACTACTGTTGAAACCTTCAAGATCCTTTATGATACGTTTCTATTAATTGTTAAATATTAATGGTGAAAATTATTTTGTAAGAAATTGCACTTTATATATATATATATAGATAAATGAAAGATACACTATTTTTAAGCTACTATAATTATTTTATTCTATTTACAATTCTTACACTCGTGCACATTCTATTGCACGTATCTCGTTGTTTACAAGATGATGATAAATAATACAGAGTAGAGTAATAATATATCACAGATCATTCCTCCTTCCTTATATTGTTCATAGTTGGAGAAAACCGGCAAGGAGGGCATCGAGGTCGGGTAGATCTCCTAGGCGGAGGTGATGTGGAAATTTGAGGGTCTTGTTCCAGTCGGTGAGGTCCTGCTCCAGCGTTGTCCAAGGTCCAATCAGAATCTTCAGCATATTTGATATCTGAACCTGTCCTCATCTGATTGACATGCACTTTAAATGTGCCTTTTAGGTTCTTTACTAGATAAACATTGTAACCTAGTCGTCGTATCACCTGGGCCTTGAACCATTTGCGCCTATTTTGTATTACTCTTGTAAACAGCACTTTATCTCCAACTTGAAAATGTCGCCTTCCACACTCATTTCTCCCAAAAGTCTTCTGGATAAATACAGAGTTCAAGCAATTTACAAATGTTCTAGGCACATAACTTAGGAGACGTTCTACAGGAGGCTTATCTAAAGAGGTAGGCGTATTTCTATAATTAAACAGAACATTTTGTAAAATACAGTCCATATTTGAGTTTGGAGATTCTTCTAACGACTTTTCCAGAGATTTTTTTATTATTCTTACCGAAACTTCAGCAATTCCGTTAGACGAGGGATTATATGCTGGCGAGGTTAAGTGGTATACATTATTTTTCCGTAAGAACTCCTTAAATTCAATCGAATTGAAGGGGGGGCCATTGTCAGACACTAAGCATTGCGGTAATCCATACCTGGCGAAACACTCCCGTAGAAGCTTAATATTTTCTTGCGAAGTAGTACCTCTAACTGGGAATACTTCAATCCAATTTGAATTTGCATCTACTACTAATAAATAACAATCACCTCTGAAATAGAAATGGTCAACATGAACTCGCTGCCACGGTTGGTTAGTCCTGGGCCAAGGTGTGTTCTCAGCAGGAGGAGCTGTCTGATGATGCATACAGGGAGAACATTCCTTCACAAACTCTTCAATTTGACTATCCATTTTTGGCCACCAAACCGAAGATCTGGCTAGAGATTTCATGCGATTGATTCCTATATGACTTTGATGAAGTAACTTCAACATTTGATCTTGACAGGTTCTTGGAATCACTGCCCTAGAATCAACAAAAAATGCAACCCTGCAGTACAGAAAAATTTTCCAATTTGAAAGGAATGGTTTCATTGTTTCATCCTTTTTTGCTAACTGAGGGTCTTCTAATAGATATTCCTTGAGCTTATTAAAACCGGATCTTTATTGGTTTCTTCTTCAATAATGAGGTGGTCCAATGGAGTTACATTTAAAAATGATATATCATGTGTCACCAAATCAATGTTGTCTTCCCTTGAATTTATTTCCTCAAGTGGAAGTCTTGAAAATGCATCCGCACAGAGCATGGTATCTTTATTTGTATATCTAATATCGAAATCGAAATTTGACAACTCTAAAGCCCACCTATGCAAGCGATTGCAATTAAAGGCGGAAGAAGTCTTTTGTTTCCAAAAACAGTCGTTAAAGCTTTATGATCACTCTTTAACACAAATTTTCTCCCAAACAAGTATTGTTTCAGTTTGGAAGTTGCAAACACAATAGCCAGTGCTTCTTTCTCAGTCTGAGAGTATTTGACTTCTGCACTTGACAATGTTCTGGAAACAAAGGTGATTGGCTTCTCTTCCCCTTCCACAATATGACACAAGACCCCACTTATGCCATAGGCAGATGCATCGCAGGTTAAAGTTAATGGAAGCTTCATTGAATAGTGAATAAGCGCCTGGGAATTTAATAGAGTTAACTTCAAATTCAGAAATGCCTTTTCGCATTGGCTAGACCATTTCCAACGATTGTCCTTCTTTAGGAGTTGATAAAGAGGACCAGCCAAGGTTGACATATTAGGTATGTATTTTGAATAGAAGCTCAACATCCCTAGAAAACTCTTCAATGATGTTTTGTCGAAGGCTTTTTACACCTTTCTAATGCTTCCAATTTCTTTGAATCTGGTCTAACACCATCTTCATTTATAATATGACCTAGAAAACAAATGTCTTTTTTTAAAAATAAGCATTTTTCTTTATTAAGGGTGAAATTTAGCTCTTTCAATTTATCGAAGATCATTTTTAGAATTCTGTAATGTTCTTGTTCATCTTTAGAACCAATGAAAATATCATCTAAGTATATCACCGTGTTGGGAACATCATGAAAAAGGCTGTCCATACACCTCTGGAAAATGGCTGAAGCTGGACTGATGCCAAAAGGCAATCTATTATATCGGTAAAGTCCTCTATGGGTAGATACCACTAGCAGATTTTTTGATGCTTCATCCATTTCAATTTGATGATATGCGGAGGAGAGATCAATTTGGTAAAAATCTTGTTTCCTCCTAGATTTCCCAACATAGTTTCTATAGTAGGTAATGGATATTTCTCATCTTCAATGCAATTATTCAAAGTATTTTTTAAAATCACCACACAAACGTAGTTCTCCATTTGACTTTATTACCGTTACTAAAGGCGTAGACCAATCACTAGCATTAACTTTTTCAATTATTTGACTTTTTTCAAGTCTGTCTAGTTCTTTGTCTATCTTCTCTTTAATGGAAAAGGGTACTGGTCTAAATTTAAAAATTTGGGCTTTGCATTTGGCCTCAATGATATTGAACCTTTAATGCCCTGAATTGGTAAATCTTTATTTTCAAATACTCTCTTATATACTTCTAAAAACAGTTCTAAATTTGAAATTACATTTATATTATTACAGATATCAAAAACGCAATTGGGCCAATCAGCTTTTAAAATTCTTATCCAATTTCTGCCCAGTAACGGCGTTTGGTTATTAAACTGGCCTGTCACAATTAGGGGTAGTTTTTCCTGATAGTTTTTGTAACTAACATTTACCAAGCATTTTCCAAAAACTGGAATCAAATTTCCTGAAAAACTTTTCAAATGTCCACTGTATTTCTCTAGAGTGACATTTTTGAGATTTGTAAGAAAAAATTTCTTTGAAACTACAGACACGTCTGCACCAGTGTCAACCTCCATTATAGTGTCTGCATCTTCAATTTTAACGTTTACCATTATTTTTGGTGCGTTTTCTAATGTGTTGCACTGAATAGTATTCAATTTATTCTGATTGGGTTTATTCATTCCAGAATTTTGGGCCGATTTTTTATTCCAACATACTGGAGCAATGTGCCCTTTCTTATTGCAAATATAACATTGAGCATTTTTAAATTTGCATAACTTCGTATCGTGGTTAGACTTTCACAAATTTTGCAAGGATTATTGTATTTACATGGGAATTTAAAATTTTTAGATCTGGCTTTCAACTTATCAATATCATGACCAGGATTTTTCATCAAATTTACTTGTGACTCGCTGCCTCTACAGAATTTGCAATATTTATTGCACTATCAAACGTTAAAAAAGGTTCACTTAGCAGCCTTTTAAGCGTAGCTTCATCGAAGCAACCACTTACAAATTGATCACACAAATTTTCATTTATGTCAGTAAATTTGCACTTGTCTGCCTGAGATTTAAGCCTCAAAACAAATTTTCCCACAGGCTCATTTTCTTTTTGTACAATCTTGTGAAATAAATATCTTTCATAGTGCTTATTTTTTATTGGATATAAATGGTTGGTTAAAACCTCTACTAAATCTTTATATTTAAGGTCACTTGGCCTTCTGGGTACCAACAAATCGCGCAAAGTCTTATAAACATTAACATCAATAGACGTTAATAACACAGATACTTTGTCTGCTTCTAATGTTTTGTTCAATTTAAAACATTCTTCTAATTGTTCCAAATAACAATTTAGATCTTCACCTTCACGAAACCTTGGATAATTTAAATTAGTGGTGGCCATACTTACGTTAATTCTTCGTCGCCATTTGATACGTTTCTATTAATTGTTAAATATTAATGGTGAAAATTATTTTGTAAGAAATTGCACTTTATATATATATATATAGATAAATGAAAGATACACTATTTTTAAGCTACTATAATTATTTTATTCTATTTACAATTCTTACACTCGTGCACATTCTATTGCACGTATCTCGTTGTTTACAAGATGATGATAAATAATACAGAGTAGAGTAATAATATATCACAGATCACTTTAGGTCGCGTTAAATGGTATAATTTCATGTAAAAAAATTGATGAAAGCAAATCAAAGGCTGTTTTTAATATTATTTCAGGTGACGAAACTTGAATCTATAATTTTGATCAAGAAACAAAACGGCAATCTACTCTTCGGTGCTCTTCAAAAACACTTCCTTCTAAGAAAGTTCTCAGAGTTCCAAGTGTTGGAAAATAAATGCTAGCTTGTTTTTTAGAAAAAGTGGTTTCATTGATATTGTGAAATTAGAAGATTGAGAGACAGTTAATAGTGACTGGTATACCACCAAATGCCTTCCAGCAGTATTTGAAAAAATCAAGCAGAGCAGACCAAAAGCTCAACTTAGAGGAGTCCTTCTTCACATGACAATGCAAGACCGCACACCTCAGCCCAAACATTAGACTTTTAGACAACTCTGGTGTCCAATTAGTCACTCATCCACCATATTTACCAGGCCTTGCACCTTGTGAATTTTATATTTCCAAAAGTTAAGATATTGTTGAAAGGGATAAAATTCGACACTTATGATGAAGCATTGCAAGCCTTTATCAATGCCGTAAATTCCATCCCCGAAGATGACTGGTGTAAGTGCTACGATAATTGGTTTTCACGGATGAAATCTTGCATAGGTGCTAAGGGAGAATACTTTGAGAAACTCTGAAAATTTGAAAGATGCAGCTTCAATAAAAATAAGTTATTGCAAAAACCTTTGGAGTGACCTTTGTAGAACACTTTTTTTCTATATATAAATGAAATGAACTCATCATCAGAAACCTGTTCATTAATCATTAAACCTTTTATTATCTAAATACGAATTAAAAAATCTAATCAGAGTTTGTTTTCAGCCCATTGAAATATTCAGTCATCTGGGAGGCTACATCGGGATTTGGCTCGGGATATCAATTTCTGCCCTGGCGGATATCTTCAGAATTGGCTACATTCTCATCATGAATAACTTGGCGAAATAGAGAGTTCATTGGCATGATTAAAATGTCCCCCTGATGTATTTTATTGATTCATTAATTAAATAAAATGCAAGTAAAATTTTGTTATGATTAAAAATGTATATGGTTTTACGACACACATTTTTCCTTCGTTTGGATTCAAATTTCATTCGATTTTTCATATAAATAAACATGTTTGTTTTTATCTAAGATAAAAAATTTTAAATGGAGATTTCAATTTTTTTTTGAAGAGTATGATTCTTTTTGGAAATAAAACATTTTTCTACTGCTCTTACTGCAATGATAAAATAATGGGAGGGCCTGGCTTATCAGTGGTGAACATTCCCAGCGGTTTCTACAGTTTTATCCACCATAATGCTTTAATATTGTATTTAGCTGTTTTCCTCTATACCGGCACTGATGGCACACAGGCACCTTTTCTGAAAAAAAAAAAACAAGCGACCATTTGTTTTCCAACACACTAGCTCTGCAAAATTTCTTAGGAGGAAGTGATTTTGAAGATCACCGAAGAGTAGATTGCCGTTTTGTTTCTGATTTAAAAAATTAAATCCAAGTTTCGCAACCTGTGATAATAGTAAAAAAGGCCTTTGATTTGCCTTCATAAATATTTCTCAAGATGGAATTTCACCATTTAAAGCGACCAAGTTTTTGGTCTTCAGTCAAACTGTGAGGTACTTATCTATAACATGTTTTCTGTATTTTGAACGATCACTAATGATGGTGTTGATTGCTGCCGAACTAATGCCCTCTCGGCACCAAGAAACACGTCGAGTCATCTGCTCATTAGTTGAGGAATAGGGAACCCATAGGGAACAAACCTTATTTACTATTAGATGGTCGTGCAGAATTGAATGGATTAATTTTGCAGGAATGTCTAAACTCTCCTCTATCTGGTGATAAGTTATATGTCGATCAGTCTCCAAAAATATCTTGACAGCAGCAATGTTTTATTCATTAACTGACGAAGCTGGACGTTCTGACCTTGGAGCGTCTCTTATGCCATATTTTCCTCGCGGAAACTAACGATACCACCTGAATATGTTAGTACGATGTGCGATGTGGACAATCATTTCCCAGTACAGGAGTCATTTATTGCAAGCATTATTCCATGCCCAAACCACGTTTGTAAAATCTTTGTTTACGTTATATAATTAACAAACGTATTATAAGATATATTTGTTCGGGTATAAGATGATTTATTTACTTACAGGTTGTAGTTAGTGATAGATAACGTAGGTTTTATTGTTTACATTTTATTGTACAGAACTGAACTGTGTTGCTGAGTTAAAATATAATTTCAATTATATTACATCTTTTCTTTTTACAAATCCAGTCTTTTCGATGGCTTCAACAGGCGACCGCTTCTCGTGAACTTGCGCTCCTCCCTGGTCTCCTCCTCTTTAGCCGAACTATCAGTTTCTGACTGCAGCTCCATCCTGTCAGAACCTTTAGGCTGAGTTTCTTGATCTTGTTCCATAGTTGAACAAGCACTTCCACTAGGTTCTTGCTCAAGGATGCTTTCATGGTCCTTTTGGGATTTGTAGTTGTAATATGTGATTGATATCTTCTGTTGAGTCCTTTGTTGTTCTGGACTGTATAGGACCTTGGACCATCTTCTCGAACTATTGTGGCTGGTTTCCAGTTTTCTCTTAGATAAACTTCTTGTCCGATCTTGAAAGTTGGTTCGTCTCTTGATCCTCTATCATAATAGAATTTCTGCTTGTTTCTGAATCTTCTTAGCTTTAAAGTGACATATTTTGGATGCAAGGTCTTAACAATTATTTGCTGATTGGCAAGATTGTCTTTGTTCTTCTTGAAAGTAGTCTTTGTGCTGGTGATCCCATGTCTTCTCTTTGAGTGTTTCTATAGTTGAGTAAAGCAATCTGGATATCGTCTTCCCTCTGTTTGCATTTCCTGAGAATGTTCTTTGCTTATTTGAACAGCTCTTTCAGCCAGTCCATTTGATTTAGGCTTGAAGTCTTGTGATTAAACTTACATTTGTTGCTGAATTCATTAAACTCTCTTGAAGCATAATTTATTCCATTATCTGTCTCCAGAACCTTTGGAATTCTATGTATACTAAAGTTTATTTTAAGATATTCAATGGTATCTTTTAAATTTATGGTGTTAATAGGTTCAAAGTTTATGAATCCAGAATAACTGTCTATAATCACAGCGTATTCATTCCCTTCAAATTGAGAAATATCTGATGCAACAATTTTCCATGGTAGCTCAGGAATTTCTTCCAGCATTAAGGGTTGTTTTTGTTTGTCTCTTTGTGTAGCTATGCATGTCTTGCAATTTTCTACCATGTCAGAGATATATTTGGACATCCCTGCCCAATAAATGGAGTCTTTGACTTTTTGGTACAACAAGTAATGTCTAGGTGGCCTTCATTTATCTGTTTGAGAACTTGTTTTTTAATTGATTCTGGGATTATTATTTTGGTTCCCCTCAGAACTAGGTCTTCATGAATGGAAAGTTCATCTTTTATATTCCAATATCTTCTGCAAGAAAGAGGAACTAGTGATTAGGCCATTCTTGGATTATTGTTTCTTCAGCTCTTGCAATTTTGCATCTTCCTTTGTAGCTTTCATGATGTTGGTTGTTGATCTATTGTCAAATGCAGTAATTAAAAGGATTTCTATTGGATTTTTTCTTGAATCTCATCAAGACTCATCATCTCGACTCAGTAAGTCTGCAATCAAGAGCTCCCTTCCACTCTTGTATTTAATAGTTGGTCCATATTGATTAGTTCCACGAATAATTTATGAAGTCTTGGTGGCATTTTATCCATTGGTTTTTTGTAAATGGATTCTAACGGTCGATGGTCTGCTTCTATTTAAACAGATTTACCATACGGTATGGAATTACTTGCAACCAAATTTAATTGACAGAGCTTCTTTTTCTATTTGAGGGTAATGTCTCTGAGCATCATTTAATGCAGAAGAAGCATACGCAATTGGTCGATCTTCTTGGAGTAAGACTGCTCCAATGGCATGTTGGCTTGCATCGACCGAAAGTACCACATCTTTGTTAGGATCATAATACTTTAGGGTTGGCGCTTGTTTTAATAAGTCTTTTATTCTTTCCATATCCTTCTCCCTCAAGCTGTCCCATTGCCATTGTGTGTTTTTCTTTAGAAGCAATCTCATTCTGTATGTTATCTCTGAGATATTTTGGATGAATTTATGCAAGTATTGAATCATTCCTAAAAGTATTTGTAGTTCTTTTTTGTTTAATGGTGACTTGATATTGTCAATGGCTTTGACCTTTTCTTCATCTGTTTTTATTCCATCTCTGGTGAAGATATGTTCAAAGAACTTTTTTTTTTTCAAATTCCCACTTGTCCTTATTGAGTCTTGCTCCAGCTTCCTGAAGAGTAGTCTCTCATGACTATTTTAGTTCTTTCACTCAGTGTTTGGATGTCTTCAGCATGGATGAGTATGTCGTCCATTGAGTTTTCTACACCAGGTATATCCTCTACAATCTTGGATATGGTATTCTGGAAAATCTCCGGGGCAGTTTTAATTCCAAATGGGACCCTAAGGAAAGCATAACGCCCCCAAGTGTGCTGAAGGTCATGTAATGTTGTGTTTCCGCAGCGAACTTCAATTGCCCAAAGCCTTTTAAGAAGTCAAGCTTTGTGAAGTATTTTGAATTTTTGATATTGGAAGCTATGTCCTCTATTGTTCTTAGTGGGTAGTGTCTTCTTAGCAGGATCTTGTTTAAATCTGATGGATCAATACAAATTCTATATTTCCCGCCTTGTTTCACAACCACCATGTGGCTTGAGACAGGGGTGTCGGTTCTTCCATTCTTTCCAAAAAACCGGGCGAAGCCAGGAACCTTCGCTAGTAATATATATTAAATGTTTTTATTCAAATACTATTCGTTACAATTATAAATTGGCGCCGTGGATATCACTCATGTGAAACGTCCCCTCCAAACTGTGTGTTTTTAAAATATAAAAATAAAAATGTAAATGTAAATTTTCCCAACGATATTTAAAAATTGTATTATTTTGATTTTTTATAAGAATATATATTTAATTTGATATATACATAAAATGATAGCAAGTGATTTCTTGCCCCTACGCTGTCATAACGTCACTCAAGGTCACCCCTGTGAAACATCCCACTCCACCAATCCCCGTCACCCCATATGGTCCATCCTTCCCCCAACTTTACTTCTAGCATTTACCGCTGGTTGCGAGTGAAATAGGGAAATTTTGTTAATAACTCCAAGGATATTCGAGATAGAAGTCTGAAAATTTTCCCATAAGTTTTTCCAGATTCAATTCTATTTATTGTTAAAATTTCAGCCAAATTAGTTACATATTATGTACCTGTGTAGCCGACAAACATACATACATAGGGTGACTTTTATATACACTGCGTGACATTGAAAATGGAACACCAAGAAAGAGTGGCCAGAAAATTATGCAAATTTCAGGGTAGACGCGCCTAACCGAGTTATGCAAATGATGTAAAATGCGCAGCTCTCGTGCGCACATGGAGTAAGATATAAGGGAAGGAACTTGCAGAAAGGACAGTATTCGTGTCGTTATTTCTTCAAGGAAAATCATTGTAGAAATTTTGTTCTTGTGTCAAAAGACACGTGTAATAACAGAGAATGCCAGGTCATCGTAAACGGAGGCAGTTCAAGCAGACAGACGCTTTTACGAGGGGCATGGTGATCGGACTGAAAAGGGCAGGTTGGTCCATACGTCAAATCGCAGCTGATACACACCTTGGTGCGTCCACGGTGCACCGACTGTGGAGAAGATGGTTGGAACAAGGAAATGTGGCAATTAATAGGAATGTCGGTGCAACCAGAGTGACGTCAGCACGTGTGGATCGGCGTATCCTTCGACAAGCAGTGGCGGCCCCACAAGCCACTTGTACCGCCATCCTGCAACATGTGCAAGACACCCTAGATCATTCTATCTCGACCAGAACCATTTCCGTCGATTGGTTGCTAATGGCTTGCACTCATGCCGTCCGCTAAGAAGACTGCCATTGACCCCACCGAATAGGCGCCGACGTTTGGAATGGTGCCGGGCTAGATCGACGTGGATGACGGAATGGCACAGGGTCGTGTTCTCAGATGAGTTGCGTTTCTGCTTGTCCTGTGATAGTCGCCGTGTACGCGTGTGGCGTCGACGTGGAGAAAGGTCCAATCCGGCAGCAATTGTGGAACGCCCCACCGTGCTACAACGTGGAATCATGGTTTGGGGCGCAATCGCGTATGATTCCAGGTCACCTTTACCTCGTATTCAGGGCAGTATGACGGCCCAACGATACGTTGATGATGTGTTGCGACCGGTGACACTCCCCTACCTTCAGGGGGTACCCAATGCCCTTTATCAGCAGGATAACGCCCGACCGCACACTGCTCGCATTAGCCTACAAGCTCTGCAAGATGTACAGATGCTTCCCTGGCCACCGTACTCTCCTGATCTCTCACCAATCGAGCACGTCCGGGACATCATTGGACGCCGTTTGCATGCCTTGCCACAGCCGCGTTCAGAAGACGAACTGTGGCAAATGGTTGAGAGGGAATGGAGAGCCATCCCTCAGGACGCCATCCGTACTCTGATTGACCCTATACCTAGACGTGTTGCTGCGTGCATCGCCGTCCGCGGTGGTCCTACTTGCTACTAAGCCGACGCCGTTCTCGCTCTGTATTATGACTATCATTTTGAAATAAAGATCACTTATTGTTCGTCCCTGTCTCTCTCTGTCTGCCGAGTTTCATCACTTTCTGGCCACTATTTCTTGGTGTTCCATTTTCAATGTCACGCAGTGTATATATAGGGAATTTTGTTCCTGCCTACTGAAAATGAACTGGCTTCGCCCGTGGTCTCTGCTTTATGGAATTTTTCCCGATATAATTTGTATCTGATAATTAAACATGATGCAGAAATATTGCCGTAATCATTTTCTGACTAAAAACAAGTATTTTCGCCCAGAACTTTTTAAATTTCAAATTTTCTTGGCTAAAAATGTGACAAATATCTCTTCCAGATTTTTCTCTATGTCCGGCTAAAATTTCAGACAGATCATGTCCACATTGAAGATTTGTAATGCCGACAAACATATATACATACACTGACTTATATATATATAATAGATAGATTAATAAATATATATATATATCTTTATAAAAATTGATTCAGTAGAAAGTGGATATTTGATGATGAATTTTTTTTTTATTTTTATAAAGATATATATATATATATATATGTGATATCCTGAGGATGTTTCGCTGTGCTGTGAGATCCGAGGGGGTCTCTCGTTTCACTGTGGTAACCGAGAGGGGCAAACCTGTAGTAAACGAGAGGAACAGTCAGGGTGTGGAGAGTTTTCCAGTACCTCTCTGCACCTTGGAAGACCTTTAACAGTTCTCACAGAGTACAGGCAGTCGTGGTCGAGGCAGAGTGGAAGACTTGGGAATGTCCATACACAAAAACCGAAGACACACAGTTGTACTTAGAAAGTTCCGTGAACAGAGAAAATTCGAGCTAGGAGCAAGATGGAGATTTGAGAAAGGTTCTTACTGGTCTACATGGTTGATGAGGTGAACCTTAGACAAAACCAACGAGGGCTCTCTCTGATGGTGAAGTGACTATATTTTCGGCTAGGGCGGAGGTCTTATATAACTTTGCCGAGAGGAAGTATTGAGTTTCAGCGGATGCTATGAGGACGTGAATCGGAAGAAATATTGTACACTCTGGCAACGCCCTGACATCTTGTAAGCCTAGATTTTAGACCTTTTTGGACTTCTATCTCAATCTCTTGCTTTAGCTCAACCCTTTATATATTACAGAGTTTTATATTTTTATCCTCAGTCTGTACAATATACATTACATATGATGATGTAATGACACATGTCAATCATGCATATAATTATTTACAGAAGTGTTTATTATACAACATGAAAATATTGTTATATTATGGGGTTGTTGGTTTAAATTACCATATATATAAGTATGTATTGACATTTATACATAGATATATACTATAATCTTAGCCAAAAAGCTGAGAAGCGATATTTATAGAGAGATGATCTGGCTTCGTGTCTTCAGCTCGAATGAATGTTTTGCTGTTAGAAATGTGTTCCTGTCTACTAAAATGAACTGGTTTCGCCCGTGGTCTCTGCTTTATGGAATCTTTCCCGAAATAATTTTGTATCTGATATTTAAACATGATACAGCAATATTATCGTAATCATTTTCTGACTAAAAAACAACTATATTTGCCCAGTACTTTGTCAATTTAATTTTTTTTTGGCTGAAAATGCGACAAATATATCGTCCACAGATTTTTCTCTATGTCCTGCTATAATTTCAGCTAGATTAGGTCCATATTGAGGATTTTTATAGCCGAAAAACATACAAACATACACTGACTTATATATATATATATAATAAATACAGTATATCTATTGTTACTCTGTATTGCTATGCTATGGCACTTCTACTATTTATTATTGATGTACTTTCAGTATGAAGGAAATTGCACTCGGGGGAATTCTCAGGTGAAGCCGGGTCATTCGTCTAGTATATATATATACGTTTTAAATACAGTGTATATATTATATTTATATATTATTCGACAAAATAATTCCTTGTGTGAATGTATGAATCAATATTAAGGTAGAACATTAGGCCTAGGTAAAGTTTCTTTTTGATATTTTTATAAATTACAAATCTCAAGCTTTCGGGCAAGAAAGCCTTTATACATGAGAACATATTTCACATTAAATCTCCAATAGAATAAAAGTTAAAATAAAATACTCGGGGTGTTTACTGTTTTTAATGAAGAATCAAGGAAAGCCCGCTTTAATTCTGCATTGAAATAACTGTAAATACTTCAAGTATTCTAACTCTTATTTTATTGGCGATTTAATGTAAATTCTTTTTTTATTTACTTTCTTTCCGAAATCTAGAGATTTGTAACAATAAAATTTAAAAAAATAAACTTTTCCCTAGGCCTGATGTTTTTACTTCAATATATATTTTTTATTTCAACAGTTTCATAACCAAATTTTCACTCAACCTATCTAATCTTTCTCTTGAAATTTTTATGATATCACTATACCATTAATGATAATAAAAGTCATCAATCTTCATTTATTTTAATGTATTCCTCTTTATTTGTGAGTTAATTTTGTTTCCTATAAAAAATCGTCTAACAATTATAGTTTTAATTTGTTAAAAATATTAATTTTATATTAAGGGAAATAAGTTACATTCTGGTGTTATGACGCAATATAGATGCTGAAAATGTTTAAGGAATAAAAAAAAGTCACAATCATCTGACCATTCTACAAAATCTAGATGGCGAATTGAAAAATAACTTCTGTGATATTTTAAGAAATACTTCTAAGAAGCACAAACATGGTTGGCAAGAAAACCTTTCTGGCAAGGACGATTTCAAGACTATTAGCCTTTCTTCTAATATGCCATAGTTCGAAACTATCAACTCACGCCTCCAATATCGCTCCAAATAAGAACAACCACACTAAAGATATCCAATCCTGCCCTGAAGACTCCACGAGATGGTAGTTTCTATCTTATCAATTCTTTTTTTTTAATCTGTACGTCGTCTCAAGTTTTATGAGCCATTCTGACATTTGAACGAATACTTATTTTCCTATAATTCAAATTCTTTATCTTTATAATTCATTCCTGAGCATGAATTAGATGATTAAAATTGAAAAATATAAATGATCTTGATACAAATATATGAAACTATATTAATCCTAATAGAAACAAATATACTAGCCTCTTGGATGATAAATTTTAGAATGATAATTTCATCTTGTAATACCAGCATTCCAGAAAAAATATTGAGCAAAAATTTCAAATATATTTGATATATAAAATATTTTAGTAATTGGAAATTATTAATTATATATACTTCTAGATTCCATTTATACAAGGTGTGATTATTAAGTAGAGAGTCGAGACTGTACTTTAAAAATAAATTAATACAATATAAAGGTTTTAATATTAATTATATAAGCTTTTAAATGATATATAATTTCACTATGGCCCGAGCCAACTTGATTCGCATTTATTTTATAAAGCAAACGTTGTCAGAAAGTTCTTCGAAAAAAGTGTCTTTAAAAAATGGATATTTTTATCGAGCAACGAATCGCTATTATATTTTGTTTGAAACTCGGTGAAGTGGCTTCAGAAACAATTTTTTTAATTGATGAGGCGTATGATGATGAATCATATAGCAGAACAAAAGTTTTAAATTGTTACGCCGACTTAAAAAATGTAAGAGCAAATCCCTTTGACGTAGTTCGACTGGTCGACCGTGCATTATCAGAAACCAAGTAAATATCGAACACATATTTTGCGATAAAACCTTAGAATACCAATCGGAGAGATGATTTGACAATTAAAGATATCGTACGGGTTAGTGCAATCAATAATAGGCGAAGATTTAAATATATGGTTAGAGTAGCAGCTCGGGTTTTTCCCAAAATTGTTCACAATGGAACACAACGAGAGTCTAGACTTTCCATTTGTGAAAAACCTTTAGAAAATTACCAGAATAACATATGAAACAAATATTTACAGGTGACAGGGGTTTACGTGTATGACCCGGAGCCAAGACACCAGTCAAGTTAATAGGTTGAATAAGAATAACCAATGCCGAAAGAAATCAAGGAAAACAAAATGAAAAAGCAAAACATTTTGATGATTATTATTTTTTTAATATCAAAGATTTTTGTTCATTTTGAGTTTCTTGAAAAAGGTTTAACAATAAACCAATACGTGTATTTGGATATTATTTGTCGTTTACCCTAAACCATTAGGCTCAAAAGACCTCATTTATGGGAGAAAAAATTGGATTCTGTAACACGAGAAACCTCGACTACCCAAGGCCCTTTCGATTGCTCGAAATTTGCCAAGAAAGGAATCCCAAAACTTCCTCATCCTCCCTATTCCCTTGAACTATCTTCTTTCGACTTTTTTTCACTTCCATAAGACGAAATCTTTCTTGAAGGGTGAACATTTTGATGATGTAAGTGAAATTATAGAAAATCCGAAAAAATATTTTAAGAGTCATATCGAAAACCAAATTTACTCATGTTTGAGCATCTGAAAATAAGTGAACGTTGTTGTGTAGCGCAAGAAAGAGGAATTAATTTAAAAACGTTATAATTATCTTTTTTTTGTGAATTCATCTTAAAACCCTATATCTTTGATAATTTGCAAGCTAGTTTCTCCGTTTTCATTATAACTTGAACATTTTACTGCTTTTTCGTACAATAAAAATTATTTGATTTACCCGTCCCTATCTTCTTTCGATGCTTGCTCTAGAGGTTTAGGTAGTTTAAGAATTGGTCAGCCAATTTAACTTGGACAGACATATTTTCCAACAGATCAGAATAACGTGCTGGCTTGGTCAGCAGCTGAAGTTTTTCTGTATGTAAGAAGATCCGTGAAATACCGGCAACATACGGCTGTGCATTATCCTGCTGAAACGTAGCGATTCCCAGGCCCCGAATAAAGGATACAGCCACAAGCCTTAACACATCAGGAATATAAGGAGGACAGTTCTGGGATAGTGGCGATATCGAATACACGCTGACAATTGTCCTCAACCACGATGGCGTCAAACAAGGGTTCAGCTATCATGGTGTTGTAAATAGAACCTAGATTCATCAGAAAACACGAAGTCAATCCAATCCTGCGTATAGGTTATTCGTTGATCATACCATTGAGTGCGTTCCAGTTGGTAACGTAGTGTCAAGCCTAGCCGAAGCGATGGTCGCCGATCTAATAGTTCATTCTACTACATATCGCTAAGCTATCATATAGGTACTTTAGAATTTAAAATGATTTGATTAATTGAATCAGGGATCCATTAAGGTCTTGCGGGTAACATGTCGGTATTTTCGGCTCTTAGTGATAGTGATTCGGTCGAGATCCAGGATGTCGCTTCTTATGACCTCCTTTAACCCATCGTATCCATATTCTGCTAACAGTCATGGAATATTAACACAGAATTTCACGACAAAGCAACGTTTCGAATCTATGTATGACAAATCTGCGGCACACAATCTCTTCAGTACATTGTAAGTGTCGCAATCGGCGCCTATTTCGCATAATTATATTTTTAACACAGCATCATCTTGCCTTCGTGTAATTTTCAATTCTGCATCTTGTCGCCTTTTTGGTGAATTAATTGTAAAATAATGTATATTTTTCCTTTTTATTTTATTGACGAATTTTGGCGCTGTGTTTGTTAATATCAAATAATTGCACCGTTAGACCTTGACAAAGGTTGTCTCCATTCAATTAAAATATTGGTAATTGAAAACTTCTAATATAATATTATTCTTATTAAAATAAATATATATCTTAATAAATATTATAAATTTATACAAGAATTTTTAAACTTACTTTAACTTAAAATAACGCGTTTTCAATATTTTCGGTAACGCCAGTTATATTTATTGTTATTATCTCTTTGATGCTCCTTGTAAGCCCAAGATTTGAGACCTATACGACATTCGATAATAGAACTTAGAGCCAGAGACAAAATTTGAAGATAATAGAATGAAAACTGTGCCATTACCAGCATAATTTCTACTTGTCTTTATTTCCTCCCATATATGATATAATTGTAAAACAGTCATTTTCAAAAAGCTATCCGAACCTTTCTCAGCTCGTTTCCTTTCCCGCCCCCTTTTTCTATTGTTGAATATTTCCCGAATTCTTCTTTTTTTTTTTGTTCTATGATTAGATTTTTTAATTGTAGATTTTTACTATGTTTTATTAAGAATAAACAGCGATTCTATTCACCTCTTCCCCTTTGTTTACGAGTATATATTAAGAACAAATAATATTTTCCAAAATATACATGTCATGAGTTATCCAGTCGACTTAATCTATGGTGTGAGATCCTGTCGACTCTCACTATACAGTGTTGACCGAGAGGAACAGTCAGGATATGGAGAGTTTTCCAGTACCTCTCTGCACCTTGGAAGCTCTTTAACAGTTCTCACAGAGTACAAGCAGTCGTGGTCGAGGCAGAGTGGAAAGCTTGGGAATGTCCACACAAAAAACGAAGACACAGTTGCACTAGGAAAGTTCCGTGAACAAATAGGAGTCGAGCTAAGCAGCGAAAGATGGAGATAGAAGAGTCCTTACTGTTCTACATGGTCGATGAGGTGGACCTTGGGTACAGCCGACGAGCGATCCCGCTGATGGTGAAGTGACAATCAAGTGACTGCATTTTCGGCAAGGGCGGAGGTCTTATATATCTTTGCCAAGAGAGGAAGTATTGAATTTCAGCGGATGCAACAAGAGCGTGGATCGAAAGCGAAATTGTACACTGGCGCCGCCCTGGCAGTTGCCTATCTTTAGATGTTGTTGGACTTCCATCTCAATCTCCTGCTTTAGCTCAGCTCTTAATCTATTACAGCATTTTATTTATTTATCCTCAGTTTGTACAAAGTACATTACATATGATGATGTAATAACACATGTCAATAAGGCGTATAATCATTTACGGATGTGTTTCTATTATACAATATAAAAATCTTGTTATAAGTATTATACAATATAAGGTTGTTGGTTTAAATTACCATATACACGAATTCAAAGTTTTATTTTGTTTGTTTTAAAAAATATGACTTGAAATCATAAAGATTTAGGGTTACAATAAAAATGCATTGGGCGTAATGTTTCGATAAATATTGAATATTTTCAAATGTTCATCATGATCACGTATAAGCTGGTAGCATTTCACATACCACTCTTATAATTTGGACAAATTTAAATCTAAATAAATCCATTTACTTCAATTATAAATAGAAATATAATTCACACGCATATATTGTTTGTTTAGTGGAGTGAAAAAGAAGAGCTTCTTCTCGAAAATAAAAGATATTTTTACCTGCGGGAGTTGCAGAAAAAAGGTAAAATATATATACTTCACGAGTAATATACATTAAATAAACAAAAATCATTTATTGAATCCCGAATAACAGCCAATCGCGCATATCACTAATAAATTAGATAGCTTTGAAAATAAGTATTTCAAAGTTTCAAATTTACAACTTAGATGCTTAAGTAGATTGAGGGTCCCATGGTTTCTGTTATGTACTTACTTGTAATTAAAGTAAGTAAGAAGGATGAATCCGTAACCAATTTAACATTACATATTATTTATTATTAATAGCAATTATACAAAACCAATCTTGGTATATATTTTACGTGAAAAAACAAAACCAATAATTACTATATATACGCGCGCGCGCGAGTTTATCTATAGCCATTGTTACGTTGTGTAATATTCCAACAGTTTCTTGTGTTAGTTTAAATAGTGGTATATTTTGAGCATGCCCTCCCCCCTTACTCTCTCATACCACTTTGAGTAGCAAATGCTTCATATTCAAGTGATTAATGCTTATTGCACATCTATATATAAAAAAATCAATGTTTGTATGTTTGTTTGTTTGTATATATATATATATATATATATATATATATATATGTCCTGTATACAAATTCGTTGTAGTTCACTAATTCAAACCAAAATTTCCATACATAGGTAAAAATATACGGGGAAGACGATAGGCTATTTTAAAAATATATATAAATAAATTATTAAAATTATATATTCAAATTATTCTACTTAGCTCACGAACAGCGCCCTCTATCAAAGATTAGATTAAATTATGCTGATGCAAACAAATAGATATATGACAATTATTAATTTATTTATTAATTTATTTTTCATATTCCAGCAATATAATGTATTAATTATACTTATAATTACTGAGGGAGAGGAAAGTGCAACACCTCTACTCAAGTTGAAATCAGTTCACATTTGCATCAACAAAGTACTACAATACCGTTCAATTACATGCACGAACTCTGGTAAAGTTTAATTTTTAAATTAGTGGGCCACTCAAAGAAAATTATCATTTTCAAATAAATAATCTCAATGCTAGATTCTATCCTGGGACATAGTGGTCGAATATTGCCACGTGGAAAATTAGGGAAGACCAACTTCGGAATGAGACAACAATTTATTTCAGGCAGGAACAAACTATGAAAGATAAGCAATGAGGGAAGTGTACAGAGTATTGCAATATATAAACATAAAAATGATAAATTAACACAAAGCAATAACGCGCCATCTATACATATAAAATAAAAGGATTTAAAAGCGCGAATGTTTCTTTTATACATAAAACGAACTTCTACGGTCCCTACTGCGATGAAAAAATATATTGGGAGGGCTTGGCTCCTAATGACCTTGTCTTTATAGTTTGCTGAAGAGCATTGCTCGAAGCAAATATTTGAATATAATTCTACTGTCCTATAAGGTTATGTCCATAGTTTACTTGAAAACCATTTCTAAGATTCCATCCTTCAGTGTAGCATATAAAAGCAGAATGATCCAATACAATATTAGAGCTCTGAGAAGCGGTCTGGTGGATTAAATTGGCGAAGCCGCTGGGAGGGTTCACCACTGATGAGCCAAGCCCTCCCAATATATTTTTTCATCGCAGTAAGGACAGTAGAAGTTCGTTTTATGTATAAAAGAAACATTCGCGCTTTTAAATCCTTTTATAAAAATGATACTCTGCTAATAAAATAATAAATATTTTGTTACAATATCAATAAAGTAAAACACTATGTTACTTGCCCCTTCTCTTCTCGAATATAGACATTTTGACAATTAAGATAATTTTATAAATATATCTCGAATTTAGATGTAAGAATACTTCAAAAGGTTTTTGGATATGGCGTCTATAATTTCAATAAACTTATTGAATACTTCAATATTACATTAATGTGTTTTCCTTCTATGTATAAATATGTTGGAAGAGCCCTGTTCGATTACTTACATTAACCGATTTATACAAATGCTGATTGGCTGGAGTAAATATTCTATTAGATGGCAGAAATAAGTTTACAAAGGATTCTATATTGAAAGGCATACTGATATATCAATAAATAATTCAAAGACAGTAAATTTCTAAAGAATATTTCTTATTGACTGATAAAATTGAATATCTTTCTACTCATAAGATGCATGGTTAGCGTCAAAACCCTTTGAGAGAAAAGTGAGTAAAATAAAAAATATAAATAATTACGTTGTGTGATATAAAGTTTATTTGATCGCAGTAACAAAGCTAATCTCTTAGAACTGAACACAAAGGAAATATTCATTCAGCTGATTTCACTTCTACCATATCATCAGATTCAAGGGATTGTGACGCATGTGCAATTTAGTAAGGTTTACTTTCTATTTATTAAAGGCATGCATCACTCTTGTATGAAAACAAATAAGTAGATATGTTCTAAAAAAAATATTTAAAATATTTTTAAAAATAGGGATATTCTAAAAATATATGATATTTTTCAAGTATCTACTTATATATTTGCCTTATTCTGTCTGTTTGTCTGTTTGAAGCTCACGGATGGGATTTTTCATAACCATCGGTGGTTCAGTGGTAGAATGCTCGCCTGCCACGCGGGCGGCCCGGGTTCGATTCCCGGCCGATGCATTTTTTTTTTACAATTTTTAAAACTCATTTATATATTATACAAGAATGACATCCACGGCGCCAATTTATAATTGTAACGAATAGTATTTGAATAAAAGCATTTAATCGGGTAAAACCCGGGCGTTGCCCGGGTCATTCGTATATAATAATTGTATAAACGAATGCAAGACAAAATCACCGCGAATGTTTCTTTTTTTTAAGGCAATTTCTTTTTAAGGCAATTATCGTTATTTATCGTTAATTTTTGTTTCGATTTTATTGAAAAAAAAACGATATGGTGCCTTTAAAAATGATCTTTATTACTATGCAGTTTTCTATTTAGTCAATATACCTAAGTTCATGTTGCAAATGTAATTATCTCTATCGATTTAGTAGGTGAAATGCAAAAAAAAAAATCGACATGATGAAATCTTTATGAAAATTAACATTTTTATTTTTATATTTTCAAGACACACACAGTTTGGGGCGGGACGTTTCACAAGAGACATCCACGGCGCCAATTTATAATTGTAACGAATAGTATTTTAATTAAAACATTTTAAAAACACACAGTTTGGAACGGGACGTTTCACAAGAGTGACATCCATGGCGCCAATTTATAATTGTAACGAATAGTATTTGAATTAAAACGTTTTTAAAATATATGCGCACTCGGGTAAAACCCGGGCGTTGCCCGGGCCATTCGTCTAGTATCTAATACTTGAATAAATAAAATAAATCTAGTATTCTTTGAATGGTTACTGAGGCAGTCTTTTTTTAACGCTTTATCAAGGTTTGTCCCTCATGGCAGATTGTGAAGATTCTATTAGATCCCAGGTTGATCTCATAGAATAAAGTCTGCCCTAGGTTGACGAGGACCATTATAACGAAACAATGGTCTCTAGGTGGACCCTTCTCAGTTTGCCAAAGCTAGTGTTGTGACTTTGTCACCGACCCGAGGCCACTAGTTTGCGGTGACGGTCAACAGATGGCGTTTAGTTTTGACGTCTATTTTGAAGCGGGAGGCTACCTGTGTTTTTATGTATAGGATTCATTATAATAAGTGCATATATATGTAATGATAAATTTGTTTGATATAAAGAATTATTGAGAATACACTAGTATCATTATAATATTGTTTGCAGTGTGTGATAGAATAATAAATATATTTTTGAGTCACAATCTGCTTTAATTGTGCTAACTAAGTATTGAATATACAAAATTTGGGAAAGGTATATTAATTTGTTGTTGATGAAACAATTTTAGAAGAAATACCTGGTTTGAGGCGTAAAAAATAAAACAAAATATTAAATACATATTTACATTTTGAAAATAGAGCAATCCATAAATAAATCTTTAATTAAAAAGGCATATATTGGATCAAAACTTTAAAATGTTATAACACCTTGATAAAGGTTGGCGTTCAGCCAACTGAAATATTGGTAAAATAAATGATTTTTTGATCCAATATATGCCTTTTTAATTAAACATATTTACATATAGATGGAATTTTTTCCGGGAGGATATTAATCTAAAGAGACAAGGGCCGCCTCTCTCGTCAAAATAAACGTCAAAACGCCATCTGCGGCGACGGTCAATAGATGGCGTCTGGTTTTGACGTCTATTTTGACGGGAGAGACGGCCCTTGTCACTTTAGATATTTACATATTTACAAAAAGATTTGAGCCGGGCAACGGGAAACAACAACAATGGGTTTATATAGGGAAAGCTGCGACATCTGTCGGTCGACTTAACAAAGTAATTAGATCTGGGAAGTATAATTATATTGTGTGGAATTCTATGTTAATTCACTCTTAAAATTCTGATATAGCATACATTTTATGGACCTATATATCACCGCTATTCCCTAAAACCCATAAAAATATTTTCAGAATATTGATCTTAATATAATATTATAAATTCGAATTTCTTATCTCGGCTTGTTATAAATACAAGCTTATTTATAAAGAAAGTTAATTGTTAAATATTCTATAATTTACTTAGTGAAAATATGCATCAAATATGATTATTACATTAGCCCAGTGGTCGACAACTTTGAGTCGGAAGAGTCAAAATACAATTTACAAAATTTTAAAGTTTTTAAAGATCCACAAAATGTTTTCTTGCCAACAATAAATAGTACTCGCATAAATAATATTTACGTATGGAACTATATAAAGAGCTTCACATTCAAAGTGCCGCCTGTGTCTCGCAAGCCGCAGTTTGCCGACCCCTGCATTAGACTATTTATTTCAAAATTTGATTTATCAAAATAATGTTTTCATATATTTTTATGATATAACAAAAGCCCTAAAAATATATATTTTTTAATGCTTTTATAAAACGCTATAATAACAAATATTTTTATTTTATATTTATTTCATTATCTTTTTGGTTAACTAGAATATAATTTCCATTGATAATCCCGTGAGGAATTGAATTTTTATTTGTAGAATGAATGCTTCAATATATTTCTCTATTTGCATATAAATAGTAGAAATGTTGTGTTTAAAGGAGAAAGCTCTTGAGGCTGAAAATGAGGACAGCCGAATATCCCAGCTACAACAAGAGGAAAGATTCCAGCCACTTCGAAATTTTTTCAGAAATTTTATCAGGCGCCACCACCAAAACTTGGTCAAAGGCGTAGCCACCCAGGTAAAGTGGTGTTGGACTCCAGGTGTTACCAAAGACTGGAGCAAAATTCCAAGTAAATTTGACTTCAGGGAGAAGCCAGTAACTGAATATCTTGGGCAAATTACTTGTCCCGAAGCCACTTATAAACCAAAGAATACAGGTCATGTTATCAAAAAAGTTAAAAAAACTAAACACAGTACAATATCTTTCAAAATCCCCAAAAAAGGAAGTTTCAAGCAAAAGGGAAGAAAAGGTTCTGTTCTTGCGAAAATTGAAGCAGAAGTCTCAAAAGAAGTCCAACAATTAATAATGAAATATCACAACTTTTACGATGGTGAGGTCACTTATGAGAAGAGAACAAGATTCAATGAAATAACGAAAATGGCAAGAGTGCCAATAAAAGGAAACCTTGTGACCTTTAAAATGGTTTTCAAACACGGAAGGCCTCATTTCAAACCAGTTAAAATGGTCAAAATGAAAAGGAAATTTGAGGAAACTTCAACGGGTAAATATAATTTCAGTAATCATTCAATTTATATTGATTTAATATTTTTCTATATGCAGAAATCTCAAATAGAGACAGTTCTGAGGTGTTTCTACTTTAATTTCTCATTGATTATATATAGAATCTGAACTGGCTCAAGTATCCTTATTTTAAATTTTAGCTAAGAGAAATTCTCTACATTTATATAACTGAAAATACATTGACAAAACCTATTTTTTTATACAAGATGAAACAAAAAAAGTCTTAACTATAAACATGTAGAAAAGTGTAACTAAAAAAGCGTGACTAAGAATAAGAAGAGTTATCTCTTGATAAGAAAAAAATTCACATTAAAGATATAAAATAGTTCTTATCTTTATTTATCTTCTGACTTAATATGTACACTGTGTGACAAGAAAATTACTGAAGAACTCTCCCATTACCTGTTTAATTGTACGGCCCTTGATGCAGAGAGGAAGGCCCTATATCAACAAATTAAATTTACCAACACTTCACCCTACGTATTGCTTTCAAAAATATCAGCAAACAAATCTAAGTCAATAGCTCATTATATTTTTTTTAGATCATCATTATGAAAGGACCAGTCAACAAGTGAATGACTGTGAGACGAAGAGTAAAGCCAGTTCAATTTATATTTCACTACCTAAGTAAATAACACAATATGATTATTACCTTATCCAATTGGGAGAATCAGTATGGGACAAGTCCCTAATAAAGGCTTTTGTGTGTGTGTGCATGTGTTATTAATCCCCTGAGTGGTATACATGGTTGCAAAGAATTGATACGAGGTGGCAATTAACAAATCTATGACCACTATAAGTATCGGACTCAAACGTCTGATGCAAGCAAAAGCCTACGCATTATTTAACTCATTTAAATATACAAGCATGGGTGTAATCAACAATTCAGAAGACTTGGAAGATTACTTCTTATAAAACATATTTGACCGAGTGCAGAAAATTTGGCAAAATATTTAAAATTTTTCATAGATAAAATTCGATAATATTAACCTTTTTCAGAGAAATATTCGAAACCTATAGTTATCTGCCCGCTTTCATATAATTGTCCTGTGAGAACAAAAAAAGAAACCCACTAAATATAGTTGAACAGCTCAGAACGCCTATCGAAACAAAATGTGCTGCAGTGTAAATATAGTCGACCAATCAACGGGCGTGTCTAGGCGCTAAAGCCGTTTGAAATCTGCAGTGGGCTTTACAGAAACAGCGCAAGAGACGATCACATACGCGACGCCGATTAATGAACTAGAGAAAAGTAGCAACGGATACATAATGAGTGCTCTCAATAGTATAGCACTCTACTATTATTTGAATTATTGTTAAATCATCATAAGAATCACAGAAGGGTAGGAAAAGTTCATCAATAAAGATAGAGAGAAGACTGAAGAGGTCTCATCAGCAGGTTGATGTTGACGACATTTCTATTCCAGCCCACAATATTCAGGTAAACGATTCCGACATCATTACAAATTTACTTGTCATTATGCCCAGATCAAGTGTAGGAGCGCTGTGAGTCAAACCTTTTCCTATAAGCCGAACAAAAATAGACCTTGCGGCATTGATGTTTTAAATCGGATCGTTGTTAGATTCTGGGGCTGTTTGAACCGCTCAGACAATTGATCAGGTTCAGACGACTGGCTAGTTCGACCGCTGCCTTCTTTATACTGAGTTCAGCCGTTGTTCAGCCATTCCTGTGCACATTCTCTAGTAGTGGTATCACATCTATTTTAATGTCAAGCGATCCTACGATTAGACAAACCAGCTTCTCAAGCCCCAACTGCAAGTTTTCCCTCATATTTCAGCATAAAACGGGTTATGATGTTTACGAATCTTTTTAGGAAAGGAAGGCATATTTCCTCTCAAGGTCAGCAGTATATACTTGCCAGTTTTATTCACTTTCGAAAAACTGTAGCGCATTTCTGATCGTTATAATTTGCGTGTTCAGCCCAAGCATCTTTGTTTATGGAATTTTAGGTATGTTGCCTCTCTTTCTTGGAGCCTCGTATTTTTTATTTGAGTATATTTACCTACTTACGAGCATTTATGTTTTTTTTAATTGCCTATTTACTGCATTCCTTTTGCCTATATGTTTCAAGTTATTAAGAAATTCATTGTTTTTTGTAAAATTTGAAATATTTAAAGACTTCCACAGTCGTCAGAGTTATAAAATATGTATTAGAATAGTATGCAATCAATGCGTATCAAAATAAACTTACAAATTGCTTTTTACATATTTTTGAATAAATTTTATGCTAAAGTTATCTTTGAATTGTATAATAAAGAAAATAAATAGTTAACCTTTATTTAGATATTTTTAGACATGTTCTTATTATATACTTATATATAATTTCTCACCAATCTATACTCATTAAGATATTATGGAATTGAAAAATGGATTATTTCTACCTCACTCTACTTCCTTTATTTGTCTATTTGCGATTCCATGGAATATGAAAAATTGTTTCAAATCAAGATCAATAATTTAATGTGTCGTGTTTGTAGGAAACTGAATTTGGACCAGCGACTTCATACTACCGAAGTAGAACAATATATTTAGCCACGTCTTATTTTAAGAACCATTTGAAAAAAATATTTATGATAATTTTGTTTTGAATAAACATATATTATGATAAGTGTGTCCTAACTAGTTTAATTCGAATTTGTCATATAAATTTGTTATATTAAATTTGATGTATAAAACAACAACAACAAAAAATTGACCAACACTGGCTACATTCTCCAACTGTTCAATATATAATAATCTTGATAAACCATTACAATATAAAGATAGCAGTTTGGTATATGAAGTGAGAAACTATAGGATACGGCATATACGTATATTAACTTTAACAAAATAAATTGTATTATTTAAACATCATTAAAAATGTTATAAAATTACTTATGTAGCTCATGTGAGATTAATTTTGAACATCACAATTGAAATATGATTCTCAAAAGAATGCGTTGACCTAGAATAAAATTATAAATAGAAAAAAACAGGTTTTTTTATAACTTTAAAAATCTTTAATATGATAAAAATACTTAAGGAGAGCGATATATTAAATATATATATAATAATCATATAATAAAAGTAGAAATATTATTTCCTATAAATATAATTTTTATATAAATTTGTGTGTATATAGGATTTAATATTCACATTGAAACTTATTGTTACTCGAAAAACTTCACGGAGAAAGGCTTCGAGATAAAGGGTATAGCCAACATTGTCAAATGTTCTATGTAATATTGGAAAAGCAAAACTAGGTCAATATTTTAGAAATAGGAATTACCGATAAAGACTAAAGTAGTACGCATTGAAAATCCCTATTCACTTTGGTATCATCAGGAACACATCAATCACTACCTTCAGGTTAAAGGAAATATGGTATTAGAATCCCTGGACAGATCTATCATCGCCCAGTAGGATTAGTAAAACAGTGTAAATAATGATGGAAATGCTCAATCGATTTGACGATTGCCAGAAACTCTCTGCGGGTTACACAGTAGTTTCTCTCAGGTTTGGACAGAGTCTTACTGAAGTAAGCGATGACACGTTCTACTCCATCTAGAGATTGAGGTAGAACAGCTCCAATCCCAGTGTTGCTGGCAACTGTGTCCAAAATGAATTGCTCGCCTGGATCAATGTAGGCTAGCATCGGCGGAGAAGACAGGGCCTGCTTCAGTTTATCCATTGCCCTTTTGCAGTCAACAGTCCAACTGAAGGGGCGGCCAGACTTTGTTAGTCGATGCAAAGGTCTCGCGATGTTTGAAAACCCCGGAACAAATCTTCTATAGTAGCTGCACAAGCCTAGAAAACTTCTCAATTGGTGTACATCCCATGGTATAGGCCATTGACGAACAATTTCAGTTCGGTCTGGATCGGTCTGTATTCCTTGGCGCGAAATCACATGGCCCAGGTAACGAAACTTTCTCTTTGAAGAGTTGGCACTTTCTTGGATTCAACTTCAAACTTGCTCCTCGAAACTTTTGTAGGACTTTTTCAAGATTGATTAGATGCTCTTCAAAACTTTTCCCCATCACAATAATATCATCAATATATACTAGGCATGCCTCAAAGGAATTCCTTGCAGCACCGTCTCCATCAGACGCTCAAAGGTGGCAGGGGCGTTGCACAGCCCAAATGGCATTACCTTGAACTGCCAAAGCCCGTTTCCTGCCGTCAAGGCTGTCTTTTCTCTGTCTTCTGGGTGAATTTTGACTTGGCAGTAGCCGCTTTTGAGATCCAAAGTGGATAACTACTGCGAACCGGATAGGGTGTCGAGCGTAGCATCAATTCGGGGCAGAGGATAGAATCCTTTTTGGTCAACTAATTTAGACGTCGGTAATACGCACAGAAACGTGTGGAGCCATCCTTCTCTTTACAAGCACAACGCGAGATGCCCAAGGACTAGATGAAGGCTCGATGACATCTTGTTCTGCTATTTCTTCAATCAATTTGTCAACCTCGTCTCTTCTTGTCATCGACAATCTTCTTGGGAGCTGTTTAACAGGAGTAGCGCCTCCTGTATCAATCCGATGCTGCGTCACGTTCGTTCGCCCAACATCATTGGGGCTGGTAGCGAATACGTCTTCATATTGGCACAGTAGACGGTTAAGCTTCTTTTGCTGTATCCAGTTCAGCCCCTCTCGCGTATCCTGCAGATAGCCTGGAATCAAACTGGGACAAGGGCTTTTATACAAAGTTTCGACAGTTGTGCAATATGCCACATTAGTAAAAGGCTCAGCTAGAGTTATTTCAGTTCCTTTCCCGAGAGTTTTTGCGGAGTCGAGAAGATTGAGCACTCTAATCGGGATGTTACTTCGATCAGATCTACACAGAGTCCGAGCTAACAGGAGTCCTTTTTGACCAAACTCCTGGCCATTTTCTTCCAAAATCAGAAGCTGGGGTACCCCGAAAGAAGCAGTCAGACTTCTTCAAGAATGCATTCGCTCTTCGGAGGAATTTCAACATAAGATTTGAGTATTACCTTCTGGACTTTATTGGTCGCCGAACTCCTCGAACCCACTAGGGGAATCTCTTCTCCCGCAACCTTGAATACATCCTCTTGGAAGTCAATGCTGAATCCGAATTTGCGAAGTACGTCCAAGCCGATGAGGCAGTCGTCTTTGATGTCAGCGAGGTACCCAAGGTGGCTGAACAAGTTGTTTCCGATCTGGAATTTCAGCACTACTGTACCATAGACCTTTTCTTGTTCTCCAGTGGCTGTTTGCAACACCAGCCCGTTCAACACTGGAATTCGCTTTGAGATTGACCCCATTCTCTGAGCTAAATCGACACGGAACAGTGTGACATTGGCGCCGGAATCAATCACCATTCGACAAGGAACCCCATTGACAAGTCCTTTAGCCAGCTCATTAGAGCCTCCCTGGAGACTCGAGACTCTGATAATTTTTCCTGAGACATCGTCACATCGCTTATCCAGCCTCGGCTCTGTATGGACGGCTAATTTTCGCTTCCTGAATATTTTGGAGATGGTATTGCCTCTCTTCCTAAACATCCGCCATACTCTGTAATCAACCCTAATGTGCCCTGGTTGACCACAGTTCCAGCAGATCGTTTTGTCATTGGGTCTGTAGCTGCTCTGGCGATTGGTCCCTGGGGCTGATTCAGAGAAAGACATACTTTTTTCATTTCTTCTACTGTTCTCTGTAACCGAGAAATGGCTCCTTTAATGTCGCCGTCTTCCTGAGATTCGTCGGCCTTCTGATAGCCCCTTGTCGCATCACGGGCTGCCTCGAATTTCAATGTGTGGATCAACGCCTCCTGAAACGTCTTGGCGTCAGACATTCGCAGTGATTGTTTACACTCAGGGTCCTCGATGGCATCCACGAAATTTTGATATGCCAGCAGATCTTGAACATGGCGGAGGCAATCAGGGAAGGCTAATCTCGCTAGCCTTCCGACATCTGCTGTCAACTCTTGCAGCGTCTCGTCGCGCTTCTGGCGGCGATTCTTTAGCTTCACGACATGGTAGGTCTGCAAATTGTCATCTCCGAAGCGTAAAGTCAGGGCATGGACCAGAAATTCATAGTCCAATGATTTTTCTAGTGGCAGGAACTGGAGAACCTCCGTGGTTGAACCTCGGAGCAATGCGGCCAGGTTTACTGCCTTCTCACTGGAGCTCAGCGATTTCCCAAGGCCACTACTTCGAACCGTGTCTTATAACAGCTCCACGAAGTCTCTCCGTCGTAGGTAGGAGACTTGGTTATTTCAAAACATTCAGTAGCTTCTCCCCGAGGAGAATTGGCCGCTATTCTAACAGACAGAAGTGTGGCTACAGGGACATTATCTTCACTATTCTCGAGCCTTCTCAATCTGGACTCCATTGAAGACAAGCTTCCTTTCATCGGTCCAATATCACTCTGTATAGAGCCTATTTTTTATTAATCTGAGTAGATATAGTTTCCAACATTTTCTTACATTCTTCAATTTCGGATTCGGTTAGCTCTGCCATCTCGCAAACTACGAGTAAGCTGTATCCCCGCTTCTGACACCAAATGTTACGACGCTTCTCGGTTCAAGGTTTCTAAGAGAACAATGTGGATTCTTTGTGGATTCAGCTTAGTACGGTATATTTATTATAAAAGCTTTAAGAGTAGATTATTAACTATTTACAGTAGCTGGACTTGCCTCCATTGTCCTCCACCAGAGGGATCCTCCTCGTCACCGTCGTCCCGGTCAGTCCATACGGCCACACCCCCAGAGCCCACTTCCCGTAGCCAACTTGCCGCGTCTGTTGTCACCGCCGTTATCTCTACCACTGTTCTGCTCTCCCCCCACTGGCGCCTGTTCTCCCCCACACACACGTGGGCCATTTTCCTGCAGCTGGAATCTATCCACCTTTCCACAACTTCACCCTGGGATCTCTGCCTCTCTGATATCTTGTCATACAGTGAGGAGAGAATTACCCATATTACAATATAATCATATTGTAACAAAGTATTTATTAATTTCATTATTTTTATTAACAGAGTGGTCATTTTTATGTTTTTATTTTGCTACTCTGTAAATTTCCCTCGTGGCTTATCTTTTGTTTACCATTCATAGCTTGTCCTTGCCTGAAATAAATTTTGTTTCCTCCTGAAGATTTGTCTTCCCTAATTTTCCACGTGGCATTTTGGTGAAGATGCTGGGTAAGTTAGGGAAGACAAACTGAAGACCGCCGAGAAGACCTTGAAGCCATGGGTGCTGTGATCTACATTTTCGGAGACTGACTCCAGGATTCCACCACCGTGCTAAAGCCAAGACTTCCTTCGAAGATGACGATGTCCCTATAGACGATACGACGACAAAGCCGCTCATCACGCCGCAAGAAAAAGGAAGCAAAGGTACTAGGGACAAAGTTCCAAGACTTCAATGGAATCCTTGGCAGAAGTACGTCAGATCAATGTCAGTATCTACAATAATTGCTAGCTGTGGGTCACAGCTCCCAAAGGGAAGAAGCTATGTAACAAAGTATTTATTAATTTTATTATTTTTATTAACAGGGTGGTCATTTTTATGTTTATATTTTGCTAGTCTGTAAATTTCCCTCGTGGCCTATCTTTTGTTTACCATTCTTAGTTTTATTCTTGCCTGAAATAAATTGCTGTCTCATCCCGAAGTTGGTCTTCCCTAATTTTCCACGTGGCAATATAAAAAAGGCGTACCTTGAACTGTAAAATAAAATAACGCTTTTTTTAACATATCCATGAATACCCTGTTTGTATAATTGATTTCAAATATAGCCATTTGTTGATCAATTTACAAAAATATAAATTAACATCGAGTTGATATTTCCCGATATATGACAGTAACGCCATCATTCGGTTGCAATAACAGTGGACATATTCTTTAATTATTTGAATACTCTACTTCTTCCTTGATCTTTGCAACTTTTTCAACCATATATCTGTAGTAATGACTAGAGGCAAATATCTATATATCTATATATCTATATTCTATATATATAGATAATACCGTAACAGAGTTTTCCATTGTAAAGTCCTGAGCTATCTCCTCCGAAGATTCTGAACTACACATAACGATCTATATACCAAAATTTTCGTTATTTTTTTCTTCGTATGATAGGCCTGTTTTTATTTTCATAATGTTAACAGTTATTTTTATTTTTTAATTTAATCTATTTTACAATCGTAGATTTTTTGCATTTATCATCATCAATTCTTTTGTTTTGAAATGCGTTCTTTTGTTTACCTTTTACTAATTCTTATTTACTATTTTTTACTAATTTCTGCTTCATTTGATTATGATTATAATTTGTAAGTACTTTGTTATAATTTTTCATTTAAATAGAGCTCAATTTTTGTGTATGTTTCTTATTTGCATTATCTCTCCTAATGTCTTTGGCAACGTTTTTTTTTCTCATAAATAGGCTGAGGTTATATTATTTTTCGAAGTTTTTTTAGAGTCAAGAAAAAAATATGCAGCCTATTGTAATCAAATCAACGATCGGCCCAGCTGGCGAAAAGGTCAGTATAATCGAAACCAACATACTTTTGAAAATTCTTGAAAGATGTGGCATCGAGTACAAAGTAGAAGAAACTCTTTCAACAAAGAAACGAACTCGCGAATCTCCATCAGATTCAACATCACGTAGCCACAAGACACCGAGAATGGAAGTTGTCTCACAGCATAATGAAAACGATGCCTCCATGAACGAGGTAACTGAAGTCCCTCGAGAAACGTCCGCAGCTACCCCTCCTCAGGTTAACGAAGAAGACATTGATGAAGATGGTCCTTGGACAAAAGTCACACATGCAAAAAAGCCAAGAATACCACCTGTAATAGCAGAAAATGTAACAGACTGGAAGTTGCTCTGCCAAGAGCTGAAAGACCTGTGCACAGATAAATTCCAATGTACGATCTCAGGAAATAAGCACATTATCAAGGCCAAAAATATTTCAGACTTCAAAAAAATCAGGGAATATGTTCAAAAAAATAATGGCGGCTACTCTTATAGACTCCAAGAAGAAAAACCGCTCAAAGTGGTATTAAAGGGCGTGACAACAGCCTACAAGACTGAAGATATAGCAATAGAACTTGCAACAATGGGCTTTACTGAGACCTCAGTGAAGAGACTTCATAGACAATCAACTAAAAGGCCAATGAATTTAGTACTGGTAGAATTACCGAAAAATGAACACAACAAGAAAATTTACGGGATAACTGAACTTCTCTATCAGAAAATTGCAGTAGAATCTTTCAGAATAACAAACCGTGTGACTCAATGCTTCAACTGCCAGGGTTTCGGGCACGGTCAACTTAACTGCTTCCTGAAACCAAAATGCGTCAAGTGTGCCGAGGAGCACCATTCGAAGGACTGCCCAAGAAAGTCAAGACAACTTCCCCCAAAGTGTGCAAACTGCGAAGAAGCGCACACAGCCAATTACCGCGGATGCCCTAAGTTTCCAAGAGTACATCAGCAACAGCCAAGATACCCTGGTCAGTACAAACCTAACAACCCACTTCCGGTTTCAAAAAGATCTGAAACACTGCCGAAAATGGTAGAACAACAAAACCAAAGCAATGCTGAGGTTGTGACAAGAAAAACTTCTCGTTCTGAAACTAAGGACCTGTGTGAAAAATTGATGCAAGTAATCAAAACATACCTACAATGAATTGCAAATTACCTTTTAAAATTATTGCTTGGAATTGTAACGGAATCAGACCAAAGAAAGAAGAATTATTGCACTTTTTAGAAGATAACTCAATTGACATTGCTCTGCTCAGTGAAACTCACCTTAAACCCTCAATTGATCTAAAGTTCAGGGACCATTAGAATATCAAACCATTAGAACTGATCGAATTACAGGAAAAGGTGGGGGAACAGCCATCATTATAAAATCCTTTTTTAAATATAAAAATATGCTGATTCATACTTTAAACTTGGAAAATACTTCAATTTTGATAAAACCAGATGGAAAAACACTCTTGCAAATCACAGCAATTTATAAGAAGCCTGATGCACCATTATTGGAAGAAGATTTAAACCAACTGATAAAACACAACCACTCAATAATCGTTGCAGGAGACTGGAACTCCAAACACCCTCTTTGGAGATCAAGGACTTCAAATAACAGTGGAATCGTGCTGCACAAGTTCTCTGAAAGAGAAAGCCTCGACATTGTCGCACCTTCGTCACCCACGCATTACAGTCCACTCGGCAATCCCGATTTCCTAGACTTCGCTGTACTTAAAAACATTCCCTGGACCCCAAAGGCCAGAACCACCGACGATTTATCATCTGACCATCTCCCTGTAATCTTTGAATTGAATTGCCCAAAGGATGAATTCACAACCCAGCTCAGCCGAGTAACTAATTGGGTTGATTTTCAACAAGATCTAATCTCCACCACGCCCCCCAGACTCCCCTTGAAAACTGAAGTAGACATTGATTCAGCAGTTGGAATTTTAAACGAGAAAATTAATAATAGCTACTCGAAAAACACCATAGTCTCATCTTCCAAATTAATAAAGAACCCAAAAACCAAAGCCTTAATAAGGGAGAAAAATAAAGCTAGGAAAAGATGGCAATCAACCTGGGATCCAGCTCATAGAGCTACTTACCTCAATCTTCAAGGAAAGGTAAATCAAGCCCTTGAAGCAGAGAAATCTGAAAATTGGAATAGTTTTTTAAGCAAACTTGAATCGAGCCCAACAGACTTCTGGAAAAAAACAAAACCCATTAGGAAAAAAACTGACAAAATCACTAGTTTAAATGCAAATGGAAAAACCTTGCTGACCGACAAAGAAATTGGAAATGATCTTTCAGAGCATTTTTCCAAACACTTTTCCAAGTCGGAGGATGAGGTTCCGTCTTACCTAACAGATAACAGTTGCCATCATCCCCAAGAGAATATACTATCAATGACAACGCCAAATGAAGTCAAGGAAGTGATTAAAAACCTAGGTAATCACAAAGCTCCAGGCCACGACAATATTACGCCGCAAATGACTAAAAACCTCCCCATCAAATGGATAGTTTTCCTCGCTGGGATCTTCAATGCTGCATTACACCTGTGCTACTTCCCGAAGACATGGAAACATGCCATTATCATAACCATTCCAAAAAAATCACCTGTCAAATCACCTGAAGATCTCAGACCAATCAGCCTTCTCTCTACCATCGGTAAGGTATACGAGAGGATTGTTCTTCGCAGATTGCAGACCTACATGGATTCTATTAACTTTATCATTCCTCAACAATTTGGATTCAGAAAAGGACACTCCACAACCCACCAGCTAATCACAGTAATAGACTACATCCAAATAAGAAAGTCCCACAAGGAGGCAGTAGGTGCTGTTTTTCTAGACCTTACCAAAGCCTTTGATAGAGTATGGCATGATGGCTTGATAGCAAAAATAACAAAAAATCAATTTCCAAGGGATTTTATAAAATTCTTGAAAAACTATCTCCAGGACAGAACCTTTTCAATTAAGCAAGGGAATTATATAACCACGGCAAAACCAACCCAGATTGGAGTACCTCAAGGCTCTATCCTTGGACCCTACCTATTCAACATCTACATCAACGATTTCCCTCCACATCCAAAATGTCAAATAAAACTTTTCGCAGATGACGCAGCAATTTTAGCAAACTCCAAATCAATAGAAATAATAACTACACAACTCCAAAATTACATAAACAGTATAACCAAATGGTGCAACGATTGGAAATTAGACATCAACCCAAAAAAGTCACAGGCAATAATTTTTCCTTCACTAGACAATAAAAAATTCAAGCCACACTCCATCCTAAAGGTAAACCAAAGCCCTATTAACTGGACTGACAGCGTTAAATATCTTGGAGTTACCTTAGACTCCAAGTTGAAATTCAACATGCATGTCAAAAATATAATAAAGAAAGCAAAAATAGCAAAAATAACATTATCAAGCCTGTTCAACTATAGAAGCAAATTGACTACAAAACAAAAGTTTACTCTATACAGAAGTTGTATCCTCCCGATAGTAACATACGCACTCCCAATTTGGTGTAAATATATATCAACCACAAACAAAAATAGGATAAACGCATTTATGAGAATCTGCCTTCGGACAAGTATAGGAGCTCCATTCAACCTATCAAACAAGATACTGAAGGAGGACTTGAACCAACCCGATCTAGAAGATATGTACCAAACCTCCGTTAAGAAATTATACCTCCAAATGCAAAATTCAAATAATCCAACCATACAAGATATTCTACAAAATAAAGGAGATATCAATCCCCGATTCCGACGACCCGGCCCTGACACTTAGTCAAGAGCTCATCGCCCAATAGCTGCCCTCCTGCAAGGCCTAGGGGGACCACTTCTACTCCACCAACTCGCCATGTGTAAATAGCCAGGACAAGGTGACTCGCGAGCTGTGCTCGAATGTAACACCTGTAAATTGAGACGAAATAAAAAAAATATATATATTTTTCGAATTGTAGATTGAAATATTTATTTATGTCTTTCTTTTGCTTAATTATTTCTTCTTTATATTTGTTCTTATTTATTCTTTTTTTTACTCTTTCACAATCAAATTTTGAAAATGGCTAAATGGCCCCACTTCTCCCTATTTGCTTTTGCAGCTTTTCTTATTAAAACTTAGAATTAAGCTTTGCTTTTTATATACATGTTTATTACACATTTAGCAATACTTTTTCTTTATATTTGCTCTTATTTACTCATTTTTTTACTCTTTCACAATCAAATTTTGAAAATGGCTAAATGGCTCCACTTCTCCCTATTTGCTTTTGTAGCTTTTATTTTAAAAAAAATATATATTAAAACTTAGAATTAAGCATTGCTTTTTTATATACATGTTTGTTACACATTTATCAATATATATACCAAAATATTTATTTGAATACTTAATTCTTTTAGTGAATTTTTGTCAGGGGGGCTGCAAAAGTGCCGTACTTATGCAGTATTTTGATGCTTTTCCTGTGACAAGGATAATGAAATTTAAAATTAAGCTTTGCTTTTTTATATACATGTTATTTTACACATTTAGAAATATATACACAGAAATATTTTGGAATATTTAACTTTTTTGGTGAATTTTTGTCAGGGAAGCTATGGACTGCCGTAATCATGCATTATGTTGATGTTCTTCTCATAAAAAAAATATTTGGGTTTGGAATTGGGCTTTGCTTTTTTGTATACATGTTTTTACATATTTAGCTCCATTTTTGTGTCTTATTTTCTTTTTTGCAGTATCTTTCATAATGCCTGATTTGATTACTTGATCTGTTATAGTTTTTCATTTGAATTTAGCTCCATTTTTGTGTCTGTCGTTTTTTTTCTTCTCATAAATAGGCTGATGCTGTATTTGTGTACTCAATTGTTGCTTTTTGTGTCAGGTTTCCTTTTTGCAGTATTTTTTTGGAATCCTTTTTTTTTTCTTCAATTGTTTCCTCACATGCTTGGAATTTTCTTTTTATGCCTGTCCTGGCTTTCAGTTTTATAGATTTCCTCTGCTTGGTTTTTATTTTACCTTTTTTTTTTCAGCGTCTTCTGTCATGCCTTGAAAAGGCCGTGGAAGACTCACTCCCCTAACCGCTAGGCGTGCTAATATGACTCGCTGCAGGAACAAAACCACGATTGCTATTTCTCCAGTTTACTTTTTCACCAATGTCTATAATTTTTCACCTGAAAAGATTTTTTATTTTATTTGTTATTCAATAAACTATTATCACTTATTTTTGGTCTTCTTTTTATTTACTTATTTTACTGGGGGTTGGTGGAAGGATGGTTTAAGCCGTTGGTTTTCGACTGCTACGACCCGGGTTCGATTCCCGCATTGGGCACTTTTTTCTGAAAAAAAAAAAATGCTCCAATGGCTTCCGATTCTTGCAAAAGTCCAACCCCACCAGCAAGCGCAAGTAATCAAACGGGGCTCTGGCACATTTGTAAATGCAAAGTCGAACTGCTTTTCACATGTTTAGACATGTTGTGTACTTACAGTAAAAGCAGTCGCCTACTCTACCCACCATGATTATCAAGGCCTGTACCACGTGTACTAGCGATAAGCAAAAAAAAAAAATATTTTACTCATTGATCTATAAATACAATTATTTGCATACAATTATATACATACAAATATATGCATACAATTATATACATACAATTTTCTACATTTTTGCACTCTGCAGTCTGATATGTTGTTAATAATAGGGGTTTTAGACAAATATCAACTGTTGAAATTTGAATTTCAAAATAGTTGAATTATCGAAAGTGTCGAATTAGTTTGTCATATGATAGGCCGTAGGTCGAGACATCAAAAATGGTCGAATTATCGTGTGTTGATTTAATTAGATTATATTGTATATATAAAAAAATAGAATTGTTGTTTTTAATGAGGTCTTTTAAATGAATTTATTCCTTTAATATGTTGTCATATCTGCAATAGAGTTGTGTTGTTTGCAATTTTCTTTTTTTTTTCCTTTCAAATATTTGTGTCCACTCTGAAATATAGTTTGTGAATTTATATTCCAATTTATTTTCTTATATATATATATTTTTTTTTTTATTTCCAAAAAATATTTATTTAGACTTTCACCAATGCCTTTAGGATCTTTGTGATGGAACACGTATGGTGTTTCAGCGCATGTGCTCTCATGTCCTTGAAGCACATATACTGACAGTGCCCAAAGTTGAACACACTGTATAGTGTCTGAAATATCTTTGGCCCCTTTGGATACCAACCTTCGCTTCATTCTAGAGAGGCGTTAGTTTTCACTAAGGTTGGCTTTTGCTATGACTATAAATAAGGCTCAAGGACAAACCTTGGCTACAAGAGCCTGTGTTTACGCACGGACAACTTTAAGTGGCTTTTTCAAGTGTGCGAACATTGGATAGCATACATGTAAAGATGACCCATATCTTTTGGTCCTTCAGATTTCAGACTTCCATTCATTCTGAATATTTGGGTTCTTCCTACAAGAGCCTGTGTTTAATTTTAAAGTGGCTGCCTTCGCCTCTGTAATATCTTTTTACAGGTAAAGTTGTATTTAAACAACAATCAACCTTGAAAATTTTATTTTTAAAATGGTCGAATTATCGAAAGTGTCGAATTATCGAAAGTGTCGAATTATCGATAGTGTCGAATTATCGATAGTGTCGAATTGCAGTTTGTTTATTTATTTTTTAATAAGGTCCTCTTATCTTATCTGCAATATAGTTGTATTGTTCGAAGCACATATACTGACAGTGCCCAAAGTTGAACACACTGTATAGTGTCTGAAATATCTTTGGCCCCTTCGGATACCAACCTTCGCTTCATTCTAGAGAGGCGTTAGTTTTCACTAAGGTTGGCTTTTGCTATGACTATAAATAAGGCTCAAGGACAAACCTTGGCTACAAGAGCCTGTGTTTACGCACGGACAACTTTAAGTGGCTTTTTCAAGTGTGCGAACATTGGATAGCATACATGTAAAGATGACCCATATCTTTTGGTCCTTCAGATTTCAGACTTCCATTCATTCTGAATATTTGGGTTCTTCCTACAAGAGCCTGTGTTTAATTTTAAAGTGGCTGCCTTCGCCTCTGTAATACCTTTTTACTGGTAAAGTTGTATTTAAACAACAATCAACCTTGAAAATTTGATTTTTAAAATGGTCGAATTATCGAAAGTGTCGAATTATGGATAGTGTCGAATTATCGATAGTGTCGAATTGCAGTTTATTTATTTATTTTTTAATAAGGTCCTCTTATCTTATCTGCAATATAGTTGTATTGTTCGAAATTTTATTTTCTAATTTGTTAATTTTTTCTTTTTTTTTCACTCTAATAATATTTATTTAAATCTGATAATTTTTATTTAATGCAATTTATTTAATAATTTATTTAATCCAATGTCTATAGTTTCTTCCCTGAAATTGCTTACCAAACATGAGTCAGTGTTTCCTCAGTGTTAACAGTTGGAGTGTTAGAATGCGGAGAAGCAAAATAACTCCCTACTGAATTTCTCAATAGTCTTACTCCCAGAGGAATGCATCCACACCAGTTAAACTCTAGGTTGGTGCTATTGTTATGCTTCTGAGAAGTTTTAATCCTAAGCAGGGTCTTTGGAAATGGTACACGTGTGGTGATACTGTGCATGTGCTCTCATGTCCTTAAAGTAGTGTAGTTCTGTTGTTTGCACTTTCATTTTCTGATTTGTTAAAATTTTTCTTCTATTGTTTTTCACCTGCGGGTCCTTCGGGTAAACCTGGGTCGTTGCCCGGGTCACTCGGCTATTTATATCTATATATATCTATACTTTTAAAGTCTCTGCAGGCCCTTTGGGTAAACCCTGGGCGTTGCCCGGGTCACTCGGCTAGTATTTATATAATAATATCACCTCTTATTCCATACAGTGAAAATGTGACTTGATGAAAAAATAATTAGTACCTTAGTATTTAATGAGATTCAAACCACGTCCTCTCGTTTATGTAAAACTCAATTTGTAAAATTGCAGTTACCGAATAAACATCATTGATATTATATTTATTTTTCCACAAAATTTTCAGTAACCAAATTTTATCTCCCATATATTATTAAGCACTATATAGAGAGCGGTTCACGTGATTAAATATGAATATTCAGATATAAAGATAACTGAAGTAGGAAAACTGAATAGAGCGGTTGTTCTTTATTGTTTATGTTGGATAGGGTTTTGTTTGTAGATATAAAACTTGAAAAATAAAATTTGTTTATTAATGCTCGAGATGAATCAAAAATGAAGTTGTAGCATAATATCAGAATCTTCAGAAGTTCGTAGCATATAGGGCCATGAGATTGACATAGGGCTGGGCCATGGAGAAAATTCGCAGGTGGAGGCTGGGCTATGGAGAAACCCGCGGCCATGAGAAGTTCATAGAACATAGGGAAATGGTGAGGTAGGGGAACAGATTGAGAAAGCTTTTGAAGGATGGCGACATATTGATTGCGACAGTGCGAGATTGCGATATATATATTCAATTGGTGCCACACGTCGGCAGCGTCAGAGACATGGGAAAGGAAGGGGTAGAGAAACAGGGAGCGTTACACTTCTTTAGCGCCAGAGATTGAAGACAAATCATCTCGTCAGCGCTGGGGACAGAGGGCGCGTCATATTGTCAGCGCCGGGGACAGAGGGCGCAAGACATCATCAGCGCCGGGAGCAGAGGGCGCGTCATATTGTCAGCGCCGGGGACATAGGGCGCAAGACATCATCAGCGCCGGGGACAGAGGGCGCAAGACATCATCAGCGCCGGGAGCAGAGGGCGCGTCATATTGTCAGCGCCGGGGACAGAGGGCGCGTCATATTGTCAGCGCCGGGGACATAGGGCGCAAGACATCATCAGCGCCGGGGACAGAAGGCGCGTCATATTGTCAGCGCCGGGGACAGAGGGCGCAAGACATCATCAGCGCCATAGACAAATGGCGCGTCATATAATGAACGCCGCGGATTGAGGGCGAAACATATTATCGGCGCCGAGGTCGGTAGACGCGGCAATCTTCAGCGCCATGGACACAGGGCGCGTCATATCACGAACGCCGAGGGCGAATCATGAGAGCCAGGTACAGGAGGCGTCCCCGGCAGATCCCCGCCAGATCTCCCACGTGGTGGCCCTTTAGCAACACATCACACATCCGAGTGTTAGCGAGCTCTTCTGATAAGAATATTTTATATCTTATAAATGAGAAAATTGATTTTTTTTGGATAATATATTTTCTTTTTAAAGTCAAATATATCAAAATATCAATAATATTACAGAGTATATGAGAAATTTTAAAATATCCTTCATTTAGAGAATAAAGTTCAGGAATATTGTTCAGGAATTGATTCATTGCTAAAGATTTTCTTTCATGAATTAGGATACAATTCAAATTTTTGAATCAATGATAATTACAAATCAAGTTTCTTCCTTTTACTGATTAAATACTTGATTTCTTTTATCATTTTCATAAATCAATAATAGAAAATCAAATGGTTTTTTCAGAATAGATCTCATCAAATTTTCCTTTTAATATTTCACAGAGATGATCAATTACCTGAAAGGCCAAGAGGGCGTAGGCCTGGTGAATCGGAATGGGGGTAATTCAAAAATTGAATTTTCTCTCCCTAACCTCAGAAATGTAAAAGAAACAAAACACCCTAAAAGACTCTAACAAACAAGTAGAGACAAAAAATAAAACTACAATTCACTAACACGTAGAACAGCCACTTTGGAACAAGCCAAAGAACAAAGGCCACAAGAGCACTGTCTACATAGGTTAGCACGGGGCCGACAAGCCACAACAAATTTACAAAGCACATATGTGCAAGAGCCAATATGTTATAACAAAGGTACAACACAACACGTGTCACAAACACAACATTTAGAACAAACATCCTAAACCAACTCCACACAAGAGGTACAACCTCGGTCACTAGGAACACGCTAAACTGACAGAAAAGACTCAACATTTGGATCACCTCCATTTCGCTCACGTCGCAATCTCGCAAAGATCAATTATGGCAACAATGGATAGCCCGTTGTCTGGAACTCTAATTTTATTATACTATTGAATAGACTGCAATATATTGCAACGTGAAAAATTAAAAAAGACAAACTTCAGGATGAGACAGCAATTTATTCAAGGCAAGAACAAACTATGAATGATGAACAAAATATAAGGAATGAGGGAAGTTTACAGAATAACAAAATATAAACATAAAAAATGAAACTTTGTTAATAAAATAATGAATACTTTGCTACAATAATTACAATTTCACACATCTTGGGATATACACAGAGGAGATTTGGAAGCAATCGTTTTATAGAATTATATATTTAACTAAAGAGAAAATGTGGTACACTAAAAAAAAAAAAAAAACATTGCATTTTGCAAATACTGAGAATAAATTTAAAGTGATATCCACACACATCTAAAATAATGTAATGTTCTTATTTAAAAACATTTTGGATATTAATTTTATTAAGAACTCAGCCTTTTCAAGGGCTCTTATCCTACTCAAGTTTATTTTATTTAGAAAATTGATAATTCAAACAACTTTATTGTCTGCTGGTCAATGGTTACAAAATAGCAAAAGAAAATTGATTGAAAATATGTACAATTAGTAAAAAATACAAATTTCTTCCGCGATATATATATAGCTGCTTCTCCAACTGAAGTAGATTCAGAAATTATTATTTGTAAAGTCAACATAGGTTTTTCGAAATACATATAACTTCAAATTTCTGAATTTATAAAAATTCAATAACAATAAACTTTGTTTCTGTCTTGATTAATACTTTTACTTAAAACGATATACCAATCGAAATAATTGAAAAAATATATCGTTTTAAATCCTTTGAAATTATTTCACAATCTAAACTTTTACTTAAGGTATCTGAAAACAAAATGGACAAATTTCAGATAATGAAAGGGCCTGATTCATCAGTGGTAAACCCTCTTAGTGGTTTCAAAAGTTTAATCTACTACTGAGCTATAATTTTGAACGTGGCTGTTTTCTTTTATATGCGGTGCTAATTATGGATTCTTTTGCAAAGGGTATTTTAAGATAAATATGGACATGAGATTTGAGGACAAAATGTTATAAACACATACTTTGAGCAATGCTCTTCTCCAAACAATTACTATAAAGGATCCCTATATATAAATGAAACAAGATGCGTTTGCTATCTGTTATCGAAAATGTAAACTATACGGTATTTTATAATAAAATTAAATTGTGTTTTCACTTTTTATTGCGTTTATTGATTAATTACATAATAATTTTAAGAACTACGAATTCCGGCTTTACGAAATAATATTTGTATACATGTGTTTTATTTGTATTTATATATATTGTTAAAATACCTTTTTAAGGCAGACGCCCACACCACCTGCACCTAAAACATAATGTTATTGTTATCTTGAGTATGCTATGATATTTCAAATTATAAAAATGAGTGTTTACAATATGTAATTGAAAAACTATTCAAGAAATATAATAGGAATATTCATATGTAAATTTTGCCGGGAGTATATTGATCTACAAAGACAAAGGTCGCTTCTCCCGTCAAAGCCAGACGCCATCTATTGACCATCGCCGTCAAAATTTCACCCGACCCGAGACCGCTAGCTTGCGGCGACGGTCAAATATATATATATATATAATATATATGTTGTAATAAATTTGTCGGCTGGTATATATTGAAATGGTAGATTAGAGATGATACAGTGTGAGGTATATATGTTGAATCCAATAACCGAATTAGCAGACTCACCCCTGGAAACGACAGGGGCTGTAGTCTAACATCCAGAATAGTGATGGTAGATAAGAGTTGATACAGTGTAAGTTATATGTGTTATATCCAATAACCAAGATAACAGACTCACCCCTGGAGACGACAGGGGCTGTAGTCTTCTATCTATAATAGTGATGGTAGATGAGAGTTGATACAGTGTGAGTTATATGTGTTATATCCAATAACCAAGATAACAGACTCACCCCTGGAGACGACAGGGGCTGTAGTCTATTATCTATAATAGTGATGGTAGATGAGAGTTGATACAGTGTAAGTTATATGTGTTATATCCAATAACCAAGATAACAGACTCACCCCTGGAGACGACAGGGGCTGTAGTCTTCTATCTATAATAGTGATGGTAGATGAGAGTTGATACAGTGTGAGTTATATGTGTTATATCCAATAACCAAGATAACAGACTCACCCCTGGAGACGACAGGGGCTGTAGTCTTCTATCTATAATAGTGATGGTAGATGAGAGTTGATACAGTGTAAGTTATATGTGTTATATCCAATAACCAAGATAACAGACTCACCCCTGGAGACGACAGGGGCTGTAGTCTACTATCTATAATAGTGATGGTAGATTAGAGTTGATACAGTGTGAGTTATATGTGTTATATCCAATAACCAAGATAACAGACTCACCCCTGGAGACGACAGGGGCTGTAGTCTTCTATCTATAATAGTGATGGTAGATGAGAGTTGATACAGTGTGAGTTATATGTGTTATATCCAATAACCAAGATAACAGACTCACCCCTGGAGACGACAGGGGCTGTAGTCTACTATCTATAATAGTGATGGTAGATGAGAGTTGATACAGTGTGAGTTATATGTGTTCTATCTATAATAGTGATGGTAGATGAGAGTTGATACAGTGTGAGTTATATGTGTTATATCCAATAACCAATATAACAGACTCACCCCTGGAGACGACAGGGGCTGTACTCCACCATCCAGGATGGTGTGGGGATGTCAGGCGGCGCCTGGAAGATCCTGGGATCTCCCTCGCTGTTCATACATTTATAAATTCATACATTGTAATAATAAAATATGAATATTTCAAAAATAAACTTTCCCTTCCATATAAATTCATATAATCTACTTATATATTTGCCTTATTCTGTCTGTTTGTCTGTTTGTCTGAAGCTCACGGATAGAATGCGCGCTCATTGGCTGCAAGGGAACACGTGTCCTCCCTGCCCCCCTCTAGACAACCCTGTTATTCAAAAACCATACATCCAATCGCCATGAAATTCTGGGATATTATTAGGTATATCCCCGGAAAGGTTTTCGAAAATAATTTCTTGAATATCTTGAATATCCTTAGAGTTATTTGCAGAATTGTAGATATAACTCGCAAGCAGCGCCGCCAGACGGTGATAGGCTTAAGCTTGCTGCTCCACCCCTGTTGACCTTGGGTCGTCGTGTGAGTCACAGCATGATGCAACAAAAACACTCTCTCTGGGGATTGCGGCGTCAACAACCTGTAAGTTTGTGCCTCTCTCATAAACCTGTCTATACAGACCACCCTGTCTATAGCGACCACTCTAGACAACCCTGTTATCAGCTGTGTGATACATCCACCTGTCTATACAGACCACCCTGTTAATAGCGACCACCCAAGTCAACGTTTTTAGAATATATTCGCACTCGGGTAAACCCCGGGCGTTGCCCGGGCCATTCGTCTAGTGCAATTATATCCGCACAAGACATGCATTGAAGTAGCACCAATACCTCCTAATAAAAGTCAAACTCTATACTCTGGTCCCCAGGGATTATTGTCCCCCAATCTAGAGCTGTGGTTTATTATCCAGTCATCTGACTCTACTAAAAGAGTAAAGTACATTTCACATAAATATTCTCCTCCTCTGCGCCATTAACAAATATTCTCAATGGAATTCTCGGCTATAAGTTCTTAGAATGATGCATATTTGACAAGATATATAAATATATTTCAAGAGTTTATATATCTTCAATTATTTATATATACCAATATTACATACTAAAACAAAAAAACAAAAAAATACTGAATAACTCTTAAATTAATCAGTTTCTTATAAATGTCTTATAATCCCAGGTTTACATCTCAATCCTCTGTTAAACAGCAATCTTCCACATGCCTAATGTATAGGCATCACTACGGTCTACAAAATTCAATACCATATTGCTAATATATTTTATGAAACTTTCATATTGAAACATGAAATGTCTCACAGTAATTAGGTAAGGTCTATCAAACCTAATTAATAATTGTCGTTTTCTAGATTAAAACAATAATTTTTAATATTTCATGAAATAAGTATGAATCCCATTAAGTCAAAGTGACTGAGGAGGGCGTTTGCCCGGAACAATTGGTTTGTTAGTGAGTATTCTTATGTCGTGGATTTGTCACCGACTATTTTGACGAGACATTTAATGAATGTTTACTATCTGAATTTATTGTTGTCCTCATATATGATAATGTAAAAAACGAAAATACAACATGTATGGAAACTTCTCTATTCAGATAATTTACTTCAAATCTAATTTTCGCAGCCCTGGCAGGCTTTGATGTAAATTATATTTTGAAGAAGGAATCAAATCTAACGGCGACGAGATTCTTTATTTCAGCGGTATAATCTTTGCAGGCTTTCGGACTATGACGTTCTTTAACAGCATATTACGTAAATACATTTAGAGAGATTAGAGTTATTATACACGTTTAACTTGTATACATGTTTATATAAAAAAGGGCGTACCTGTAAATAAAAAAGACCAATATTTTCTCAAAATATTTCGAGAGATTGCTCCCTCTTTATCAATTTATTGGACAGTAAACTTAGTATACCAATTTTTGTATATCACATGAAAATAACTTTGTCATTGGTAAAATATAATTGATGATAATTGTATTAATTTGCTTTAAAAAACACGAATACCATACTTTTCCATTTCTATAATATGTCCTGGCAAAAGATCCATTATCGTCGTATGATGAACAACATGTATTCGGTATAATCACCGAATTACATAACAATGTTACGACATCGTAGCTGTACACATACTGATTAGGTTAATATCCCCAAACCATGGTATAGGATTTTGAATTCATTTGAATGTAGCAAATCGGGCGTTGTGGCTTATTGTTTGATCAGAATTTGAGTATTCTGGAAAATTGGCTAAATGCACTGAGTAAATACATCATATGAATTATTTGATTTTTACATTTATCAAAGAAAATGATTTTCTAATAAATTCCATCCACGCCTCTCAACAGACTACATCAGGCAAACTGCGGCTCGCGAGCCACATGCGGCTCTTTGGATGTGAAGCTGCGGCTCTTTATTTACGAAAATATCATGTATTACTATTTATTGTTGGCAAGAAACAATTTTGCGGCACTTTGAAACTTTTAAATTCTGTAAATTGTAATTTTAACTTTTCCAACTATAAAGTTTGCCGACCCCTGGACTACATGTATATTTGTGTTTGTGTCAAATAAAGTGTCCACTCACTCCTCCTCCGGGAGGACAATGCAGCAGAAGCTGACCAGCAGCTTGTCCCTGGAACAAAACTCTGAATATTAACATTTTAAATCCAAATTATATTTCAAAATTTATAATTCTAAAAAATAATAAATTTTACTTTTTAAAATTAAAGCTAATTTTTCTGATAAATTACTAAAAACTAATGATAGGCACCTTATTACGATGATTGCAAATATATGAAAGGGATGGGCTCGTTAGGGAATAACCCTCTTAATGGTTTTGCCAAATTTATCTTCAGAACACCCTGCTATTCCTAATATGTTATGGGTTTCAGTATATATATATATATATATGTAAAAACAATAGAAAAAAAAGTCAGGTGTTAATATTAAAAATAATAAAGGCATATTTTCTGCCTTCTAAAAGGCGCACGTGCTCCTGGTCAAAATATGCCTTATTTATTTTTAATATATATATATATATATGTTGTAAAAAATGAGATTTCTGTTGAATTTTGATTATCTTGAAGATTAAGCTATGTCAATTCAGTCGTGGTTAAAATCTTGAAACTATAATAATAAAAGTAACGAAGATTAGAAATAGCTTCAATTGAGCTTATGGGATATATAAAAAACATAATTTGATAAAAGTACTGCCTGTCTTAAGGCGAGTACAACAAGGAAAACTAAATATTATTTGCATAATTACAAAGGTTTTAGCCGGCCATCGGGAAACAACAATCTACTTATATATTTGCCTTATTCTGTCTGTTTGTCTGTTTGAAGCTCACGGATGGGATTTTCCATCGGTGGTTCAGTGGTAGAATGCTCGCCTGCCACGCGGGCGGCCCGGGTTCGATTCCCGGCCGATGCATTTTTTTTTTTTTTACAATTTTTAAAACTCATTTATATATTATACAAGAATGACATCCACGGCGCCAATTTATAATTGTAACGAAAAGTATTTGAATAAAAGCATTTAATCGGGTAAAACCCGGGCGTTGCCCGGGTCATTCGTATATAATAATTGTATAAACGAATGCAAGACAAAATCACCGCGAATGTTTCTTTTTTTTAAGGCAATTTCTTTTTAAGGCAATTATCGTTATTTATCGTTAATTTTTGTTTCGATTTTATTGAAAAAAAAAAACGATATGGTGCCTTTAAAAATGATCTTTATTACTATGCAGTTTTCTATTTAGTCAATATACCTAAGTTCATGTTGCAAATGTAATTATCTCTATCGATTTAGTAGGTGAAATGAAAAAAAAAAAAAATCGACATGATGAAATCTTTATGAAAATTCACATTTTTATATTTTCAAGACACACACAGTTTGGGGCGGGACGTTTCACAAGAGAGACATCCACGGCGCCAATTTATAATTGTAACGAATAGTATTTTAATTAAAACATTTTAAAAACACACAGTTTGGAACGGGACGTTTCACAAGAGTGACATCCATGGCGCCAATTTATAATTGTAACGAATAGTATTTGAATTAAAACGTTTTTAAAATATATACGCACTCGGGTAAAACCCTGGCGTTGCCCGGGCCATTCGTCTAGTAGATTATAAAGGAAAAGCGCGACCTCTGGCGGTCGATTTAACAGAATAGTTTAATCTATGGAATTAAATTTTGATATAAATAATTTTTCAATAACATATTTATATATAGTGTTGCTGCAACTCCGAGACTACTATTCTCAATGCTTCAAACCATCAAACATGGATTTACCTCAACAACAATTTGACTGGTCATGGTTACATCCAGGCAGACTTTGCAAGGATATTGAAAGAAGACCCAACTTGCCCCCAATGCCAAGATCAAGACCAAACCGTGGACCACCTCCTCTTCACCTGTCCAACCTTCCAATGCCAAAGATCCTTGACGGCCACCCGCCTAGGGATCACCAACCATAAGAAAGAAATCTGCCTGGCGCCACCTCATGACTTCCACTGACATTGCAATTAAAACCAAGACTTAGGTCAGAAGGACAGCCCGGGTAGTTGGCGACTTATGTACGTGGCTCCAGGAACCTGGGTTACCTAAATAAATAATATATATAGTGCGTATCTAATTTTCTATCAGATCAAAAGAGTTTATATTTGATAAGATTTAAAAAGCAATTAAGTTAGAATTTTACTGTTACTTAGTTTCCTCATATTTAATTACTGTATTACTATTTACTATATACTTAGTCTTTAACATCGAACAATTTAATTCGATGCATTAGCGCACACACACCATCTGTTATAAAAAATGTAAAAATATTTTTGAGGCGTATGATTCTTTTAAAAATAGATCAATTTCTACTGCCCTTATTGCAATGATAAAATAATGAGAGGGTCTGGCTCATCAGTGATGAATCCTACCAAGGGTTTCGCCAGTTTAATCTAGCATACCGCAGTTATATTTCCTTTTTCAATTTTACTTTTATAATGATACTGAAGATAGACTCCTGGAAAGGGTATTTTAAATGAACTGTGGAAATAAGCTTTGAAGACAGTAGAAATACATATTATGATCAATATATAATATGATTCCCTTTCTCCGAGCATTGCTCTTCGTTTATTATTTATTTTGTGCTTAATACAGGGTCCATTATGAAAGAAATGAGCATTTACTGGCAAAATACATTTATTGATCGTAATTTGTGCGAATGTTCAATATTCTTCAAAATACATTCCTCCTGCATCAATACACTTGCGGAGACGCGTTTTCCACGCCTGAAAGGCACCCTGAAACTCCTCGACAGGAATGCTTCTCAGGAACGTTGTAACATGGTGTTGGATGTTTTCCACGGTTTCCCAATGTTTTCCTTTTATCTCTCTCTTGAGTCGCGGAAACAAAAAGAAGTCACATGGAGCTAATTCGGGACTGTAAGGGGGGTGAGAGGAATCACCGGGGTGTTGCTCCGGGCCAGGAAGTTGGTAATGATGAAGGCTGTGTGGCTGATGGCATTGTCATGGTGGAGCTTGACCGTGTCTTTAATGTCAGTCCTCACGCGTGCGATCCGGCGTTTCAATCTCCTGAGCACCTCCAGGTAAAAGCCTGAGTTTACATTTTGTCCCTGCGGTACAAACTCACAATGGACTATTCCTCGGATGTCAAAGAAGACAATGATCATCGTTTTGATGCGCGACTTGCTCATTCGCGCTTTCTTGGGGCGTGGAGATGATTTTGTGTGCCATGCCCAGCTCTGCCTTTTCGACTCTGGGTCGTATTCAAACATCCAGGATTCGTCTCCGTTTACTACAGAGTTGAGAAAGTCCGGTTCATTTTGAATCAAATCCAACAATTCTTGACAGCGCAAAACTCTAAGTTCTTTCTGGTCTTGCGTCAACACTTTCGGCACAAGTTTCGCACAGACCTTACGCATTTGCAGATCCTCGGTCACTATCCCATGTACCACAAATGTGGACATGTGTAATGTGTCAGCAATTTGCTGGATGCTTAATCGACGGTCGGTACGCAAAACTTCGAGCACACGATCCACGTTCTCGTCAGTTCTGGCCGTTGTTGGGCGTCCTGAACGGGGTTCGTCGGCGACCTCCTCCCGGCCCTCTTTGAACGCCTTTTGCCACTTCCCAGACTGTGATCTTGAAATGCAATCGTCCTTTAAGGCTTTTTGCAGCCTCTGGAATGTTTCGGTTGCATTTTTTCCAAGCCTCACGCAAAACTTTATGGCGTATCGTTGTTCAAGCGAACGCTCCATCGCGCTATGTTACTAAAGTTGAAAACACACTTCAAGCGGAGGCATGTATCTCCCATCACACTGCTCGAACTCAACTGACGACTGGATGGATTAAAAGGTCATATCCCTCCACCACATTTCCCACGGTTTTACCGTGATGCCATCTATCGTCGCGTCACAATAACATTATGCTCATTACTTTCATAATGGACCCTGTATAATTTTACTTGTAATTTGCGGAGTAGAAATTCTCGAAGCATATTATATATTTGTCATTATAAAGAGCCGTCGAGGTAAATTCAGAAAATTAGACACAAATATTAAAACTCTTAAAAGACAAACAAAAATTATTATTTTTGTACACAACTTTGAAGTATTATAGAAAATATGTTATTATAATATATAATAATAAATTATTCTATATAGCCGCCGTTAGCTGTGAACAGCTGTTACTGGGACCACCGCAGGCATGTTTCACCTCCTTCCTGTCCACACCACCTCAGTAATGGTGGCTCTCAGCACGTCCTTGGTATTGTGGAATTCTGCGTTAACCTTTTCCTCAACTACATCCCAAAATTAGAAATCTAGAGGATTGCAATCGACGCTTGAGGGTGACCACAAGTCGTGTATCCAGTGGTAGGGCACATTACCGTGACACCACGCTTGAATTTTTCTCGATTTGTGGGATGGCACTCAATCCTGTTGGAAGACATAATCTCTTCTGGTGGCCACCATTTCCATTCAAGGCTTGACTAAACTTTTCGAAATTTCGTAAACTTGAGTTATTTTGCACTCAAACCACTCAATTATCTCCTTTGGCCATTTTACCGCACAAAGGGCCTCAAGGATCGCTGCTGTTTCTTGTTCCTGGCTGATGTTCTTGTCTGTTTGAACGTTTCTATATTCCCACGCCACCTGACAGTATGAACTACATGTTAGATAAGCTATTCGCTAGTATGCACTCAACAACCGCTAGAGAGCAGTTAATAAACAAATTCCGGATTTACCTAAACGGCCCTGTATGTATATCTACTGTATCAAAAGTTTATGTCCATAGTTCATTTAAAATACCCTTTCCAAGAGTCTAGCTTCAGTATCAGTATATATAAAAACGGAAAAATGCAATATTGCAGCGGTATGGTAGAATAAACTGACGAAACCGCTGGGTTCACCACTGATGAGCCAGGCCCTCCCCTTATTTTATTATTGCAGTAAGGGCAGTAAAAAATGATTTATTTTTAAAAGAATGATACGCGTCAATATAATTTTAATATAAATCGCATTACATACTCCATTTTGGAAAATTGTTTTGACCTCGCTTTTCTAAATTCAAGTATTCCTTCAAGCGGTCTATTTCTATTAGTGTCTTCATTGTGTGTGGACGGTTTGCTTTAGTCTGAATATTATATTATTATTTAAGGTAAAAGGGCTTTTCTTATTCGCGAATGACTTTGCTCATAATTAAATAATGTCGAACTCTAATAATTCGAAGCCCAAGGGACCAAAAAATTTGAATTATCCAAAAATTTGAATTAGAAATGGAAATTATATTTATAGGAAATTATAGGGACCAAGATAAATATTCGAATTAAAGAAGTTTGAATTATCCAAGTTCTACTGTAATGGCAATACTGTCCTGCAGTGCTGAACAAACAAGACAACAGCAAGTCATCAATATACTAGGAGGTCTGCCCGAGTTGGTTTGCGCAATCAACTGATGGATTAGAGAAAAATAAACATTTATATTAGATCTCGGTACCTTAAACATCTTCTTTACCTCAGGTATTCCCCAGTTAAGTTTGATTCAGCATTTTTTATATTAGCTCTCGAATTTGACAGACAAGTCTTGAGGGAAAATAATTGAGCAACAGTGAATTGATATTCATTGAGAAAATTATGATAACATACATTTAAAAAAATTATTCCAATTATATATTTGAAAACACACGTTATATCCTGTTTAAATAATTGATTGTAAATGTTTATACCATATATAAATACTTGTATTTAAATATATGTGATAATCTGTATATAGGAATATGTAACCCCACCACAATCTATGTAAAATGTATCGTCAAAAGGTTCAATAAAAGTTAATTCTTGCGAGTTGGGAAAGGAACAATTTACAGGATTGCATCATCCAGGAAGTAAAGGTCACTATCCTGGACCCATAAAACTTAAATTCAAAGGCCTTCTTCTTCCTGGAGGATTGCAATCATAGCGACAATGGAGGTACTAACCAATCACATTTATGCATGACAAATCAGCAACCAAACACCTTTAAGCATGACCAATTGATAGCGAATCATCAGAGAACACGTGGAAGGATCTCCACCAATGAGAAGTCGAGAGAGTTAATGACGATGATCTCGGACAAGAAGTTAAAGGAAGGTAGGTGACCTTGCTACGAGCTAGGTGTGCTCAACATAGGCTCCAAGCAAGGTAGTGTACGCTCCATCATGTGAAAGGCAAATACCTCCAGTCAGTCTCATCATTATCCCTTTCGCAAGGTCTTATTTTCTACCCCTTCCAGGTGTGCTCGTTCTTCCCCCGTGGAAAACCACCATTCGACCAAGACTGCGCCCATCACCAAAATCACCCCATATCCACATAATTCGCCAGGATTCGACAGTAAGTCCACAGCAATCCCACAGTAAATCAATCCCCCAAGTCAACACCACAAACACGATTCGACATAGAGTCGACAGGATTCAACAGAGATCTGACACGATTCGACATATATATACACAAATCACACATTCCTCGAGTGAAAAAATATAAGAATTTAACTTTTAGAGTAATATTTATACACACAATAAGTATAATATTGAATATTTACATATTAAATCACATTTTTATAGTTTAATCAATCATCATTTGAATATTCTATTCAAAATTATTCATATAAATATTATTTTCAATATATTATATCATAAAATGAACCATTAATTTGATTTTTCAAATTAAAGATACTTCGGCCAGTAAATTTTTTTTATTGTCTCGACGTTTCGACAAAAATCTTTTGTCCTCGTCAGGAGCGAACAATAATTAAAACATTTGGCAAAGCGTTAAAAATTATTCTAAGGCTTAACGTTTCGCCAAATGTTTTAATTTTTGTTCGCTCCTCACGCGGACAAAATATTTTTGTCGAGACAATAAAAAATATATACTGACCGAAGTATTTTTAATTCGAAGAACTATGAATGCCGGCGAGGAAGCCTCTATCTTTACATTAATTTGATGATGAAAATATATATTGTGCGGAGATAAATAAAGCAAGGGCAAATTAGGGGATAATAAATTTATTATAAAGGGTATTTACCTTTTATTTATCCAATAAAATTATTTATAAGAGGTATTTAAGGGAGAGAGAGTCAGATGATCAAAACAACTTATCCCCTGGTAAAGATAATAATAATGAGCGGCGTCAGCCACCAAGGGGTCCCGTTTTCCTTATTTGCAGATCAGCTTCCGCGAACCCCTTACACCTGTGGTCCCCTCCCCCCCCCCGAGTCCAGGGATGATTGACAGGTGTCCCATCTGGATGGAGCTTCTTGACATTACTCCCTCTTTAGAGAAAACAGCGACCCGCTGATTAGCTTGTCTCAGCTCTTGTCCTGGAAGGAAATCTATCACGGCTGGCGTTCCCTAGCAGAATGGAATGTTGTTCTTCAGGGTCCAGGTAGGGCTTCATCCGAATGACATGGACGATATCCTTGGCTTTCCGTGATCGGGGAGACGGGTCCACGGGCTCTACTTCATACGTAACTTCTGAAAGCTTCTTGGTCACCTTGTAGGGACCGAAGTATCTCTTCAGTAGCTTTTCTGAGAGTCCTACTTTTCGGATGGGAGTAAAAACCCACACAAGATCATCGTTCTGGTAATAGACTCGAGTATGTTTCTGGTCGTAAAGTCTACGGTCTTTCGCCTGTGATTGTAGAAGGCGTGATTGGGAGAGTTGACGCGCTTCCTCAGCTCTGGTCACAGGTTCTCCAACGTAGTCGTCAGAGATCTCATCTGGTAGGTAAGGTAGTACGGCAGGGATGATTGACAGGTGTTGCATCTGGATGGAGCTTCTTGACAATATTATATAGACAAATGTTATAGTGAACAAATTGAAGAGCTAGACTTTTCAATTCCTTATATCACTGTAGGTGAGATAGAGTTTACAGAACTTTTAAATTGTGAATATTCTTGCTTATTGAAGTCCCATTTGGCTTAAGCTGAAACTGTTCATTTGACATTGTTTTCCTAACGTCTGTAACATGTGGACACCAGATTAAATTATACTCTGGTTTAGTATTTTCTCGCTTGCATGAACTTTATGAATAATCTAGTCTACCAATTCTATATATAGATGGAATATATAGCGTCTAATTTTAACATTTATTTTGACGGAAAAAGCGAATTTGCTTTTATAGATCAAATCAATATGTGTTAGAATGTGTCATGCTCTGTAAAATTTATATTTTATAAAAATTTAGTTGTACAACGTTTGCTAATCTTTAATCTTCAAAATATCTAAATACATTATAGAATCATCATTAAATATTTTGAAAATTTAGATATTATTATTTTTGCTTTATGAATGATATAAAATATATTTCAACTTCAGATAAGCTTGACAGAATAAAATCCGTAAGCATAGGTATTCTTGCAAGGACATATTTGCAGTATGATGTAAGTATTTATACAGTGGTAGAGAATTTTATACTGTAATAAGCCAAATTTGGTTTTAGACCTCTTGTTTTGACTGGGTACCAGATTGTTGAACCACAAATATTTGTGTTTCAAAATAAAGCCTTTTATAATATTAGTAATTGTCTGTGTAACGTTTCCTATTTAGAAATAAGGGATAGTCATAGTACTTTGTGTTTTAATATTTAATTTAATTACAACAAGGTTGAGCAAAATATATAAACAAAAAAACTTACTTAGGTAAAATTAGAGAAAGAAAGAAAGTACAGTGTTGCCGACTGCCTAACTATGAAGAAAAATCAAAGAATAATTAAATATTTTACATAAATAAATACAAAGCATGCAACAGTCTGCTATCTAATCCCCACGAATTTTACCAATTTAAACGAGGTATTGGTTAATTTTCAAAGCTAAAAGTGTTTTTAAAATATTTTATAATTATATGTATATTTATATTTTAAAAATAAAATATATTTAAGGCACTTCTTCAGACAAAAATTCAACTTACAATTTTGGTCCAGAGGCTTGGACGCGACTCCACCAATCGCTGGATAGACCACAAACCATCTTTAATATTGATTTTTTGGCCTTAAAATTTCTTAATATATATTTTTTTAATATAGTATATATATATATATATATTGAAATTAGAGAAATCCATAAATATATTTTTGAGTCTTTAAAAAAAAAGGCATATATTG
>CP092883.1:54836228-54974880 GCA_030710605.1 Cordylochernes scorpioides | reverse complement strand
GGCCTCGGGTCGGTGACAAATCCACAACACCAGCTTTGGCAAACTGAAAAGCGTCCACCTAGAGACCATGGTTTCGGGCTAATTGTCGCCCTCTTTTTGCTCCTTAGATGGCGCTCTGCCATCTAAAAAGCACATTTTTGGGACCAAAAATCTTTTTGATCGCAGTGGTTACAGCCTACTCCACGCTGACGAGCGCCAACAGCGCGAAACGCGTTCGTGGATGGCTTTTCTTGATTTATCAAGAAATTGGGTTTGCCAAATATCACGGAGCAAGTTAAATAAATGTTTAGTTTATTTTTGCTCCTCTAGATGGCGGTCTGCCATCTAAAAAGCACATGTGCTCGTGGTCAGGAGATGCCTTCTTTATTTTTAATATCAACACCTGATCCACTTATATTTTATGTTTTTCTATTGTTTTTTCACATATATATATATATATATGTCGTAAACCCGGGTAAGCCAACAAGGGAGTTGGAAGCAGTCGTGGTTGAGTGGCAAGGCGTGCAGAGTGGTAAGCCCGCAAGGGACAGTAAGGACAGAGTTTGGGATTTAAAGGCGTTTCCCAGGACGTATCAAGTGGCAGCAGGACCAGGGGGAATTTGAGGAGTACCAGAGGAAAACTCGGCGTCCGCTTGAAGCCACGGGGGCAGCCAAAACGGCGTCCACGAGGGCAGCCGTGAGATGACAAAGGACCTAATACTAAGCGTGCATGTCAGAAATATGAACTGTAACTCTAACTTTCGACAGCAGGCCTGCCTTCCTTCTTCTTTCTGCTCGGGCTCCCCGGGGATTTATTCTCATTGGTCAGTGACTTATGTGGGTCATCCTCCCCTCCCCTGCGGTCCGGTGGCAAACTGGTGTCACTTTGAAACGACTTTAAAGACGTCATACTTTATTACTTACATAAGGCAGATTGGGATACTTCAGAGCAATAGAGTGGTTAAAAATAATCAATAGTGTTACAATTTATATATTTCATATTAATTCAACTATGGACTGTTCTATGGTACAAAAATATTAAAAATAAGTCGTGGACGAGTGGGTAACCCACTCAAATCCCGACAGTCATGAACCGGGATTGAATCCCGCGTTTAAATTTTGTTTAATATGTGAATAACCTTCACATATTATTCATTGTTAAATTATCATGAACTAGGTTGCTCTTGCTGAGCGGTACCTATTTATGTGAATTTGAATTTGAATTGAACAAAAATATTAAAGATTTAAGATATATTAATCTACTTATATATTTGCCTTATTCTGTCTGTTTGTTTGTCTGAAGCTCACGGATGGGAATTTTCATAACCATCGGTGGTTCAGTGGTAGAATGCTCGCCTGCCACGCGGGCAGCCCGGGTTCGATTCCCGGCCGATGCATTTTTTTTTTTTACAATTTTTAAAACTCATTTATATATTATACAAGAATGACATCCACGGCGCCAATTTATAATTTTAACGAATAGTATTTGAATAAAAGCATTTAATCGGGTAAAACTCGGGCGTTGCCCGGGTCATTCGTATCTACTTATATATTTGCTTTATTCTGTCTGTTTGTTTGTCTGAAGCTCACGGATGGGATTTTTCATAACCATCGGTGGTTCAGTGGTAGAATGCTCGCCTGCCACGCGGGCGGCCCGGGTTCGATTCCCGGCCGATGCATTTTTTTTTTTTTTTTACAATTTTTAAAACTCATTTATATATTATACAAGAATGACATCCAGGGCGCCAATTTATAATTGTAACGAATAGTATTTGAATAAAAGCATTTAATCGAGTAAAACCCGGACGTTGCCCGGGTCATTCGTATATAATAATTGTATAAACGAATGCAAGACAAAATCACCGCGAATGTTTCTTTTTTTTTAAGGCAATTTTTTTTAAGGCAATTATCGTTATTTATCGTTAATTTTTGTTTCGATTTTATTGAAAAAAAAAACGATATGGTGCCTTTAAAAATGATCTTTATTACTATGCAGTTTCCTATTTAGTCAATATACCTAAGTTCATGTTGCAAATGTAATTATCTCTATCGATTTAGTAGGTGAAATGCAAAAAAAAAATCGACATGATGAAATCTTTATGAAAATTCACATTTTTATTTTTATATATCCAAGACACACACAGTTTGGGGCGGGACGTTTCACAAGAGAGACATCCACGGCGCCAATTTATAATTGTAACGAATAGTATTTTAATTAAAACATTTTAAAAACACACAGTTTGGAACGGGACGTTTCACAAGAGTGACATCCATGGCGCCAATTTATAATTGTAACGAATAGTATTTGGATTAAAACGTTTTTAAAATATATACGCACTCGGGTAAAACCCGGGCGTTGCCCGGGCCATTCGTCTAGTATAATATATTTGCCTTATTCTGTCTGTTTGTTTGTCTGAAGCTCACGGATGGGAATTTTCATAACCATCGGTGGTTCAGTGGTAGAATGCTCGCCTGCCACGCGGGCGGCCCGGGTTCGATTCCCGGCCGATGCATTTTTTTTTTTTTACAATTTTTAAAACTCATTTATATATTATACAAGAATGACATCCACGGCGCCAATTTATAATTGTAACGAATAGTATTTGAATAAAAGCATTTAATCGGGTAAAACCCGGGCGTTGCCCGGGTCATTATATATAAGTACCTTTATAAGAATAAAATATGATATTCATTAAATAGGTATTTTGATTAAAACATTTTTAAAACACACAGTTTGGAACGGGACGTTTCACAAGAGAGACATCCATGGCGCCAATTTATAATTGTAACGAATAGTATTTGAATTAAAACGTTTTTAAAATATATACGCACTCGGGTAAAACCCGGGCGTTGCCCAGGCCATTCGTCTAGTAGAGTTATAATTAATTACATGAAATATGTGGTGAAAACAGATGGGACAGAATTAATTGTTATTAATATGGTACAAGCTTATATAAGGACTTTTAACTTATGAAGCTTTGTTTAAATTACGATAGAATGTGCCCCCGATGAGAAAGGTTTGATTAGGGGAGTGAAATAAAATGGAGCGACAAGCTAGCAAACCTATTAAAAGGGAAATAATTTGGAGCACAAATTAGTTAGCAGAATAAAAATAAAGATGAAGGGGAGCAGTGGTGACATAACGATATCTATATATATATATAAAAATGAATGTTTGTGTGTTTGTTTGTATGTCCGGTAAACAAATTCGCAGTAGTTCACTAATTCAAACCAAAATTTCCATATATAGGTAAAAAATAACGGGGAAGACGATAGGCTATTTTAAAAGATATATAAATCAATTATTAAAACTATATATTCGAATTATTCTACTTAGCTCACGAACAGCGCCCTCTATCAAGTACTAAAAGGTTATAAATACGTTTAAAATCTAAATCTTCTCAATATTTTATTGACAATAGTTCGCTTAATAAAAAATATAATATAAATATTTATATAATAACTGCTCTAATTTGAAATATTTGGTAGGTTTTATTTATTTATATATTTTCATTTTTAGATATAACTGATCTAATTCGCCGTTTAAAATAACTAATAATAGTTTGCTTAATTACGCATATAATATAAATATTTATATAATAACTACTCTAATTTGAAATATTTGGTAGTTTTTATTTATTTATATATTTTCATTTTCAGATATAACTGATCTAATTCGCCGTTTAAAATAACTAATAATAGTTCGCTTAATAATACATATAATATAAATATTTATATAATAACTGCTCTAATTTGAAATATTTGGTAGGTTTTATTTATTTATATATTTTCATTTTTAGATATAACTGATCTAATTCGCCGTTTAAAATAACTGCTCTAATTCGAAATATTTGGTGTTTTATTTGTGTTCACTCTATTTCTATTTATTCAAAGTATTCTAATTTCCACGTTTCAAAAACCTATTTCAAAAAGGTCGTTAGAAATATGTAAGGCCTGTAATAGCTTTACATGCTAATATTTATGATGCCAAGCGTAGCTTAATGGTTAGGTGTGCGGCTTCGTATTTCCACAACCTTGGTTCGAAACTTAGCCTGGGTGTTTTTATTTTTTTAATTTTATTGAAGCAAAGTTTTTTTTTACAGTTCCAAAATTTCCATACATAGATAAAAAAAAATACGAGGAAAACGATAGGCTATTTTAAATTATATATAAATTAAATATTAAAACTATATATTCAAATTATTCTGTTTAGCTCACGAAAACGCCCTCTATCAAGGTTATAAATACGTTTGAAATCGAAATCTTCTCAAGTTGAGTTAACTGCTAATTTTTTCAGGAAAAATATGCAGCCTATTGTAATCAAATCAACGATCGGCCCAGCTGGCGAAAAGGTCAGTATAATCGAAACCAACATACTTTTGAAAATTCTTGAAAGATGTGGCATCGAGTACAAAGTAGAAGAAACTCTTTCAACAAAGAAACGAACTCGCGAATCTCCATCAGATTCAACATCACGTAGCCACAAGACACCGAGAATGGAAGTTGTCTCACAGCATAATGAAAACGATGCTTCCATGAACGAGGTAACTGAAGTCCCTCAAGAAACGTCCGCAGCAACCCCTCCTCAGGTTAACGAAGAAGACATTGATGAAGATGGTCCTTGGACAAAAGTCACACATGCAAAAAAGTCAAGAATACCACCTGTAATAGCAGAAAATGTAACAGACTGGAAGTTGCTCTGCCAAGAGCTGAAAGACCTGTGCACAGATAAATTCCAATGTACGATCTCAGGAAATAAGCACATTATCAAGGCCAAAAATATTTCAGACTTCAAAAAAATCAGGGAATATGTTCAAAAAATAATGTCGGCTACTCTTATAGACTCCAAGAAGAAAAACCGCTCAAAGTGGTATTAAAGGGCGTGACAACAGCCTACAAGACTGAAGATATAGCAATAGAACTTGCAACAATGGGCTTTACTGAGACCTCTGTGAAGAGACTTCATAGACAATCAAATAAAAGGCCAATGAATTTAGTACTGGTAGAATTACCGAAAAATGAATACAACAAGAAAATTTACGGGATAACTGAACTTCTCTATCAGAAAATTGCAGTAGAATCTTTCAGAATAACAAACCGTGTGACTCAATGCTTCAACTGCCAGGGTTTCGGGCACGGTCAACTTAACTGCTTCCTGAAACCAAAATGCGTCAAGTGTGCCGAGGAGCACCATTCGAAGGACTGCCCAAGAAAGTCAAGACAACTTCCCCCAAAGTGTGCAAACTGCGAAGAAGCGCACACAGCCAATTACCGCGGATGCCCTAAGTTTCCAAAGGTACATCAGCAACAGCCAAGATACCCTGGTCAGTACAAACCTAACAACCCACTTCCGGTTTCATAAATATCCGAAACACTGCCGAAAATGGTAGAACAACAAAACCAAAGCAATGCTGAGGTTGTGACAAGAAAAACTTCTCGTTCTGAAACTAATAACCTGTGTGAAAAATTGATGCAAGTAATCAAAACATACCTACAATGAATTGCAAATTACCTTTTAAAATTATTGCTTGGAATTGTAACGGAATCAGACCAAAGAAAGAAAAATTATTGCACTTTTTAGAAGATAACTCAATTGACATTGCTCTGCTCAGTGAAACTCACCTTAAACCCTCAATTGATCTAAAGTTCAGGAACTATCAAACCATTAGAACTGATCGAATTACAGGAAAAGGTGGGGGAACAGCCATCATTATAAAATCCTTTTTCAAATATAAAAATATGCTGATTCATACTTTAAACTTGGAAAATACTTCAATTTTGATAAAACCAGATGGAAAAACACTCTTGCAAATCACAGCAATTTATAAGAAGCCTGATGCACCATTATTGGAAGAAGATTTAAACCAACTGATAAAACACAACCACTCAATAATCGTTGCAGGAGACTGGAACTCCAAACACCCTCTTTGGGGATCAAGGACTTCAAATAAAAGTGGAATCGTGCTGCACAATTTCTCTGAAAGAGAAAGCTTCGACATTGTCGCATCTTCGTCACCCACGCATTACAGTCCACTCGGCAATCCCGATTTCCTAGACTTCGCTGTACTTAAAAACATTCCCTGGACCCCAAAGGCCAGAACCACCGACGATTTATCATCTGACCATCTCCCTGTAATCTTTGAATTGAATTGCCCAAAGGATGAATTCACAACCCACAGCTCAGCCGAGTAACTAATTGGGTTCATTTTCAACAAGATCTAATCTCCACCACGCCCCCCAGACTCCCCTTGAAAACTGAAGTACCCATTGATTCAGCAGTTGGAATTTTAAACGATAAAATTAATAATAGCTACTCGAAAAACACCATAGTCTCATCTTCCAAATTAATAAAGAACCCAAAAACCAAAGCCTTAATAAGGGAGAAAAATAAAGCTAGGAAAAGATGGCAATCAACCTGGGATCCAGCTCATAGAGCTACTTACCTCAATCTTCAAGGAAAGGTAAATCAAGCCCTTGAAGCAGAGAAGTCTGAAAATTGGAATAGTTTTTTAAGCAAACTTGAATCGAGCCCAACATACTTCTGGAAAAAAAACAAAACCCATTAGGAAAAAAACTGACAAAATCACTAGTTTAAATGCAAATGGAAAAACCTTGCTGACCGACAAAGAAATTGGAAATGATCTTTCAGAGCATTTTTCCAAACACTTTTCCAAGGCGGAGGATGAGGTTCCGTCTTACCTAACAGATAACAGTTGCCATCATCCCCAAGAGAATATACTATCAATGACAACGCCAAATGAAGTCAAGGAAGTGATTAAAAACCTAGGTAATCACAAAGCTCCAGGCCACGACAATATTACGCCGCAAATGACTAAAAACCTCCCCATCAAATGGATAGTTTTCCTCGCTGGGATCTTCAATGCTGCATTACACCTGTGCTACTTCCCGAAGACATGGAAACATGCCATTATCATAACCATTCCAAAAAAATCACCTGTCAAATCACCTGAAGATCTCAGACCAATCAGCCTTCTCTTTACCATCGGTAAGGTATACGAGAGGATTGTTCTTCGCAGATTGCAGACATACATGGATTCTATTAACTTTATCATTCCTCAACAATTTGGATTCAGAAAAGGACACTCCACAACCCACCAGCTAATCACAGTAATAGACTACATCCAAATAAGAAAGTCCCACAAGGAGGCAGTAGGTGCTGTTTTTCTAGACCTTACCAAAGCCTTTGATAGAGTATGGCATGATGGCTTGATAGCAAAAATAACAAAAAATCAATTTCCAAGGGATTTTATAAAATTCTTGAAAAACTATCTCCAGGACAGAACCTTTTCAATTAAGCAAGGGAATTATATAACCACGGCAAAACCAACCCAGATTGGAGTACCTCAAGGCTCTATCCTTGGACCCTACCTATTTAACATCTACATCAACGATTTCCCTCCACATCCAAAATGTCAAATAAAACTTTTCGCAGATGACGCAGCAATTTTAGCAAACTCCAAATCAATAGGAATAATAACTACACAACTCCAAAATTACATAAAAAGTATAACCAAATGGTACAACAATTGGAAATTAGACATCAACCCAAAAAAGTCTCAGGCAATATTTTTCCTCCACTAGACAATAAAAAATTCAAGCCACAATCCATCCTAAAGGTAAACCAAAGCCCTATTAACTGGACTTACAACGTTAAATATCTTGGAGTTACCTTAGATTCCAAGTTGAAATTCAACATGCATGTCAAAAATATAATAAAGAAAGCAAAAATCGCAAAAATAACATTATCAAGCCTGTTCAACTATAGAAGCAAATTGACTACAAAACAAAAGTTTACTCTATACAGAAGTTGTATCCTCCCGATAGTAACATACGCACTCCCAATTTGGTGTAAATATATTACAACCACAAACAAAAATAGGATAAACGCATTTATGAGAATCTGCCTTCGGACAAGTATAGGAGCTCCATTCAACCTATCAAACAAGATACTGAAGGAGGACTTGAACCAACCCGATCTAGAAGATATGTACCAAACTTCCGTTAAGAAATTATACCTCCAAATGCAAAACTCAAATAATCCAACCATACAAGATATTCTATAAAATAAAGGAGATATCAATCCCCGATTCCGACGACCTGGCCCTGACACTTAGTCAAGAGCTCATCGCCCAATAGCTGCCCTCCTGCAAGGCCTAGGGGGACCACTTCTACTCCACCAACTCGCCATGTGTTAATAGCCAGGACAAGGTGACTCGCGAGCTGTGCTCGAATGTAACACCTGTAAATTGAGACGAAATAAATAAAAAAATCTTCTCAAAATTTTATTAATAATAGTTCGCTCAATAACACAGGTCTACAAAAAAAACTTTTTTCTTTTTTTTTTTGCACAAGAGAACCTGATGGTGTTTCTAGTGTAACTTTTCATGCTGAACTCAAAAATCTCATCAGAAATTTCCCATCACCCATGGTTTTTGCCTGATGGTATTTTTTTAGTATTGGGATAAATACAGTAATAAATGCAACCAATGTTACGTAAGCATTTTTTAAGTTACAAAATTAACTAAGCTAGCGCTTTATTTTTGACAAGAAGAGTTGGTATGTGGAGCTAAAAGCTTTATTTTATTTGTTATTAATTAAATTTTGCTCTTTAAGAATCATAAATATTAATTTAAATAACAAATTATTAAAATTTTAATTGAATATATATAATTTATTAATATATAATATTATAATCTGTTTTGCTTTCAACTCAAAAATAACGACAAGCTCTGTAATGCTATTTGCTCATTAACAGTTTTAATATATATATTTAAACTAGACGAATGGCCCGGGCAACGCCCGGGTTTTACCCGAGTGCGTATATATTTTAAAAATGTTTTAATTAAAATACTATTCGTTACATTTATAAATTGGCGCCGTGGATGTCTCTCTTGTGAAACGTCCCGCCCCAAACTGTGTGTGTCTTGAAAATATAAAAATAAAAATGTGAACGAAAAAATAAGTCCAGGGTAGCCTAGTGGTCATGGCATCTGCCCGGTAAGCGGAAGGTCGTGGGTTCGATTCCCATCCCTTGACACTTTTTTTATTTTATCCATTCTGACCAAAATCTATCCGTGAACTTCACACAGTGAACTTCACACAGACAGAATAAGGCAATTATATAAGTAGATAATCCAAATTGTGCCTCATCACACACTATTTTTTATTAGGCCTTATTACCTTGTGTTTATAATCTATGACGTAATGCCGGCGATGCGCGCCCGTTGGCTGCCGGCGAGCACGTGACCTCCCTGTGCGCGCGCATCCGTGACAGCGGCCGATGAGGAATTGAGGAAAGACGGTTGTGACTATATAATAATAATATAATAATAATAATTATTATTATTATTATTATCATTAGATAATGATAATGATCATAATGATGATGCGCGCGCATCCGTGACAAAACCGGCCCATGACGGTCGTGACTATATATAGGGATTGAACCTAACGCGCGCGCGCGATTTGTTTAATAGATTTGCAGCAGAAGTGACAAGTAAATTTGAAGTGATTAGTTTATTCTTCTCTATCGATTTGCTTTTATAAATTATTTATTAGTTTATTCTTCTCTATCGATTTGCTTTTATAAATCGTGTGCACTATACTGTGTCAATATGCCGAGGCGTTGCATTAATATTCCTGATATTTTCTGTTATATTTGTGGGGAATTAACTTTCAAAGTTCAAAGGCGAAACTTTACACCGCTCATCAAAAAGTTCTATGAACTTTATTTTGGCTTTAAAGTCGGTGACCAAGATAAGACTTGGGCTCCTCACCATTGTTGTGTAATTTGTCTTCGACATCTTACAGGGTGGATTAAAGGTGAACGTCATATGCCTTTTGCGGTTCCAATGATATGGAGGGAACCTAAAGACCATTCTTCAGACTGTTATTTTTGTTTGACAAAGACTACAGGTATTACATCCAAATCAAGACATACAGTTGAATATCCAGATTTGCCTTCTGCTATGAGACCGGTTCCTCATAGTGATATTTTATCTGTTCCACAGCCTCCTGAAAATGTAATATTTAGTGACGATGATTCAGATAGACGAGAGCAACAGTGGGATGACACAAATATTGAAGCAGGTGCTTTATCTGAACCTCATTTATTAACCCAAAGAGATTTGATCAACCTCGTACGTGATTTAAATTTATCCAAAAAACAGAGTGAACTTTTAGGCTCTAGGTTAAAAGGCTGGAATTTGCTGCATAAAGGCACAAAAGTATGCTTTTTTCGCAAGCGTCGAGATGAATTTCAAGACTTCTTTTCACAAGAGAATGATTTAGTATATTGCAATGATGTTGTTAGTCTAATGGAAGAGCTTGGTCATGACCATGATACAGAAGAGTGGCGTTTTTATATTCATTGATTCTTCAAAAATTAGTATGAAAGCTGTTCTCCTTCAAAATGGAAATATTTTCCCATCAGTGCCAATAGCACATGCATCCAACATGAAAGAGACTTACTAAAACATGAAACTGCTTTAAAAAAAAAGATAGAATTAGAACGATACGGTTGGAAAATATGCAGCGATTTGAAAGTCGTTGCTCTCTTGCGTGGATTACAGCTTGGATATACAAAATTTTGTTGTTTTCTGTGTGAGTGGGATAGCAGAGATAGGGAAAGGCATTACATTAAAAAAATCTGGCCAAACCGTAAAATCTTTACTCCAGGATATAAAAATATTGCAAATCTAACCCTGATCGATTCAGAAAATATTTACTTACCACCATTACATATTAAACTGGGATTAATGAAGAACTTTGTCAAGGCAATGGATCAAAATGCCAGTGGATTTGCCTACCTAAAACAAAAATTTTCTAGTATAAGTGAAGCGAAGATTAAAGAAGGCATTTTCGTTGGACCTCAGATTCGAGAATTGCAGCAGGATGGAAATTTTCAAAATAGTTTGAATGAAGTTGAAGCAGCAGCATGGAATTCCTTTAGAAACGTTTGCAAAAACTTTTTAGGAAGTGTCAAGGTTGAAAATTACCGAGACATAGTTAATAATCTGTTGCTTTCCTACAAGGCACTGGGATGTAACATGTCCCTCTAGATCCATTTCCTGCATTCACATCTAGATTTCTTTCCAGACAATCTTGGCGCAGTTAGCGATGAGCATGGTAAGAGGTTTCATCAAGATATATCAAGCATGGAGAAGCGATACCAAGGTAAATGGAGTCCCGCTATGCTTGCCGACTACTGCTGGACACTCAAGAGGGATCTACCACAAGCAAAGTATATAAGAAAATCCACTGTCACTACTTTTCAATAAATAAATATGTTTCGTTCATATATGCCTATATATTAACAATATTTCTAAATTTCAAGTAGGTGTATCTCAGAAATATTGCGTAATAGAAAAAACTAATGGTATATTTGGATTCAGGACATGTAGATAAGATGCTATTTCTTTGTGGACAAAGAAAAATATTTTTTGATAAACCAGTGCAATGTAATAAGGATTATGCAAAACTGATTACGTAACATTGTTTGCATTTTTACTGTATTTATCCAAATACTAAAAAAATACCGTCACGCAAAAACCATAGGTGATGGGAAATTTCTGATTAGATTTTTGAGTTCAGCATGAAAAGTTACACTAGAAACATAATCAGGTTCTCTTGTGCAAAAATCTTGTTGACCAGTGTAATTAGAATACTTGATCTAAATCGAAATATTTATAGACGCTCGCTCGATTTGAAGATTTATATCGTAACTAATCTGACTGAAATTTTAACAATATATAGAGTAAAATCTGGAAAAACCTATAGTGAAATTTTCAGGTCTCTATCCCGAATATTCGTCGAGTTTGCCCTTTTGCTCGCGAGCAGCGCCTCTAGGGTGAAGATGGGAGGTAATATCAGCTGACCTAATGTACATGTAAAGTTTGAAGCGGGACGTTTCACAAGAGTGACATCCACGGCGCCAATTTATAATTGTAACGAATAGTGTTTGAATAAAACATTTAATCGGGTAAACCCGGGCGTTGCCCGGGGGTCATTCATCTAGTAAGATTATAAAAATACTTAATATAAGGAGTACACAGGAAGGATTAATTTAAAGTAAACACACACAATTCCCCAATCAATGGAATTCCATTCGCTGGTATTGCCTTTCACGACAAGTTCTTTCCTTTTCTTTTGAAAATATCTTCGGAAAAGTTTTGACCAAGTTCTAATATTTCTTGTAGCTTCTGAATTAGCATTTAGGATTGCCTTGACTGCCTTTGAGGTGGTTGGTAAGTATTTGAAATGGTAAGTCGATCCTCGAGAGTGGCACGAGCCACCGCTCCTTCCTATACAACAAAGGTAGCTGAGTTGAATCTAATTTCAAATAATTCGAAAAATTAAATATAAGAATATAAACAGAGTTTTATATAGAGATTTAACAGAATAAATTAGTTTTGAATTTGTAATATGTGCAGTCGCGATTATAAAATTAAAAGTAATAATTTGGGCACAAATTAGTTAAAATTAGTATTATTATTATTAATATAGAAGAATTAAATAGGAGAGAGAGAGACAATAATATAATGATGACGTCTCAATTAAAATATACAAGTATCAAAGTCATAATCAACAATCAATCAACAATTCTGTCACTGTTTGCTTTTGTGAATGGAATAAATATCCAAATATGGCCATTTTTATAAGCATTTGACAGGTTCTGGGCAAAAATAGTTGTTTTTTAGACAGAAAATGATTATGACAATATTGCTGTATCATATTTGATTATCAGATACAAAATTATATCCGGAAAAATTCTAAAAAGCTGAGACCACGGGTGAAGCCAGTTCATTTGGAGATAAGAAAGAAGAAGAAGAAGAGGAACAAAATTCTAACAGAAAAATATTCATTCAAGCAGAAGACACAAAGCCAGATCATCTCTTTATAAAAATATCGCTTCTCAGACACAAAGTTTGGAGCGGGACGTTTCACAAGAAGGACATCCACTGCGCTCATTTATAATTGTAACGAATAGTATTTGAATAAAAGCATTTAATCGGGTAAAACCCAGGCGTTGCCCGGGTCATTCGGCTAGTAATAATATAATTAAAGAGAAATACATAAGAATAAATGATAAAATTGAGTAAACATGCGAGATAAATTAAAATGCCGTAAAGGTAATTTACTTAGTGAGAAAAATTGAAAACCTATTGAATGAAAAAATAACTAAAAGAAAAGCATAAAGCTATTGAGTTGAACTAAGATTATAAGTTGACGCAGAGAGTTGATTAGGGTATAGGGGATGTCTGAGTATGTTCCTGCAAAGAAATTGCTTAATGAGTTCTGCAATGCAGTACGAACTTGTGTTAGTGAGGTACTCTTTTTATTAACAGAACGTTCAAGATGTTCCGTCTGCATTATTAGTTCAGACTAGTAGCTCGCTACTATATAAGTAGGTCGAGGAATGTGGAAAGAGAGAAGTAACGCAAGAGATGTACTGCTGCCAATGATGATTGAACCCGGCTTGTATGATTAAAAAAAGAGAGAGAAAAGATGATTGGTAATGATAATAATGATGAGCCGGGTAATAAAAAGAAAGAAAATATCCTAGCTGGGTATCCTGAACTCACTATTGGGAACGAAATAGCGAGGAAGGATGGTTTCCAGTTGGATTAATCAAATTTAAAAAAAATTCTGGCGAGCAAGATCTCTTGAGGAGAAGGAAAGAGAAGGTAGCTGCAAGGGTTGTTCTGTTGCCAATGATGATTTCATCCGGCTTGAATGATAATAAAAATAAAAAGAAAAATTATGATTGACAATAATGAGAAGGATGAGTCGGGTGATAAGAAAAATAATCTAGCTGGGTATCCTGAACTCACGATTGGGAATGATATAGCGAGGAAGATTTCTCAAGGAATATTTCTCAGTTGAATTAATCAATGAAAAAAAATAAGTAAAAAAAAATGTTTGGCAAACAAAAATTTATTGGAGTAATGTGCAGGGGGGGTTAGGAGACGCCCAACGATAAAATTATAAAAACGCAATTCAAAAATTTATTGTCGCCAGGTCACTAGGAGGATGCGTTGGAGATCTGGATGGCATCGGAGGCACAGTCGGCCCACCACGTCTTGTAGCTCTTCACCACGGTCGCCTTGAACACCACGGTCCCTGTGAAGTCCTTGGGGGCAATCCAGAGGACAGACATCGCGGACTTGGCCTTAGCAGAGCTATGAGTGACAGCGTCTTCCATGCCAGGGACACACTCCATGATATGGGCGGTGGGCTCCTTTGTGACATCGAAGTGGCCTTCAACGGGAACGTCCTTGTCGTCGTAGGCACGCATGAGGAATCCAGCGAAGGGTGAGCCGCCACGGATGGAGACAGGGATTGGCTCTCCTGTGGGGGTAGCCAGGGCGTGGACCTGCCAGGGACAGGCGGACTGCTGGGGACGGGATTTGCCGTGTTTGGGGAACAGGCGAATGCAGGATCCTGTTGGAGCTCCTTTGGGGTAGGCAAGCACCAGGCTGGCGCACAGGACGAGGACCACGAGACTGAGTAGAGGATTCATTGTGCTGCTGTTGAGTGCTGGGGTTGGCGAGCCCAGCGGGGTTTATATGCCGCCAGGTCAACAACGGTGAATCAGGTGTTTGGGCGGCGAGGCCAACTTTGGGGCACGCCTCACTGAAGCACTTTGTTGTTTCTGACATACGTCTATCTCCACAAACTATTTTTTTATAATGTTAACTAGTACTTTATAGTTATTCATCATTTCCTTAGATATATCCGAGGAAGTTTTGTGCTTTTATTCAGAGTACAGAACACGAATTCTTTTGAGACCTAGTTCTTGTTTTTTTTTTTGCTAGCCATTGGCTATAATTGTAACAAAATTGTTCAACACAAAAGTTTTTCCTGAGCCTTGAAGTGAATGGAGATGATGCATTATCCGCCTTTGGGAAGCCTCGAGTGTTTATAATTTGATATTAGGTTGTTTATATTTCCCTTTTATACATAAGTATAGCCCATAACCTTGTGTGTATAATAATGTATTCATTGATGGATTTTACTCAATTTGTTTTTAAATATAAAAAAAATAATGTAATCAACGGCAAAGTAGATATACAGGAAGTGAATATATGCAGTAATATATGGGAAAAAATGTCGCGTATAAGGCCTCAAAACACCTACAACCTCCGCCAATAGATGGCACTTTCGCCTGTTTCCGTCTGGAACTAGTGCTGATAGCGCCGACTGCTGTGGTCCTGTTTCCTGGAGCAAATATTTGTAAATAGATGTTCATATTGGCTCTGGAGTGTAAATGATTGAAAATACCCGTTCAATGTTATTCAATTTTTATGTAATATGTAGTAGAAATGCCAATAAAAAAGAGGGGTGTTTGAAGTCTTTGTGCCGGTTACTGTCATGACTCTTTCGTCAACATTGCTGCTGCTACTCTTCTGGTAAGTCTCTCGTGTCCCCCCACCAGGGGTAAGGTCTAGAGAGATACTGCCAGAGGAAAGGAGTTCCACTTTAGTGGTGGTTCTCGGAGGTCTTTGAGTGCTCTGTAGTGTAGAGCTGCAGAGGAAGAGCAATGGAGCCCAGGGTATGTGAATAACGAAGAAAGAAGCGGCGTAGTCGCGAAGAATCCGGAGGGGTCAAGCGCGACACTGGTGTCAGAAGTGGGATTCTTCCTCGTGGAGGTCACCATGGGGCTCTTTGGGAGTTTTTAGATGCTGATAAAAGGCCCATTGACGTGAGAGGCCAAGGGATGGCCTCTGAGCAGGACTCTCTGGCCCAGATCGTTCGGTGGCTACAGGGTTATCAGGAAAAGAGGGACGAATTAAAGCGCCGAAGAGAGGAAGAAAGGCTTCTGATGGAAAAAGAATTCGAAGAAAAAAAGCTTCTTAGAAGCAAAGAGATTCAGAAGTTTCTGTTTCAAATGGAGGCCCACTTACAGAGGGAGCCGAGTACGGCCCAGACAGCCTTGGGGGTGAAGTCAGCGAGGGCCGGGCGGAGTCCCTTGGGCTGGAGTTCGAGCCGGGTCACATGGAGGAATTCCATAGATTAGAATTGTGGAGCCTCCAGGCGCTTTCGCTTGTTTCCGTCTGGAACTAGTGTGGATATCGCCGACTGCTGGTCCTGTTTAACGGAGTAAATATTTGTAAATAGATGTTCATATTGGCTCTGGAGTGTAAATAATTAAAAATACCCATTGAATGTTATTCTAGTCTTATGTAATATGTAGTAGAAATGACAATAAGAAAGAGGAGTGTTTGAAGTCTTTGTGCCGGTTGCTGCTGCTACTCTTCTGGTAAGTCTCTCGTGTCCCCTCACCAGTGGTAAGGCCTAGAGAGATACTGCCAGAGGAAAATAGTTCCACTTTAGTGGTGGTTCTCGGAGGTCTTTGGGTGCTCTGCAGGTTAGAGCTGCAGAGGAAGAGCCCGGGGTAGGTGATCCACGAAGGAGGAAGCAGGGTAGTCGCGAAGAATCCGGAGGGGTCAAGCGCGATAATATATGCAAACAGATATTAACCATTAAAAATATTGTAAACGCTGTCAATATAAAAAGAGAGATTAAGAGGAACGTGGTAAGTTTCTTTATTAAGCAGTATACGAGCTTTCGGACGTCAGCCGTCCTTCATCAGGTATTGACCTATCGTCAATACCTGATGAAGGACGGCTGACGTCCGAAAGCTCGTATACTGCTTAATAAAGAAACTTACCACGTTCCTCTTAATCTCTCTTTTTATATTCCAAACGTGGCTTATCATGGCTGTCAATATGTTCAAATTTTCAAATGATATAAAAGGTGGTTGAGAGAAGTTATAATATGTGTGCGATAAGCCTAGACATAACGAAAAATAAAAAATAGGAAGGAAAAAAAACCAGGGCTGACGGCATTGCTAATGATGGTTGAAAGGCACACAAAATAATAATAAAGAATAAGATAATTGATTAATGTTAGATATTTTATCCAGATATATCTAATGTTATATTAATTGAGTTAGAAATGGGGAAGGTAAAATAAAGAACTTGTGAATTTATACTATTGCCATATATAGAGTATGATTTTGTATTTAATTTAGTGCGGGGGAAAATGAGAAAGTTTCCCATTGTGAGAGATTTGTAGAGAAAAGTCTTCAACCAGATGGATGCCTTAGATGGGTCTTGTAGAGTCGCTTGCTACGAGGCTAGGTGGTCAATGTTGATTGTACTGCGATGGTTGTGGTCTGTGCTGGTTAGAGGGGCGTTGCGAGGACTTCTCGGCGGACCGCTTGTTCGAGCCAATGGAGGAAGGTGCTCTTGGTGCAGGAGCTGTCGATGGGGGCAATGATGACCTGCTTGGCACGAGGTACGGCTAGTCCTCGCATGGCGCCTTTGAGATGGTCTACTAGATCGTAAAGATGGGGGGGGGGGGGGGATTGTTGCATCATGATTAATGCGCGTATTTTCAAAATTATTTATAATATTGACACGTTTCTGAATTTTGTAATTAATTTTGTAATTAATTTTTCATTGATTTTTAATATGTAATCAATAACTTTTATCATCATTAAAAAAGGAAGAACAAATAATAAACAGAAGAACAACAACATGGTAAATTTGCCTCTTTATTTAAAACAAACAAACAAATTAGATAAAGATTTAAAATAAAATATTTTCAAAAAGTTAAAGCAAAAATTAAACGTTACATAAAATATTTGGCGCAGCTACGAAAGGATTAAAATATAAATCAAAAAAGGCTTCGACGAAAGAAAAAGTAAGTACAATGGCAGCGAATGTAAACAAATTAGAGAAATTTAGCGGTGATAAAGGTTCAATTCGGCCTGAATCATGGCTTAAACTATATGAATTGGAAACTGGTAAACTAGATGAAGTTGATAGAATCAATAATCTAATTTATTATTTATCAAAAGATGCTTTAGAATGGTTTGCTGATGAAATATTGAGCAACGCATCCATTAAAAAATGGGATACTGTTAAACTCAAATTAATTCAGCGCTTTGGTTATAAAGTTGAAAGCCCTATAGTTGCAGCATCAAAAAGAAGACTTAAAAAAAAGAAACCGTGGAAGAGATTATTTTAGAGATAAAATTAGATTATTAAATCAAACAAGCCTCAATAATGTCGAGAAGCTAAACATGTTAACGGATGGATTGCCATTAGATTGGAAAAATTATCTCGTAACAGCCCAGCCTAAAGATCCATCACATTGGATGCAGATTGCCGTGGAGATTGAACAAAACAATAATAAATAAGGTAACAACAGAGAAGTAAAACCAAGGTTTTTAATATAACTACACCTACAATCTCAAAAAATTGCCCATATTGGTGTCCTATTTGTAAGAAAAAAGGATAGTATTTTAAACATTGGATTAGTGATTGCAAAGATCATGATCCTAATTATAAAGACAAGCTTAAACACCAAGCAACTAATATCACCACAGATGTTAAACAAACCATAGCTGATTCACTTTGCATAGCAAATACCAATTTTCCTTATAGATTTGTTGATGTTGAGGTTTTACTTAATAATATTCCAGTTTCATCTTTTATTGATACCGGGTCAACTATTTCATTAATGAGCTGTTCGCTTTTAAAACAAAATAAGTTAAGATTGAATGTAAACGATAGAATCAAAATTAAACAAGTAGATAGTTTTGCATACACTTTAGGATCAGTAGAAGTATTTTTGAAAATCCATTCTAAACTTGTCGGGTGTAAGCTTCATGTAGTGAAAAACTTTAGCTATCCATTGCTTATTGGACTTGATGTAGCAGGAAAAATTGGATTAATAATTGACACAAAAGACAAAGCGGTGTATGTTAAAGGAAATGAATGTTTTTATATATCTCCTGAAACGCATCTTCCATCTGTTCAGCAAAAAGAGCTTAATCAATTACTTAAAGAAAATCAAGCATTGTTCAGCCAGCATGAAACTGACATCGGAAGGATTGCTGTTCAACACAAGATCCATACAATTGAACATCCACCCATCAGTTGTAGACCATATAGAAGACCACTTGCAGAATATGATGAAATAAAATGACAAGTTGAAGAATTGAGTAAAAAGGGACTAATAAGAGAATCTCAGTCACCTTGGGCCTTCCCCGTAGTGTTGGTCTCTAAAAAGGATGGTTCACAAAGGATGTGCATTGATTACCGAAAACTGAATGCAATTACAATTGATGACAAGCAGCCTCTTCCATACATCCAAGATATGTTTGATCGCTTACATAATGCGAAATACTTCACAACACTTGACATAGCATGGGGCTATTGGCATGTTGAAATGCATCCAGACTCGGTTGAGAAAACTGCTTTCATTACAAATGACGGGCATTATGAATTTTTGGTTATGCCATTTGGCTTGAAAAATGCTCCAAGTACTTTTCAGCGAATAATTCAGCATATTATTGGAAATCTTCTTTGGAACGGTGTTTGTAATTATCAAGATGATATTCTAATTTACAGCAGTACTTTTAAAGATCATATTGAACTCATGAAGAAAATATTTGACAAGCTTAAAGAAAACAATACCAAACTCAAGTTGAAGAAATGCTCCTTTGCAAAACAAGAAATAAGATATTTAGGTCATATCATAGGACATAACAAGATTAAACCTGACCCTGAAAAAACAAAAGCAATAAATGAGTTCCCTCAACCTAAAACAGTGAAGCAAGTAAGGCAGTTTTTGGGTTTAGCAGGTTACTACAGGAAATTTATTCCTAAATTTAGTGAAATTGCAGATCCTTTAACAAGCCTCACAAGAAAAAAAAAAGTTATTCAAATGGACTACTGAAGTTAACAAATCATTTCAGGAACTAAAGTCTCATTTATCCACAGATCCAGTTCTTTCTACATATGATCCTTCATTACCATGTAAGCTTTATACAGATGCATCTAAACTGGGAATTGGTGCTAATTTAGCTCAAATTGGAAATGATAATCAAGAACATGTAATTTCCTATTATTCAGGAAAACTTCTACCACATCAACAGAACTATTCTGCATTTGAGTTGGAATGCTTTGCTGTAGTTCAATCAGTTGAATACTTTGAAGTTTATCTTGAGAACAATACATTTGAAGTCATTACAGATCATTCGGCTTTGGAATGGCTCTTCAACGTAAAGAAACCAAAGGCAAAATATCTCCGATGGATAATTGAATTATCAACCAAGTCAATGAAAATAGTTCACAGATCAGGATCAAAGCAAACGCATGTTGATGCATTGTCAAGATCACCAGTGTCATTTCATATATCAATCCCCACTCTTCGACTACACCAACAAAGAGCGGATCTCAGTTTTGTAAAGAACTCTCATATTCATCGAGATCTTATTATGGTGAAACATAATGGAGTTCTAAAAACAGTTGTTCCAGAATCATTCCAAGAATAAATTCTCAAAGAATACCACGATAATCATTCTCACCCCTCAATTAACAAGACAGTAAGATTGATAACACCATTTTATTGGTGGCCGAATGCTATCAAATGCATCAAAGACTATGTTCGCTCATGTAAAATATGTCAAATAACTAAATGCAGTCATAAACCATTTATTGGAGAATATGTTGCACCAAACTCATATCTGAAAGCACTGGAATTAATATCAATGGATACTATTGTGCTAGGCTGTGCAGCAAATGAAACCAAGCACAAATACATTCAAGTAATAATTGACCACCTAACAAGATTTGTTTGGGCTTTCCCTACTGTCACCAACACTTCTCAAGCAGTAATTCAATGTTTAGGCAAAATCAACAAAACAGTTCCCCAAATCAAATGTATTTTAACCGACAACGGAAAGAATTTTACATCAAAAGAATTTAACAAGTTTTTGAATGAGCATCAAGTTCAACACACCTATTCGACGCCATATCATCCGCAGAGTAATGGACTGTGTGAAAAGATGAATGACACTATACTCACCAAATTAAGAACAAACCTTCAAGAGAATCCAAGACTTAAATGGTCATCATTACTTGTCAAAATTGTGAAAGATTATAATAGCACACCCCATGATGTCACTGGGTTTTCTCCAAATTTCCTACTTTTTGGTGATTGTTCAATACCAGAATTTTCTGAATCACCACATTTCACCATAGAAAATGCAAGGAAGAAAGCAATAGAAAATAGCGCAAAGAACAGAGAAAAGTGGAAAGCACGACACGATGCAAAACATCCGCAGTCGTCATTCAAAGTTGGTGATCTGGTCCTTCGTAAAATAGCTAGTTATGATCCAAGTATGGTCAAAACATCCCCAAAGTATGAGGGTCCTTTTCAAATAACAAGAATAATATCTAGTGTTACGTGTGAATTATTGAAAGATGATTCCTCCTTTGTTAAAGTTCATGTGTCACAATTGAATCCATTTATTTTGCGAAAATAAATCCTTCAAGCCGAGGGATATGACACGTTTCTGAATTTTGTAATTAATTTTGTAATTAAGTTTTAATTGATTTTTAATATGTAATCAATAACTTTTATCATCATTAAAAAAGGAAGAACAAATAATAAACAGAAGAACAACAACATGGTAAATTTGCCTCTTTATTTAAAACAAACAAACAAATTAGATAAAGATTTAAAATAAAATATTTTTAAAAAGTTAAAACAAAAATTAAACGTTACAATATTATTTTTAATATATTTAAAGTTTAAATTATACATTCATTTATTTTTATAAAACAGATTATTACTATAAAATATTATGTACTATAAAACATTTGTATTTTGATACACTAAATACCCCAAATGCTTTAAACTTTGATGTGATAAATAAAGAGATATTCTAGGTGCTACCTAAATTTATAGTTGTCTTATTATTGACTGGTTTAACCTTGTAAGATGGTTGAGACACGTTCTGGAAAGATGCAAGACACGTCTGAGGAGAGACTCAAGACTGAAGAATCTGCCAAACCGCAGCCCAGTTCAACAATTGGTGGAGATGCAAGTGCCGACCCAGTTGTTTTGAACCCCAACATAGACATCCCCAAATATGATGGAACAGAAGACCCTCTCCCATGGATTGAGTCCCTTGAAGAAATTGGCTTCCTGTACCACTGGGCAGAATATATTATTTCTCGCTATGCAACCATGAACATGATTGGTAGCGCCAAAACCTGGCTGGACCTACACAAGATAAGTTTTACCAGCTGGGAACATTTCAAGAGCCGCCTAATTCAGGATTTTGGCTCAGACGCCAACAAAGAAGAATTGAAGATGAGGCTGAACAGAATGCAGCAGTGGAATGAACCTGCAATCAGGTTTGCAGAGGATATCCTGGTTCTGTGCAACAAGGTCGACCCCCAAATGGAAGAAGAGAATAAAATAAATTGGGTTATTGGAGGGTTAAAGAAAGAATACTCTTTTGCCCTCTACTTAAACCCTCCTAAGAATACCAACGAACTCCTAAGATTGTGTAAAAAGATGGATTTGTTTGAAAATAATTATCAAGAACGTATAGAAAAATCAAAGGCTCTATATAATGGACCACGCTCTCCTCGTTCCCATCATCAAGAGCAATGGAAGAACGCTCCGTCGTTCAGAAGACCAGACCAGAAAACCTCCAAGCCCCAGGCTCCCGCTTCGAGGTACTACCAGAACAAGCCGCTGACCCAGGTATCTGCCCCTAGACGATTTTACACTCCCATTCCTGAGCCAAAACCGGTCTACCCAAGGAAAACATACAATAAGAGTCCAGATTCAAACAGGAATAGGACAGAAGACGGGAGACCAATATGTTTCAAGTGTAACAAGCCAGGACACGTAGCGCGGTATTGCAGAGTCAAGTTTGTGAGGATCGTAGAAGAGGACCCCTCAGTTTCCCAAGACAAGAGCCAAGAAAATCTTCAAATGGACGAAAGGAAAGATTATACACGGCCTCGCCTCTATGCGGATGTTTGTAATGACACACAAACGAATATTCCTACACGGAATAGATTCCTTCAATCAAAGCAAGTCGACCATAAATGGAATTAGAAAGTTGGACCCTTGGTACAAAATTAATATTAATGTGGACAAGATAGGGTTATGCGAAGCTTTGATTGATACAGGCGCCGATCTTTCAGTGGTCGACCTAAGAACAGCACTTTTTGCTGGCCGTGAAATAAATAGTCTCACTAAAACGTGTTCAGGACCCGATGGGAAAAAATTAGATATGGTAGGTAGCATTATTTTAGATTTAAAAATTGATGACACTGAATTATCCCACGAATTTGTAGTAATGGACGCGCATCTACGAACTCTTATTCTTGGACGAGATTTCCTTAAAAAAATGAATGCTAAAATTGATTGTAAACGAGAAACAATAAAATATAATTTGATGAGTAATCATGACGTAAGCAATTATGATCTAAAAAAAATAAAGAGCACTACAGATACCGTTATACCTAAACTATCTATTAAATTGATTAGGGCCTCAATAGAAGCAGAGGATGGCGAATGTGTCATCGAAGAGAACAACAGAATGACTCAAACAAATGGTCTTCGATTGGCAAGAAATTTGCTTACTGTCACGGATAAGAAAACCCATATCTGGATAACGAACCCTTATCCTCGACCTTTAATAATCATGAAAGACCAAACATTGGCTTATGGAAGTCTTCCTGCAGGGGTAAATTTTATATAGAATAAGGAGAAGCAGAATGGAAATGACGAAATACAATTTCAAATAAACAAAAAATTATCATTTAAAGAACAAGAGAGGTTAGAACAAATTTTGGCTAAGTATACTGATTTGTTCTCATCGAGGTTAGGTAGGACCAATTTGCCAAAACATCAGATTCATACAGAAGACGCAAAACCGATAAAGCACAAGCCTTACCGTGTAAGCGCTAAGGAACGAACCATCATAAAGGATCAAATAGACGAGATGCTCGAAGAAGGAATAATTAGACAATCTTCAAGTGCCTGGTCCTTTCCCGTTATATTGGTCAAAAAACGAGATGGCAAATACAGATTTTGCGTGGACTACAGGAAATTAAATGAAGTAACAGTGAAGGATGTTTATCCAATCCCAAGAATTGATGATGTAATGGATACTCTCCAAGGATCCAATTACTTCTCAGCAATAGATCTCAAATCGGGATATTGGCAAGTCGAAATTGAAGAGAGAGACAAAGAGAAGACGGCTTTCACTGCTGCACATGTGTTATATGAATTCAACGTAATGCCCTTCGGTCTATGCAACGCCCCTGCTACTTTTGAGAGGAACATGGACAATGTCCTCGGAAATCTGAGATGGCAGATTTGCCTTTGCTACCTGGACGATGTGATTATGTACAGCTCGGACTTTCCAACCCACATTAAAAGACTTGAAGCTGTCCTCAGATGCTTCAGCGAATCTAATTTAAAACTGAACGCCAAGAAAATGCAGATTTGCTTTCGAGGAACTTGAGATCCTTGGACATATAACCAACCAAGAGGGTATAAAACCTGCCGAATATAAAATCAAAGCTGTTAGAGATTTTCCTCAGCCCAAGAAGGCCAAAGAAGTGCAATCATTCCTAGGAATGTGCTCATATTATAGAAAATTTATTAAAGATTTTTCATTAATCGCTGACCCATTGACCAGTCTCATCAGAAAAAATGTGAAATTTATCTGGACAGGAAAACAGGAAGAAGCGTTCCAAAACCTTAAAAAAGCTCTTATGAATCCGCCAATTTTAGGTCACTTTGATCCAAATGCAGCCACCTGCATTCACACAGATGCCTCTAACATCGGCTTAGGCGCAACACTAATTCAAAATATCGGTGGCGAAGAGAAGGTAATATCATATTTGAGCCGAACCCTAAGTAAACCTGAGCAAAATTATTCAACCACCGAAAAGGAATGTTTAGCTCTAGTGTGGTCGATATCAAAATTACGGCCCTATTTATATGGAAGGCACTTTAAAATCGTCACTGATCATCACGCACTATGCTGGCTTAAGAATTTAAAAGATCCGACCGGTCGATTAGCACGATGGGCACTGAAGATTCAGGAATATAATTTCGAAATTATACACAAATCGGGAAAAAAACATCTGGACGCTGATGGTCTATCTAGAGGACCCTTACCAGAAAACGAATGGGAAGAGGATTATGAAAGGCTATTTTTGAATCAAATAATAGACGAAAAGGATGATTTTATTGAGAATATTAAGGAGAAGCATAGTGGAAAGAAGCGTTCAATTACACAGAACTTTAAAGAAGAAAATGGGTGTCTCTACAAGAAAAATCCAAATCCTGAAGGTAGAGAATGGTTGCTGGTAGTGCCAAAGAAGAGAAGGAAAGAAATCATGAGTGAATATCACAACCATATGCTGAATGGCCATCTGGGCGTCGCCAGAACCACATACCGATTGAAGAATAAATACTATTGGCCTTCCATGCTGAAAGATGTTTCCGAATTTGTAAAGACGTGCCACCTTTGCCAAAGTCGGAAAGGTTCAAATCAGTTGCCATCTGGACTTCTACAACCTATTCCCCCAGCTAACTACCCTTTTGAAAGAATCGGAATTGACTTTGTTGGCCCCTTGCCATCAACGAAAAGAAGAAGGAAATGGATAATTGTGTTGACGGATTATTATACCAAGTATGCTGAAACAAAGGCAGTACCAGAAGCGACAGTGGAAGAAGTCTCTACATTTTTAATCGAACATATATTTTTACGTCACGGGGCTCCAAGATTTCTTATCAGCGATAGAGGTTCACAATTCACTAGCAATTTGATGAAGGAGGTTATGAAAATGTGCAAAGTTAAACATTGCTTCACAACGACCTACCACCCCCAGACTAACGGACTAACGGAACGGCTAAATAGAACTTTAATCAATATGATCAGCATGTATGTGAATACGGATCAGAAGAACTGAGACGAAATCCTTCCTTTTATCACCCACGCGTATAATACCACAATTCAAGAGACCACAGGCTACTCTCCATTTTTCCTGTTGTTTGGGAGGTAACCCATGTCCCTCTTAGACGACGAGAATATCCCAACGGACAGTAACATGGACGATTACGACGAATATATAGAAAACTACTCAGATAAAATAGCAAGGACGAGACAGGTAGTCATTAACAACACAGAGAAGACTCAGGAAAGAATGAAAAGAAACTATGACAAAAAACACAACGAGAGAATCTATGAACCAGAACATTTAGTGGCAGTTTGGACACCAGTCAGGAAAATCGGAAAATGTGAAAAACTATTGATAACTTTGGCCCATATCGAATATTAAAGAAGCTGTCCAACGTAAATTACTTAATTGAGCCGAAAGATAATCCTGGCCAAGACCCATTGATTGTCCATGTCTCAAGACTCAAACCCTATTTTGAAAGAATTGATGAGGTCACTCACGAGGACGTGACGACCTCTGGAGAGGGGAAGTGTTGCATCATGATTAATGCGCGTATTTTTAAATTTATTTATAATATTATTTTTAATATATTTAAAATTTAAATTATACATTTATTTATTTTTATAAAACAGATTATTACTATAAATATTATGTACTATAAAACATTTGTATTTTGATACACTAAATACCCCACATGCTTTAAACTTTGATGTGATAAATAAAGAGATATTCTAGGTGCTACCTAAATTTATAGTTGTCTTATTATTGACTGGTTTAACCTTGTAAGATGGTTGAGACACGTCCTGGAAAGATGCAAGACACGTCTGAGGAGAGACTCAAGACTGAAGAATCTGCCAAACCGCAGCCCAGTGCAACAATATAGGCGGGGCATGCGTCGTTACCACAGGTACCTCTGCCATCCTCTGCATGCTGCTGTCTTCAGTTATCCTGTCGACTTTATGTAACATTGTTGCAAATGATCCTGTCGACGTATGGATGAACTGGCAGTCGTGTAAGTGAAGCGATGGTTGATGTTCTTCCCTCACGTGGACAACAAGAAGCAGAGGCAGGGCTAGATGTTAACACCGAGAGTGATCGGAGACCTAGGTCCTTGGTGCCTAACCTAGGTGCCTGGTCCGTATGGATGTCCTCTTCTGGATTGATGTCTGCCATATAGAGGGCTGAAAGGATGGCCGAGCAACTGTATACATGGTTCGGAGTGAGTTGGGTGTTGTGACAGTTGTTGCAGTTTCTGTAGGATCTAGTCTTGTCTGGGTTTATCTTCATTTCTTCAAAATGTTCTGTTCTGAATCTTGAAATTTTTGTCGTTAATTCTCTGTTAATGTTGAGGTTGCATATGGGCTAGGGTATTTTGGTTTTTGTAATGAATTTTGCTTTTGCTATTGTATTTGCGTCTTTCATTGTTATTGAGGAGGTTTCCAGTGTCTGTTTTCGTCCTTCCTTCGCTAGGTCATCAGCCTGTTCATTGCCCAATATTCCAACATGGGCTGGTATCCATTGCATGGCACATATTTAGCCTATTATGGCAAGTCGGCTCAGGATTAGAAATAAGCTTTAATGAATTTTATAAAATTGGAATTTTAAAAAGGAACATTAAGGCATGTGAATGATCAATTTTCCAATACATTAACTAGAATATGATTGCCTAAAATAGCCTCGTTCATTCATGAAAGGGTATTTAAATAGCCTCCTAGTGTAATCATTAAATAAAATATAAATGAAAACACCAAAACGCGAATGTTTCTTTTCACAAATAAATAAAACATCTAATGCCCTTACTACGATGAAAGATATGATGGCGAGTTATTGCTATGTATTAATTTATTCCTAACTATCTTTTACTTTTTATTTGCGGAAGAGCATTGCTCGATGCAAATATTTAAATGTAATTTTACTGTCCTAAAAGCTTATGTCCATAGTTTGCTTAAATGCCATTTCTAAGATTCTACACTTCATTGTTGCATATAAAAGCAGAATGATCCAATACAGTATTAGTACTCTGAAGAAGCGGTCTGGTCGATTAAATTCGCGAAACCCCTGGGAGGGTTCACCACTGATGAGCCAAGTCCTCCCAATATATTTTTCATCGCAGTAAGGGCAGTAGAAGACTTATTTATTTGTGAAAAGAAGCATTCACGTTCTGGTGTTTTCATTTGTATCATATAGATGGCTCGTTATTGCTATGTATTAATTAAATAAACTATTCTTGCTATTTTTTGGATTCTCAATATCATTTTTAATTTGTATCAAATCAGAAAGAAGGCGTCATATGAGTGAATTTCTGATTCTACAAGAGGCATAAAAATTGACCTTAGAAATGATGAAGAATTTCAACTAGAGAAATTCCAAGAATGTAGGCTGCAATTAAAGTACTGTTGTAAGGATTTGGTCTCAGTGGTCAAAGAGAAAAGTTTAAAAAAATCTGGTTCAGCCCTAGAGTAACAACAGAGAGAGAGAGAGAATAAAATGATTCAATTCTTGGGTGCAGCAAACAGGACTAAAATTGTAACAATAATTCAAGCAGAATTTTACATGTGCACATGGGTATGAATCTGGACCATCTCTGAATACCTTAAAGCATAACTCTGTAATCGCCGGCTTTTATTAAAAATATACTCTCTGTCAAACTCAGAAGTGACGAGCTCAGATGAAGAGAGATGTGTTTGGGCTCAAAAATGGTATTTTCATTTTTCTTTTCTGATGGATACAGATTCAGGTTCGGAGTTCATGACGGCAGGATACATGTAAGATGTAGGCCTCAAGTAGAATGCAATCAGGAATGGATTCTTTAACGGCTTTTAGCAAGAACCGCTGACTTCATGGTGTGGGGTGACATCAGTGTTAAAAATTAGAAAAAATGTACTCTTTATTCAAGGCACAATTTGCAGATGGCTTTTGCTCACTGGTGTCAATGTTACCGTATAAAAGTTCAAAACGACTTATCATTTAAATATTATTACACTAATGAAGAAGCAAATAGAAATATTTTTATCTTACAAAAATTCAGATTTAACATTTCTCCTTTCTCAGAAATGGTCGTGTCCTTATGACCATCTTCTCTTGTGAGGTAGGATTGTATTTCGGCAGGGGGGGTTGTATTTCGGCACAATAGAGTACTAAATTGGAGAATTCAATATGATGTGTAAATGCAGAAATATCGCCTTGGGTGTTCTTTATATTTCAAGGCTGGTAATAAATCTTCCGGTTGGTTCTCGATCTTTATTTTCACAATAACCTTTAATTTTATCTTGATTCTTATTGCATTCTTTTAACAATATCTGGGTCTCTCATATATTCTTTATGAAATGTGTTGAAAAAAGGAGAGATGGTTATCACTCCTCTTGACAAGGATGGAATGGTTCCGGCACATCCACCCTACTTTGGTGGAACTTAACCCTATTATTTATAAAATTGTATTTATATACACTCCTCATATTTACGAGAGCTGTTCGATAAGGTAAAATATTTTTAAAATAAATCCTGGTGCAAGGAATATCTTGACTCTTCCGCCAACAGTCCCACAGTTAAGTGAATTTTATACTGCCAAAAACGATAATCCGACATTCCAATCAAAACCCCTTTCAGCACGTTTTCTTTGAAATTTCGTCTAGAAAGAACGAGCTGATTCAATTCGATTTATTTCAAATAACAGAAAAGAATTACACTAATATTTAATGCGATTTAGTTGTATTTATATACATTATTTATATACACGTATATTATATATACATAAAAGAAAAAAGAGACTATATTAACACAAAAAAAAGATATATAAATAATAATAAAAAACGCTTAACATACTCCACCCCGGTAGACTAACTTAGTCCTCAGCAAAAGGTAATGGTACTATTTTAGAGACAGTTCTAGTAAGGCGTTCTTGGTGCTTGGTCTTCACCTCGACGACTCGAACTTTTCCGTCCGCTCCCGGAAAGACTTTGGTGATGCGACCAAGGCTCCAATACATTACTGGTGGGGATATGGTATCCTTGAGCAAGATGAGGTCACCTTCCTTAATGTTGGGTGAGGATTTTTGCCATTTTAGGCGTTGTTGCAAATTGTTGAGGTATCTCGATTCCAACGTTTCCAAAATACATTTTTAATTTTTTTATTTAGGCTCGAGCGATCGAGGTAGTTTATCGGAACATCATCATCATCATCATTAGATTCTGGAGGGGCAGTTAAGGGTCTCCCGATTAAGAAGTGTCCTGGTGTAAGAGGATTAAAATCGTCTGAATCTGAACTTAGAGGACAAATAGGTCCGGAATTTAAACAAGCTTCTATTTGAGTTGTCATAGTACTCAGCTCTTCAAATGTGAGTATCTGAGACTTTAAGCATCTGAGAAGATGAAATTTGAAGGATTCTATTCCAGCCTTCCAGATACTTCCGAAATTTGGGGCGGAAGGAGGTATAAAATGCCAGTTGATTCGTTCATTAGATATGAATTTTTGAATTGTTGAAGCTTTTAATATACCAAACTGCTCTCGGAGAATGTTGTTAGCTCCCCTAAAGTTGGTCCCGTTATCACTAAATATATCAGAAGGTTTTCCTCGACGAGAAATAAACCGCTTGAGAGCTGCGAGGAAAGCCGCTGAAGATAGGTCTGATACAATTTCTATATAAATTGCTTTTGTGCAGAAACATACAAATAAAGCAACATATGATTTTGATTTTACTTTGGATCTTTTTATGTTTGGTTTCATTAAAAACGGTCCTGCAAAGTCGATTCCAGTTTTAGTGAACGGATTTGATTTCACAATTCGGTGCATAGGCAGATCTCCCATGATTTGCTTGGTAACTTGGCGTTTAGCCCTGAAACACACCATGCATTGGTGGATTATTTTCTTGACCAAACTTCTGCCTGCGGGAATCCAATATCGTAATCGTAGTGCTGACATGGTCAGTTAAAGACCAATATGTAAATGATCCAGATGACACTGTAGCCATAGTAATTCCGTGATAAAATGATCTCTTGGCAATATTTATTGGATGCTTTTCATTAAATTGCAGATTTGAATGACGTAATTTTCCTCCAACCCGTAATAGTCCAGATTCATCAATGAAAGGATTCAAAGATAAAAGCCTTGAGTTAGTTGGTGAAGATTTCTTTTGTTTGCAACAGGTAATTTCTGATTGAAATTCAGAACTTTGAATGAAACGAATGATATTGTGAATTGAACTTGTTAAGTCGCTTGAAGATAGATGTCCTTTCTTTATTTCATTAAAAGAACATTGGACATTGAATACAAATCTATAAATTCATGCTGTAATTCTAACAAGTTCGTTGATATTTGTGTATTTGAAAATGAAGTCTGGGAAAAGAAGATTAGTGGAATGAAAAACAGAGAATGCTTTTCGTCTTTTACCTGAAATTTCTTTCGGAAAATCATATTGAGTTTGAATTGGATCTTCAAAGTTCACATCCGAGAGCCAATTTGGTCCTCGCCACCAAAGAGAGTGATCCATCAGCTGTGAAAGAGTTATACCTCTGGAAGCGCAGTCTGCAGGATTATCTTTCGAAATAACATAATGCCCGGAAGAATGTAAAGTCAATCTTTGAACCTCAGCAATCCTATTTCCGACAAATTGTTTCCAATGTCTAGATTCAGATTTAATCCAACTGAGAACAATTTCGGAATCAGTCCATGAAAATACTCTAGCAATTTGTAAGCATAAAAATTGCGAATAGTATCATATAAAGTTGCGAGAAGAAGAGCAGCGCACAGCTCCAGTCGTGGTATGGAAATCATTTTCAGAGGAGCTACCCTCGTCTTGGAAGCAATCAGAGAAACTTTCACTTGGCCCGATTTGAAATGTGATCTTATATAAAATACTGCCGCATATGCAACTTCTGAAGAGTCACAAAAACCATGAAATTCAACACAAAGCAAAGCTCCCATGCACGAGAAGTATCTAGGAATTTGAATTTTATTTAATACGGAAAATTCCTTTTCGATTTTCTTCCATTGATAGCACAAAGTATCAGGCAAAGGGATCATCCCAATTCAACTTCTGTTTCCAAAGTGATTGAAGCACAATTTTGAGACAAACAATAACCGGGGACAGCCAGCCTATAGGATCAATGATTCTGGAGATGCGGGACAACAAATGTCCTTTAGAATTCGTTTGTTCTGGAATGCCATTAACAAGAATCTGAAAAATGTCCAAGGAAGGATTCCAACAAATACCAAGTATTTTGACACATGAATCACTCTCAAAATCCCGAATATTATGCCTATCTTCAACCTGTTCTGAAAATCCAGAAAGGACCTCCGGGACGTTTGATCTCCATTTCCTAAAAGAAATTACCGCTGAAGAAAGAAGATTATTGACTTCACGAATATGACATGTAGCTTCTTCAATTGTGTCTGCACCAGAAAGTAAGTCATCAACATAAAAATCGGTTTGTACTATTTTTGAGGCTACTGGTAAAGTTGTGTGACACCTTGTCCCTTGCAAGTTGATGTAGGGTACGCATGGCGAGATATGGCGCACAAGACAATCCATATGTCACAGTCAGCATTCTATAATCCAATAAAGGTTCTGATGGGTTTTTTCTCCATAAAATTCTCTGGAAATCACAATCCCTAGAATCGATTCTTACTTGGCGATACATTTTCTCTATATCTCCTGAAAAAGCTATTGGGCGTGGTCGAAATCTTATCAGAATGTTGAAGATATCCTATTGCAGTTTTGGTCCTACATGAAGAAAGTTACTTAGAGATTTGCTATCGCTAGTTTTGCAAGATGCATCAAAAACAACTCTCAATTTAGTGGTTGTGCTTTGCTCCTCAAAAACACAATGATGAGGTATATAATAACATTGTCTTGAAGGTGTATCCAGCTCATCACTGGGAATAAGCTCCATATGATTGATTAAAAGATATTCGTCCATGAAATCACAATATTGTTTTAGGATACTTGGAGATTTTTGTAATTTTCTTTCAAGTGATAGAAATCGTTTCAGAGCATTGATCCTAGAATGCCAAGAGTTGGCAATGTTCTAAATGGCAGCCCAACAGAGTACCTTCCATCTTCCAGAATTTTGAGGTTATTAATATATATTTCTTCACACGAAATTTCTTCTCTGTTTAAAGATTTGGCAGAGGGTACTGACTCCAGCTCCCAGATTTTTTTTAGAAAATCATCTTGTTCCTCCGACGCGAACATAATTATATCTTGATTGGAATTTTCAGCTGACAGTAATATTTTACCTGTAAGTAACCATCCCAATTTGGATCCGCACGCAGTGGGTCCAGATAAATTTTGGAATCTAACCTTCCCGTTAAATAAGCATGGAGCAAGCTTTGCTCCTAACACTAAATCAATCGGGCTAGATTTGTCAAAATTGGGGTCAGCCAACAGAAGATTTTTCAAATAAGGCCAATCATCCTTTTCTATAAAGAAATTGGGCAATTCTGATGTGATCTTATCAATGACTATAGGATTGGCGTTGAATATTAGGTTTGAGAAATGTGGGCTAAATTGGAGAGAGACCACACCCAATGATTGTTCTACAAGTTTATTTCTCAAACCAAAAACTGTAGTTTTACATTCAGCAAGAGGAAGATTTAATTTCTTTCGACAACTATTTGTTATAAGACACCTTTGAGAGCCTGTATCTACCAGGTCTATTAGTATGAAACGCGAAAATTTTCAGTGAATTCAAAAGTTCACCAATTCGATACAACAAAAGATTTTTTTATTCAAAGTAACTGCCCTGATTAGCTATACACTCGGACCACTATTCAGGCAATTTTCGAATTCCTTGTCTGAAAATTTCTATTCCTTTTGAGTCGAACCAGTCAACAAGTCATTTTCGGAGTATGTCTGAGTTCGATAATTTCTGGTTTTTTAGGGCGTGTCCTAAAGATGTGAAAAGGTGGTCGTTCGACGGCGCTAAGTCTGGTGAGTACGGCGGGTGGGGTTAGAGTTCCCAGCCCAAGTCTTTTATGGTGTTTTTGACCACCGTAGCGTTGTGGGCTGGAGCGTTGTCATGCTGCAGTATCAGGTTGTTGTGCTTTTCACGCCATTCCGGTCTTTTTTCATTCAACGCCTCTCTCAAACTGTGCATTTGTTGTTCGTAGCGACTAGTATTGACCATTTTGCCAGGTTTCAGGAGCTCGAAATATACTACGCCGGTCTGGTCCCACCATATGCAAAGCATTGCCTTTTTTCCGAAGCGATTGGGCCTAGGCGTCTGTTTTGGAAATTGGCCGGGCAGGCCCCACGACCTTTGGCGTGTAGGATTGCTGAAGTGGATCCATTTCTCATCAGAAGTTACGATTCGGTGCAAAAATGACTTCTTTTCATGCCTGGCGAGCAGCCCTTCGCAGGTTACCAGACGCCGTTATTGCTGCCTTTCGCTCAACTGGAAAGCTTTTGGGTCATTCCGAGGCTGTTTAAACGTAGAGAAACAGCACCTTGAGACACCTGGAGCTGTTTAACGAGTTTCTCCTGCATTTGGGTACTGTCCTCATCCAAAAAAGCTTGCAGTTCAGCGTCCTAGAACTTTTGGGGCGGTTTTCCATGTGGTTCATTATCAAGTTCAAAATCGCCACTTTGGAATTTTTTAAACCACCTGTAACACTGCGATTTGCTCAGAGGGTGGTCGCTGTAAACTTCCTCGAGCATTCGGTGGGCTTCAGTGGCACTTTTCTTCCAGTTGAAGGCGAACAACAAAACTTCCCGCAAATGGGCACTTTTTGGCTCGGAAATCGCCATTTTCCACGGGCTCCAGAAATTTTTCACGATTTGAATTTTTCTGAAACTGCACGCATGCTGATGCCACGTGAGTCAAAGAACAAAACGCCTACAACAGCGCCACCGTCGGCTCAAATAAAGTTGCACAGCGGCCTCTGGCGCCCATTTTCGCGTTTCATACTAATAGACCTGGTATAAGGGATCTACATGTTTGAAAAACCCCTTTTTCCGATTTGACCTTTATTAAAGCCGTAGAGAGTAATATCCGATCATGACTTTTGTTGTCTGCAAAACATGAGACACTGGCATGGGTCAACGGAGATATGTCCGCAACAGGACTTAACATTTCTGTTTGAACTGATGCAAAAGTGTATGATGTCTCTTATTACATGATTTGCAATTTTTCGTGAAGACGCATGACGATACTCTATGGTTAGATCTTAGACACACACACACAGTTGTAAATTAAACGATTATCTTTTACAAATGTCCATCTTTCAGGTAAAAATTTCCTTAAAACTCAGCCAATCTGAAATACCACCACTAAAGGTGGGCAATTGAAATTTGGGAAGTTCTAAATGCGTTTCACCAGAAAATGTATTTTTATTTAAATTTCCCAGCTATCTATTTATTTTTATCAAATAAAAATTGATTTTAGACTTTGCCTCAAAGGATACCTCAAATTTTTCTTCAGCATTAATTCTTTTATATTTTACTAATTTCACATATTGATTATCAAAGCCAGCTTTTTAATTTACCAAGTCTTCTTTATTTTGCATAAGTGCGTATTTATTATTGCCTTCTAAATTATATTCTACATCTGCTTTTATCAATTCTAAACTTTTAATGAGAGATTCAAAAATTAAGATTTATGTTTCCATATTTTAAAGATTAGTATTCAAAACCTTACCTTTCTCTATTTCTATGGCTTCAAAGAACTTTCTATTTCTTCTACTTCTTTCCCGGGTTTCGGCACCAAAAAATGTTAGCACGTTTCTTTGAACTTTCTTCTAGAAAGAACGAGCTGACTCGCTTCGATTCAATTCGATTTATTTCAAATAACAAAAAAGAATTACACTAAGATTTAATGCGATTTAGTTGTATTTATAACATAAAAGAAAAAAGAGACTATATCAACACAAAAAGAGTAAAAAAAACAACAACTAAAAGAATAATGATAGGTAACAATAATATTCTATGAATATTAATTATAATTAACTAGCGGATGTACCCGGTTTCGCCCGGGTTTTACCCGAGTAAAGGTTTGTCTAACGAACATTTGTTAAAACAATTCTCTATAAACTTATTTTAAAAAAATATATGTTATATTGAAATATTTTATTTTAAAATGTTATATGTTAAAATGTTATTTTATTTAAAGTTATAATTTCATAGATATTTATACAGAGTATTTATATCTATGAAATTTTAATTTTAAATAAAATATTTTAATATAACATATATATTTTGATAATTTGAAACTCGTAATTTGAATCTCTCGATAAAGTGAACATTTTTTCCCGGTCCCTTGAAAAATACTCGATAAGTTTAATGAAATCAATATTAATTGGTTCCCTCGGAATTGTATCATTATTCTTGTTCAAATAAATTGCCGTGTCATCCTGGATTTTGTCTTTCCTAATTTTCTACATTACAAAATCATCGCTTTATCTAGTGAACATTTTTTCCCGGTCCCTTGAAAAATACTCGATAACTAACTTTGACTTGTGCGCAATTAATAGGTAGAAAATCTTACCTTTGATAAATAATCTTTAAGATAATAAACTTAGTGATAATAAAACTTATAGATAAAACAACTTGTTAACATCGTCGTAATGGGGGCGCTGCTTGCGAATTAAATCTACAAATCTGCAAATAACTCTAAGGATATTCAAGATATTCAAGAAATTATTTTTCAGAAATCTTCCCAGTACTATACTAAATAACTTCCCAAAGTTTCTTGGCGTTCCAATGAGTGGTTTGGTCAGCCATAAAGGACAGACACACACATACATTCATTTTTATATATACGTATATGTAGTAATCCCGATGTGGAATGTACTGGGCAGTCGTTAGTGGGTGCGTGATGGGATTCCCGCACTGGGACAGCAAGAGACAGAGGCAGGTCTAGATGGTAACTCCAAGAAGGTAGAGGTAGACCACGGACGAAGGTAGTCGGACCATGGGCGTCACGGATGCCCTAAGTCTACATCGCGGACAGGGGTGAGAAATCTGACTGACCGTATAACGGCGTCACTCTGAAACAACTAACAACTCACTTGTCCCATCTTGGGGGGCTTTATATACTCGGACTCCCGCATGTGGTGGCGCGTTTTAATTGGTTCCTATACTCACGCCACCTGTCCGGCCACCTGTTGACGGGGTGATTGAACTCATTATCATAAACACCTGCTAGGCGCCGGGTTGTTTATCACGTCTGGCCTTTGTCTCCGTCTAGACTACCTTTACCTCTTTGTTTATTTGTTTCTTTGTTACAAGGTCGATACATATTTTTATATAGAGATGGGGCTATAATAAATATCAGAAGAAGGTTGTGATCTAACTAAATCAAAATATACTACAGAATGTGTCCCCGGTGATGAAGGTTTGGTTGGGGGAATGACATGTAATGAATGATGACCTAACAAACCTATTATAAAAAATAAAAGAAATAATTTGTATACAAATTAGTTAAAATTACTATTAAGCTACAAGTTAAAAAGAGGAAGATGTTGTAATGGTGGTGTATCAATGAAATAAAATCAAGGTTATAAAAATAAAAACGTACAAAATGAATGATAAAATATTAAGAGAAAGTATATAATACAAAATGGTAAATATGGTAAAATGAATCGTACAAGGAAAATAATATCTTATTGCATAATCTTATTGCATAAAAGATGAGGGGAAAAAAAAGAAGTTATTTTATCGACTGAACATATAATGTGACGCTAAGGTTGAAAAGGGGAAAGGGGGTATCTGAGCATGTTTCTACAAAGTAGTATCCCAAGCATCCTGCAATGCAATGCGTACTTGTTTAAGTGAGGCATTGTTTTCATTAACAGAAGACCCAAGATATTCCGTCTGCATCATTAGCTCAGATAGTGAAAAGAGGTGGGAAGATTGATGGAGGTAAAAGGGAGAGGTAGAGGTAAGAGGGATCCCTGTTGTCCATAATGATTGTGCCCAGTTGAATTATGAAAAAAAAGTGAAAAGTTGATAAATTGGTGAGTTGAAATGATGAGTCGGGCGATGAGAAAAAAAATAAAAAGATCGCGCTGGATATCCTGAACTCACTATCGGGAATGGTATAGCGAGGAAGGATTGTTCCAGTCGGATTAATCAATGAAAAAAAAACAAAAATGTTCGGCGAACTGGAATCCCTTGGAAGGTAGTTGGAGGTTTGAAGGATGTGGAAAAGGAGAGGTGGGTGTAAGAGATTTATTGCTGTCAATTTTGATTGTGTCCGACTTGTGTGGTGAAAAGAAAAAGTTGAAAATTGAAAAAATATGGTGAGCCGAACGATGAGAGAAAAAATTAAAAATCTAACTGGGTCTCCTGAGCTCACTGTTGGGAAATGTACAGAGAGGAAGGGTCTTCTAGTTAGTTTAATCAATAAAAAAAAAGAAAATGGCTGACGAACAATAATCTCTTGATGAATGTAAAAAGTTGGGACGAAAGGTTCATGGGATAGAGTTAGAGGTTGTAAGGGAAGCGTCAAAAATAACATTTTGAAAATCTATTAAGAAAAATAAAATGATAAATGTTTTATCTGTTTAAGAACTATTATAAATATTGTTAGGTGTAGGTTGTTTTAAAATGGTGCCTTAAATAGTTGAAGTTGTAAAATTCTAAGTCTAAACATGTGATGAAAAAAATATATATATATTAAAGGTAATAATCTATAAAGGGTTGATTGTTAATTGAAGGCATTAATGTTGATAATTAAAAAACAAAATGATATTATCGATTAATATTGGAATGTTTTATCTACATCTGTAAGTTAAAAAACAAAGTCCAACACCACTAAACTAGGTAAACTGTAAGTCTATTTACAATAAATGAGAGAAAAGTTTTAAAAAAAGAAAAATATTCGTTCCTGAAAAAAAGGAACATATTTACACACAATGTCTAGATGTAGGTGCAAGATTAATGATGTCCTTCTAATTTGGCTTACGGGGAGGCAATGTGGTCCTATAATTGATTGATGGACAGGCAAGAGTGTTGAAGTAGGAAGGTGTATCTCTGCTAATGGTGGATACAAAAGTCATTCCAACCCTTTAGAAGTAGGTAAGGGAAGACGAAGTAGAAAAAAAAGCAAAAAAGGGGGGAGTTCAGTGCGACCTTGAGTTGTTTATCATTGGGATGAAGATTGGAACATTGTCGTGGCGATGGACGCCTTTTTGGGGATTTAATTGTCCTTTTATGGAGGCCAAGATGACGTCTCCCTTGATCTCATGTACAGTGTCGATTTTAGAGATGGTGGGGACCTAAATTTTAAACGGGGTTGACAAAATTATAAACTATCCTATAACATTATAAAAAATAAGATTTGGAAAAAAAGGAATTAATTAACTAGTGTCTAAATAAATGTGTTATGATCATGCGAAATGTGTTAATGGAATATGGGATATGCGAGAGGAATTAAAATTGATGTGAACAATGTAGAAAGTGCGAAATAAAAATGTATGTTTGAACAGGTGACAATCTTAAGTTACTTCGTCCACGAGGTTCCTGGATTCTCTAAGTTCAGTAACCTCAGCTTCCCGGTGAGTGTCGCGTTATGACCCACAGACAAATCGTTAGATTGAAGATTATTAGCGGTAATGAGGTTTAGAAAAATTATAAAATAATGAATTTACGAAATTTTTCTAAGTGAAAAGGTTATGGCATGGGTACAAAATTCGGTAGAGTTTCGTAAATAACAGTTCAACGCAGGTAGGAATGAAATGCAATGGGGTATGTAAATTTTATGGAAAGATATTTAGTTTTCGCATATTACATTTATAGTTGTATTTGTAATTGTGGGGAAAATGGGAGGCACATTTTTAGATGAGATAATTTAAAAATTGATATTTATAAAAATACAAATCTAGGACTAGTTTTTAAAACTTTTAAATATTGAGAAATATCAATTAGAATAGTAATAGGTCAAGTAGAATAAAAAGTGTAATAAATTTAATTATTAATACTATGGCCATAAATAAGGTATTAAAAAAAACACAAATAAGTTTAGAAAATATGATTCGAGTAATTAAAATATAATATGATTTTTTTATGTAAAATTGAAATTAATGAATTAAAATTTAAAAGTTGCTTAAAATAAAGTAAAAGTTGATAAATGAGGGTGTACAAGATTTAATATTTGAATTTAAATGCTATAAAAATGGTAAAATAATGAACTTGATGGATTTATAATAATAATGTTATTGCTATTAAAATGGTATCGAATAATTAATTCAGGGCAAACGGAAATAGTGTTACATTAAATAGTTCTGTAGAGAAAATTCTCCTACCAGATGGATGTCTTGAATGTGTCTTGTGGAGTGGGCTGCGATGAGGCTTGGTGATCTTTTTTTGCGGTGGTTGCCATGGGACATCGTCGATACTGGTTGGCGGGGCAATGCCAGGATTTCTCGATGAATCTTGTCTGTCTGTTCGAGCTGAGGGAGGAAGATGTTCGTTGCGCAGGAGATGTTGATGGGGGCGATGATGACCTTCTCGATGCGAGGTGCAGCTAGTCCTCGCATGGCGTCTTTTAGGTGGCTTACTCGGTCTTCGCAGTGGGGCTGCATGTTGGTGAGGGCATCCGCGACGTAGTCGTCTCTGACCTCCATCACCCTCTGCATGCTGCTGTCCTCAGTCATCCTGTCGACTTTAACGGGTTCTGTAGTAATCCCGATGTGGAATGTACTGGGCAGTCGTGGTAGTGGGTGCGTGATGGGATTCCCGCACTGGGACAGCAAGAGACAGAGGCAGGTCTAGATGGTAACTCCAAGAAGGTAGAGGTAGACCACGGACGAAGGTAGTCGGACCATGGGCGTCACGGATGCCCTAAGTCTACATCGCGGATAGGGGTGAGAAATCTGACTGACCGTATAACGGCGTCACTCTGAAACAACTAACAACTCACTTGTCCCATCTTGGGGGGCTTTATATACTCGGACTCCCGCATGTGGTTGCGCGTTTTGATTGGTTCCTATACTCACGCCACCTGTCCGGCCACCTGTTGACGGGGGTGATTGAACTCATTATCATAAACACCAGCTAGGCGCCGGGTTGTTTATCACGTCTGGCCTTTGTCTCCGTCTAGACTACCTTTACCTCTTTGTTTATTTGTTTCTTTGTTACAAGGTCGATACATATTTTTATATAGAGATGGAGCTATAATAAATATCAGAAGAAGGTTGTGATCTAACTAACTCAAAATATACTGCATATATATAGATTAATAAAACACAATAATAATAATAAAAATAACACAACAGACCCAAACAATAATTTACTGACCAATAACAGCCACCATTCGTCGAAACATACAAGAATATGGTCAGGCACCATGTGGAAAAAAATACGCCAGAAAGCTTCCCCCAGAAAAATCTGCCATACACATTCATAAAAGGTTGTTATGCCACACTTAGACACCTGTCATCAAAACAAGCCAGAAATGTTAAGAAGGGAAGTCACTGAAACATTTCCTCCTGAACGGATTCATATTATTAACCTCCTACTAGGCGTATTAGAGGTATCGAGTAAAAGTTTCACAAGGGTCCAAACCGCAAAGAAGATTGTTCTTGAAGACACCACAGAAGCAGGCCAACGACATCCAAGATGTAGCTTTACACCAAGTAAGAATAAAAAAAGCAACTAAGACTCTAGAAGATGTTCGCAATGCATATTTTAAGTCCGATGCTGGTTACTGCCGGAAGAAACGAAACGGAGTAATATTTCCCTGCATGAAAACAAGAATTATACACACATAGACTTATCTATCAGCCTTTCAGCCGATACGGAACTGAAAGATGCGCTGAGATAACCGAACCGATATACCATCACAGGGGAACTGGCAATGAAATAAATCAATATATCTTCATCCCTCCGCATGGATCAGAATTCGAAGATGCTTGGAAATATTCATCAGGTCAATGAAAATGACAATGGAAACCATATTTAGCGCGATATTGAAGCTATATTTATAGATAAGGTGACCTCTCCATATATTGCTTTCAATTCTGACGAGGAAATTAATTTTCGTGTGAACGCCAATCAAATATAAAAAGACAGAGAGGGTCAATAAACAATCACTTAAACTGCAGACAATCAAAATTGCTACCTAATTTATGCCTGGATCCATTCAGATTTAAATGAAGGTTGTGACGTGGGGTTATTCAGATTTGCGGACATTTCCGAGTAAATGTATTTCCCTAACTCAGTAAATTTAAAGACCTTTTCCCAGAAACTTTTACACCATGTAGAAATTATCGTTTTGCGAAAATAAATGTCGATTGTAGCTACATAAGCAAATATTTCATTTATAATAACTTCTATTTGAAGGGAGTAATTGTATTTTACTGAAATTATCCATAAAACATTTAAAAATGAACAAATGGTTGTGTCAACAACATATTTTCAAGCGAGTCACATTTCGGTCTGGAGCAATATGGTCACTGCGATAGATCTAAGACAGCAAGCTTTTTGTATTATGAAGCTTCAGAATACTGGGGGATTCCATGAGGAATCATTTATTTTTCCTGAACGAGTCTAAAAGGAATTGACAGAACACTCAAGAAATTATTATTTACTATGTGTTATGTGTGACACTCTTTGCTTTTTATCTTATAATAAAGGTTTAAATGTCTCAAGTGTCAATTTGATACGCCAAACATGCACTAGAAAAATAATATTTAACAATTCTATAATATCCTCTAATTTCCATTTCTGCTCTTAGCCCTGGCCTTTATGTTAATCCTTTAAAAAATAAATGGTGAGGTCTTTGATTGCCTTTTTATCCTCTGTATGTATGGCTTTTATTTTAATCCCTTAAAAAACAACTGGATGGTCTATGGTTGCTGTGTTTGCCTATATATATTTTTATGTATGTATGCGGATTTACCATGGAGACTAGTGTATATAACAAATATAAAATAAAATAAATATACATTTTACACAATATTATAATCATTTTTTTATTATAAAGAGAGTTTCAAAATGAATATATTGTCAATGTTACAGGGGCGAGGGGACACCCGGGTATTTGATGTCCCGGCCGGCGTCCCCTCGCCCTCCTGAATGGTGAAGTACCGCCCGCAAAAGTTACACTGGTAAGTTAGTGTCTCAGGGAATGTCTAAACAATTCCAAACTATCTACACAGTCAGTTAGACAGTTTTTTTTTCCACAATATATTCCCGTTTGTGACCCACTTCTCAAGTTTAACGTAAAATATAAAAGCGTATGTTGTTCAACTTAACAATCCATCGCACCATATTAAATAAACTCAAAACGTAATTCAGAAAAAAACGCACGTCTATAAGGTTGGCCTAAAAGTTCGTGCTTTTCTTAAAACGTTTTTTTCTTTTCATTTGGTGAATAATATTATTACGGTGAATACATAATAATACAAAATAAAATTACTTTATACATAATAAAAAGGCATTATACATAATGGCGAATAATATTGGTATTTTAATTTTTGCAAGTTTTCACGAACTTTTGGGACAACCTTGTATTTCAGCTCGTTGATGAATGAACTTTAGCTCGACTTAAAGAGAACACCCTTCTCTAATCAGCGGTGCAGTTGAAAACATACTGTGGTATATCGTCGCATTAGTAAAATGTTGGCCCATTAATTTCGAAGTGAACCTTGTGTATATTTCCATGCCTGACTCATATTCGATCATAAATATTATAGGGCTGAGAGATATCGAGATGAATGGAGTGGATTGAAAGACACATAGAGAGACAAATAAAAAGTCTCTAAATTGTGAAACGAGTGTATATATCGGTGTAATATACGAGCTACTAGCCTCAAACACGGTTTGATTGGCACGCAGACTACAACTGGTCAAGCTAACTCCACAAGTGTTTATGTTACCCTATGTTTGCTGGGATTATATTGTCACAGAATAATCTGTGGTGGCCTACTTGGCTTATCATCATGAGTCCCGTGACGTCAGTATTTTATTTGTAAATAGTTTGTATCTCGGTGGTATTGATATCGATCTGAAAAAACAGTAAATACCTCTCTTGTAGAAATAAATTATTCCGAAAGCTACTTAAAGTAGGTTATCTCATTATTTCCTTATATAAATTGGTAGGATGGTTGAAACACGTTCTGGAAAGATGCACGACATGTCCGAGGAAATAACGAAGGCTGAAGAGTCTACCAAGTCGCAACCTTGTGCAACAATATTTGGTGTAATTAAAACGGCTGGCATATCAACTTCGTGATTGGTTCTGTTAATTAGGCGCCATTGATATCAGTTGTCTCTAACTAAAATGCTAAGCTTGGTTGAATTTTCCTCTATGTCGCTAAAATCGTTCGGGATTTTATACTCAACCAAATACGCAATTGTTCGGAGAGTTAGAATGCAAGATTTATGATATATGAATTCGTACGTTACATATGGTCAATTATTAGTAAGCTCAAACCCTGCCATAATGTCAACCAATAAGCCTACCACAAGAAATAAATGTTCGTTTTAGTTTCTTCATATATCAGTTGAACCTTCAGAGAATTGCAACAAAAATGAAATGATTATCATTAAATCTGAAATATGTATTTAACATATATTGGCTAAAGGCTTCAGTGATGGAATGAATATTCTGATATAGTTGTAAAGTGATTTTCTTATAAAATATATATGACCATGATTTTCACAAAATTTCATCATATATTAATTTTAAAAGCCTATTTGCTCATATTAAATTTCAATTCACGGTAGATATTCATTTCAAAAGAAATGTACCTATCACATTTCTCTCAACATGTAAAATTAGTGTTCTGTGGATTTATACTGAACCTATACTGAAAGTAAATTCACGAGGTTTAATTTTTATACAATATGATATGTAAACCATATATTTTCATTCCCTATATAATTGAAACATTTGTTATAGGTGCAACTGGTGCGGCCGAGTGCCTTAAAGGTAAATAAAATACCTTTTCTATTAATATTATTTAACTATGAAACTATATGTTATTCTTTTATCTCTCTCCTATCCCTTTTATCTTATAAAAGAGAATTGCTTTTGAAATTCATTCTTTATTATATATCATCAATATCAGGTGTTTAGTTTTCAGGGTTAAAAAGGTATTTAAAATTTTTATAAAACTTTGAATTTATCCTCCAAATGAGGGATAGGGAAATATTGGATTTTAATACATTATTAATATTTCCACCAAAAGCCTATTGTTTTAATTAATTTAAGTCATTTTGGTATTTTCAGCCCCAAAACCCAATGGCCCAATGTCCAATAGCGTGTGAGTAAGTCCACGGGCCTACTATGTGATCTTAGCTTCTACTTCGTTAGTAGGCGGTAACATCAGCCAACCTGGCCGCCCTCGATCATCTAACGTTTGGCTCTTTCATTGGCTATTTTCCACAAGCTCTCCACTCTTTCTTCTATCACGAATATCTATCAACATCAAGATTAAATCTTATTTATGTTGAGGAGCAAGCACATTATCCAAATTCCACGATCTTAACTTGTAGCAAAATAATCCACCTTTTAATACGTCTACCTTCTGGCGCTAACAAACACATTCTGACCCGCCTACCTTTTGTCGCTAACGTCCTTGATGGTAGCTCTTCACCAAGTAAGAGTAAAAGAGCTACTAAGACTCTTGGCGGTGTCCGAAATATATTTCTTGGTCTGATGCTGGTAACTGCCGGGAGAAACGATACGGAGTCATATTTACCCTGGTGAAAACAAAAGCCATACACATAGAAATGGCTCACAATTGACAGATGTATCCTCGAAATACGAAGGATGGTGGTAAAAAGTGGTCACCCTGCCAAGTTCTGGAGCGATAACAGCACAAATCTCAGAGGCGCTGACAGGGGGCTGAAAGAAGCGCTGAGATAACCGAAACGATATACCATCACACGGGAACAGGAAATAAAAGTAATCAATGAAACTTCATTTTATACCACATCATTTTATAATTGAGCACCAAAAGTGAATTTCAATTTTATTTTAAACCATTCTCTTATTCTAATAGAATATTCTATTTATAAACTCTTTTCACTCAATTTCATGATGCTCTTATTATTTTTATTTCTGTAATAGTTACAACCTTCATTTCGGTAAACTAAATACTAAATATCTCGCCTGTTTCGAAATAGATTCCACTCTAAACACTACCCCACATAACACAGGAAATATGACGACATCGGAGATACTACAAGATACTACGTGTATATATAAATTACTTTTGTGTTCCTCTATCACTAATATGTCGTTCAAATAAATTTCAATGTGTAAATAATTTATAAAATGAATCCCAGAAAGGATTACCTAATTTGATTTTTTAAAATAATGTATATGTATACAATAAGGCGTGTTAGAAGGTTGTTCTTGTTATAAGATATACAGTTACTCCTGATGATAAGTCTATAAGATAAACTTAATTTATAAAACGATTCCCAGAAAGGATTACCTAATTTGATTTTTAAAAGCATTGCATATGTATATAACACGACGTGTTAGAAGGTTGTTCTTGTTATAAGATATACAGTCACTCCTGATGATAAGTCTATAAGATAAACTTAATTTATAAAATGATTCCCAGAATGGATTACATAATTTGATTTTAACAAAGAAAGTTCATCCTTTAGAGTTATCATCAGGAGAGACTGTATATCTTCTAACAAGAGCAACTCTCTAACAAACTGTATAGTAGAGCTCATTAATGGTTTGCATGATTATCATCAATTTCTGGTTCACCCGATATCCGATGGGAAGTTTTCTGTAGAAGGTTACAATATAGAACGAATTTTGCATTGATATATTATCCTTTGACTAAAAGTTTTCTTTTGCGATTTTTTTTTTCAAACTTTAAAAAATAGCAACGGTATTTTCAATATATATTTTGTCTTAAAAAATAAATATAAAAACATTATTTAATATAATATTATAATTTGTACAATAGAGAGAAAGAGCCCTTTCATCATAAATGTTGACCACAAACTCTAGAAACCTATTGTTGGAAATAAGAACTAAATATAAGCAATTGTAATCGATTCAATCATCAAAGTTATAAATATTGCGAAGTGAGAATGCCTATTCTTTTAAAGAAAATACGGTAAGCGGATTATAAAATAAAAATAATCTGAAAATATATTATAAATCACATATATTCCTTAATAATGAATTGGAATATTTATCAAAAATATAAAATATATTTCATATATAAACACGGGAATTTCAATGTTTGATATTGTTCATTTAAAGCTAAACGATATATTAATCTATCCCAATCAAATCTCACCACTGATGAAATAAATATACTATCAAATGGTTTAAAACATAGAATAATAGAAAAACCAGACCCTATAAAAATTATAATTGGAGTAGAAATAGCCATAACAAAACTAAAGAACCAAGATAAGAGTGAAATTAGACATGAGATAACTAGTATTCTGAAAACGCCAAGTAACATTCCTCCACATAATCCACACGATAGGAAAATAATTTAAAAAAAAACTCAAAAACAGAAAAGCCTTGATATTTACACAGGCTTATCCGCCTGTGGGATGACAGTAGTCATGGACCGAACAGATTATTGCAAGAAAATGGATGAAATTTTAAAAGATCAAACCACATTTGAACCCATTAATGAAATAGATAAGAAAAATTTGTATATATATATTTTTGAAAATAATTGAACAGACTATCAAAAAGCAAGCGCGATTTCTTCGTTATTATCAAACCACCTTCCAGCAGTTCCGTTCAAGTAAAATACGACGTTGACAAGCTTCATGGTCTCGTCCCATCTGTTGTACTTCGAAACTCTCTCGTACTCTTTCAACCACTGTCCAGGGTTTATATTTCCATCTCCAGAAAAGGTAGAAGGATCTCGTTGGCGCTGACAAGGGAGGTAGGGTCCGTTAACAGTAGGTCTGTGGTCGTCTTCCATTTCTATTCGCTGTGGCAAAGGTTGAAGAATTGGTTCACGTCCCTGTAGACGTCGACTTCTTCGAAGTTCCGTCACGCTACCCAGCGTCTCCACCAAAATATGTCGCGGAGATAAATAAAGCAAGGGGAAGTTTGGGGATAATTAGTTTATTATAAGGGAGAGATAGTGTGTAAGACTTACCCCAAGACAGAGTTAATCCTAATGAGGGATGTCAGCTCCCCCCGCCGGCCAGATTCCGCGAACCCCTCACCCCCCTGGTGTCCAGGGATGATTGACAGGCGTCCCATGGGGCCTCTCGTAGTTGGAACCGCTGAGCCGCTTGACAATATATATATATATTTAAGTAATAATTCCTTCACTAAGAGTTTCTTCTTTAATTTTTGAATATGTAAATAGTCCGATCATTATATAGTACCTTATGTACCATTGTTCACTTGTCTCCTGTAGAAGGGCCGGTCAGCCCGAAAGCTTGAGCGATTTAAAATAAAGCTTCCTACAAAAGACACTCGTCCCATGATTCTCGTATTTGTTTTCTAAGAGTTTCTTTATTACACAAAATTAGATCACAAGCTTTCGGGCACAATCACCCTTCTACTGGTGTAAAACGAGACAAAATTATTAGTGGCATTCAGCTATATATATATATACAAAAAGTAAGATTTAGTTTTCATGGCCTACTTATACTTTTACACGTCAATGGCAGTTTTGGTTTATTTTATTTTATTTCTATTTTATTTTGTTTTATTTCGTTTAACAGTCGTTGTTCGTACTTAGTTTCTGTAATGGCCATGTATTGAATGTATTATACGTTTATTTACTTGCTTTGCTTAACTTTTATGAATGATCCTCCAATATTATGTTAATTTTCTCTGGCACAATTTTACATATCTGTCTTATTTTCTTACTTTTTGTATATATATATATAGCTGAATGCCACTAATAATTTTGTCTCGTTTTACACCAGTAGAAGGGTGATTGTGCCCGAAAGCTTGTGATCTAATTTTGTGTAATAAAGAAACTCTTTCCTCATAAAGTATTTCGTTCTTAAATATATATATATATATACTATATTAAAAAATTGATATATACTATATTAAAAAATATATATTAAGAAATTTTAATGCCAAAAAATCAATATTAAAGATGGTTTGTGGTCTATCCAGCGATTGGTGGAGACGCGTCCAAGCCTCTGGACCAAAATTGTAAGTTGAATTTTTGTCTTTTTAAAATATAAATATACATATATTTATAAAATATTTTTAAAACACTTTTAGCTTTGAAAATTAACCAATACCTCGTTTAAATTGGTAAAATTCGTGGGAATTGGATAGCAGACTGTTGCATGCTTTGTATTTATTTATGTAAAATATTTAATTATTCTTTGATTTTTCTTCATAGTTAGGCAGTCGGCAACACTGTACTTTCTTTCTTTCTCTAATTTTACCTAAGCAATTTTTTTTGTTTATATATTTTGGTCAACCTTGTTGTAATCAAATTAAATATTAAAACACAAAGTACTATGACTATCCCTTATTTCTAAATAGGAAACGTTACACAGACAATTACTAATATTATAAAAGGCTTCATTTTGAAACACAAAAATTTGTGGTTCAACAATCTGGTACCCATTTAAAACAAGAGGTCTAAAACCAAATTTGGCTTATTACAGTATAAAATTCTCTACCACTGTATAAATACTTACATCATACTGCAAATATGTCCTTGCAAGAATACCTATGCTTACGGATTTTATTCTGTCAAGCATATCTGAAGTTGAAATATATTTTATATCATTCATAAAGCAAAAAGAATAATATCTAAATTTTCAAAATATTTAATGATGATTCTATAATGTATTTAGATATTTTGAAGATTAAAGATTAGCAAACGTTGTACAACTAAATTTTTATAAAATATAAATTTTACAGAGCATGACACATACTAACACATATAGATTTTATCTATAAAAGCAAATTCGCTTTTTCCATCAAAATAAATGTTGAAATTAGACGCCATATATTCCATCTATATATAGAATTGGTAGACTAGATTATTCATAAAGTTCATGCAAGCGAGAAAATCCTAAACCAGAGTATAATTTAATCTGGTGTCCACATGTTACAGACCTTAGGAAAACAATGTCAAATGAACAGTTTCAGCTTAAGCCAAATGGGACTTCAATAAGCAAGAATATTCACAATTTAAAAGTTCTGTAAACTCTATCTCACCTACAGTGATATAAGGAATTGAAAGGTCTAGCTCTTCAATTTGTTCACTATAACATTTGTCTATATAATATTGTCAAGAAGCTCCATCCAGATGGAACACCTGTCAATCATCCCTGCCGTACTACCTTACCTACCAGATGAGATCTCTGATGACTACGTTGGAGAGCCTGTGACCAGAGCCAAGGAAGCGCGTCAACTCTCCCAATCACGCCTTCTACAATCACAGGCGAAAGACCGTAGACTTTACGACCAGAAACATACTCGAGTCTATTACCAGAACGGTGATCTTGTGTGGGTTTTTACTCCCATCCGAAAAGTAGGACTCTCAGAAAAGCTACTGAAGAGATACTTCGGTCCCTACAAGGTGCCCAAGAAGCTTTCAGAAGTTACGTATGAAGTAGAGCCCGTGGACCCGTCTCCCCGATCACGGAAAGCCAAGGATATCGTCCATGTCATTCGGATGAAGCCCTACCTGGACCCTGAAGAACAACATTCCATTCTGCTAGGGAACGCCAGCCGTGATAGATTTCCCTCCAGGACAAGAGCTGAGACAAGCTAATCAGCGGGTCGCTCATTTCTCTAAAGAGGGAGTAATGTCAAGAAGCTCCATCCAGATGGGACACCTGTCAATCATCTCTGGACTCGGGGGGGGGGGGGGGGACCACAGGTGTGAGGGGTTCGCGGAAGCTGATCTGCAAATAAGGAAAACGGGACCCCTTGGTGGCTGACGCCGCTCATTATTATTATCTTTACCAGGGGATAAGTTGTTTTGATCATCTGACTCTCTCTCCCTTAAATACCTCTTGAAAATAATTTTATTGGATAAATAAAAGATAAATACCCTTTATAATAAATTTATTAAACCCTAATTTGCCCTTGCTTTATTTATCTCCGCACAATATATATTTTCATCATCAAATTAATGTAAAGATAGAGGCTTCCTGGCCGGCATTCATAGTTCTTCGAATTAAAAATACTTCGGTCAGTATATATTTTTTATTGTCTCGACGTATCGACAAAAATATTTTGTCCGCGTGAGGAACGAACAAAAATTAAAACATTTGGCGAAACGTTAAGCCTTAGAATAATTTTTAACGCTTTGCCAAATGTTTTAATTATTGTTCGCTCCTGACGAGGACAAAAGATTTTTGTCGAAACGTCGAGACAATAAAAAAAATTACTGGCCGAAGTATCTTTAATTTGAAAAATCAAATTAATGGTTCATTTTATGATATAATATATTGAATATATTATTTATATGAATAATTTTGAATAGAATATTCAAATGATGATTGATTAAACTATAAAAATGTGATTTAATATGTAAATATTCAATATTATACTTATTGTGTGTATAAATATTACTCTAAAATTTAAATTCTTATATTTTTTCACTCGAGGAATGTGTGATTTGTGTATATATATGTCGAATCGTGTCAGATCTCTGTTGAATCCTGTCGACTCTATGTCGAATCGTGTTTGTGGTGTTGACTTGGGGGATTGATTTACTGTGGGATTGCTGTGGACTTACTGTCGAATCCTGGCGAATTGTGTGGTTGGGTGGATATGGGGTGATTTTGGTGATGGGCGCAGTCTTGGTCGAATGGTGGTTTTCCACAGGGGAAGAACGAGCACACCTGGAAGGGGTAGAAAATACGACCTTGCGAAAGGGAGAATGATGAGACTGACTGGAGGTATTTGCCTTTCACATGATGGAGCGTACACTACCTTGGTTAAAGCCTATGTTGAGCACACCTAGCTCGTAGCAAGGTCACCTACCTTCCTTTAACTTCTTGTCCGAGATCATCGTCATTAACTCTCTCGACTTCTCATTGGTGGAGATCCTTCCACGTGTTCTCTGATGATTCGCTATCAATTGGTCATGCTTAAAGGTGTTTGGTTGCTGATTTGTCATGCTTAAATGTGATTGGTTAGTACCTCCATTGTCGTAATGATTGCAATCCTCCAGGAAGAAGAAGGCCTTTGAACTTAAGTTTTATGGGTCCAGGATAGTGACCTTTACTTCCTGGATGATGCAATCCTGTAAATTGTTCCTTTCCCAACTCGCAAGGCTTAACTTTTATTGAACCTTTTGACGATACATTTTACATAGATTGTGGTGGGGTTACATATTTCTATATACAGATTATCACATATATTTAAATACATGTATTTATATATGGTATAAACATTTACAATAAATTATTTAAACAGGATATAACGTGTGTTTTCAAATATATAATTGGAATATTTTTTTTTTTCAAATGTATGTTATCATATTTTTCTCAATGAATATCAATACACTGTTGCTCAATTATTTTCGCTCAAGACTTGTCTGTCAAATTCGAGAGCTAATATAAAAAATGTTGAATCAAACTTAACTGGGGAATACCTGAGGTAAAGAAGATGTTTAAGGTACCGAGATCTAATATAAATGTTTCTTTTTGTCTAATCCATCAGTTGATTGCTCAAACCAACTCGGGCAGACCTCCTAGTATATTGATAAATTGCTATTGTCTTGTTTGTTCAGCACTACAGGACAGTATTGCCATTACAGTAGAACTTGGATAATTCAAACTTCTTTAATTCGAATATTTATCTTGGTCCCTATAATTTCCTATAAATATAATTTCCATTTCTAATTCAAATTTTTGGATAATTCGAATTTTTTGGTCCTTTGGGCTTCGAATTATCTGAGTTCGACATTATTTAATTATGAGCAAAGTCATTCGCGAATAAGAAAAGCCCTTTTACCTTAAATAATGATATAATATTCAGACTAAAGCAAACCGTTCACACTCAATGAAGGCACTAATAGAAATAGACCGCTTGAAGAAATACTTGAATTTAGAAAAGCGAAGTCAAAACAATTTTCCAAAATGGAGTATGTAATGCGATTTATATTAAAATTATATTGACGCGTATCATTCTTTTAAAAATAAATCATTTTTTTACTGCCCTTACTGCAATAATAAAATAAGGGGAGGGCCTGGCTCATCAGTGGTGAACCCAGCGGTTTCGTCAGTTTATTCTACCATACCGCTGCAATATTGCATTTTTCCGTTTTTTTTATATACTGATACTGAAGCTAGACTCTTGGAAAGGGTATTTTAAATGAACTATGGACATAAACTTTTGATACAGTAGATATACATACAGGGCCGTTTAGGTAAATCCGGAATTTTTTTATTAACTGCTCTCTAGCGGTTGTTGAGTGCATACTAGCGAATAGCTTATCTAACATGTAGTTCATACTGTCAGGAGGCGTGGGAATATAGAAACGTTCAAACAGACAAGAACATTAGCCAGGAACAAGAAACAGCAGCGATCCTTGAGGCCCTTTGTGCGGTAAAATGGCCAAAGGAGATAATTGAGTGGTTTGAGTGCAAAATAACTCAAGTTTACGAAATTTCGAAAAGTTTAGTCAAGACTTGAATGGACATGGTGGCCACCAGAAGAGATTACGTCTTCCAACAGGATTGAGTGCCATCCCACAAATCGAGAAAAATTCAAGCGTGGTGTCACGGTAATGTGCCCTACCACTGGATACACGACTTGTGGTCACCCTCAAGCGTCGATTGCAATCCTCTAGATTTCTACTTTTGGGATGTAGTTGAGGAAAAGGTTAACGCAAAATTCCACAATACCAAGGACGTGCTGAGAGCCACCATTACTGAGGTGGTGTGGACAGGAAGGAGGTGAAACATGCCTGCGGTGGTCCCAGTAACAGCTGTTCACAGCTAACGGCGGCTATATAGAATAATTTATTATTATATATTATAATAACATATTTTCTATAATACTTCAAAGTTGTGTACAAAAATAATAATTTTTGTTTGTCTTTTAAGAGTTTTAATATTTGTGTCTAATTTTCTGAATTTACCTCGACGGCTCTTTATAATGACAAATATATAATATGCTTCGAGCATTTCTACTCCGCAAATTACAAGTAAAATTATATTAAGCACAAAATAAATAATAAACGAAGAGCAATGCTCGGAGAAAGGGAATCATATTATATATTGATCATAATATGTATTTCTACTGTCTTCAAAGCTTATTTCCACAGTTTATTTAAAATACAATTTCCAGGAGTCTATCTTCAGTATCATTATAAAAGTAAAATCGAAAAAGGAAATATAACTGCGGTATGCTAGATTAAACTGGCGAAACCCTTGGTAGGATTCATCACTGATGAGCCAGACCCTCTCATTATTTTATCATTTCAATAAGGGCAGTAGAAATTGATATATTTTTAAAAGAATCATACGGGTCAATAATATGTTTATATTTTTTTATAACAGATGGTGTGTGTCCGCTAATGCATCGTATTAAATTGTATGATGTTCAAGACTAAGTATAAAGTAATACTGTAATTAAATAGGAGCAAACTAATACACAGTAAAATTCTAACTTAATTGCTTTATAAATCTTATCAAATATAAACTCTTTTGATCTGATAGAAAATTAGATACGCACTATATATATTATTTATTTAGGTAACCCAGGTTCCTGGAGCCACGTACATAAGTCGTCAACTACCCGGGCTGTTCTTCTGACCTAAGTCTTGGTTTTATTTGCAATGTCAGTGGAAGTCATGAGGTGGCGCCAGGCAGATTTCTTTCTTATGGTTGGTGATCCCTAGGCGGGTGGCCGTCAAGAATCTTTAGTATTAAGGTTGGACACAGAGAGAGAGAGAGAGAGAGAGAGAGGTGAAGAGGAGGTGGTCCACGGTTTGGTCTTGATCTTGGCAGTAGGGACAAGTTGGGTCTTCTTTCAATATCCTTGTGAAGTCTGCCTGGATGTAACCATGACCAGTCAAATTGTTGTTGAGGTAAATCCATGTTTGATGTTTTGAAGCATTGAGAATAGTAGTCTCGGAGTTGCAGCAACACTATATATATATTATAGAAAAATAATTTATATCAAAATTTAATTCCATAGATTAAACTATTCTGTTGAATCGACCGCCAGAGGTCGCGCTTTTCCTTTATAACCTATTGTTGTTTCCCGATGGCCGGCTAAAACCTTTGTAATTATGTAAATAATATTTTGTTTTCCTTGTTGTACTCGCCTTAAGACAGGCAGTGCTTTTATAAAATTATGTGTTATATATAACCCATAAGCTCAATTAAAGCTATTTCTAATCTTCATTATTTTTATTATTATAGTTTCAAGATTTTAACCACGACTGAATTGACATAGCTTAACCCTCAAGATAATCAAAATTCAACAGAAATCTCATTTTTTACAACATATATATGTTGTATAAAAATTTTATTTTATTTAAAATTATATATTTCATAGTTACAAATACTGCTAAATCGGCCGCCAGAGGTCGTGCTTCCCCTATAAAAACTCGTTGTTGTTCTTCCCCGCTGGTCGGCCCAAAACTTTTGTACATTTTGTAAATAAGCTTTTCTTTTTTTATTCTTACGCCTTAAGCCAGGCAATACTTTTATCCAATTATGTTTTTATATTTCTTAGCTCAATTAAAGCAATTTCTAATCTTTAGTATTTTTATTATTTTATTTTCAAGATTCTAGCCACGACTGCACCACCATAGCATAATCATCAATATGAGAGATCCAAAACAACAGAAATCTTATCTTTTAATATTAATATAATATATATATATATATATATATATTAAAAATGAATAAGGCATATTTTGACCAGGAGCACATGCGCTTTTTAGAAGGCAGAAAATATGCTTTATTATTTTTAATATCAACACCTGACTTTTTCATGTATTGTTTTTTCATATATACAGTATATATACACTGGTCCTCAAAATTAAAGGAACAACATATTTTTTTCATTTATCTCAAATTTTTTTCAACATTTATCAATTAAATTTTATACACAAATTTATTATTCCATTATTGATTAGAATACCCGAAATCAAAGAATTCTAACACGTATTTCAAGCAAATTAGCCGGTCAGGCAATTATCTTCTTGCAGTCAGTCCATAAATATCTTGGATATTTTTGTTAATATGGGATGTGGTCGCCTTTAACTGATAGACAGGCTCTACATCGGTGACCTATACTAAGAATTAGGGATTTTATCAGCTCCTGTGGAATCAACGCCCTCTCTTGTGTTAAGGCTGTTTCTAGCTCATGAGTGTTTCTAGGAGGGGGTTGGAGGGATGAGATCCGCCGTCCTAGGTTGTCCCATACATGCTCAATGGGATTTAGGTCTGGGGATCGAGCTGGCCAATTCATCCGAGCAATTGCATGGTTTTGGAGAAAAGTGTCGACCACACCAGCCCTATGTGGACGGGCATTATCATCCATCAGAAGATATTTTTCTCCCATTTCTAATGCTTGAGGCATCACATATGCTGCCAAGATCTCGTCCCGATACCTCTGTCCAGTCAGTGTTCCTTGCCGAAAAATATGGGGTGCTGTGCGACCGCTCAAGAAGATTCCATCCCAGACCATAAAACCTTGGCTTCTGTAGGGATCCCTTTCAACCATATTCCGGGGATTATTTCTGGTTCCTACCTCACTCCAGACAAAGACACGACGAGAATCGCTGTTTAGAGAGAATATGGACTCATCAGTGAACATTACACGCCTCCATTCATCTGGATTCCAGGCGACATGTTGTCTGCACCAAAGTTTCCTTGCTCTCTTTTGAGGTGGTGTCAATGGCACACAAATTATGGGTCGTCGAGCATAGAGGCCCTTCTTGTGAAGCCTTCTGCGTATTGTATCAGTTGATACTAAGACTCCTGTAGCTGCATTGAGGTTATTTCGTAGTTGCGATGCTGTCATTCTTCTATTGCGACGCACAAGGAGACTCAAACAACGGTTTTGATTTAACGTTGTGACCCTTGGCCGTCCTTGTCCGGGTGTTCTGGCAACATTAGCTGTCATTTTAAATTTTTTCCAAAGCGTTGAGACAACGTTTCTTGTCACTCCAAGCCATCTTGCTACTTCTGCCTGTGATTGGCCTGCTTCCATCCTTCCAATAGCTTGTCTTTTTTTTTTCTTGTGATAAATGTTGCCTATAAGCCATGAAAACTTTAAAAAACAAAAAGGTTCAATAAAAATCTAGTGGAGCGTAAAATTAGGACGCTTTGAGGAAGACTCAGGCACGTGCTGGAGGCGAAGTCAACGTAGACGGTGGTATTTTTCATATTGGGAACAACTTTATTTGTTTTTCTGTTTTTACATACTCTCATAATTCATGGAAGCTTTTGAATACACCAAAAAATGGTATATATCCCTTAATATAACTTTTCTTTTTCTTAAACATGTGTTGTTCCTTTGATTTTGCGGACCAGTGTATGCATATAGATATATATAATGAAACCCATAACATATTAGGAATAGCAGGGTGTTCTGAAGATCAATTTGGCAAAACCATTAAGAGGGTTATTAACAAACGAGCCCATCCCTTTCATATATTTGCAATCATCGTAATAAGTTGCCTATCATTAGTTTTTAGTAATTTATCAGAAAAATTAGCATTAATTTTAAAAAGTAAAATTTATTATTTTATATAATTATAAATTTTGAAATATAATTTGAATTTAAAATGTTAATATTAAGAGTTTTGTTCCAGGGACAAGCTGCTGGTCAGCTTCTGCTGCATTGTCCTCCCTGAGGAGGAGTGAGTGGACACTTTATATGACACAAATATACATGTAGTCCAGAGGTCGGCAAACTTTATAGTCGGAAAAGTTTAAAATTATAATTTACAAAATTTAAAAGTTTTTAAAGTGCCGCAAAATTGTTTTTTGCCAACAATAAATAATAATAAATGATATTTTCGTAAATAAAGAGCCGCAGCTTCACATCCAAAGAGCCGCATGTGGCTCGTGAGCCGCAGTTTGCCTGATGTAGTCTGTTGAGGAGCGTGGATGGAATTCATTAGAAAATCATTTTCTTTGATAAATGTAAAAATCAAATAATACATATGATGTATTTATTCAGTGCATTTAGCCAGTTTTCCAAAATACTCAAATTCTGATCAAACAATAAGCCACAACGTTGCTAAATTCAAATGAATTCAAAATCCTATACCATGGTTTGGGGATATTAACCTAATCAGTATGTGTACAGCTACGATATCGTAACATTGTTATATAATTCGGTGAATATACCAAATACATGTTGTTCATCATACGACGATAATGGATCTTTTGCCAGGACATATTATAGAAATGGAAAAGTATGGTATTCGTGTTTTTTAAAGCAAATTAATACAATTATCATCAATTATATTTTACCAATGACAAAGTTATTTTCATGTGATATAAAAAAATTGGTATATTAAGTTTACTGTCCAATAAATTGATAAAGAGGGAGCAATCTCTCGAAATATTTTGAGAAAATATTGGTCTTTTTTTTATTTACAGGTACGCCCTTTTTTATATAAACATTTATACAAGTTAAACGTGTATAATAACTCTAATCTCTCTAAATGTATTTGCGTAATATGCTGTTAAAGAACGTCATAGTCCGAAAGCCTGCAAAGATTATAGCGCTAAAATAAAGAATCTCGTCGCCGTTAGATTTGATTCCTTCTTCAAAATATAATTTACATCAAAGCCTGTCAGGGCTCCCACAATTAGATTTGAAGCAAATTATCTGAATAGAGAAGTTTCCATGCATGTTGTATTTTCGTTTTTTACATTATCATATATGAGGACAACAATAAATTCAGATAGTAAACATTCATCAAATGTCTCGTCAAAATAGTCGGTGACAAATCCACGACATAAGAATACTCACTAACAAACCAATTGTTCCGGGCAAACGCCCTCCTCAGTCACTTTGACTTAATGGGATTCATACTTATTTCATGAAATATTAAAAATTATTGTTTTAATCTAGAAAACGACAATTATTAATTAGGTTTGATAGACCTTACCTAATTACTGTGAGACATTTCATGTTTCAATATGAAAGTTTCATAAAATATATTAGCAATAAGATATTGAATTTTGTAGACCGTAGTGATGCTTATACATTAGGCATGTGGAAGATTGCTGTTTAACAGAGGATTGAGATGTAAACCTGGGATTATAAGACATTTATAAGAAACTGATTAATTTAAGAGTTATTCAGTATTTCTTTTTTGTTTCAGTATGTAATATTGGTATATATAAATAATTGAAGATATATAAACTCTTGAAATACATTTATAAATCTTGTCAAATATGCATCATTCTAAGAACTTATAGCCAAGAATTCCATTGAGAATATTTGTTAATGGCGCAGAGGAGGAGAATATTTATGTGAAATGTACTTTACTCTTTTAGTAGAGTCAGATGACTGGATAATAAACCACAGCTCTAGATTGGGGGACAATAATCCCTGAGGACCAGAGTATAGAGTTTGACTTTTATTAGGAGGTGTTGGTGCTACTTCAATGCATGTCTTTTGCGGATACAATTGCATTATATGAATTTATATGGAAGGGAAAAGTTTATTTTTGAAATATTCATATTTTATTATTACAATGTATAAATTTATAAATGTATGAACAGCGAGGGAGATCCCAGGATCTTCCAGGCGCCGCCTGACATCCCCACACCATCCTGGATGGTGGAGTACAGCCCCTGTCGTCTCCAGGGGTGAGTCTGTTATCTTGGTTATTGGATATAACACATATAACTCACGCTGTATCAACTCTCACCTACCATCACTATTATAGATAGTAGACTACAGCCCCTGTCGTCTCCAGGGGTGAGTCTGTTATCTTGGTTATTGAATATAACACATATAACTCACACTGTATCAACTCTCATCTACCATCACTATTATAGATAGTAGACTACAGCCCCTGTCGTCTCCAGGGGTGAGTCTATTATCTTGGTTATTGGATATAACTCACACTGTATCAACTCTCACCTACCATCACTATTATAGATAGAGGACTACAGCCCCTGTCGTCTCCAGGGGTGAGTCTGTTATCTTGGTTATTGGATATAACACATATAACTTACACTGTATCAACTCTCATCTACCATCACTATTATAGATAGTAGACTACAGCCCCTGTCGTCTCCAGGGGTGAGTCTGTTATCTTGGTTATTGGATATAACACATATAACTCACACTGTATCAACTCTCATCTACCATCACTATTATAGATAGTAGACTACAGCCCCTGTCGTCTCCAGGGGTGAGTCTGTTATCTTAGTTATTGGATATAACACATATAACTCACACTGTATCAACTCTCATCTACCATCACTATTATAGATAGAGGACTACAGCCCCTGTCGTCTCCAGGGGTGAGTCTGTTATCTTGGTTATTAGATATAACTCACACTGTATCAACTCTCATCTACCATCACTATTCTGGATGTTAGACTACAGCCCCTGTCGTCTCCAGGGGTGAGTCTGTTATCTTGGTTATTGGATATAACACATATAACTCACACTGTATCAACTCTCATCTACCATCACTATTCTGGATGTTAGACTACAGCCCCAGCCGTCTCCAGGAGGGAGTCTACTATCTTGGGTATTGAATTCAACATATATACCTCACACTGTATTAACTCTCATCTACCATCACTATTCTGGATGTTAGACTACAGCCCCTGTCGTCTCCAGGAGTGAGTCTGTTATCTTGGGTATAATTTAAACATATATACCTCACACTGTATTAACTCTCATCTACCATCACCAACCTGGATGGTAGACTACAGCCCCTGTCGTTTCCAGGGGTGAGTCTGCTAATTCGGTTATTGGATTCAACATATATACCTCACACTGTATCATCTCTAATCTACCATTTCAATATATACCAGCCGACAAATATATATATGACCGACGCCGCAAGCTAGCGGTCTCGGGTCGGGGGAAATTTTGGCGGCGATGGTCAATAGATGGCGTCTGGCTTTGACGGGAGAAGCGACCTTTGTCTTTGTAGATCAATATACTCCCGGCAAAATTTACATATGAATATTCCTATTATATTTCTTGAATAGTTTTTCAATTACATATTGTAAACACTCATTTTTATAATTTGAAATATCATATCATACTCAAGATAACAATAACATTATGTTTTAGGTGCAGGTGGTGTGGGCGTCTGCCTTAAAAAGGTATTTTAACAATATATATAAATACAAATAAAACACATGTATACAAATATTATTTCGTAAAGCCGGAATTCATAGTTCTTAAAATTATTATGTAATTAATCAATAAACGCAATAAAAAGTGAAAACACAATTTAATTTTATTAGAAAATACCGTATAGTTTACATTTTCGATAACAGATAGCAAACGCATCTTGTTTCATTTATATATAGGGATCCTTTATAGTAATTGTTTGGAGAAGAGCATTGCTCAAAGTATGTGTTTATAACATTTTGTCCTCAAATCTCATGTCCATATTTATCTTAAAATACCCTTTGCAAAAGAATCCATAATTAGCACCGCATATAAAAGAAAACAGCCACGTTCAAAATTATAGCTCAGTAGTAGATTAAACTTTTGAAACCACTAAGAGGGTTTACCACTGATGAACCAGGCCCTTTCATTATCTGAAATTTGTCCATTTTGTTTTCAGATACCTTAAGTAAAAGTTAGATTGTGAAATAATTTCAAAGGATTTAAAACGATATATTTTTTCAATTATTTCGATTGGTATATCGTTTTAAGTAAAAGTATGGAAACAAGACAGAAACAAAGTTTATTGTTATTGAATTTTTATAAATTCAGAAATTTGAAGTTATATGTATTTCGAAAAATCTATGTTAACTTTACAAATAATAATCTCTGAATCTACTTAGTTGGAGAAGCTGCTATCGCGGAAGAAATTTGTATTTTTTACTAATTGTACATATTTTCCATCAATTATTTTTTTTTTTTTTGCTATTTTGTAACCATTGACCAGCAGACAATAAAGTTGTTTGAATTATCAATTTTCTAAATAAAATAAACTTGAGTAGGATAAGAGCCCTTGAAAAGGCTGAGTTCTTAATAAAATTAATATCCAAAATGTTTTTAAATAAGAACATTACATTATTTTAGATGTGTGTGGATATCACTTTAAATTTATCCTCTGTATTTGCAAAATGCAATGTTTTTTTTTTTTTAGTGTACCACATTTTCATTTAGTTAAATATATAATTCTATAAAACGATTGCTTCCAAATCTCCTCTGTGTATATCCCAAGATGTGTGAAATTGTAATTATTGTAGCAAAGTATTCATTATTTTATTAACAGAGTTTCATTTTTTATGTTTATATTTTGTTATTCTGTAAACTTCCCTCATTCCTTATATTTTGTTCATCATTCATAGTTTGTTCTTGCCTTGAATAAATTGCTGTCTTATCCTGAAGTTTGTCTTTTTTATTTTTTCACGTTGCAATATATTGTAGTCTATTCAATAGTATAATAAAATTAGAGTTCCAGACAACGGGCTATCCATTGTTGCCATAATTGATCTTTGCGAGATTGCGACGTGAGCGAAATGGAGGTGATCCAAATGTTGAGTCTTTTCTGTCAGTTTAGCGTGTTCCTAGTGACCGAGGTTGTACCTCTTGTGTGGAGTTGGTTTAGGATGTTTGTTCTAAATGTTGTGTTTGTGACACGTGTTGTGTTGTACCTTTGTTATAACATATTGGCTCTTGCACATATGTGCTTTGTAAATTTGTTGTGGCTTGTCGGCCCCGTGCTAACCTATGTAGACAGTGCTCTTGTGGCCTTTGTTCTTTGGCTTGTTCCAAAGTGGCTGTTCTACGTGTTAGTGAATTGTAGTTTTATGTTTTGTCTCTACTTGTTTGTTAGAGTCTTTTAGGGTGTTTTGTTTCTTTTACATTTCTGAGGTTAGGGAGAGAAAATTCAATTTTTGAATTACCCCCATTCCGATTCACCAGGCCTACGCCCTCTTGGCCTTTCAGGTAATTGATCATCTCTTTGAAATATTAAAAGGGAAATTTGATGAGATCTATTCCGAAAAAACCATTTGATTTTCTATTATTGATTTATGAAAATGATAAAAGAAATCAAGTATTTTATCAGTAAAAGGAAGAAACTTGATTTTTAATTATCATTGATTCAAAAATTTGAATTGTATCCTAATTCATGAAAGAAAATCTTTAACAATGAATCAATTCTGGAACAATATTAATTATCTCGGGTTTATGAAACAATTTTTTTGAAAAAAAGGTTTTATTCTCTAAATGAAGGATATTTTTAAATTTCTCATATACTATGTAATATTATTGATATTTTGATATATTTGACTTTAAAAAGAAAATATATTATCCAAAAAAAAATCAATTTTCTCATTTATAAGATATAAAATATTCTTATCAGAAGAGCTCGCTAACACTCGGATGTGTGGTGTGTTGCTACAGGGCCACCACGTGGGAGATCTGGCGGGGATCTGCCGGGGACGCCTCCTGTACCTGGCTCTCATGATTCGCCCTCGACGTTCGTGATATGACGCGCCCTGTGTCCATGGCGCTGAAGATTGCCGCGTCTACCGACCTCGGCGCCGATAATATGTTTCGCCCTCAATCCGCGGCGTTCATTATATGACGCGCCATTTGTCTATGGCGCTGATGATGTCTTGCGCCCTCTGTCCCCGGCGCTGACAATTTGACGCGCCTTCTGTCCCCGGCGCTGATGATGTCTTGCACCCTCTGTACCCGGCGCTGACAATATGACGCGCCCTCTGTCCCCGGCGCTGATGATGTCTTGCGCCCTATGTCCCCGGCGCTGACAATATGACGCGCCCTCTGTCCCCGGCGCTGACAATATGACGCGCCCTCTGCTCCCGGCGCTGATGATGTCTTGCGCCCTCTGTCCCGGCGCTGATGATGTCTTGCGCCCTATGTCCCCGGCGCTGACAATATGACGCGCCCTCTGCTCCCGGCGCTGATGATGTCTTGCGCCCTCTGTCCCCGGCGCTGACAATATGACGCGCCCTCTGTCCCCGGCGCTGACGGTATGATTTGTCTTCAATCTCTGGCGATAAAGAAGTGTAACGCTCCCTGTTTCTCTACCCCTTCCTTTCCCATGTCTCTGACGCTGCCGACGTGTGGCACCCATTGTGGCACCAATTGAATATATATATATCGCAATCTCGCACTCTCGCAATCAATATGTCGCCATCCTTCAAAAGCTATCTCAATCTGTTCCCCTACCTCACCATTTCCCTATGTTCTACGAACTTCTCATGGCCGCGGATTTCTCCATAGCCCAGCCTCCACCTGCGAATTTTCTCCATGGCCCAGCTCTATGTCAATCTCATGGCCCTATATGCTGCGAACTTCTGAAGATTCTGATATTAAGCTACAACTTCATTTTTGATTCATCTCGAACATTTATAAACAAATTTTATTTTTCAAGTTTTATATCTACAAACAAAACCCTATCCAACATAAACAATAAAGAACAACCGCTCTATTCAGTTTTCCTACTTCAGTTATCTTTATATCTGAATATTCATATTTAATCACGTGAACCGCTCTCTATATAGTGCTTAATACTATATGGGAGATAAAATTTGGTTACTGAAAAATTTGTGGAAAAATAAATATAATATCAATGATGTTTATTCGGTAACTGCTATTTTAAAAATTGAGTTTTACATAAACGAGAGGTAGTGGTTTGAATCTCATTAAATACTAAGGTACTAATGATTTTTCCATCAAGTCACATTTTTACTGTATGGAATAAGAGGCAATATTATTATATATATTTGCACCTAGACATTTCTACAGATATGTGGCTGAAAAAGTTTCAAAGATCAAGGAAGAAGTAGAGTATTCAAATAATTAAAGAATATGTCCACTGTTGTTGCAACTGAATCATGGCGTTACTGTCATATATCGGGAAATATCAACTCTATGTTAATTTATATTTTTGTAAATTGATCAACAAATGGCTATATTTGAAATCAATTATACAAACAGGGTATTCATGGATATGTAAAAAAAGCGTTATTTTATTTTACAGTTCAAGGTACGCCTTTTTTATATTGCCACGTGGAAAATTAGTGAAGACCAACTTCGGGATGAGACAGCAATTTATTTCAGGCAATAATAAAACTAAGAATGGTAAACAAAAGATAAGCCACGAGGGAAATTTACAGAGTAGCAAAATATAAACATAAAAATGACCACTCTGTTAATAAAAATAATAAAATTAATAAATACTTTGTTACATAGCTTCTTCCCTATGGGAGCTGTGACCCACAGCTAGCAATTATTGTAGATACTGACATGGATTTGACGTGCTTCTGGCCAAGGATTCCATTGAAGTCTTGGAACTTTGTCCCTAGTACCTTTGCGTCCTTTTTCTTGCGGCGTAAAGAGCGGCTTTGTCGTCGTATCGTCTATAGGGACATCGTCATCTTCGAAGGAAGTCTTGGCTTTAGCACGGTGGTGGAATCCTGGAGTCAGTCTCCGAAAATGTAGATCACAGCACCCATGGCTTCAAGGTCTTCTCGGCGGTCTTCAGTTTGTCTTCCCTAACTTACCCAGCATCTTCACCAAAATGCCACGTGGAAAATTAGGGAAGAAAAAACTTCAGGAGGAAAACAAAATTTATTTCAGGCAAGGACAAGCTATGAATGGTAAACAAAAGATAAGCCACGAGGGAAATTTACAGAGTAGCAAAATAAAAACATAAAAATGACCACTCTGTTAATAAAAATAATAAAATTAATAAATACTTTGTTACAATATGATTATATTGTAATATGGGTAATTCTCTCCTCACTGTATGACAAGATATCAGAGAGGCAGAGATCCCAGGGTGAAGTTGTGGAAAGGTGGATAGATTCCAGCTGCAGGAAAATGGCCCACGTGTGTGTGGGGGAGAACAGGCGCCAGGATGGCATTCCAATGTGGGGGGAGAGTAGAACAGTGGTAGAGATAACGGCAGTGACAACAGACGCGGCAAGTTGGCTACGGGAAGTGGGCTCTGGGGGCGTGGCCGTATGGACTGACCGGGACGACGGTGACGAGGAGGATCCCTCTGGTGGAGGACAATGGAGGCAAGTCCAGCTACTGTATATAGTTAATAATCTACTCTTAAAGCTTTTATAATAAATATACCGTACTAAGCTGAATCCACAAAGAATCCATATTGTTCTCTTAGAAACCTTGAACCGAGAAGCGTCGTAACATTTGGTGTCAGAAGCGGGGATACAGCTTACTCGCAGTTTGCGAGATGGCAGAGCTAACCGAATCCGAAATTGAAGAATGTAAGAAAATGTTGGAAACTATATCTACTCAGATTAATAAAAAAATAGGCTCTATACAGAGTGATATTGGACCGATGAAAGGAAGCTTGTCCTCAATGGAGTCCAGATTGAGAAGGCTCGAGAATAGTGAAGATGATGTCCCTGTAGCCATACCTCTGTCTGTTAGAATAGCGGCCAATTCTCCTCGGGTAGAAGCTACTGAATGATTTGAAATAACCAAGTCTCCTACCTACGACGGAGAGAGACTTCGTGGAGCTGTTATAAGACACGGTTCGAAGTAGTGGCCTTGGGAAATCGCTGGAGCTCCAGTAAGAAGGGCATAAACCTGGCCGCATTGCTCCGAGGTTCAACCACGGAGGTTCTCCAGTTCCTGCCACTAGAAAAATCATTGGACTATGAATTTCTGGTCCATGCCCTGACTTTACGCTTCGGAGATGACAATTTGCAGACCTACCATGTCGTGAAGCTAAAGAATCGCCGCCAGAAGCGCGACGAGACGCTGCATGAGTTGACAGCAGATGTCGGAAGGCTAGCGAGATTAGCCTTCCCTGATTGCCTCCGCTATGTTCAAGATCTGCTGGCATATCAAAATTTCGTGGATGCCATCGAGGACCCTGAGTGTAAACAATCACTGCGAATGTCTGACGCCAAGACGTTTCAGGAGGCGTTGATCCACACACTGAAATTCGAGGCAGCCCGTGATGCGACAAGGGGCTATCAGAAGGCCGACGAATCTCAGGAAGACGGCGACATTAAAGGAGCCATTTCTCGGTTACAGAGAACAGTAGAAGAAATGAAAAAAGTATGTCTTTCTCTGAATCAGCCCCAGGGACCAATCGCCAGAGCAGCTACAGACCCAATGACAAAACGATCTGCTGGAACTGTGGTCAACCAGGGCACATTAGGGTTAATTACAGAGTATGGCGGATGTTTAGGAAGAGAGGCAATACCATCTCCAAAATATTCAGGAAGCGAAAATTAGCCGTCCATACAGAGCCGAGGCTGGATAAGCAATGTGACGATGTCTCAGGAAAAATTATCAGAGTCTCGAGTCTCCAGGGAGGCTCTAATGAGCTGGCTACAGAAGGACTTGTCAATGGGGTGCCTTGTCGAATGGTGATTGATTCCGGCGCCAATGTCACAGTGCTCCGTGTCGATTTAGCTCAGAGAATGGGGTCAATCTCAAAGCGAATTCCAGTGTTGAACGGGCTGGTGTTGCAAACAGCCACTGGAGAACAAGAAAAGGTCTATGGTACAGTAGTGCTGAAATTCCAGATCGGAAACAACTTGTTCAGCCACCTTGGGTACCTCGCTGACATCAAAGACGACTGCCTCATCGGCTTGGACGTACTTCGCAAATTCGGATTCAGCATCGACTTCCAAGAGGATGTATTCAAGGTTGCGGGAGAAGAGATTCCCCTAGTGGGTTCGAGGAGTTCGGCGACCAATAAAGTCCTGAAGGTAATACTCAAATCTTATGTTAAAATTCCTCCGAAGAGCGAATGCATTCTTGAAGAAGTCTGACTGCTTCTTTCGGGGTACCCCAGCTTCTGATTTTGGAAAAAAATGGCCAGGAGTTTGGTCAAAAAGGACTCCTGTTAGCTCGGACTCTGTGTAGATCTGATCGAAGTAACATCCCGATTAGAGTGCTCAATCTTCTCGACTCCGCAAAAACTCTCAAGAAAGGAACTGAAATAACTCTAGCTGAGCCTTTTACTAATGTGGCCCATTGCACAACTGTCGAAACTTTGTATAAAAGCCCTTGTCCCAGTTTGATTCCAGGCTATCTGCAGGATACGCGAGAGGGGCTGAACTGGATACAGCAAAAGAAGCTTAACCGTCTACTCTGCCAATATGAAGACGTATTCGCTACCAGCCCCAATGATGTTGGGCGAACGAACGTGACGCAGCATCGGATTGATACAGGAGGCGCTACTCCTGTTAAACAGCTCCCAAGAAGATTGTCGATGACAAGAAGAAACGAGGTTGACAAATTGATTGAAGAAATAGCAGAACAAGATGTCATCGAGCCTTCATCTAGTCCTTGGGCATCTCGCGTTGTGCTTGTAAAGAGAAGGATGGCTCCACACGTTTCTGTGCGTATCACCGACGTCTAAATGAGTTGACCAAAAAGGATTCTATCCTCTGCTCTGAATTGATGCTACGCTCGACACCCTTTCCGGTTCGCAGTAGTTATCCACTTTGGATCTCAAAAGCGGCTACTGCCAAGTCAAAATTCACCCAGAAGACAGAGAAAAGACAGCCTTGACGGCAGGAAACGGGCTTTGGCAGTTCAAGGTAATGCCATTTGGGCTGTGCAACGCCCCTGCCACCTTTGAGCGTCTGATGGAGACGGTGCTGCAAGGAATTCCTTTGAGGCATGCCTAGTATATATTGATGACATTATTGTGATGGGGAAAAGTTTTGAAGAGCATCTAATCAATCTTGAAAAAGTCCTACAAAAGTTTCGAGGAGCAAGATTGAAGTTGAATCCAAGAAAGTGCCAACTCTTCAAAGAGAAAGTTTCGTTACCTGGGCCATGTGATTTCGCGCCAAGGAATACAGACCGATCCAGACCGAACTGAAATTGTTCGTCAATGGCCTATACCAAGGGATGTACACCAATTGAGAAGTTTTCTAGGCTTGTGCAGCTACTATAGAAGATTTGTTCCGGGGTTTTCAAATATCGCGAGACCTTTGCATCGACTAACAGAGTCTGGCCGCCCCTTCAGTTGGACTTTTGACTGCAAAAGGGCAATGGATAAACTGAAGCAGGCCCTGTCTTCTCCGCCGATGCTAGCCTACATTGATCCAGGCGAGCAATTCATTTTGGACACAGTTGCCAGCAACACTGGGATTGGAGCTGTTCTACCTCAATCTCTAGATGGAGTAGAACGTGTCATCGCTTACTTCATTAAGACTCTGTCCAAACTTGAGAGAAACTACTGTGTAACTCGCAGAGAGTTTCTGGCAATCGTCAAATCGATTGAGCATTTCCATCATTATTTACACTGTTTTACTAATCCTACTGGGCGATGATAGATCTGTCCAGGGATTCTAATACCATATTTCCTTTAACCTGAAGGTAGTGATTGATGTGTTCCTGATGATACCAAAGTGAATAGGGATTTTCAATGCGTACTACTTTAGTCTTTATCGGTAATTCCTATTTTTAAAATATTGACCAAGTTTTGCTTTTCCATTATTACATAGAACATTTGACAATATTGGCTATACCCTTTATCTCGAAGCCTTTCTCCGTGAAGTTTTTCGAGTAACAATAAGTTTCAATGTGAATATTAAATCCTATATACACACAAATTTATATAAAAATTATATTTATAGGAAATAATATTTCTACTTTTATTATATGGTTATTATATATATTTAATATATCGCTCTCCTTAAGTATTATATCATATTAAAGATTTTTAAAGTTATAAAAAACCTGTTTTTTTTTCTATTTATAATTTTATTCTAGGTCAACGCATTCTTTTGAGAATCATATTTCAATTGTGATGTTCAAAATTAATCTCACATGAGCTACATAAGTAATTTTATAACATTTTTAATGATGTTTAAATAATACAATTTATTTTGTTAAAGTTGATATACGTATATGCCGTATCCTATAGTTTCTCACTTCAGATACCAAACTGCTATCGTTATATTGTGATGGTTTATCAAGATTATTATATATTGAACATTTGAAGAATGTAGCCAGTGTTGGTCAATTTTTTGTTGTTGCTGTTTTATACATCAAATTTATTATAACAAATTTATATGACAAATTCGAATTAAACTAGTTAGGACACACTTATCATAATATATGTTTATTCAAAACAAAATTATCATAAATATTTTTTTTCAAATGGTTCTTAAAATAAGACGTGGCTAAATATATTGTTCTACTTCGGTAGTATGAAGTCGCTGGTCCAAATTCAGTTTCCTACAAACACGACACATTAAATTATTGATCTTGATTTGAAACAATTTTTCATATTCGATGGAATCGCAAATAGACAAATAAAGGAAGTAGAATGAGGTAGAAATAATCCATTTTTCAATTCCATAATATCTCTTACTGAGTATAGATTGGTGAGAAATTATTTATAAGTATATAATAAGAACATGTCTAAAAATATCTAAATAAAGGTTAACTATTTATTTTCTTTATTATACAATTCAAAGATAACTTTAGCATAAAATTTATTCAAAAATATGTAAAAAGCAATTTGTAAGTTTATTTTGATACGCATTGATTGCATACTATTCTAATACATATTTTATAACTCTGACGACTGTGGAAGTCTTTAAATATTTCAAATTTTACAAAAAAAAATGAATTTCTTAATAACTTGAAACATATAGGCAAAAGGAATGCAGTAAATAGGCAATTAAAAAAAAAACATAAATGCTCGTAAGTAGGTAAATATACTCAAATAAAAAATACGAGGCTCCAAGAAAGAGAGGCAACATACCTAAAATTCCATAAACAAAGATGCTTGGGCTGAACACGCAAATTAGAACGATCAGAAATGCGCTACAGTTTTTCGAAACTGAATAAAACTGGCAAGTATATTAGAAAATTGAATTTCAGGTCTTAAAGTAATTTAAAATATTGTTAAGTATATACTGCTGACCTTGAGAGGAAATATGCCTTCCTCTCCTAAAAAGATTCGTAAACATTATAACCCGTTTTATGCTGAAATATGAGGGAAAACTTGCAGTTGGGGCTTGAGAAGCTGGTTTGTCTAATCGTAGGATCGCTTGACATTAAAATAGATGTGATACCACTACTAGAGAATGTGCGCAGGAATGGCTGAACAACGGCTGAACTCAGTATAAAGAAGGCAGCGGTCGAACTAGCCAGTCGTCTGAACGTGATCAATTGTCTGAGCGGTTCAAACAGCCCCAGAATCTAACAACGATCCGATTTAAAACATCAATGCTGCAAGGTCTATTTTTGTTCGGCTTATAGGAAAAGGTTTGACTCACAGCGCTCCTACACTTGATCTGGGCATAATGACAAGTAAATTTGTAATGATGTCGGAATCGTTTACCTGAATATTGTGGGCTGGAATAGAAATGTCGTCAACATCAACCTGCTGATGAGACCTCTTCAGTCTTCTCTCTATCTTTATTGATGAACTTTTCCTACCCTTCTGTGATTCTTATGATGATTTAACAATAATTCAAATAATGGTAGAGTGCTATACTATTGAGAGCACTCATTATGTATCCGTTGCTATTTTTCTCTAGATCATTATCGGCGTCGCGTATGTGATCGTCTCTTGCGCTGTTTCTGTAAACCCCACTGCAGATTTCAAACGGCTTTAGCGACTAGACACGCCCGCTGATTGGTCGACTATATTTACACTGCAGCACATTTTGTTTCGATAGGCGTTCTGAGCTGTTCAACTATATTTAGTGGGTTTCTTTTTTTGTTCTCACGGGACAATTATATGAAAGCGGGCAGATAACTATAGGTTTCGAATATTTCTCTGAAAAAGGTTAATATTATCGAATTTTATCTATGAAAAATTTTAAATATTTTGCCATATTTTCTGCACTCGGTCAAATATGTTTTATAAGAAGTAATCTTCCAAGTATTCTGATTTGTTAATTACAGCCATGCTTGTATATTTAAATGAGTTAAATAATGCGTAGGCTTTTGCTTGCATCAGACGTTTGAGTCCGATACTTATAGTGGTCATAGATTTGTTAATTGCCACCTCGTATCAATTCTTTGCAATCATGTATACCACTCAGGGGATTAATAACACATGCACACACACACAAAAGCATTTATTAGGGACTTGTCCCATACTGATTCTCCCAATTGGGTAAGGTACTAATCATATTGTGTTATTTACTTAGGTAGTGAAATATAAATTGAACTGGCTTTACTCTTCGTCTCACAGTCATTCACTTGTTGACTGGTCCTTTCATAATGATGATCTGAAAAAAATTATAGTGAGCTATTGCCTTAGATTTGTTTGCTGATATTTTTGAAAGCAATACGTAGGGTGAAGTGTTGGTAAATTTAATTTGTTGATATAGGGCCTTCCTCTCTGCATCAAGGGCCGTACAATTAAGCAGGTAATGGGAGAGTTATTCAGTAATTTTCTTGTCACACAGTGTACATATTAAGTCAGAAGATAAATAAAGATAAGAACTATTTTATATCTTTATTGTGAATTTCTTTCTTATCTCTTACCACTCTTCTTATTCTTAGTCACGCTTTTTTAGTTACACTTTTCTACATGTTTATAGTTAAGACTTTTTTTGTTTTATCTTGTATAAAAAAATAGGTTTTGTCAATGTATTTTCAGTTATATAAATGTAGAGAATTTCTCTTAGCTAAAATTTAAAATAAGGATACTTGAGCCAGTTCAGATTCTATATATAATCAATGAGAAATTAAAGTAGAAACACCTCAGTACTGTCTCTATTTGAGATTTCTGCTAATAGAAATATATTAAATCAATATAAATTGAATGATTACTGAAATTATATTTACCCGTTGAAGTTTCCTCAAATTTCCTTTTCATTTTGACCATTTTAACTGGTTTGAAATGAGGCCTTCCGTGTTTGAAAACCATTTTAAAGGTCACAAGGTTTCCTTTTATTGGCACTCTTGCCATTTTCGTTATTTCTTTGAATCTTGTTCTCTTCTCATAAGTGACCTCACCATCGTAAAAGTCGTGATATTTCATTATTAATTGTTGGACTTCTTTTGAGACTTCTGCTTCAATTTTCGCAAGAACAGAACCTTTTCTTCCCTTTTGCTTGAAACTTCCTTTTTTGGGGATTTTGAAAGATATTGTACTGGGTTTAGTTTTTTTAACTTTTTTGATAACATGACCTGTATTCTTTGGTTTATAAGTGGCTTCGGGGCAAGTAATTTGCCCAAGATATTCAGTTACTGGCTTCTCCCTGAAGTCAAATTTACTTGGAATTTTGCTCCAGTCTTTGGTAACACCTGGAGTCCAACACCACTTTACCTGGGTGGCTACGCCTTTGACCAAGTTTTGGTGGTGGCGCCTGATAAAATTTCTGAAAAAATTTCGAAGTGGCTGGAATCTTTCCTCTTGTTGTAGCTGGGATATTCGGCTGTCCTCATTTTCAGCCTCAAGAGCTTTCTCCTTTAAACACAACATTTCTACTATTTATATGCAAATAGAGAAATATATTGAAGCATTCATTCTACAAATAAAAATTCAATTCCTCACGGGAATATCAATGGAAATTATATTCTAGTTAAGATAATGAAATAAATATAAAATAAAAATATTTGTTATTATAGCGTTTTATAAAAGCATTAAAAATATATATTTTTAGAGCTTTTGTTATATCAATAAAATATATGAAAACATTATTTTGATAAATCAAATTTTGAAATAAATAGTCTAATGCAGGGGTCGGCAAACTGCGGCTTGTGAGACACAGGCGGCACTTTGAATGTGAAGCTCTTTATATAGTTCCATACGTAAATATTATTTATGCGAGTACTATTTATTGTTGGCAAGAAAACATTTTGTGGATCTTTAAAAACTTTGAAATTTTGTAAATTGTAATTTTTGACTCTTCCGACTCAAAGTTGTCGACCACTGGGCTAATGTAATAATCATATTTGATGCATATTTTCACTAAGTAAATTATAGAATATTTATCAATTAACTTTCTTTATAAATAAGCTTGTATTTATAACAAGCCGAAATAAGAAATTCGGATTTATAATATTATATTAAGATCAATATTCTGAAATATTTTTATGGGTTTTAGGGAATAGCGGTGATATATAGGTCCATAAAATGTATGCTATATCAGAATTTTAAGAGTGAATTAACATAGAATTATACACAATATAATTATACTTCCCAGATCTAATTACTCTGTTAAGTCGACCGACAGATGTCGCAACTTTCCCTATATAAACCCATTGTTGTTGTTTCCCGTTGCCCGGCTCAAATCTTTTTGTAAATATGTAAATATCTAAAGTGACAAGGGCCGTCTCTCCCGTCAAAATAGACGTCAAAACCAGACGCCATCTATTGACCGTCGCCGCAGATGGCGTTTTGAAGTTTATTTTGACGAGAGAGGCGGCCCTTGTCTCTTTAGATCAATATCCTCCCGGAAAAAATTCCATCTATATGTAAATATGTTCAATTAAAAAGGAATATATTGGATCAAAAAATCATTTATTCTACCAATATTTCAGTTGGCTGAACGCCAACCTTTATCAAGGTGTTATAACATTTTAAAGTTTTAAAGTTTTGATCCAATATATGCCTTTTTAATTAAAGATTTATTTATGGATTGCTCTATTTTCAAAATGTAAATATGTATTTAATATTTTGTTTTATTCTTTACGCCTCAAACCAGGTATTTCTTCTAAAATTGTTTCATCAACAACAAATTAATATACCTTTCCCAAATTTTGTATATTCAATACTTAGTTAGCACAATTAAAGCAGATTGTGACTCAAAAATATATTTATTATTCTATTCACACACTGCAAACAATATTATAATGATACTAGTGTATTCTCAATAATTCTTTATATCAAACAAATTTATCATTACATATATATGCACTTATTATAATGAAGCCTATACATAAAAACACAGGTAGCCTCCCGCTTCAAAATAGACGTCAAAACTAAACGCCATTTGTTGGCCGTCACCGCAAACTAGTGGCCTCGGGTCGGTGACAAAGTCACAACACTAGCTTTGGCAAACTGAGAAGGGTCCACCTAGAGACCATTGTTTCGTTATAATGGTCCCTCGTCAGCCAAGGGCAGACTTTATTCTATGAGATCAACCTGGGATCTAATAGAATCTTCACAATCTGCCATGAGGGACAAACCTTGATAAAGCGTTAAAAAAAAGACTGCCTCAGTAACCATTCAAAGAATACTAGATTTATTTTATTTATTCAAGTATTAGATATACTTGAAAATATCATATATTTTTAGAATATCCCTATTTTTAAAAATATTTTAAATATTTTTTTTAGAACATATCTACTTATTTGTTTTCATACAAGAGTGATGCATGGCTTTAATAAATAGAAAGTAAACCTTACTAAATTGCACATGTGTCACAATCCCTTGAATCTGATGATGTGGTAGAAGTGAAATCAGCTGAATGAATATTTCCTTTGTGTTCAGTTCTAAGAGATTAGCTTTGTTACTGCGATCAAATATAAACTTTATATCACACAACGTAATTATTTATATTTTTTATTTTACTCACTTTTCTCTCAAAGGGTTTTGACGCTAACCATGCATCTTATGAGTAGAAAAATATTCAATTTTATCAGTCAATAAGAAATATTCTTTAGAAATTTACTGTCTTTGAATTGTTTATTGATATATCAGTATACCTCTCAATATAGAATCCTTTGTAAACTTATTTCTGCCATCTAATAGAATATTTACTCCAGCCAATCAGCATTTGTATAAATCGGTTAATGCAAGTAATCGAACAGGGCTCTTCCAACATATTTATACATAGAAGGAAAACACATTAATGTAATGATGCACTAGAGCGCCATCTGTTATCAAATTATAAAACTATTTTAGAGGCGTAATATTCTTTTTAAAATAAAACAATTTCAACTGTCCTTACTAGATTAAACTGGCGAAACCGCTGGGAGGGTTCACCACTGATGAGCCAGGCCCTCCCTTTAATTTTTCCATCGCAGTAAGGACAGTTGAAATTGTTTTACATTAATGTAATATTGAAGTATTCAATAAGTTTATTGAAATTATAGACGCCATATCCAAAAACCTTTTGAAGTATTCTTACATCTAAATTCGAGATATATTTATAAAATTATCTTAATTGTCAAAATGTCTATATTCGAGAAGAGAAGGGGCAAGTAACATAGTGTTTTACTTTATTGATATTGTAACAAAGTATTTATTATTTTATTCGCAGAGTATCATTTTTATGTTTATATATTGCAATACTCTGTACACTTCCCTCATTGCTTTTCTTTCATAGTTTGTTCCTGCCTGAAATAAATTGTTGTCTCATTCCGAAGTTGGTCTTCCCTAATTTTCCACGTGGCAATATTCGACCACTATGTCCCAGGATAGAATCTAGCATTGAGATTATTTATTTGAAAATGATAATTTTCTTTGAGTGGCCCACTAATTTAAAAATTAAACTTTACCAGAGTTCGTGCATGTAATTGAACGCTATTGTAGTACTTTGTTGATGCAAATGTGAACTGATTTCAACTTGAGTAGAGGTGTTGCACTTTCCTCTCCCTCAGTAATTATAAGTATAATTAATACATTATATTGTTGGAATATGAAAAATAAATTAATAAATAAATTAATAATTGTCATATATCTATTTGTTTGCATCAGCATAATTTAATCTAATCTTTGATAGAGGGCGCTGTTCGTGAGCTAAGTAGAATAATTTGAATATATAATTTTAATAATTAATTTATATATATTTTTAAAATAGCCTATCGTCTTCCCCGTATATTTTTACCTATGTATGGAAATTTTGGTTTGAATTAGTGAAATACTACGAATTTGTATACAGGACAATTCCTTCTGCTTGATGCAGGGATGGTTGGTTGAGGCATATATCAAGAGCTTTCCAGATAGCTGTCAGTTCACAAGTGAAATCTTTCTTGCTCCTTCTTTGATTTTGATGTATGTTCCATCTTGCAGTATTATGTTAATTCCAGCCCCTCCATTACTTATGGTAAGGTCTGATGATCCATCTGTATATGCTGTTAAATAATTTATCTGATCGCATAAACCAATTGTGTCAAGTCCTTTCTTTTTAAGTATGTTTTTGTTCTCTCTTTTTTTTCATTGAAGGGTTCATTCAGGTTAAGATTGATGATTACATTTGATGGCAATGGGGTAGGGAATATTTGTTTTTCTCGAATTTGAAATTCATTATGTTTCATATTTATGCTCATTCTTATATTGTTGTCGTACTGAAGTGTTGAAGATCTTTTGAGCCTTTCTTTTTGTGTCCAGTTTAAATAGGTTCTATGGGATATGTGTTCGGTTTCTTTAGTTTTTAAGATATTGGTGAATTTTAATTGTCTTCTGCTTTCAAGTAGGTCTAGACCACATTCTCTCTGAATTTTCTAATTGTTGGTATTTGAAACAGAACCAGTGATTAATTTGGCCGCTTTTGCTTGAACACTGTCTAGTCTTCTTTTAGTGATGAACTTGAGGGAGCCCAAACAGGTGGCCTTATTAAGGTGATATATGTTGTTCTGAGAATTTTGGGTTTTGCTCCCCAATTTGTTCCACATAGCCTTCTCAGAATGTTTAGGTTTCTGGTAGCTCTATTTGAGGTGCTAATTATGTGTTCTGTAAATCGCAATTCCTCATCAAGTATCACACCTAGGTAATTTGGAGATCTAATTTTAGCAATTATATGGTTGTTTATGCTTATTTTGGTGTTAGATTCATGCCTTTTTTTCTGTCAGTGAAGGAGACCTATAGGTTTGTGTTTATTGGGTTTATTGTCATTTTGAGTTTCATTGCCCACTTCTCCAGTCCTCTCATTGATGTGTTCAGTATTTTTCTGATATTTCTATACTGCTACTTGTGTACCATATGACTATATAATCTGCATAACAGGCAACCTTTGTGTCTTCAGTGAGGATGGATGTTGCTGAGGTTGTGTCGTAATTAGACGTACAACAACTCAAACTTTACCATGACTCTTAATATAGCTCTTATTCTTTTCGTTTGGCCAACAAAAAATGTCCAATTTATATACACATATATTCTTACATAATGAGACTTTAAAGAATGCAAATAATCTTCATCTATTTACATACACAACACATCTCCCCCCTTAATAATACTCCAGTCGGTCTGGGGGTTTCCTGGCTCTCTGACGTCTAGGACTGCGGACGGGCACTTGCACAGCGGCAGGCTCCGGTTTAGGAGTGCAAGAGGGCACGTGCAAAGCAACAGTCCCTGGTCTAGGAGTGCAAGAGGGTACGTGCACAGAAGCAGTCTCCTCCTTGTTTCCTGATGTAACCTCTGGAACCTCCTCTTCACTTTATTTCTGACTTCCACCTACAGGCTTCTCTCCTGATGTTCGAGGAAGTATCAAATTTCTAGTCTCCACTTGTTTCTTTCTCACAGGTCGCAATTGATTGATATGCCTCTTATACACGACGCCCTCGCAACTTATAAGGTAGTGACGGTAACTCAATAATTCCAAAATGGTACCTTTTTACCGTTCAGGTCCAGTTGCATAGTTGCGGAAATAAACCTCGCAACCTGTAGTAAACTGCTCCTGCCTTCTCACGGCCTCATGAAATACCTCTCGCGGATTTTCCATCTTTGTATTATCCGAGAATCTTGATCTTAAACTTCTTTTCATTAGCAGTTCCGCGGGGGAATTATTTTATTACAGTTTGGGGGAATGCTCTATGAGCAAATAGGAATCTTTGTAGATTCGTCTCTTAATCATCCTTCCCATTATTCTTTCTCAAAAGGTTTTTAAACTCTCTTACATATCTCTCAGCTAAACCATTTGTACTTACTAGGATTATACGGACTGGTCTTAGTGTGCCGTATACCATTCATTTTGGTAAATTGCTCGAATTCACCGGAGACAAACTGTCTTCCGTTATCTGTAACCAAAAATTAGGGCAATCCAAATCTGGCAAAACTTTCTCTAAGATGATTTATAATCGTTTTGCTGGTAATATCTTTTATGATGAAAATTTCTATCCACTTTGAGTATGCGTCCACTAGAACTAAAAACATTCTTCCCATGAACGGACCCGCTAGATCAAGATGAAGTCGATGCCACGGTTTTTTTGGGCCAAGTCCATTCCGAGATGGTAGCCGGAGGCATGCTTGCCGATTCTTGGCATACTCTACATTCTCTAGTTAACTCCTCGATGTTACTGTCTATGCCTGGCTACCAGAAAATACCGTCTGGCAATCATCTTCATTTTAACAATCCCCATGTGTATTTCATGCAAGTCATTTAAAATTAAAGATCTTAATTTTTGAAAAATTACCACTCTTTTACGCCTTTGAAGACAACCAAACTCCAAACTTAATTCTTCATTGATCTTATAACGAGGAGCTAGTGGGTTTTCTCTCGGTACCCTTGTGAATTTCCAGTTGCCTTCTCTAACATTCCTTAATACTTTAGACAGTATTTTATCTTGGGGCGTCTCATATGCCACCTCCATAAAAGAGAACGGTACCTCATTCAACTTCCTGAGAAGAAGTACCTGGTCTTCATCAAGAGACTCTCTGACACTCGATTCTAAAGGAAGACGTGACAATGCGTCAACATTGGAATTATCACTAGTGTTTCGAAATTCCACAGTATAATTAAATGCAGCTAATTTTAAGGACCATCTTTTAATTCTGGATGATGCACATATGGGAATTGGCTTATGAGGTGAAAATATATGAATTAAGGGTCGGTTGTCTGTGACCAATAAAAATTTTGTCCCAGTAAGTATGGTCTGAATTTCCCAACGCCAAAAGTTATGCTCAACGCTTTCTTTTCTAGTTGAGAGAAACGTTTTTCCGCTTCAGTTAATGTTCTAGAAGCAAAGGTTATAGGGCATTCTTCCATTCTATCATTTCTATGACTCAGAATTACGCCTAGTCCATAGTCTATTAATAATGATTTACATTTTTAAAATAACATTCGATATTCTTTCGTCCAATTCCATTTACAATTTTTATTCAAAAGTTTATAGAATAGCGCTAAAATGTTTGCTATATTCTTTATGAATCTATAATAATAAATTAAGAGTCATATGAAAGATCTTAATTGCGAAACATTCTTTAGATTCAGGCGCCCTCTATCACTGCTTTAATTTTATTTTCTAAGGGATGCAGTCCATATTTATCCATTCAAACCCTAAATATTCCACCGATTTATTTTTAAATTTACATTTATATCTGTTTAACTTTAAACCTTTTTCTAGCAATCATCTAACACTAGATCCAACTTTTGTTCATGATCTTCAAAGTTTTTTCCTGCAACCAAAATATCATCTATGTAGCAGGCCACACCTGGCAAATCAGCAAATAGACCTTCCATAATCCTCTGAAATTTATTTGGTGCTACCGCTACGTCATATGGTAGTCTTTTATAAGAAAAAAACCTCTTTGTTGTGTTTATATCAACAACAGCTTTGGCTTCTTCCGTTAACATTACTTGTAAGTAAGCCTGTGATATGTCTAGAGTCGAAAATAGGTGCTTCTAGATAATTTTGAAAAGGTCTCATCGATCGATGGAATGGGATACCTATCTAATTCTATTGCTTTATTAGCTGTACATCTAAAATCACCACATACCCTTACACTACCATCCTTTTTTAATACCGGTACTATTGGAGCGGCCCAATATGCATGAAATATAGGTTATAAAATGCAAGAATTCACTAAACGATCAATTTCATTCTCTACTTTGTTTTTTAGAAAGAAAGGTAAACTTCTGGCCTTACAAAACACAGGAGTCACATCCTTTTTTAAATTAAAATTTATTTTAACATCCTTTAGACAGCCCAAATCTTTGTTAAACAAATCTGCATATCTATCAATCAAACTATTTATATTAGATTCATTATTTAAAATTTTAATGCTAAACAATCTAGAATAATCAAGTTTTAACTGTTTAAGTCAATCTCTTTCTAACAAAATCACCTGGATTTTTCATTTACAACTATTAATCGTAAATATTGGTTTGCTTCTTTTACAAAAACATTTCTTTGCCCTATAATCTCTATTGATTTACCACAAAAGGATTTTAATCTTAAATTTGTTGGAAATAATTTTTTTACCTTGCCACACAATAAATCTTATAAATATCTTGAGGTATTAACGTAATTGGACTTCCTGTATCTATTGTAAAGCACAAAGAATATTCATCTACTGTTAAATTTATTGTAGCATCAGTTTCGCCCTGTACAGAATATATAGAGTCCTCTTGTACAAATTTACATCGCCACATTTTTTTTACTAACTCTCCAGACCCTACTTAAATGACCCAGTTTTTTTACATTTAAAACAAGTCTTTGTTCTATGAGGGCAAACAGAGGCCACGTGTGAATGTCTTTCACCACATCTATAACACATTATTTCTCCCCTTTGCCTGAAAAGCCTATGCTGCCACCATATTATTATTGTACTCACCCTTTTTATCTTTTCCATTCACAGGGGATATCTTGGCCACTAATTTATCTTGTAATTCTCTTGTATTTATCTGCGCCAGTTCGAACGAGATCACCACTGCAAAACCTTATCCAGGGTGACATCGTCGTTTTCTTGTAGTAGCTTATTTTGCAGGCTTTCCAACTTGATTCCAGCCACAAAACGGTCTCGCATCATGGTTCCCAGCATATCGCCGAAATGACAATTTATTGCTAAATGTTTCAATTCTCTAAGATATTCCGAAATTGATTTTCCTTCCTGTTGAATTCTCTTTTAAAATCTGCATCGCTGTGGTATCACTTTCTTCTTTGGATCCAAATGCAGCTTAATTCTTTGAATGATAGTATCATAGGGTTGATCTTTCATTAGACCAGGAAGAAAATGTCGTTTCTCTGCTTCAAAGTTTCAGAATCTGGTAGCGAGGTAAAAATCAGCACTTTAATCCCCTCCTTCAGATGCCAAAAAGAAAGCCTCAAATTTTTGTACAAAAAGATCGAAGTGTCCTCCACTGGGCTATAGCATCTATGCATGAATGGAAATCTGATGCTGCACATGACTGGTACAGAGCAGTAGGGACAAGCACCGGTTCTGTCCTCCCAAGAGAACAACAGTCTTTGATTTCCAGACTTAAGTCTGGTCATCTACGGACAATGACTTTCCAGAATGGTTGCAAGTTTTTCCCACTATGTACCAAGTGCAATTCTCAGCCTGCAACCCCAAGACATATTATTGACTGTATTGACTCATCCATTGATGAGCTCTACTCTTCCCCGGCATACACCATCAAAAATCTCAAGCTTTACAGGCTTGATACCTTAGTGTGATTGGGTGGAGATAAGAAAGAAGAAGAAGAAGAGACTATTAACTTTGAACTTTTCATGCTGATCTTTTCTACTCCGTTGTTTTTTTTTCCAGATAGTTTAAAATGTGTAGTTTTTATACTTGCATAGACGCCGTTTTCCTCAGCTTTTTACTGGCTCTGTAGATCGCGCATCCTCGTCGCCACTTTTGTTGTGTCGTAATTAGACGTACAAGAGCTCAAACTTGACCATGGCCAACAACAAATGTCCAATTTATATATACATATATTTTTACATAATGAGGCTTTAAATAATACAAATAATATTCATCTATTTACATAAACAACAGTTAACATATAACGAGAAGAGTAGAGGACTGAGCACAGTTCCCTGAGGTACACCAGCCCATGTTCTTCGGTCCTTGGAAAATGCTCCATTGACCCGAACCTTTATCCTTCTTCCCCTTAAAAAGTCTGCAATACAGATTAAGATTTTTCTTTTACTCCGATGTTGTGCAGCCTTTCAAATAATTTTTCCCTTCACACTCGATCAAAAGCTGAGGTCATATCCAGGAATACGGCCGTTGTCTTCTTTGGCGGTTTTTCCTAGAACTCTATTATTGATTGACAGAAGTAGAACAGTTTATCAGTTGTAAAGTGTCTGGATCTTTAGGCAGTTTGGTAGAAGTTTATTTTATTATTGTTAGTGAGCCACACTATGAGCCTACAGTGGATAATTCATTCTGTTATTTTACAAAGTATGCTGGTAAGAGCAATTGGCCGATAGTTCTTGCATTCCTTGGCATTTTGTTTTGTTTCAGTATTGGCACTATAATTGATATCTTCCAATTCCTTGGTAGTTTACCAGTTTGCCATGAAATCTTCAGTATTCGTAGGAGTTAATATTTAGCTTCGTCTCCAAAGTGTTTAATCATTTGACCAAAGATTAGAGCATCTCCAGGTGACATCTTGTATTTAACTTTCCTATTGATGAGTTTAGCTCATTCAGTGTGAAGACTCTCGAGTAAATATCTTGTTGATGGTAATTTCTTGCTTGTTTAACTAACCTGTTTACATTATTTTTTAGAGTTCTGCCTTCATTCATATAGCTGAGTCTGGAAGTGCTTGAAAGATATTCAGCAATTATTTCAGCCATCTGTTTGTTCGTTCTCGCTCTTCATATCGGTTAGAGTATTGTAGGATTAGTGTTGATGTGTCGATTGTTTTATAACACTAATTATATTCCAGTGATGGCTTTCCTTTTTTGGATCCATTTTTTCGCAGAATTCTGCCCATTTTTCTTGTTTGAATATCCAAATTTCTTGTTCTATTTTGTGACTAATTGCAATGAGTTCCTTTATGATTTCTTCGGTTTTATTTGTTTTAAGAAGTTCATTGATATTGTCTCTCTCTGCAATCATTGCCTCGATATTGTGGTCCTTCCCGTAAAGTATTCACAGGTCTTTACGTCTACCTCTAGGTATCGATACTTTTGCAGCTTTGGATATGTTCGAAGAGAATTTTTCCCAAATTTTTGTCAATCGTTCTGTGATTTAATTCTTCGTTGCACAGCTCTTCAAGCTTTTCTGTGAATTTTTTTCCAGTGTTCTTTTATTCTGTTGGAAATTATCAATTTTGAATTTATGGTTTGTTAAAATTGGTCTGTGGTCACTGATTGGACTTTTCAGAATTTTCCATTGTATTGTGGGTGCGATGTTGTAATTTATCGCTGTGATGTCTATTGCGGATTCTGTGGCTGTGGACTTGGATAGATAGGTGTTCTTTTCGTTATTTAACGGTGTAAGGTCGAGGTCGGTTAGCATGTCCTCAACCTGCTGACCTTTGTTATCCTGGACGGGTGATCCCCAAGTTGGTCTTTCGGCGTTAAAATCACCAAGTATGATTGCGATATCCGGAGACGCTTCACTTAATGTCTCTATCAGGCCTGTATTGATGCTAGTATTATCGTGGTGATAAACATTTATGATTGGAATTGTTTTATCTGTAAGATATATTTCTATTGCCTGAGCTTCTGTCGTGCTTTCTCTAGGCTTACTCTGAATATAGGCGATTTCCTTAAATTTGATTTCTAGAGTTTTAATCAAAACGGAAAGTCCTCCTCCGAATCTTCCCGGTCTGTCCTTTCGTAATATTGTATAATCTTTGATATTGAATCTCAGATTCTGATTCAATTTTGTCTCCTGAGGACAAGTAATATGTACATTGTTGTCACAGAGAAGACAAGTCAGCTCTTTATTTTCCTCTGGTTGCCATTTATATTGAGTTGTAGTACGAATTGTGTCCTCGTAGTAGATTTCTCATCATGAGCTCGAGGTGCAGCTCCTGACGCGGAGGTTACCCCGGACGCGGTAGCATTACTGGATATATCAGTTTTGCTCTTCATTTGAAAATGGGTGCCTTTGCAACGTTAGTCATCTTGGAAATGAACCAGAATTTGGTCAAATATTCCAAGGGTCCAGGGGGGACCGCAAGGAGGTGTGGTCGGACTTCTCCCCTTCCCCCTGGAATGCCGTCACTACAGGATAAATCACTCTCGGTGAATTTTTTAAATTGTGAACCCCAGAATCTGCCACTGAAGCTTTACGAGCGTTTCGTTTCTTTAAAGATATTCGAAGCGGTAAAGGACCAATGAGTTGCTACTCTATAAAGCGATTGATTAATAGTTTTGAGGAAACTGGATCTCTGGAAGCAAAACCTCGGAATGGAAGACCATCGACATGCAAGTCAGTGGCTGTTACGGTTTTGCAGAATGCTGAAGCTATTGAAACGTTATCCACGTATGGAGAAGTAAGTGCTAGACAAGTTTCTCGACAAACGGGGATTTCCTATGGAACAGTTTGGAGAGAACACGAATTTAAAAGTTTTCTATAAAAATACCCTAACAAAATTCAAAGTTTTCACGAGTTGAAAGTCAGCGATTTTGAAAAGCCTCAAGAATTCGCTGCATGGGTTTTCCGGCAAATTGATATTGATGAAAACTGGCTATCAAATGTTCTAAGAACAGATGAAACTCACTTTTATCTAAAGGGAGAATTTAACATTCAAAACTGCCTCATTTTGGCAACAGAAAACCCTAGGATATTTACAGAAATACCACTTCATCAGCCCAGAGTTACAGTTTTGTGTGGGTTCACTTCTTTTATTATTGGGCCATTTTTCTTTGAAAATATCAATGAAAGAACTTTTAAAACTGTTTTTGTAACTGGTGAACGTTATGTTCAACTTTTGAGAGAAAAGGTTATTCTCATATTGCAGGACAGACAAGCACTAAGCGAAATAACATTCATGCAAGACCTCCTCATATCTCCCGCGGTGCCAAACAATTGCTGAAGGATACGTTCGGTGAAATTCGTTGATAAGTCGCCACTTCATATACCAGTGGCCTCCAATATCACCAGACTTGACGCCTTAAATTTCGGTTATGGGGGTACATCAAGTCGCATTTTTATCGATGCCGGCCTACCACATTGGCCATGTTGAAGGCTTCTATCATATGGCACGTTTTATAAATTTCAACTATTTAATTGTGACCATTCTGTCATCTATCGTCTGCAGGCGGTGTTTGAGAATGAAGGGCGCCACATTGAGCAAGGATTGTGACCTAATACAAGAGAGAAGGCAGTTACCTCATGTGTTATATTTTGCAGCTCTTTGTTTTGGGTTATGGGAATAATAAATGCTGTCCTCACATCTCGACTCTTTTTTTTTTCTTTGAACAGTAATTTTTTGTTTGTCATTTGCCCACATCTTATATTATGTCGTGCAGGCCAAAGTGTTATAACTTCTCGAATAACACTGGTATACACAATTTTATCCCTTATGTTTAGTTTATCGCTTTTCGCTCATTAGAAGAAATAGCATAAGGAATAATCTCTCTACCCCCCCCCCCCCAACTTTAGATATTTTGCGCAAAAAATAATAAAAAATGATTTTACTACCACGTTTTTCAACGCAAAAGGTCGATTTAAAAATTATTTTTTTTTGAGGGGATACATTTTCAAAATTATGTACAGTATAATAAACAATGATAACATTTGACAAACCCATAGGATATTTGGAATAAAGTACGACAAATATATTTTGTCACTCCCCTCTATATTTCATTTTTGGATCATGACAAATATCCAGTTAAATAGTCAAGTGTCGACAATTCGTCAAGAAACTATACATTCCTTATAGCACGAAATCCTATTAGTAGTGGCATCATAATTTTTGTTACTATATTAACATTTCAAAAATCGTGTATTGATATCAGTAGTTATTTTCAAACATTCAATTTATTTCACAAAACTCCATCTAAAATATAAATATTTTTTGATACATGTTTTAATTTGCATATACCTATTTTACATATCTCAGATTGTATTAAAAAATCGTTAACCACTTCTTCTAACTTTTGGCGAAATGGTGTTTTATTAATTTATCATTTGATATTATTAGGGTTCTTTCCTGGTATTCAAAAAGGAAAAATACGTGTCGTTCAGTTATATTTTTCAATTTATCAAACAATTTGGCCGCTGAATCGCTGATTCTGGTAGAGCGCCATCTAGCGAATAAAGTTGTAACTAAAATCAATTTCGAATTTTTCATTATTTGCCATAAAAAAATCCCATTGCATCCTGAACCCAATGGTGTTTACCGCATTGCTCTAGCGCAAATATTCGCGGAGTTATTAATTTTTAAGTTGTGCGGGACTTTTGGATCACCCTGTATATACAAACAAACAAACATACAAACATTGATTTTTTTATATATAAATGAAGAGATGTTGAATATGTCCACTTCCGCCTGAGAGGACCTACGTCACCACTACGTCACGGCCAGCCAATCACCGAGCTGCCCAGCGGGCAGTCCATCCTCCCTCCCCTTTTTTAGTCATAATAAAAATTACTTTCCTGTTGTTCGCGTCGCCTCCGCGTGCTTCTATATATCCACTTCAATCGGCAGATGTAGTGAGATAATTGACTACTTCCTTATACTATTACATCATCTAGTCCAGCTTCAACTTATAGCCCAACCATCTGGTAGCAGAGCGTGGTTAATTCGAGACACCACGTGCAAGATGACCTCGACGCTGATCAACACGCCCCTCGAGAAACTCAATGATCAGAACTACAGAAGCTGGAAGTATAATACGAAGATGATGCTAATCGAAAGAGAACTCTGGAAGTATGTTAATGGAGCCAGCACCCGATGAAGAAGCTTCAAGAACAATCTTCAACATGAAGCAAGAAAAGGCGTTGGCTATGATAGCACTGACGATCTCACCGAGCCAACAGATTCATATAATGGACTGTACCACTGCACGAGAAGCATGGGATACCTTGGAACAAGTATACGAACCCAAATCAAGGTCAAGAATCCTCCAACTGAAGAAGCAGTTCATCTCCATAAGATTCGAAGAACAAGAGACGATGACGAACTATTTGGGAGACTGAAGATCTGTTCGGATCACTTAAGAGAGGCAGGCGCAGAAATGCAGGATCAAGACCTCGCCTATTCAATGCTTGCTGGCCTACCGGAGTCATACGATGGAATCACCATGACCTTCAGCAACGTAGAAGACAAGGAATTCACCTCTAGCAAGGTTAAAACATGTGCTGCTAGCAGAATACGAGAGACGGATGGCCCGACGTGTGAATAACACAAATGAAGCTTTGCAGTTCGGGACAACGACCAGGAAGGAAGACAAGAAGAAGAAAAATTTCACCTGCTACAAGTGCGGCAAAGAAGGACATATCGCGAGATCATGCAGAGGAAAGGCTAAAACTCCAGCTCCAAATTTCCAACCACCGAGATGTAGCACTCACGAGATAGCGGGAAGCGAAATGCTAACAGCCCTATCCAGCGCCATCCCTGACAACTCTTGGGTGATCGACAGCGGCGCGACTCACCTCGTGTAAAACAAAAGAGAGTGGGTCACCAACTTCCAAGGAATAAAGTCGGATCCGATCCTAACAGCGAGCGGGACCTACACGAGCGGAAGGATACGGCGACATCAAGTTCAAGGCCTATGTGGGTAAGCACCACGTTGACCTAAAACTATGTAATGTACTGTATGTCCCTAATGTGCGACGAAACCTATTGTCAGTCTCGAGCATGAAAAATAAGGGCAAGATAGTTAATTTTGCGAACAGAAGAGCGCAAGTTTTCGATTCGGAGAACCGAATTGTTGCAATAGCACATGATGAAAATGGATTATATGTCATGAAGGGTAGAGTCATTTTACCAAACGCTGAGTTGTTTAACAGTCAAAAGAGTCCACAAAAACAAACATTAGAACTATGGCATCAGAGGTTCTGTCATGTAAACAATGACGCAATTGAGAGAATGGCAAAGGGGGAATTAGTTAAGGGGTTAGAGATCTCCTCGATGGATCGAAGTCTGTGTGATGATTGTTGTGTAGCAAAGTCCACGAAAGAGCCACACAAACCCATTAGGAATATAAGATCTAAAAGGCCTTTAGAATTAGTTCACACTGATATTTGTGGTTCAATGCCTGTTAGATCTATTGGAGGAAGCGCATATTTTCTAACATTCATTGATGATTATTCTAGAAAGATAACCCTGTTTTGCCTCAAACATAAAAACGAAGTGCTGAAACACTTCGACTCGTATCTCGCTAGGGCTGAGAGAGAAAACGGACATAAGCTAAAAGTGCTAAGATCCGACAATGGACTCGAATATTGCAACCATGAATTTAAAACTAGGCTAGAGCAACTTGGCATCAAACATCGAGCTAACGAACACATACTCGCCACCTATGAACGGCGTTTGCAGAAAGGGCTAATCGAGTGTTGTTGGACATAACCCGATCTTGTTTACATAGCGCCGAACTCCCTCAGAGATTCTGGGCAGAGGCAGTAAACACTGCAGCTTATATAAGAAACAAGTGCTACAATAGCGCCCTAGGAGATAAAGTACCCGATGAACTTTGGTCATCAAGAAACCGAGTGTCCGCCACTTAAAAGCTTTCGGGTGCTTAGCATATAGCCATATCCCCAAGAAAGGCGAAAGAAACTGGACAATCGAGCAAATAGGTGCATTCTTGTTGGTTATTCTTCCCAGACTAAAGGCTATCGTCTTTGGTGTCCGGAAACTCAACACGTAATCCAGACGAAGCATGTCAAATTTGACGAATCCAAGATAGGACTGAAGTGGACTAAGGTTGAGGATGAACCTGAAAGATACAACCATATTTGGATAGAACCCGATAACCAGCTTGAAGGAGATATAGATCTAAAACCTGAAGCCGAAAGAGAACGTAATGATGATACGAGTGATCAGGATTTAGTGGGGGTAAACAACGACGACATTGTTCAAACTAGGCCTAAAAGAATTGTACGAGACCCTTATGGACGTGCTGGAAAGCCAAAAGCAGAACTGCATTTCCTAGATATCATCGAACCCACAACTTTCGAACAAGCCATAAACAGCAAAGAGGCACCGTACTGGAGAAGGGCCATGAAGGATGAATTGAGAAGTCTTGAGGATAGAAATACATGGACGTTGTCCGACCTACCACTTGGCAAGCGCCCAATTAGCAGTAGATGGGTATTTAAAATAAAGACTAACTCAAAAGGGGACGTTGAAAGATTTAAAGCGCGATTAGTTGCGAGAGGTTTTTCTCAAAAACGAAACGTTGACTTTTTTGAGACATATTCGCCAGTAATAAATTTTTCGGTCATCAGAATGATCTTTGCATTGACGATAAATAAAAATTGGTACAATCGACACCTCGACGTCGACAATGCATATCTGTACGGCGAACTGAATGAAGAAATCTATATGAGCCCACCAGATGGATCTAACGACGAGAAATGTGAGGGCAAAGTTCTTAAACTAAACCGTCCAATATATGGTTTACGTCAGTCCGGTCTCGAATGGTACTGCACACTAGATAAAGCTCTTGAAGATATTGGATTTCGTCGTTTAGCCGCTTGTAATTGTTTATACACTTTTGAAGATAAGGCGGTTATCGCCGTATATGTCGACGATCTAGCTTTGTTCGCGGAAAGCGAGGACATTCTGACAAATTATTGAGGAAAATATTAGAGAAAAATTTAAGATCAAGAACTTAGGACCCATCAAATATTTCTTAGGTGTAGAAATAAGTTATCCAGATGAAAACACAATAATCCTCTCACAAGGAAAATACACCATGTCGATCCTCGAACGATTTAATATGATGGAATGTAGGGGCGTTTCTACTCCATTAGATAACTCCATCCCGATTACAAAGAAAGACTGTTCAACAACTGATAAGGAAAAGGATGAGATAAAACACGTCCCTTACAGAGAACTTATAGGGTCTCTGCTATATCTTGCAAACTCATCGAGACCTGATATGACGTTTGCCGTACCTAAATTAGAACAATTCTGTAGTAACCCAGGCGAACGACACTGGCAAGCTGCTAACATATACTAAGATATCTTCAAGCTACTAAGAATGTTTCACTCATCTAAAAAAGAGGGTCTGATGATATACTAGCATTTAGTGACTCAGATTGGGCTAATGACATAGATGATAGACGATCAACTAGCGGGTCAGCTGTTACTATTAATGGTTGTTTAGTGTCATGGAGATCTAAAAAGCTAAATTGCGTATCATTATCTACAATGGAGTCTGAGTACATTGCTCTCGCCCAGACCACTAAGGAATATTGTGGATAGCACAAATATTAGAGAATTTGAAATGCCTGACTAACGCCTCACGCCCAATAACAATATTCTGTGATAATAGAGCTACCATCGAGTTTTCTAAAAACAACATAGAAAACAATAGGTCGAAGCACATTGACATACGGTATCATTATATAAGAGAAAAGGTCAACAGTGGAGACATCCATGTGAATTACATCTCTACCAACGACAACCTGGCCGACATCTTCACCAAGGGCCTCAAAAGGACTGCACATCAGAATGCTTGTGCAGCTATGAATTGTCTGGATACTGGCATACTACCCGACATATCCAAAGTGGGGGAATGAAGACATGTTGAATATGTCCACTTCCGCCTGAGAGGACCTACGTCACCACTACATCACGGCCAGCCAATCACCGAGCTGCCCAGCGGGCAGTCCATCCTCCCTCCCCTTTTTTAGTCATAATAAAGATTACTTTCCTGTTGTTCGCGTCGCCTCCGCGTGCTTCTATATATCCACTTCAATCGGCAGATGTAGTGGGATAATTGACTACTTCCTTATACTATTACATCATCTAGACCAGCTTCAACTTATAGCCCAACAATAGATATGCAATAAGCATTAATCACTTGAATATGAAGCATTTGCTACTCAAAGTGGTATGAGAGAGTAGGGGGGAGGGCATGCTCAAAATATACCACTATTTAAACTAACACAAGAAACTGTTGGAATATTACACAACGTAACAATGGCTATAGATGAACTCGCGCGCGCGCGTATATATAGTAATTATTGGTTTTGTTTTTAGACGTAAAATATATACCAAGATTGGTTTTGTATAATTGCTATTGATAATAAATAATATGTAAAGTTAAATTGGTTACGGATTCATCCTTCTTACTTACTTTAATTACAAGTAAGTACATAACAGAAACCATGGGACCCTCAATCTACTTAAGCATCTAAGTTGTAAATTTGGAAACTTTGAAATACTTATTTTCAAAGCTATCTAATTTATTAGTGATATGCGCGATTGGCTGTTATTCGGGATTCAATAAATGATTTTTGTTTATTTAATGTATATTACTCGTGAAGTATATATATTTTACCTTTTTCTGCAACTCCCGCAGGGTAAAATATCTTTTATTTTCGAGAAGAAGCTCTTCTTTTTCACTCCACTAAACAAACAATATATGAGTGTGAATTATATTTCTATTTATAATTGAAGTAAATGGATTTATTTATATTTAAATTTGTCCAAATTATAGGAGTGGTATGTGAAATGCTACCAGCTTATACGTGATCATGATGAACATTTGAACATATTCAATATTTATCGAAACATTACGCCCAATGCATTTTTATTGTAATCCTAAATCTTTATGATTTCAAGTCATATTTTTTAAAACAAACAAAATAAAACTTTGAATTCGTGTATATGGTAATTTAAACCAACAACCTAATATTGTATAATACTTATAACAAGATTTTTATATTGTATAATAGAAACACATCCGTAAATGATTATACGCCTTATTGACATGTGTTATTACATCATCATATGTAATGTACTTTGTACAAACTGAGGATAAATAAATGAAATTCTGTAATAGATTAAGAGCTGAGCTAAAGCAGGAGATTGAGATGGAAGTCCAACAACATCTAAAGATAGGCAACTGCCAGGGCGGCGCCAGTGTACAATTTCGCTTTCGATCCACGCTCTTGTTGCATCCGCTGAAATTCAATACTTCCTTTCTCGGCAAAGATATATAAGACCTCCGCCCTTGCCGAAAATACAGTCACTTGATTGTCACTTCACCATCAGCGGGATCCCTCGTCGGTTGTACCCAAGGTCCACCTCATCGACCATGTAGAACAGTAAGGACTCTTCTATCTCCATCTTTCGCTGCTTAGCTCGACTCCTATTTGTTCACGGAACTTTCCTAGTACAACTGTGTCTTCGTTTTTTGTGTGGACATTCCCAAGCTTTCCACTCTGCCTCGACCACGACTGCTTGTACTCTGTGAGAACTGTTAAAGAGCTTCCAAGGTGCAGAGAGGTACTGGAAAACTCTCCATATCCTGACTGTTCCTCTCGGTCAACACTGTATAGTGAGAGTCGACAGGATCTCACACTATAGATTAAGTCGACTGGATAACTCATGACATGTATATTTTGGAAAATATTATTTGTTCTTAATATATACTCGTAAACAAAGGGGAAGAGGGTGAATAGAATCGCTGTTTCTTCTTAATAAAACATAGTAAAAATCTACAATTAAAAAATCTAATCATAGAACAAAAAAAAAAAAAGAATTCGGGAAATATTCAACAATAGAAAAAGGGGGGCGGGAAAGGAAACGAGCTGAGAAAGGTTCGGATAGCTTTTTTGAAAATGACTGTTTTACAATTATATCATATATGGGAGGAAATAAAGACAAGTAGAAATTATGCTGGTAATGGCACAGTTTTCATTCTATCATCTTCAAATTTTGTCTCTGGCTCTAAGTTCTATTATCGAATGTCGTATAGGTCTCAAATCTTGGGCTTACAAGGAGCATCAAAGAGATAATAACAATAAATATAACTGGCGTTACCGAAAATATTGAAAACGCGTTATTTTAAGTTAAAGTAAGTTTAAAATTCTTGTATAAATTTATAATATTTATTAAGATATATATTTATTTTAATAAAAATAATATTATATTAGAAGTTTTCAATTACCAATATTTTAATTGAATGGAGACAACCTTTGTCAAGGTCTAACGGTGCAATTATTTGATATTAACAAACACAGCGCCAAAATTCGTCAATAAAATAAAAAGGAAAAATATACATTATTTTACAATTAATTCACCAAAAAGGCGACAAGATGCAAAATTGAAAATTACACGAAGGCAAGATGATGCTGTGTTATACATATAATTATGCGAAATAGGCGCCGATTGCGACACTTACAATGTACTGAAGAGATTGTGTGCCGCAGATTTGTCATACATAGATTCGAAACGTTGCTTTGTCGTGAAAATCTGTGTTAATATTCCATGACTGTTAGCAGAATATGGATACGATGGGTTAAAGGAGGTCATAAGAAACGACATCCTGGATCTCGACCGAATCACTATCACTAAGAGCCGAAAATACCGACATGTTACCCGCAAGACCTTAATGGATCCTACAGCCACGTCAACATCCCTGATTCAATTAATCAAATCATTTTAAATTCTAAAGTACCTATATGATAGCTTAGCGATATGTTATAGAATGGACTATTAGACCGGCGACCATCGCTTCGGCTAGGCTTGACACTACGTTACCAACTGGAACGCACTCAATGGTATGATCAACGAATAACCTATACGCAGGATTGGATTGACTTCGTGTTTTCTGATGAATCTAGGTTCTATTTACAACACCATGATAGCTGAACCCTTGTTTGACGCCATCGTGGTTGAGGACAAATGTCAGCGTGTATTCGATATCGCCACTATCCCAGAACTGTCCTCCTTACATTCCTGATGTGTTAAGGCTTGTGGCTGTATCCTTTATTCGGGGCCTGGGAATCGCTACGTTTCAGCAGGATTATGCACAGCCGTATGTTGCCGGTATTTCACGGATCTTCTTACATACAGAAAAACTTCAGCTGCTGACCAAGCCAGCACGATATTCTGATCTGTTGGAAAATATGTCTGTCCAAGTTAAATTGGCTGACCAATTCTTAAACTACCTAAACCTCTAGAGCAAGCATCGAAAGAAGATAGGGACGGGTAAATCAAATAATTTTATTGTACGAAAAAGCAGTAAAATGTTCAAGTTATAATGAAAACGGAGAAACTAGCTTGCAAATTATCAAAGATATAGGGTTTTAAGATGAATTCACAAAAAAAATAATAATTATAACGTTTTTAAATAATTCCTCTTTCTTGCGCTACACAACAACTTCACTTATTTTCAGATGCTCAAACATGAGTAAATTTGGTTTTCGATATGACTCTTAAATATTTTTTCGCATTTTCTATAATTTCACTTACATCATCAAATGTTCACCCTTCAAGAAAGATTTTATCTTATGGAAGTTAAAAAAGTCGAAAGAAGATAGTTCAAGGGAATAGGGAGGATGAGGAAGTTTTGGGATTCCTTTCTTGGCAAATTTCGAGAAATCGAAAGGGCCTTGGGTAGTCGAGGTTTCTCGTGTTACAGAATCCAATTTTTTCTCCCATAAATGAGGTCTTTTGAGCCTAATGGTTTAGGGTAAACGACAAATAATATCCAAATACACGTATTGGTTTATTGTTAAACCTTTTTCAAGAACTCAAAATGAACAAAAATCTTTGATATTAAAAAAATAATAATCATCAAAATGTTTTGCTTTTTCATTTTGTTTTCCTTGATTTCTTTCGGCATTGATTATTCTTATTCAACCTATTAACTTGACTGGTGTCTTGGCTCCGGGTCATACACGTAAACCCCTGTCACCTGTAAATATTTGTTTCATATGTTATTCTGGTAATTTTCTAAAGGTTTTTCACAAATGGAAAGTCTAGACTCTCGTTGTGTTCCATTGTGAACAATTTTGGGAAAAACCCGAGCTGCTACTCTAACCCATATATTTAAATCTTCGCCTATTATTGATTGCACTAACCCGAACGATATCTTTAATTGTCAAATCATTCTCTCCGATTGTCTTCTAAGGTTTTATCGCAAAATATGTGTTCGATATTTACTTGGTTTCTGATAATGCACGGTCGACCAGTCGAACTACGTCAAAGGGATTTGTTCTTACATTTTTTTAAGTCGGCGTAACAATTTAAAACTTTTGTTCTGCTATATGATTCATCATCATACGCCTCATCAATTAAAAAATTGTTTCTGAAGCACTTCACCGAGTTTCAAACAAAATATAATAGCGATTCGTTGCTCGATAAAAATATCCATTTTTTGAAGACATTTTTTTCGAAGAACTTTCTGACAACGTTTGCTTTATAAAATAAATGCGAATCAAGTTGGCTCGGGCCATAGTAAAAATTATATAACATTTAAATGCTTATATCATTAATATTAAAATCTTTATATTGTATTATTTTATTTTTAAAGTACAGTCTCGACTCTCTACTTAATAACCACACATTGTATAAATGGAATCTAGAAGTATATATATTTAATAATTTCCAATTACTAAAATATTTTATATATCAAATATATTTGAAATTTTTGCTCAATATTTTTTCTGGAATGCTGGTATTACAAGATGAAATTATCATTCTAAAATTTATCATCCAAGAGGCTAGTATATTTGTTTCTATTAGGATTAATATATAGTTTTATATATTTTTGTATCAAGATCATTTTATATTTTTCATTTTAATCATCTAATTCATGCTCAGGAATGAATTATAAAGATAAAGAATTTGAATTATAGGAAAATAAATATTGGTTCAAATGTCAGAATGGCTCATAAAACTTGAGACGACGTATAGATTTAAAAAATAATAATTGATAAGATAGAAACTACCATCTCGTGGAGTCTTCAGGGCAGGATTGGACATCTTTAGTGTGGTTGTTCTTATTTGGAGCGATATTGGAGGCGTGAGTTGATAGTTTCGAACTATGGCATATTAGAAGAAAGGCTAATAGTCTTGAAATCGTCCTTGCCAGAAAGGTTTTCTTGCCAACCATGTTTGTGCTTCTTAGAAGTATTTCTTAAAATATCACAGAAGTTATTTTTCAATTCGCCATCTAGATTTTGTAAAATGGTCAGATGATTGTGACTTTTTTTTATTCCTTAAACATTTTCAGCATCTATATTGCGTCATAACACCAGAATGTAACTTATTTCCCTTAATATAAAATTAATATTTTTAACAAATTAAAACTATAATTGTTAGACGATTTTTTTATAGGAAACAAAAATAACTCACAAATAAAGAGGAATATATTAAAATAAATGAAGATTGATGACTTTTATTATCATTAATGGTATGGTGATATCATAAAAATTTCAAGAGAAAGATTAGATAGGTTGAGTGAAAATTTGGTTCAAGTATTCTAACTCTTATTTTATGGCGATTTAATGTAAATTATTTTCTTATTTACTTTCTTTCCGAAATCTAGATATTTGTAACAATAAAATTTAAAAAAAAGAAACTTTTCCCTAGGCCTGATGTTTTTTTTACTTCAACTGTTGAAATAAAAAATATATATTGAAGTAAAAACATCAGGCCTAGGGAAAAGTTTCTTTTTTTAAATTTTATTGTTACAAATCTCTAGATTTCGGAAAGAAAGTAAATAAGAAAATAATTTACATTAAATCGCCAATAAAATAAGAGTTAGAATACTTGAAGTGTTTACAGTTATTTCAATGCAGAATTAAAGCGGGCTTTCCTTGATTCTTCATTAAAACTGTAAACCACCCCGAGTATTTATTTTAACTTTTATTCTATTGGAGATTTAATGTGAAATATGTTCTCCTGTATAAAGGCTTTCTTGCCCGAAAGCTAGAGATTTGTAATTTATAAAAATATCAAAAAGAACTTTACCTAGGCCTAATGTTCTACCTTAATATTGATTCATACATTCACACAAGGAATTATTTTGTCGAATAATATATATATATATAATATACACTGTATTTAAAACGTATATATATATACTAGACGAATGACCCGGCTTCACCTGAGAATTCCCCCCCGAGTGCAATTTCCTTCATACTGAAAGTACATCAATAATAAATAGTAGAAGTGCCATAGCATAGCAATACAGAGTAACAATAGATATACTGTATTTATTATATATATTCATATATAAGTCAGTGTATGTTTGTATGTTTTTCGGCTATAAAAATCCTCAATATGAACCTAATCTAGCTGAAATTATGGCAGGACATAGAGAAAAATCTGTGGACGATATATTTGTCGCATTTTCAGCCAAAAGAAAATTAAATTGACAAAGTACTGGGCAAAATATAGTTGTTTTTAGTCAGAAAATGATTACGATAATATTGCTGTATCATGTTTAAATATCAGATACAAAATTATTTCGGGAAAGATTCCATAAAGCAGAGACCACGGGCGAAACCAGTTCATTTTTAGTAGACAGGAACACATTTCTAACAGCAAAACATTCATTCGAGCTGAAGACACGAAGCCAGATCATCTCTCTATAAATATCGCTTCTCAGCTTTTTGGCTAAGATTATAGTATATATCTATGTATAAATGTCAATACATACTTATATATATGGTAATTTGAACCAACAACCCCATAATATAACAATATTTTTCATGTTGTATAATAAACACTTCTGTAAATAATTATATGCATGATTGACATGTGTCATTACATCATCATATGTAATGTATATTGTTTAGACTGAGGATAAAAATATAAAACTCTGTAATATATTAAGAGTTTGAGCTAAAGCAAGAGATTGAGATAGAAGTCCAAAAAGGTCTAAAAATCTAGGCTTACAAGATGTCAGGGCGTTGCCAGAGTGTACAATATTTCTTTCCGATCACGTCCTCCTAGCATCCGCTGAAACTCAATACTTCCTCTCGGCAAGTTATATAAGACCTCCGCCCAGCCGAAAATATAGTCCCACTTCACCATCAGAGAGAGCCCTCGTTGGTTTTTGTCCCAAGGTCCCACCTCATCTAACCCATGTTGATCCAGTAAGACCTTTCTCAAAATCTCCATCTTGCTCCTAGCTCGACTTTTACTCTGTTCACGGAACTTCTAAGTACAACTGTGTGTCCTCCGGTTTTGTGTATGGACATTCCCAAGTCTTCCACTATGCCTCGACCACGACTGCCTGTACTCTGTGAGAAACCTGTTAAAGGTCTTCCAAGGTGCAGAGAGGTACTGGAAAACTCTCCCCACCCTGACTGTTCCTCTCGTTTACTACAGGTTTGCCCCTCTCGGTTACCACAGTGAAGCGAGAGACCCCTCGGATCTCACAGCACAGCGAGACATCCTCAGGATATCACATATATATATATATCTTTATAAAAATAAAAAAAAAAAAATTCATCATCAAATATCCACTTTTTACTGAATCAATTTTTATAAAGATATGTATATAGGTATTAATCTATCTATCTATTATATATATATAAGTCAGTGTATGTATATATGTTTGTCGGCATTACAAATCTTCAATGTGGACATGATCTGTCTGAAATTTTAGCCGGACATAGAGAAAAATCTGGAAGAGATATTTGTCACATTTTTAGCCAAGAAAATTTGAAATTTAAAAAGTTCTGGGCGAAAATACTTGTTTTTAGTCAGAAAATGATTACGACAATATTTCTGTATCATGTTTAATTATCAGATACAAATTATATCGGGAAAAATTCCATAAAGCAGAGACCACGGGCGAAGCCAGTTCATTTTCAGTAGGCAGGAAGAAAATTCCCTATATATATGTATATAAAAGTCACCCTATGTATGTATGTTTGTCGGCTACACACGTACATAATATGTAACTAATTTGGCTGAAATTTTAACAATAAATAGAATTGAATCTGGAAAAACTTATGGGAAAATTTTCAGACTTCTATCTCGAATATCCTTGGAGTTATTAACAAAATTTCCCTATTTCACTCGCAACCAGCGCCTCACTGCGGTAAATGCTAGAAGTAAAGTTGGGGAAGGATGGACCGTATGGGGTGACGGGGATTGGTGGAGCGGGATGTTTCACAGGGGTGACCTTGAGTGACGTTATGACAGCGTAGGGGCAAGAAATCACTTGCTATCATTTTATGTATATATCAAATTAAATATATGTGATATCTTGGGACCTCTGGGACCAGTGTTACCTGATGCTAGACGAACCTCGATGTCAACTCTACCGTGCAGTCGTGGTGGAAGGCGACACAGCTGGGCCAAAGGTGAAATAAACAAACAGAGATTCCACTAAGAAGCGTCTGACGTCAAGAAGGAATGGGATGAGCGGAGAGAGAGATCTTTAGAGCAAGTGTTACCTTGGTGGGATCCAAGCGCAGACTGCCTATCCTAGGTTCTCGATTTAACACCAAGACCTATCTTCTTTCCCATTGGTCGAAAGGTGTCACGTGGCCGTTTTCTATTGGCTGACCTACTTAGGTGTTACCTTCTAATTGGTCCTTGCTGATTTCTTTGTCGGAAGACATTGCCGGCCTTGCCCAGGAAATACTGGTCGTTAAGCTCAACTTTTATGATTTCCGCGATCATAAAATTGGCTGTAATTTTATTAATAGTGGTGCTTGTTTTAAGCCTCTTTGCTAGGCCTTACTTCTACTCTCACCTAAGCTGATTAGTTTTAACCTTAATTTTCTCTGTTAGTCTCCATTCCTTCTATCTGTACAGTTGCTATACTTTATTAGATTCTTACGCGGTACAGATTGATGTTAGTTGAGGCTTTCTATTTGCAGTACATAAGAAGTTATATACAGTCATGTGGTGGAACATGTGGTAGTAGATATCTGGACTATTTACAACAATTCCATGGTCTTAAATCATCACATATATATTCTTATAAAGAATCAAAATAATACAATTTTTAAATATCGTTGGGAAAATTTACATTTTTATTTTTTATTTTTATATTTTAAAAACACACAGTTTGGAGGGGACGTTTCACATGAGTGACATCCACGGCGCCAATTTATAATTGTAACGAATAGTATTTGAATAAAAACATTTAATCGGGTAAAACCCGGGCGTTGCCCGGGTCATTCGGCTAGTTATATATATTACTAGCGAAGGTTCCTGGCTTCGCCCGGTTTTTTTGGAAAGAATGGAAGAACCGACACCCCTGTCTCAAGCCACATGGTGGTAGTGAAACAAGGCGGGAAATATAGAATTTGTATTGATCCATCAGATTTAAACAAGATCCAGCTAAGAAGACACTACCCACTAAGGACAATAGAGGACATAGCTTCCAATATCAAAAATTCAAAATACTTCACAAAGCTTGACTTCTTAAAAGGCTTTGGGCAATTGAAGTTCGCTGCGGAAACACAACCTTACATGACCTTCAGCACACTTGGGGGCGTTATGCTTTCCTTAGGGTTCCATTTGGAATTAAAACTGCCCCGGAGATTTTCCAGAATACCATATTCAAGATTGTATAGGATATACCTGGTGTAGAAAACTCAATGGACGACATACTTATCCATGCTGAAGACATCCAAACACTGAGTGAAAGAACTAAAATAGTCATGAGAGACTACTCTTCAGGAAGCTGGAGCAAGACTCAATAAGGACAAGTGGGAATTTGAAAAAAAAAAAAGTTCCTTGAACATATTTTCACCAGAGATGGAATAAAAACAGATGAAGAAAAGGTCAAAGCCATTGACAATATCAAGTCACCATTAAACAAAAAAGAACTACAAATACTTTTAGGAATGATTCAATACTTGCATAAATTCATCCAAAATCTCTCAGAGATAACATACAGAATGAGATTGCTTCTGAAGAAAAACACACAATGGCAATGGGACAGCTTGAGGGAGAAGGATATGGAAAGAATAAAAGACTTATTAAAACAAGCGCCAACCCTAAAGTATTATGATCCTAACAAAGATGTGGTACTTTCGGTCGATGCAAGCCAACATGCCATTGGAGCAGTCTTACTCCAAGAAGATCGACCAATTGCGTATGCTTCTTCTGCATTAAATGATGCTCAGAGACATTACCCTCAAATAGAAAAAGAAGCTCTGTCAATTATATTGGTTGCAAGAAATTCCATACCTATATATATGGTAAATCTGTTTAAATAGAAGCAGACCATCGACCGTTAGAATCCATTTACAAAACACCAATGGATAAAATGCCAAAGACTTCAAAATTATTCGTGGAAATTAATCAATATGGACCAACTATTAAATACAAGAGTGGAAGGGTGCTCTTGATTGCAGACTTACTGAGTCGAGATGATGAGTCTTGATGAGATTCAAGAAAAAATCCAATAGAAATCCTTTTAATTACTGCATTTGACATAGATCAACAACCAACATCATGAAAGCTACAAAGGAAGATGCAAAATTGCAAGAGCTGAAGAAACAATAATCCAAGAATGGCCTAACCAAAGATCACTAGTTCCTCTTTCTTGCAGAAGATATTGGAATATAAAAGATGAACTTTCCATTCATGAAGACCTAGTTCTGAGGGGAACCAAAATAATAATCCCAGAATCAATTAAAAAACAAGTTCTCAAACAGATAAATGAAGGCCACCTAGGCATTATTTGTTGTACCAAAAAAGTCAAAGACTCCATTTATTGGGCAGGGATGTCCAAATATATCTCTGACATGGTAGAAAATTGCAAGACATGCATTGCTACACAAAGAGACAAACAAAAACAACCCTTAATGCTGGAAGAAATTCCTGAGCTACCATGGAAAATTGTTGCATCAGATATTTCTCAATTTGAAGGGAATGAATACCTTGAGATTATAGACAGTTATTCTGGATTCATAAACTTTGAACCTATTAACACCATAAATTTAAAAGATACCATTGAATATCTTAAAATAAACTTTAGTATACATAGAATTCCAAAGGTTCTGGAGACAGATAATGGAATAAATTATGCTTCAAGAGAGTTTAATGAATTCAGCAACAAATGTAAGTTTAATCACAAGACTTCAAGCCTAAATCAAATGGACTGGCTGAAAGAGCTGTTCAATTAGCAAAGAACATTCTCAGGAAATGCAAACAAAGTGTAGACGATATCCAGATTGCTTTACTCAACTATAGAAACACTCAAAGAGAAGACATGGGATCACCAGCACAAAGACTACTTTCAAGAAGAACAAAGACAATCTTGCCAATCAGCAAATAATTGTTAAGACCTTGCATCCAAAAATATGTCACTTTAAAGCTAAGAAGATTCAGAAACAAGCAGAAATTCTACTATGATAGAGGATCAAGAGACGAACCAACTTTCAAGATCGGACAAGAAGTTTATCTAAGAGAAAACTGGAAACCAGCCACAATAGTTCGAGAAGATGGTCCAAGGTCCTATACAGTCCAGAACAACAAAGGACTCTACAGAAGAAATCAATCACATATTACAACTAACAAATCCCAAAAGGACCATGAAAGCATCCTTGAGCAAGAACCTAGTGGAAGTGCTTGTTCAACTATGGAACAAGATCAAGAAACTCAGCCTAAAGGTTCTGACAGGATGGAGCTGCAGTCAGAAACTGATAGTTCGGCTAAAGAGGAGGAGACCAGGGAGGAGCGCAAGTTCACGAGAAGCGGTCGCCTGGTGAAGCCATTGAAAAGACTGGATTTGTAAAAAAAAAGAAAAGATGTAATATAATTGAAATTATATTTTAACTCAGCAACACAGTTCAGTTCTGTACATAAAATGTAAACAATAAAACCTACGTTATCTATCACTAACTACAACCTGTAAGTAAATAAATCATCTAATACCCGAACAAATATATCTTATAATACGTTTGTTAATTATATAACGTAAACAAAGATTTTACAAACGTGGTTTGGGCATGGAATAATGCTTGCAATAAATGACTCCTGTACTGGGAAATGATTGTCCACATCGCACATCGTACTAACATATTCAGGTGGTATCGTTAGTTTCCGCGAAGAAAATATGGCATAAGAGACGCTCCAAGGTCAGGACGTCCAGCTTCGTCAGTTAATGAATAAAACATTGCTGCTGTCAAGATATTTTTGGAGACTGATCGACATATAACTTATCACCAGATAGAGGAGAGTTTAGACATTCCTGCACAATTAATCCATTCAATTCTGCACGACCATCTAATAGTAAATAAGGTTTGTTCCCTATGGGTTCCCTATTCCTCAACTAATGAGCAGATGACTCGACGTGTTTCTTGGTGCCGAGAGGGCATTAGTTCGGCAGCAATCAACACCATCATTAGTGATCGTTCAAAATACAGAAAACATGTTATAGATAGGTACCTCACAGTTTGACTGAAGACCAAAAACTTGGTCGCTTTAAATGGTGAAATTCCATCTTGAGAAATATTTATGAAGGCAAATCAAAGGCTGTTTTTACTATTATCACAGGTTGCTAAACTTGGATTTAATTTTTTAAATCAGAAACAAAACGGCAATCTACTCTTCGGTGCTCTTCAAAATCACTTTCCTCCTAAGAAATTTTGCAGAGCTAGTGTGTTGGAAAACAAATGGTCGCTTGTTTTTTTTTTTTTTTTTTTTAGAAAAGGTGCCGGTGTGCCATCAGTGCCGGTATAGAAGGAAAACAGCTAAATACAATATTAAAGCATTATGGTGGATAAAACTGTAGAAACCGCTGGGAATGTTCACCACTGATAAGCCAGGCACTCCCATTATTTTATCATTGCAGTAAGAGCAGTATAAAAATGTTTTATTTCAAAAAGAATCATACTCTTCAAAAAAAAATTGAAATCTCCATTTAAAAATTTTTATCTTAGAAAAAACAAACATGTTATTTATATGAAAAATCGAATGAAATTTGAATCCAAACGAAGGAAAAATGTGTGTCGTAAAACCATATACATTTTTTAATCATAACAAAATTTTACTTGCATTTTATTTAATTGATGAATCAATAAAATACATCAGGGGAACATTTTAATCATGTCAATGAACTCTCTATTTCGCCAAGTTATTCATGATGAGAATGTAGCCAATTCTGAAGATATCCGCCAGGGCAGAAATTGATATCCCGAGCCAAATCCCGATGTAGCCTCCCAGATGACTGAATATTTCAATGGGCTGAAAACAAACTCCGATTAGATTTTTTAATTCGTATTTAGATAAGAAAGGTTTAATGATTAATTAACAGGTTTCTGATGATGAGTTCATTTCATTTATATATAGAAAAAAAGTGTTCTACAAAGGTCACTCCAAAGGTTTTTGCAATAACTTATTTTTATTGAAGCTGCATCTTTCAAATTTTCAGAGTTTCTCAAAGTATTCTCCCTTAGCACCTATGCAAGATTTCATCCGTGAAAACCAATTATCGTAGCACTTACACCAGTCATCTTCGAGGATGGAATTTATGGCATTGATAAAGGCTTGCAATGCTTCATCATAAGTGTCAAATTTTATCCCTTTTAACAATAACTTAACTTTTCGAAATATAAATTTCACAAGGTGCAAGGCCTGGTAAATATGGTGGATGAGTGACTAATTGGACACCAGAGTTGTCTAAAAGTCTAATGTTTGGGCTGAGGTGGCGGTCTTGCATTGTCATGTGAAGTAGGACTCCTCTAAGTTGAGCTTTTGGTCTGCTCTGCTTGATTTTTTCAAATACTGCTGGAAGGCATTTTGTGGTATACCAGTCACTATTAACTGTCTCTCAATCTTCTAATTTCACAATATCAATGAAAACACTTTTTCTAAAAAAACAAGCGAGCATTTATTTTCCAACACTTGGAACTCTGAGAACTTCTTAGAAGGAAGTGATTTTGTAGAGCACGAAGAGTAGTTTGCCGTTTTGTTTCTTGATCAAATTATAGATTCAAGTTTCGTCACCTGAAATAATATTAAAAACAGCCTTTGATTTGCTTTTCATCAATTTTTTAACATGAAAATTACACCATTTAACGCGACCTAAAGAATCTTAAAGGTTTCAACAGTAGTAGCTATATTACCTTTAAGGAATTTTGCACCATTTTTTCCAGTTATATGAATATTATAATTTCGTTTTGGTCCTTTGATATCTGTAATTTACTGTTTTCACACCAGATATTAATTTTACTAAGTACATTTTTGATTGTTGTCTTTAGTTCGTCATGGCTTTTGTTCCAGCATATTATAGTTATGTCGTCAGCATAGCCAACTGTTTCACTGTTATCATCTAGATTGGTGTTTAATAATTATTCAATCAGCATGCTCCATAATGTGGAAGATAGTGGTCCTCCTTGTGGACATCCTTTAGTTAGTTTTTTAGTAATATTTATTGAGGAAGAATATCTGAAATTCACTGTTCTGTTTTTAAAGAATGATTGTATTAGTTTAATAATCGAAGCGTGGACATCCAGTCTCTTTATCACTTTTGGCCACCAGGCATTGTCAAAAGCTCCGCTTATATCAACTGTAATTATGGCTGTGTATTCTTTAATTTTATGTTCGAGAGCTATTTTCACTATTTCAGTTAATGTCATGGTAGTTGATCGTGATTTTGTGAATCCATGTTGACGGTTGCTAAGTAGATTAGAATTTTTATAAAACTCAATGATTCTGTTATTAATAATCTCTTCGAATATTTCAGAAATGTTCGAGTTTAAACATATGGTTTATAGTTCTTAAAGTTGTTCATATCAGATTTACCTGATTTTGGAATAATTAGTGCCTCTACACTTTTCCATTCATCAGGAAAGTATCCTGGATTTAAGCACTTTTGGAATAGTTTTACCAAAATTGAAGCTATAAATTGCTTAGAATGTTTTATCATTATCTGTTCCTGAAAATTTTAAGGATTTAAATTATTGATTATATATTATTTATTTCACTGATGGCGAATATGTTATACCTGTATCATTTATATGTCTTAAGCTGTAATTTCTTATATTTTTATGAGTATTTGTATCTTCTTCATTTTTATCATCTGGAAATAGGTTGCTCAAAAGATCCTCAGCTCTTTTTAGTAAATCTATGTTTTTGTTAGTATCTAAAATTTCCAAATGTCCCTTCCAACTCTGGTAACATTTCAGATTTTTGTATATTCGGTGAAGGTTTCCATATGGGTTTTTGGAGTTGTTTTCTTCAAAGTATAACCTCCAGGATTTTCTTTTGGCTTTGTTAATCTCATGATTATATTTGTTTCTAATAATTTTAAAGATTTTTTTATATAATTGGGAGGATTTTTTTTTCTAAAATATAAATTTCTTAGATAATTACCATAACTTTTCATGAGCTCCAGCTTTGCATTCCACCATTTGATTGTGGCATTCTTTATTGCCCTGTTCTCCTTTGGATTTAGTGTAGAATAGGCTGATTCAATTATTATGTTGGAGAGTTCTTTTACAGTCTGATCGATCGTTGCCTTTGAAGTAGTAGCTTCTAAGTAAGTTTCAAGATTTTTCCTTTTCAGCTTCATTCACACTTTGATTGAAACGTTCCCAATCTACTAGTTTCTCAGTAAATTTCCAATTTGAATGATGAGTTATAGTAGAAAATTGGTCACTTGTATAGATATCAAATATTATTGCTCTATGATCTGAGATATGTGATAATTGATTTGTCCGCCATCCTCTGATCGCTGTGAGTGCTTGACTGTTAGATAGTGTAAGATCGATTATACTGGCATTGCGGCAGGTGGGAGTTTCATTGTTATGTATTGTCATGTCATCAATAATAGGTATAAGTCGATGGCCGTTGTAATTTTTCCTAGAGTCGTACCAAAGCGGTGCTCTAGCATTAAAATCGCCACATAATATCAATGGTTTACTTATATACTTATAAACGTCTATGAGTTGAACCCATTATACCTTCATAAAATCAAAATGAAAATGATTTATGTAAGAAATATATGAGAAGAGAAACTAAAGAGGTAAACAATGAAAACAAGCTTTGAATTCATTCTAGAAGAGATACCTCTCTCTGACCCAGAGACAAACAATGAATGTTAAAATATTTAAAACAAATATATTCCCTCTCTAATTTTATATTAAAATTCACAATTATATTGCCATGTGGAAATTAGGAAAGACAAACTTCAGGATGACACAGCAATTTATTTCAGGCAAGAACAAACAATGAATGATGAACAAAAGATAAGCAACCAGGGAGGTTTACAGAGTAGCAAAATATAAACATAAAAAATGATAGTCTTTTAATAAAATAATAAATACTTTGTTACATAGCTCCTTCCCTATGGGAGCTGTGACCCACAGCTTTATTGTAGATACTGGCATGGATCTGACGTGCTTCTGCCAAGGATGCCATCGAAAGAAGTCTTGGAACTTTGTCCCTAATACCTTTGCGTCCTTTATTCTTGCGGCGTGAAGAGCGGCTTTGTCGTCGTATCGTCTATAGAGACATCGTCATCTTGGAAGGAAGTCTTGGCTTTGACACGGCGATGGAATCCTGGAGCCAGTCTCTGAAAAGTAGATCACAGCATCCATGGCCTCTAGGTCTTCTCGGCGATATTCAGTTTGTCTTCCCTAACTTACCCAGCATCTCCACCAAAATGTCACGTGAAAAATTAGGGAAGACTAACTTCGGAATGAGACAGTAATTTATTTAAGGCAATAGCAAACTATGAATGATGAACAAAAGATAAGCAACGAGGGAAGTTTACAGAAGAGCAAAATATAAAAATAAAAATGGTACACTGTTAATAAAATAATAAACACTTTGCTACAATATATACTTACTTTATATTTGGGGCCATAGATATATTGCATGACTTCACGCTTCTTGGTTATAACTGATATAAGACAAGCTGATTCACTATGGACACAAAAGTATTTCTAATTAACCGACAAGTTTGAAGCAAAAAATATCACAAATTTGACATTGTACTGGGATAGGGTTCATAAATTAAGAAAAGAAAAAAGGCATCTCCTTATCGTGCAACTGAAAGTTGCTGATGGATTTCGCCATCTATCGGAATAAATATCAACTATTTGTTGAATTTTAAATCGGCCAATTCTGGAATAATTGATAATCAATGAATAATGGATATTTATTCCGATAGATGGCGCATGCCATCAGCAACTTTCAGTTGCACGATGAGAAGATGCCTTTTATTCATTTCTTAAGTTTAAAGAAGTTGTGTTTAGACACTTACATTTTGTATCCAAAAACATTCATTCTTAGAGTAGGACGTAGCCCGGATGTAATTGCAAATGCTCTAAGCAGATTATCGATCTAGAAACACAAATACAAAAATGTAAATGTTCGAAAATATATATAACACGAGTGGCCATATTTATCAACAATATAATTACTACATGTAGTACCCGGACTTCGTTTCATTATTTACCAAGTATATTTTTACATTTATAAATAGAAAGGTAATCTCTCCCGTCAAAATAGACGCCACACACCATCTATTGACCTTCGCCGCAAACTAGCGGCCTCAGGTCGGTGACAAAGTCACAACACCAGCTTTGGTAAACTGAGAAGCGTCCACCTAGAGATCATGGCTATGGACTAATGGCTCTCGTCAACCTAGGGCGGACTTTATTCCATGAGATCCACAAAGAATCCAATGGAATCCTCACAATCTAACGAGGGCTGTTGGGAGCTTGGTTCCTGACAATAGTAGCCAGGACTTCCTTTAGCTCCTTCAGCCTTCTTTCTGGTCTCAGGTGTTGACGATTTGTGGCAGAGCTTCTCGATGACTGTACGTTACGAGACCAGACCTGCGTGTTGACCACCGAGAATGATGTCCCTTCGCAAGACTGCGATGTAGCACGCTGTATGACTGAGGAAGGACGCCTCACACGATCTAGCTGACACACTAACTTTATTCAATCATCCACTCATTTTATATACACACATATTTACATAATTAAAAGAAAGAAAGAAGAATTTGCATGACTATGAATAAATGCAGCCTAGCTAGTGATTTACATAACTTAGGCGCAAACAAGGGCCATTAGGCGAAACCATGGTCTCTAGGTGGACGCTTCTCAGTTTTTCCAAAGCTGGTGTTGTGGCTTTGTCACCGAACTGAGGCCGCTAGTTTGCGACGAAGGTCAATAGATGGCGTCTAGTGTTGACGTATATTTTGACGGGAGAGGTGACCTTTATCTTTATAGATATACATCCTCCCGGCAAAATTTCCATCAATATTTTTACTTTTTTTTTAATTCGATTCCAATTTATATTTCAACTATTTCATTGAATTTTGTTATCGGATAAATGTTTCATACAAATTTCTAATAAAATTCACAATTAAAAATTTCTAAAAACTACAAAGTTTTTTTTTTTTCACAATAAATTTATTTATTTTTATTATAAAACTTAATCGCCCTTCAACAAGATTGATTAAAAGGAAAACTAATTTCAAAAAAAAGATTACAAATTCTGAAAAATATTAGAAAAAAAAATGTTACAACATACATTTTAAATTTATACATTTAATTTACTAATATATATTTGTTATGAAACCATATTTGGGGAAGAGCTTTGCTCGATGCAATACCTTGAAATTATATGTATGTACTTCTACAGACCTATAAGCTTATGTCCATAGGTTCACTAAACACCCCTAAGCTGCCTGCCATAGAAAATACAGGGTATATCCCTAACCAATCCAATACAATAGTAAAGCGGTCGAGAGTTTAATTTGGCGAAACTGCTGAGAGGGTTCACTACTGATGAGCCAAGTCCTCTCATTCAATAACTTATATCATTGCAGTAAAGTCTGTAGAGATAATATTTGATTATATTATTTAAAAGAAACACATTGCCGGTAAGTTTATTCATACAAAATACATTTTAAAGCATGAAGATTTGAAACTATTATAGACGCGTATGATTCTTTTACAAATTAAACAATTTCTACTATCCTTACTGCAATGGAAAAATTAATTGAAGAGCCTGGCTCATCAGTGGTAAACCCTCCTAGGGAAAGATAAAAAAAATGCAATATAACAGCGGTATGGTAAATTAAACTGGCGAAACCGTTAGGAGGGTTCACCACTGATGAGTCAGGCCCTCCCATTAATTTTTCCATTGCAGTAAGGGCAGTAGAATTGTTTTATTTTAAAAAGAATCATACGCGTCTATAATAGTTTCGAATTTTCATAACAGATGGCGCGCTAATATATCATAATTTTAAAGCATACTCACATAGGATTCGACATAGCGATACATTTGTTTGAACTCGTATATTACTTGACTGAAACATACATAGAGGTAATAAGATAATATAGAACGAGAGAAGTCCACTTACTAACAAGCTGGTCGACATTTTTGATGGCAAACTTCCATGTCCAGGTTATCCAGACATAGCTCATCTTCTGTTCACATATTCTGAATCAATATATAATCACATTTTTATTTATTTATTTATTTATTTATTACAAAACACACGCTATATCCTATGTGGTTATTTGCGTGTAAATGTTTAATCTATTTTATCTACATAGTTTTTAAATATATATACAAATTATTTATAGTTTTAGAGAGAGAGTGAGAGTTTTTTAAATTTACATTTTAGAGCAATAAATTATACAAGAAACAAAGATTATTTACACACAGATCATCAAAAGTCCAATATATCTTTAGAATTACAACCACTAAACCAATGGCACAAATATAGAACATTCCTATACAATAACAGCAATAAAAAAGACTATACTAATTAAAACTAGAAATTTCAATTCTTAATGTAATTCAGGTTCACGGAATTTGAGATACGCGCGCACGAGCCAACAAGGATGCAAGAGATTTGTTTTCTCCTCAAAATTTAAATTCAAATTGTTTCGCCCTCAAAATGTGGACAGACCTCTACATCCAAGATTACTCCACCAGAAATCTACGAAGATTTGCTGCTACCCCGAAACTACTCCTCCAAAAGCTTCGAAACATCAAGCATGGATCTACCTCCACAACAATCTTGACCGGACATGGTTACATTCAGGCAGACCTTGCAACGGTATCGAAAGAAGACCCAACTTACCCCACTGCCAAGATGAAGACCAAACCGTAGACCACCTCCTCTTCGCTTGCCCAACCTTCCAATACCAAAGATCCAAGACAGCCACTCTCCTAGGTATCACAAACATATGTCCAGCATCCCTAGAAAATCTCCCAAGAAAGAAATCTGCCTGGCGACACCTCATTAATTGGACTTCCACTGGCATTGTATATAAATCCAAGAAGACTTAGGTCAGAAGGACATCCCGGGTAGTTGGCGACTTCTGTACGCTCCAGGAACCTGGGTTACTTATATATATAAATAAATAATAATAATAAATTGTTTTCTTTTCTTTAAATAGGTAAATATAGAAAAAATGTCTGATGATAACAGGAAATTATTATGGGCGGAAGAAATAGAACAATCAGATGTCCTGACTCCAATTTACACTGCGTGACATTGAAAATGGAACACCAAGAAATAGTGGCCAGAAAATTATGCAAATTTCAGGGTAGACGCGCCTAACGCCCTTGCAGAAAGGACAGTATTCGTGTCGTTATTTCTTCAAGAAAAATCATTGTAGAAATTTTGTTCTTGTGTCAAAAGACACGTGTAATAACAGAGAATGCCAGGTCATCGTAAACGGAGGCAGTTCAAGCAGACAGACGCTTTTACGAGGGGCATGGTGATCGGACTGAAAAGGGCAGGTTGGTCCATACGTCAAATCGCAGCTGATACACACCTTGGTGCGTCCACGGTGCACCGACTGTGGAGAAGATGGTTGGAACAAGGAAATGTGGCAATTTATAGGAATGCCGGTGCAACCAGAGTGACGTCAGCACGTGTGGATCGTCGTATCCTTCGACAAGCAGTGGCGGCCCCACAAGCCACTTGTACCACCATCCTGCAACATGTGCAAGACACCCTAGATCATTCCATCTCGACCAGAACCATTTCCCGTCGATTGGTTGCTAATGGCTTGCACTCATGCCGTCCGCTAAGAAGACTGCCATTGACCCCACCGAATAGGCGCCAACGTTTGGAATGGTGCCGGGCTAGATCGACGTGGATGACGGAATGGCACAGGGTCGTGTTCTCAGATGAATCGCGTTTCTGCTTGTCCAGTGATAGTCGCCGTGTACGCGTGTGGCGTCGACGTGGAGAAAGGTCCAATCCGGCAGCAATTGTGGAACGCCCCACCGTGCGACAACGTGGAATCATGATCCAGGTCACCTTTACTTCGTATTCAGAGCACTATGACGGCCCAACGATACGTTGATGATGTGCTGCGACCGGTGAAACTCCCCTACCTTCAGGGGGTACCCAATGCTCTTTATCAGCAGGATAACGCCCGACCGCACACTGCTCGCATTAGCCAACAAGCTCTGCAAGATGTACAGATGCTTCCCTGGCCACCGTACTCTCCTGATCTCTCACCAATCGAGCACGTCTGGGACATCATTGGACGCCGTTTGCATGCCTTGCCACAGCCGCGTTCAGAAGACGAACTGTGGCAAATGATTGAGAGGGAATGGAGAGCCATCCCTCAGGACGCCATCCGTACTCTGATTGACTCTCTAACTAGACGTGTTGCTGCGTGCATCGCCGTCCGCGGTGGTCCTACTTGCTACTAAGCCGACGCCGTTCTCGCTCTGTATTATGACTATCATTTTGAAATAAAGATCACTTATTGTTCGTCCCTGTCTCTCTCTGTCTGCCGAGTTTCATCACTTTCTGGCCACTATTTCTTGGTGTTCCATTTTCAAAGTCACGCAGTGTATATAAAAACTAAAAAAGGCCTGAATGGAGAAAAATTATGCACAATTGATGCCACGCTTTTAAAACAAATTTTAGATCGTTGTCAAATCCCATATGTTTTGAAGATGAGGCAGTTACTGCACGAAAACGACAACGACAATCTAAAGAACATTGCATTTCATCCTCTGATGATGAAGAAAATCCAAAGAATCCTAGAATTCAATTAGGCAATTAGAGCCGTAATAATAAAAATGATTTGGACGAAGTGGAGGAGGGTCACGATGAGGAAGGACCTTGGTGTGATGTCCCAAAAAGTAGAAAAATCAGAATTCCTCCTGTTATTGTTGAAAATGTGAACGATTGGAAATTGCTTTGTAAAGAACTAAACAACTTAGCTGATGAACCATTCCAAGCCACCATATCAGGACCTAAGCATATTATCAAAGCTAAGAATATAGGAGACTTCAAAAAGATCCGTGAATATATTCGTTTAAATAACGGCGGCTACTCCTATAAATTACAAGAAGAAAAACCTTTGAAGGTAGTCATAAAAGGCGTTTCAACCAGTTTTAAAATTGAAGACATTGCAGTTGAATTATCCCACTTAGGCTTTAATGAGGCCTCAGTAAAAAGGCTTCACCGCCAATCGTCAAAGCAGGCAATGAACATAATTCTTGTTTAACTTCCAAAATCTGATTCCAACAAGAATATTTATAACCTGACTGACCTGCTGTACCAGAAAGTGGTGGTTGAATCCTTCAGATTTCCCAAAAAGGTCACCCAATGTTTCAATTGTCAAGGGTTTGGCCATGGGCAATTGAATTGCTTTCTAAAACCTAAATGTGTCAAATGCGCCGAAGCTCATCATACCAAAGATTGCCCGAAAAAATCGAAGCAATATTCACCCAAGTGTGTAAACTGCGGGCAAGCTCACACGGCCAACTATCGTGGCTGCCCTGCGTTCCCAAAAATTCCCAACCAGTCTCTTAACCAACGACCACAAATTCCCAAGGTATCTTCATATATTCATAGCAATGTTACCAAAGACAACAGCGCAGTGCAGGAAAGTACTTTTAAGCCTAGTTATGCAAGTGTATCGAAACAAAACTTTGCGAATCAAAATATTAAAGCTCTTTGCGAAAAGCTATTAAGAATTATTGGCGAAGTTCTAAAATGAATATAAATATGTTTTTGAAATTAGTAATCTGGAATGCCAATGGAATTTTAACTAAAAAAGATGAGCTACTCTATTTTTTGGAATATAATAAAATCGATATAGCACTAATCTCAGAAACTCATTTGAAAAATTCTAAAACTCTTAATCTTAGAAATTACGACGTTATTAGGATGAACCGTCTTATTGGGAGAGGAGGAGGAACGGCTATTATCCTCAGAAAATTCTCCAAGTATAGAAAGATTATTGTTAAGACTGATTATTTGGAAAATACTACTATAGTATTTAAACCTGATGGAAAAACCAGCCTGCAAATTTCTTCTGTTTATCGCAAACCAGATCAACTATTTAAATGTGAGGATTTGAGTAAATTATTTCAAAATAATCTTGTCATCGCTGCAGGAGACTGGAACTCCAAACATCCATTATGGGGCTCTAGTAAAAGTAACCCGAGTGGAATGGTTCTTCATGAGTTTTCGGAATCTGCAGGGTTGGACATAATAGCTTCTTCCTTGGCTACTCACTACAGTCATATTGGTCATCCTGACTTCTTGGACTTTGCGGTTTTCAAAAATGTGCCGTGGAATTTTGAAATTACCACAGTTGATGCATTATCTTCTGAATACTTACCTGTGGTTTTAAGGCTGGCATGTCCTAAATATGTTTTTTTCTATGAAAGTAAATAAGAACACAAACTGGATATATTTTCAGCAAGATTTAATCAATAATCCACCTCCCAGATCCCCTTTAAATTCTACTATAAATATTGATCTTGAAATTGGAACCCTCAATAAAACCATTCTTAATACTTATTCTAAAAATACAATAGTTTCTCCCATAGTTAAACCGCATGTGCCTATTTTTATTAAAAACATTATCAGAGAAAAGAAAAAAGCTAGAAAGAAATGACAGTCAACATGGGACCCCAGACAAAGAGAAATTTATCTACATTTTCAAAAGAAAGTGAATATTATATTACAAAAGTACAACAAGCAAAGTCAAAATGATCTTATCAACAGCGCGTTAAATACTCCAAACACCTTCTGGAGACTAGTGAAGTCAACTCGAAAAAAATCGGAAATTAAAAATATTAATGTAGATGGTGATATTCTACATTCAGATGAAGAAATTGGCAAGGCTTTGGCATTTAATTTCTCAAAAACACTTTTCCATAGTTTCAAAAGAACCCTAACAAATCATCCAACCTTAAATGAAACTCGAATGACTCTTGATAACAACGAAAATATTTTGAAACTTACATCACCACAAGAAGTAAAACAAGAAATAACAAAACTTTCTGCAAACAAGGCGCCTGGCCACGATGAAATAACTACCAAATTAATCAAAACCTACCTATAAAATGGGTTGTATTTTTAACTAGCATTTTCAATGCATCTATTAATCTTTGCTACTTTCCAAAGATATGGAAGCATGCTATAGTTATTCCTATACCAAAAAAGCAACTATCTAAATCCCTGGATGATTTTAGGCCGATCTATTAATCTTTGCTACTTTCCAAAGATATGGAAGCATGCTATAGTTATTCCTATACCAAAAAAGCAACTATCTAAATCCCTGAATGATTTTAGGCCAATTAGTCTCTTGCCGATATTTGAAAAAATATTTGAGCGGATCATCCTTAAAAGACTCCCGACCTATATAGATACAAGAAATGTTCTAATTCCACAGCAATTTGGGTTTAGAGCAAATCTTTCAACAAATCACCAATTGATTACCGTTATTGATTTTATACAAACTCGCAAATCCCTTAACGAAGCTGTTGGAGTAGTGCTTTCATACTTAAAAAAGGCTTTCGATATGGTTTGGCACAGAGGCCTCATCATTAAATTAACTTCTTATAATTTTCCTCAGAAATTCATCAAGTTCCTGAAGAATTATTTTCAGGATAGAACATTCTTCGTAAAAGTTGGAACATATATATCAAGTCCTCGGCAAATAGAATCTGGTGTTCCTCAAGGCTCAATATTGAACCCTATACTTTTCAATTTATACATCAATGATATTCCATATATCCCACAATGCCGACTAGCTCTTTTCGCTGAGGATACTGCCCTGTTATCTAGCTCGCGTTCCCCAGATATTTTAATTTTCCTCCTTCAAAACTATCTTGAAATCATTTGCAATTGGTGGGATAAATGGAAACTCAATCTGAATCCAAAGAAATCTCAAGCAATTATCATTTCTCCACGAAATAGCTTCAAGTTCACACCCGGGACTAATCTTATAATTTACTCATCTCCCATAAATTGGACCCAGCAGGTCAAATATTTGGGAGTCACTTTCGATTCTAAACTGAAATTCACCAGCCACGTGAAGGATATAATAAGAAAATCTAAAATAGCCAAAGCCTCATCATCCAATATGTTCAGTTCGAAAGGTTTTTTATCTGTTAACCAAAAATTTACTTTATACAGAAGCTGTATTCTCCCTATAGTAACATACGCATTGCCTGTATGGTTTAAATACATAACCTTGACTGATAGGAAAAGAATAGATGCATTCATGAGAATTTGTTTAAGAAGTACTGTAAATGCCCCATTTAATCTATCAAATGCAATTTTAAAGCAGGACTTAACCAGCCTAATATAGAAGAAATATACATATCCTCGACCCAGAAATTATATCTAAAACTCTCGACTTCCCCCAAAAATCCAGTAATACAAGAATTGTTCCAATTTGATGGAGACCTCAATTCAAGACCTAAAAGACCTGGACTTCACTCTACCTGAACTGTGACCTTCCAGTCAATTCTGAAGGCCATTTTTAGAAATTCTTGATGCCTAACATCCACGACAAAGTGACTCGTGAGCTTTATGCTCGAATGGTACACTGTAAATTTGAGAGGAAATAAATAAATAAATTTGAGATAGAGTCTACAGAATTTGTTAAATATATTATATTCTTCTTTACTGAAAACCATTTGGCTTAAACTAGAACTGTTGCTTTGACATTGTACTCTCTAATCTGCAACAAGTGGGCACCGGATTAAAATATGATCAGGGTCGTGATCTTCTTGGTCGCATAAGCAGATTGAAGAATCAATTCTGTAAAAGTATGTGTTAAAGGATCCATGCCACGTAAAGAATTTTATAATATAAAATTTTGGCTGGATAAATTTGGGATATCTTGAGTTTTCAAAATATTCTCTGAAATTATCATTAGAATCTTCATAGTATTTTTGAATTTTTTCACTTATAAAGTTTTTTGCTGGATCATTTCTATTATAATCTATTTAAACTTTAAGTATGTTTGACAGAATGAAATCCGTAATTTTAGGTATTCTTGCGAGAACATGTGTACAATTCTAAGATGTTGTATTATAAGCATGTTGTTTCGTTTTATTCTAACATAAGTGGCAGAGGCAGCGCGCAGCGATGTAAGTACGGAGAGCTACGTCATCGCTGACCAATGGGAGGCCAGCTGGCGGACTGCCAGAGGGAGCTCGCCACCTTCTAGAAGATTCTTCTTACCAACGCGCGCCACTAAAGACAATGCATTTCATAGCTGCGGCTTTAAATCATATTCTTTAAATATTCAATGTAAAGAAAAATAAAATAAATTATTTTGTAAAGCTTGGGATGATTGCCTGACCAAGATAAGTAAACTTATTTCTTTATACTAGTATAAACATTATATTCAATTAAGCCTAACGAGAACAAATTGTTTTGTAAACAATCATTCTGCTTTTCCTCCTTGCGTATTTGCCAAGTGGGAAACAAAACATTGGTGCCGAAACCCGGGAATAAATCTATTAAATAATTATTTAAATATAAATAATTATAATTCATTTTTGAAATATATTATTAAAATTAATAATAACAAAGATTAAAGATGGCTGCCAAATTTAAGGCTACTTTAAATATTCTTGAATTTCATTTCAAACAAGTGGATTATTTTGAGCAAATTTCGCTCAAGATGATTGAATCGAAGGATGATGCAAATTTACAGACATTTAAAAAAGATATTTTAGATATAAAATCTGACATTGAAAAAACTTATTGTAATCTTTTAACATTTTCTGAATTTGATGATGAAGTTTACTTTTCTAGAGTTATGCAATACAAGGATAATCTTAGAAATTTAGTGGCGAATATCAATAAAGTATCTTGTACAGCCAGTTCAAGCAAAATTGATGATCTAAATCAACCAACCACAAGTAAAATAGAACTTCCTAAATTTAATTTACCTTCCTTTTCTGGTGATGTTAACGAATGGCTTAGTTTCAAGCAATTGTTTTCTCTGTCTATTGATTCCAATACCGCTCTAACTGATTCACAAAAGCTGCAATATTTACAATCAGCTGTTACTGGAGACGCTGAACGACTTATTAGGGGATTTCCTGTTATTGATGAAAACTATGCCCATGCTTGGGCCACATTGGTCTCCAGATATGATAACAAAAAAGAACTTGCCTCTTCACAATGTACAAAATTATTCACTTTAAAACCTTTAAAACTAATAAATTCAAAGGCCATTTTTCGAACTACTAGATATATGTAATGAAGCCATGAGAAATTTAAAATCACTGGGTTTGGAGAGAAATACACTTGTTGATATCTTTCTAATACATTTCCTACAAAGAAAAATAGGTGATGATTTGAAAAGGCAATGGGAATTGACGTTGATAGATGATGGCTTTCCATCCTACGAAAATTTTATTATGTTTCTTGAAAAACAAGCAAAAAGTTTGCAATCGATAAAATGTTATGCTAAAGAGGATAAATCTGTAGTGAAACAAACACATGTATATAATTATATTTCAAAAGGTGATGATAAATGCCTATTATGCAAAAATTCACATCCTATATTCAAATGTGACAAGTTCCATAAAGTTCTCTCCTTGAAAGATGGAACATAGTAAAAACCAATAACCTTTGTTTCAATTGTTTGCGATCCAACCACAGAGTAACATCATGTAAAATCACTATGCATTGTAAATCATGCAACAAAAAACATCACACTCTTTTGCATTCCTTCCAACCCGAACCTTTGAATACCACTTCAATTGAAGCCCCAATTGCCCAATCTAGCGTTTCATGTTTTCTCAGTGATACAACAAAGCCCAATGAGACAATCTTATTATCTACTGCTATCGTGAGAGTGAGAGCAGAAAATGGATCGTTTCATCCATGCAGAGCTTTGATTGATACTGGTTCTCAAAGAAGTCTAATAACAGAAAATTTTCGTGAAAAGTTGAATCTTCCTGTTAAAAAGAGCCAACTCACAGTTTTTGGAATCGGTAACCAACCAATACAGCAGTCTGCTAGTGAGACTTTTCTTCAATTTAAGCCTCATTTTTCTGATAGAATATTCAAAATTTCATCCATAATACTCGATCAAATCACTGTTGATTTACCTAATTTTCTGATAAATAGAGATAATTGGCCTCATCTTAAGAATAATTTATTAGCAGATCCCAATTTTGATAAAACAAGTCCCATTGATTTAGTAATTGGTGCAGACCTAGCCCCATTTTTATATACAGGAAAACTACGATTCCAAAATCATCCAGGACCCACTGCCTGTAGTTCCAAGTTAGGATGGATACTTTCAGGAAATGTTTCCAGTTCTGAGACTGGAAACAACTATATCTCATTATGCTCAACATCCCAAGGAGATGATAATCTGCGACAGTTTTTTGAATTGGAATCGGTTCCTGCCGCTCTTCCATTGACTAAAGAGGAAAAGAGTTGCGGGGACATTTATGACAAGAACTTTTGCATATCAACAGATGGAAGATATTCTGTTGGTCTACCGTTTAAATCTGTGCCTAATCTCGGAGACTCACGTCAGAATGCCATGAAACGATTTCTTGCTCTTGAGAGAAAACTGCACAAATCTTCGAATCTTCTTCAGCAATATAAGGATTTCATGATGGAATACCTTTCTCTCAACCACATGGAGCTCATTCCGAAAAACGAACGTGACAAACCATCAGACAAGTGCTATTATATACCTCACCATTGCGTTCTGCGTGAGCAGAGCAGCACTACTAAATTAAGAGTAGTGTTTGATGCTTCGTGCAAAACGAGCAACAATTACTCCTTAAATGACTTTCTTCATACTGGACCAAAATTGCAGCATGATATTTTCAATATTCTTGTGAAGTTTCGTACTAATCCTATAGCTTTTACGGGAGATATTGAGAAAATGTACAGACAGATAAAAGTGAACTCTTCTGATCTCGACTTTCAGAGAATCTTCTGGAGAAATAGTCCATTGGAATCTTTATTGGAGTATAGATTGCTCACAGTAACTTATGGAATGTCGTGTGCAGCCATATCTTGCAATCCGTACCTTGATGCAACTTGCCACCGACAAAGAACTCCTGTTCCCAGAGGCATCTAAAATCATAAAAACTGATTTTTATGTAGACGACCTACTTTCTGGTGCAACAACAATCGAAGAAGCAAAAGTTCTCATTGATGATATCCGGAAAATCCTTTTATCTGGTGGCTTTTGCATAAGAAAATGGATGTCAAATGTCTCTGAGGTTCTTTCAGAGGTACCAGAAGCGCTGAAAGCACATGATTCATATGAAATCGGAGATAATTCATCTGTTAAGATTCTTGGGATAAATTGGAATCCATCCACGGATAATTTCACAATTACAGTCAATTCACTAAAAGACGTATATTCTAAAAGACAATTGTTATCGGACATTTCTCGAATTTATGACCCTTTGGGATGGTTATCACCGGTGATCATTAGCTTCAAGATTCTGTTCCAAACTTTGTGGAAACAGGATTTGGATTGGGATGATCCCTTGTCTGAGTCGCTATGTTCTCATTGGAGGAGAGTGAAAATGGATTTGGCCATGCTAAATCATATTAAAATTCCTAGATATATTTCCTGCAAGGGACTTATACATTCTTTGGAACTCCGTGGATTTTGTGATGCTTCCGAATCTGCATATTCATCATTTGTTTATATGAAATCTCGTTTTAAATCTGGTCATGTTCAAGTCACATTGATTGCTGCCAAGACAAAAGTCGCTCCCTTGAAGGCAACGTCAATACCTCGTCTGGAGCTTTGTGCTGCTCTTCTCTTTTCAAATTTATATGATTCCATTTGCAGCTCATTGCTGTTGCAGATTGACCGAGTAATTTTGTGGACAGATTCCCAGATTGTTTTATGTTGGATAAAATCTGAATCAAAACATTGGAAACCTTTTGTTGGTAACCGGATTGCAGAAATTCAGCGACTAACTCTGCAATCTTCTTGGTACTATGTGTCTACCAAGGATAATCCTGCAGATTGCGCCTCCAGAGGTATAACTACTTCAGAACTAGTAAACCATTCACTTTGGTGGAATGGTCCTGATTGGCTATCAAACTCAAGTTTACAAGATCCGCAACCAATCACATATGAACTTCCAAAAGAAGTTTGTCATGAAAAAAGAAAGACTGTTCCGATTGTTCATTTCACTACTTGTCCTATTCCAGACTTTATTTTTAAATTCTCAACATTCAGGAAGCTGAGCAGAGTTACGGCATGGCTCCTAAGATTTATCCACAATGCTAGATACAGCAGCGACAAAATAAAACACAAAGAATTGTCCTCTAATGAGCTCGATAATTCAATTCGAACTCTTATTCAAATCATTCAAAGTTCAGAATTTAAAACTGAAATTCAATGTTGTAATCAAAGCAAAGTACTACCAACAAACTCAAAACTTTTATCCTTAAACCCATTTATTGATACATCAGGAATTCTACGTGTAGGAGGTCGACTGCGCAAATCCAACCTGCAATTCAATGAGAAGCATCCAATAATTCTTCCTCACAACCATTTTGTTACAGAATTGATTGTTCAACAATTCCACGTAGAGCATCTTCATTCTGGTCTCCAACTAACTCTGTGTGCCATCCGACAAAAGTACTGGATTCCATCCGGTAGAATTCTAGTAAAAAAGCTCATTAATCGTTGCATGACATGTTTCAAGACGAAACGCCAAGTGTCAAAACAAATCATGGGAGATCTGCCTATCCATAGAATCATACCCTCAAGCCCTTTTAGCAAAACAGGAATAGACTTCGCAGGACCATTTATAACTAAACCTAATGTCATAAGAACAAAAGTAACATTAAAATCATATATAGCATTATTCATTTGTTTTTCAACGAAGGCTATTCACCTTGAGATAGTTTCAGATCTGTCAACCCCTGCCTTCCTCGCTGCTTTTAGAAGATTCATCTCTCGTCGAGGAAAACCCTCTGATATTTTCACCGACAACGCTACTAATTTTAAAGGAGCTAAGAATATTTTGAATAATATACATCAACTTGTAAAGGATTCTTCAATTCAAAGTTATGTTGCTAATGAACACATCACTTGGCATTTTATACCTCCATCTGCTCCAAACTTCGGCGGCATTTGGGAAGCAGGAATTAAATCATTGAAGTATCATCTCCTAAGGTGTTTAAAATCTGCAGTTTTAAATTTTGAAGAACTCAATACTCTGACAAGTCAAATTGAAGCGTGCTTGAATTCTCGCCCGTTGTATCCGATGAGTTCGGATCCAAATGATTTCAACCCTCTCACTCCAGGACATTTTTTGATTGGAAGACCATTAACAGCACTCCCAGAGCCCAGTTATCACCCTAATGACAACTAATTAACTAGATGTAAATTAATTCAAAAGGCCAGAGATGTTTTCTGGCAAAGATGGTCCAGGGAATATCTAAACAATCTGCAACAACGGTCCAAAGTGGAAAAAACCCTCTTCCAACCTGAAGGTTGGAGATTTGGTGTTGGTAAAAGACTTTCCTATGCCTTCAATGCAGTGGAGCCTTGGCCGCATCACCAAGGTGTCACCTGGAGCGGATGGCAATGTCCGAGTTGTGGAACTTCAAACAGAGAAACAACATCATCTAATAAGACCCATCTCGAAGATTGCACTTCTGCCATTCTAATAATTCTTCTTCAAAAAAAAAAAAAACTTTCTACACTATGTGATCCTTTTCTTTTGCCTTGTGTGTGGACTATGTCCACAGGAGGGGAGTATGTTTCGTTTTATTCTAACATAAGTGGCAGAGGCAGCGCGCAGCGATGAAAGTACGGAGAGCTACGTCATCGCTGACCAATGGGAGGCCAGCTGGCGGACTGCCAGAGGGAGCTCGACACCTTCTAGAAGATTCTTCTTACCAACGCGCGCCACTAAAGACAATGCATTTCATAGCTGCGGCTTTAAATCATATTCTTTAAATATTCAATGTAAAGAAAAAAATAATAAATTCATTTGTAAAGCTTGGGATGATTGCCTGACCAAGATAAGTAAACGTATTTCTTTAAACTAGTATAAACATTATATTCAATTAAGCCTAACGAGAACAAATTGTTTTGTAAACAATCATTCTGCTTTTCCTCCTTGCGTATTTGCCAAGTGGGAAACAAAACACATGTATATAGTGTTTAAGAATTTTATACTGTAGTGAATCCAATTTGTTTTTAGATCTCGTGTTTATATATGGGTACCAGATTGTTGAACCATTAGTTATAGTGCTTCTAAATATAGTCTTACTAGACGAATGACCCGGGCAACGCCCGTGTTTTACCCGATTGAATGTTTTTATTCCAATACTATTTGTTACAATTATAAATTGGCGCCGTGGATGTCACACTTGTGAAACGTCCCGCTGCAAACTTTGTGTCTGAGAAGCGATATTTTTATAGAAAGATGATCTGGCTTTTGTTTTCTGCTCGAATGAATGTTTTTCTGTTAGAATTTTGTTCCTGCGTACAAAATAATGAACTGGTTTCACCCGTGGTCTCTGCTTTTTGGAATTTTTCCCGATATAATTTTGTATCTGATAATCAAACATGATACAGCAATATCGTCATCATCATTTTCTGACTAAAAATATATAGTTTTAATAATTGATTTATATATATTTTTAAATAGCCTATCGTCTTCCCCGTATTTTTTACCTATGTATGGAAATTTTGGTTTGAATTAGTGAACTACTGCGAATTTGTATACCGGACATACAAACAAACATACAAACAGACAAACATTCATTTTTATATATATAGAGATTTACTCTTCATTGTTGGCTTTTTATATTATATTTACTCTTCATTGTTGGCTTTTTATCTTACATTCACTCTGTTGGCTTTTTATATTACATTTACTCTTCATTGTTGGCTTTTTATCTTACATTCACTCTTCATTGTTGGCTTTTTATATTATATTTACTCTTCATTGTTGGCTTTTTATCTTACATTCATTCTTCAAGGTTGGCTTTTTATATTACATTCACTCTTCATTGTTGGGTTTTTATCTTACATTCACTCTGTTGGCTTTTTATATTACATTTACTCTTCATTGTTGGCTTTTTATCTTACATTCACTCTTCATTGTTGGCTTTTTATATTATATTTACTCTTCATTGTTGGCTTTTTATCTTACATTTATTCTTCATTGTTGGCTTTTTATATTATATTTACTCTTCATTGTTGGCTTTTTATCTTACATTTATTCTTCATTGTTGGCTTTATATCTTACATTCATTCTTCATTGTTGGCTTTTTATATTACATTCACTCTTCATTGTTGGCTTTTTATCTTACATTCATTCTTCATTGTTGGCTTTTTATATTACATTTACTCTTCATTGTTGGCTTTTTATCTTACATTCACTCTTCATTGTTGGCTTTTTATATTATATTTACTCTTCATTGTTGGCTTTTTATCTTACATTTATTCTTCATTGTTGGTTTTTATTTTACATTCACTCTTCATTGTTGGCTTTTTATCTTACATTCATTCTTCATTGTTGGCTTTTTATATCATATTTACTCTTCATTGTTGGCTTTTTATCTTACATTCATTATTCATTGTTGGCTTTTTATATTATATTTACTCTTCATTGTTGGCTTTTTATCTTACATTTATTCTTCATTGTTGGCTTTTTATATTATATTTACTCTTCATTGTTGGCTTTTTATCTTACATTTATTCTTCATTGTTGGCTTTTTATATTACATTTACTCTTTATTGTTGGCTTTTTATCTTACATTCATTCTTCATTGTTGGCTTTTTAGATCATATTTACTCTTCATTATTGGCTTTTTATCTTACATTCATTCTTTATTGTTGGCTTTTTATATTATACTAATGATGATGCGCGCGCATCCGTGACATGAGGAATTGAGGAATTGAGGAATTGACGGTGGAAAGACGGTCGTGACTATATATGTTGATATAATGTTAATGATCGCCTACTATCCAATCCCCACGATTTCTTTGTTAAGGCCAAGGAGATATCCACTAGCTCTAGTTGTTTTTGCAATAACACTGTCGATGTGTGTGTGAGGCATAAAATCCAATTTGTTCTTGTTTCGATGATTTTTGAAAGTCAATCCTAGTATTTTTAGGTTTTCAACTGGTTTGACAAGATTAGCATGCAAGTTAATTACAACGTTTTTACAATTGAATAAATATAAAATCTTTGTTTTCTGTCTTGATATTTTAAGTTTGTTGTTTTTGCCCCACATATTTATTTTTCCTATTGAATTTTCAATTGTAATCTTAAGATTTGTTACATCTGTATTCCAACATATTACCGTTAGATCATCTGCATATCCAATAAGTTCACTATTAGGTTCCTGAAAGTTGGTTAATAGATCATTCATATTTTCTTATATATATATAATCACATGCTATTATTTTAAATATATAGACAGGTTTAACTGTATAATCATGCTATTAATTTTAAATATATATATTGTTACATCATGATTAATGGCGTATTTCTTATATTAGTTTTAATATATTTGAAATTTAAATTATATATTTATTTATTTTTATATAAAATATTCTATGATATTTATTTAAAACAGATTATTAATTTATCATCATTTGTATTTAGGTACACTGTGACTTCACTGCTCTCTTTGATGTGAGAAAATAAATAAAGGATTCTGGTGGCTACTTAAAGAAGACTTATCTCGTTATTCCCTTTTATAAATTTGTAGGATGGTTGAAACACGCTCTGGTAAGATGCAAGACCCAGCACAGGAGAGAATCCAGGCTGAAGAGTCTGCCAAGCCGCAACCTGGTGTAACAATTGGTAGAGATGCTAGTTCCGACCCAGTTGTCCTGAATCCCAACATCGACATCCCAAGTATGATGGAACGGAAGACCCTCGCCCATGGATTGAATCTCTTGAAGAAATTGGCTTCTTGTACCATTGGGCAGACTACATTATCTCTCGTTATGCCGCCATGAACATGACGGGAAGCGCTAAAACCTGGTTGAATTTACACAAAGCTAGTTTCACGAGCTGGAAAATATTAAAATCCGCCTCATTCAGGATTTTTCTTTGGACGCGAATAAAGAAGAACTTAGAATGAAGCTCAACAGAATGCAACACTGGAATGAACCAGCAATCAGGTTCGCGGAAGACATTCTAGTGTTGTGCAACAAGGTTGACCCCGCAATGGAAGAAGAAACAAAAATTGAACATGTTATTGGAGGACTGAAAAAAGAGTACTCATTTCGCGCTCTAACCTGAACCCTCCTAAAACGACCGATGACCTTCTGTCGTGTGCAAGAAAATGGATTCTTTTGAAAAGAAGTATCGGGAACGTGTGGAGAAATCCAGAAAACCTATATAACGGTCCACGCTATTCTAGACCCCAACAACAATCGAGGTACGTGCCGCCGACAGCCGCACGAAACTACCAGACCACTCCAGGCCCAAGCCCCTGTTTCCAATAATTACAAGAACGACTCCCCTCCTACCCCCAGACAGTATCGAAACAACTTTCCCCAGCCCTCTACCCCTAGACGTCCTTATAATCCTAACTTTGTGCCGAAACCAAACCTTCAGAGAAACACTTACAATAAAGCCAAGAAGTGAGCAAACTAGGACGGAAGATGGAAGACCAATCAGCTTTAAATGTAACAAGCCAGGGCAGCTGGCCCGTTATTGTAAGGGTCAAGTTTATAAGAATCCTAGAAGAGGATCCAGCAGATACCAAGAGAAGGTCGAAGAAAAATGCCAAATGAATGAATATCAGAGAAATCAGGACCTCGGCTTTATGCTGATGTATGTCATAGCACACAGACAAAATATTCCTACCCGGAATAGATATTCCGTGTTGGAAGATTTAAACTAAGCGTCGCGCCTGAATCTGTCAATCAAAGCAAGTCGACCATAAACGGAATCAAGAAGTTGGACCCTAAATACAAATTAAAAATTAATGTGGGCAAGATAGGGACTTTGAAGCTTTGGTTGATACAGGTGCTGACCTCTCAGTGGTCGACCTCAGAACGGCCCTCGACACAGGCCATGGTATAAGTAACTCGCAAAAATTTGTGCAGGACCCGATGGAAAAAAATTGGACATGGTAGGAAGTATATTTTTAAATATAAAAATTGATGACGAAACATTATCACACAACTTTGTGATATTGAAAACGCATTTACGGACATTAATTCTTGGGAGAGATTTCCTTAAGAAAATGAACGCAAAAATAGATTGTAAAGCAAGAAACTATAAAATATGATTTGACGAATAATCATGACGAAATCAATTTTGAAATGTTGAAAATAAAGAGTGCCAAGGATTCCATTGTACCGGAATGTTCCATGAAATTGATCAAGGCATTGGTAGAAACAGAGGATGGAGAATATATTATCGAGGAGAGCAGCAAAATGTTTCAAACAAATGGACTTCGTCTAGCAAGAAGCTTGATCAATGTTATAAATAGGGAAACACACATCTGGATAACTAATCCGTATCCTCGACCGTTAAAAATAATGAAAAACCAAACATTGGCTTTTGGAAGTAGTCCAGCGAAGATAAATGTGAGTCGAGAAAGAGAGGTAGAAAAGAACGAAGAACCTAGATTCCAAATAAACGAAAATCTTTCACCAAAGGAACAGAAGGAGTTAAAACAAGTTTTAGAAAGGTATGGAGATCTTTTTTCATCGAGATTAGGGAGAACCAATTTGGCAAAACATCGGATAGACACAGAAGACGCGAAGCCAATTAAACACAAGCCTTACCGGGTATGTGCTAAAGAACGAGATATTATAAAAGAGCAAATTGACGAGATGCTTACAGAAGGCATAATTAGGCCATCTTCTAGCCCCTGGTCTTTTCCAGTAATATTGGTCAAGAAGCGAGATGGTAAATACAGATTTTGTGTGGACTACAGAAAACTGAATAATGTGACAGTAAAAGATGTCTATCCGATCCCTAGAATAGACGAAGTTATGGATACTCTCCAAGGATCTACACACTTCTCAGCAATAGCCTCAGATCTGGATATTGGCAAGTTGAAGTCGAAGAAAGAGACAAAGAGAAAACAGCTTTCACTACAGCGCATGGATTATATGAATTCAACGTGATGCCTTTTGGACTTTGTAACGCGCCTGCTACCTTTGAGAGAAATATGGAGAATATGCTTGGAAATCTGAGATGGCAAATTTGTTTGTGTTATCTGGATGATGTTATCATATATAGCCCGGATTTTCCAACGCACCTCAAAAGACTTGAAGCTGTTTTTAGATGTTTTCGTGAATCTAATTTAAGGTTAAACGACAAAAAATGCCGATTTGCTTTTGAAGAATTGGAGATTCTCGGCTATATAACGAGCAAACATGGTATAAAACCCGCGGAACATAACATCAAAGCTGTCAGAAATTTTTCCTCGACCCAAAAGGTCAAAGAAGTACAATCCTTTTTGGGAATGTGTTCATATTATAGAAAATTTATCAAAGACTTTTCAAAAATTGCTGACCCTTTGACCAACCTTATAAAAAAAAGGTGTATCATTTACCTGGACAGAAAGACAAGAGGAAGCGTTTCAAACCCTAAAAACAGCACTATTAAGTCCACCAATTTTAGGTCACTTCAATCCAAATGCACCTACTTATGTTCATACTGATGCGTCCAACATCGGCATAGGTGCAACACTTGTCCAAGACATCGGTGGTGAAGAGAAGGTGATCTCATATTTGAGTCGTACCCTAAGTAAAGCGGAGCAAAATTATTCAACCACTGAAAAAGAATGTCTGGCCGTTGTCTGGTCAATGTCAAAATTACGACCCTACCTTTATGGAAGACACTTTAAAATAGTAACAGACCATCACGCCTTATGCTGGCTCAAAAACTTGAAGGATCCAACAGGTCGATTGGCAAGATGGGCATTGAAAATTCAAGAATATGACTTCGATATAATACATAAATCGGGAAAGAAGCATCTGGACGCCGATGGCTTATCTAGGGGGCCCTTACCAGAAACTGATTGGGATGAGGATTTTGAAAGGCTATTTTTAAATCAAATAACAGACGAAGAGGATAAATTTATCGAAAGTGTTAAGAAAAACCTTAATGGAAGCAGGCGATCAATTGCGCAAAACTTTAAAGAAGAAGATGGATGCCTCTTTAAGAAAAACCCGAACCCTGAAGGCAGGGCGTGGTTGCTTGTGGTTCCAGAGAATAAAAGAGAGAAATTATGAAAGAATATCACAATCATATGTCGAATGGCCATCTGGGCGTCGCCAGAACCATGTACCGAATAAAGAGTAAATACTTTTGGCCATCCATGCTAAAGGATGTCTCAGAATTCGTTAGGACGTGTCACCTTTGCCAAAGTAGGAAAGGCTCAAACCAATTACCTTCTGGACTACTACAGCCCATCCCCCCAGCCAACTTTCCTTTCGAAAGAATTGGAATTGACTTTGTTGGTCCACTACCATCTACGAAAAACAGGAAAAAATGGATAATCGTGCTGTCGGACTACTACACTAGATATGCAGAAACAAGAGCAGTCTCGGAAGCAACAGTGAAAGAAGTTTCTAAATTTCTAGTAGAGGATATTTTTCTTCGGCACGGAGCCCCACAATATCTTATTAGTGACAGAGGCTCTCAATTTACCAGTAATTTAATGAAAGAGGTGATGAAAACGTGCAAGATTAAACATTGCTTCACAACGAGCTATCATCCCCAGACTAATGGATTGACAGAGCGGTTAAATAGAACATTGATCAATATGCTCAGTATGTATGTGAACACTGATCAGAAAAATTGGGACGAAATACTCCATTCATCACTCACGCTTACAATACTACAATTCAGGAAACCACAGGATATTCTCCCTTTTTCCTGATGTTTGGAAGAGAACCCACGTCTCTTTTGGACGACAGGAATATCTCGGTGGACATTGACAAAGATGATTATGATGAATACATAAAACATCACTTAGACAAAATAAACAGAACAAGAAAATTAGTTATTAACAACACAATAAAGACTCAAGAAAGAATGAAAAAGAACTATGACAAGAAACACATGGAAAGAAGCTACGAACCAGGAGAATTAGTAGCAGTTTGGACACCAATTAGGAAAATAGGAAAGTGTGAGAAACTACTGAGAAAATATTTTGGCCCATATAGAATATTAAAGAAGCTGTCTAACGTAAATTACTTAATTGAACCAAAAGATAATCCTGGCCAAGACCCATTGATTGTCCATGTCTCAAGAATCAAACCCTATTTTGAAAGAATTGATGAGGTCAATCACGAGGACGTGACGACCTCTGGAGAGGGGGAAGTGTTACATCATGATTAATGGCGTATTTCTTATATTAGTTTTAATATATTTGAAATTTAAATTATATATTTATTTATTTTTATATAAAATATTCTATGATATTTATTTAAAACAGATTATTAATTTATCATCATTTGTATTTAGGTACACTGTGACTTCACTGCTCTCTTTGATGTGAGAAAATAAATAAAGGATTCTGGTGGCTACTTAAAGAAGACTTATCTCGTTATTCCCTTTTATAAATTTGTAGGATGGTTGAAACACGCTCTGGTAAGATGCAAGACCCAGCACAGGAGAGAATCCAGGCTGAAGAGTCTGCCAAGCCGCAACCTGGTGTAACAATATGTCGTATTGTAATTTTTCCAAAGTTCAATGTCTGGAAATGACAATTAAGCAGTCGTTTGTGGCTGTCTCCACCTCAATAATCCTCTCTTTTTTTTTCAAATCTTTTTTAAACAAAACAAAAATTTACATACACCATTCAATTAAATCTTTAGTAAAAAAAATAAAATAAAATAAAATTTACATTCTATCATTCAAAATGTATCACTACCCCCCACAAAAAAAAAGAAAAATTTGTATTAAATTTTCTTTCTCAACGGAGGTTGGGAGGGGATGGAAGGTAAAGGATGAGATACATTTCGAAGGGGAAAGAAGAGAAAAAAAAAAGAAAAGAAAAAAAAATGCAAAAATTATATTACACAAGTAATTGTATTTACACAAGAAACTATATTGTTAGAGGCAAAAGGCGACCAAGGCCTGTTAGGTGGGGAATTCACAGGAAAAGGTGGCCCTACAAAACCTAACTAACATAATGCAGACAACTGGGGAAAATTTTCTAAATATCAAGCACTACATGTTTACATACCTTCATACACATAGGTATAATCCCATTCAATAGCAACTTTTATTGCTGAATGGAAGCATGCAAAATTTAGGGTTAGTAGTGGAAAAACTTGCCTGTTAAGCTAAGTGCCCAAGCATTGTTCCAGGTCCTCTTCTTGAAATGGAAAAATTGTGTGTAGGTTTTCCTCGGTATCTTCAAATACTGGTTCCCAGAGTCTTATTTTAGAAATATTAACTATTGTTGTACGTTTATTTTTGGGTTGACATGGCTTATCTATTTCTATTGTTTGGGGGGAAGGTATGGCAATTATCGTATAAGGTTCTGGGTAAAAAGCTGGCATAAGTTTACCTTGGCCTGATTGGTAAGGGATCTTATACAGTACCTTATCTCCTATTTTTAAATTGGGCGTTTTATGGGATTCATTATATCTTTTGACTAATTTAAGATGTAGTTTTTTTGTATTATCATTGGCGGTTTTCCTAGCTTCTTCTATGGGGGATAGGCTATTGTTAGGTCACTGGTATAAAATGGATTAATGCCGAAAAGTAAATAAACGGGAGGAATTGTAGTTATTGAATGGGGAGTATTCCTATATTCTTCTAATGCTTTTTGTAATAGCTTGTGCCATGGAATTATGGGATTTTGTTGATGGTGGAGTCTTAACTTCGAAATGATAGTGGCATTAGCCCTTTCTACCAGCCCGTTACATTGTGGATGAGAAGGGGATGTCATAACGTGTTTTATGCCTTTTTCCTGTATGAATTTATTGAATCTTTTGGAGACAAATGAGGGATGTCTGTCGGTAACAATAATCTTTGGCTTACCTATACTTAATAATTGATTTATAATATTTATATACGTTGCTATCGAGGTACTCTTAGAAGGAAAAGCCCAAATGTATCTAGAGTGATGATCAACTACTACATGAAGGCAATTTTTTGTGCTATTATATTCTCCTAAGCCTAAAATACTATCAAGAGCAACTACATCAAATGGTTTCTCAGCCAGCGGTAAAGTACCCATGAGTCCATATGAAGGTGTAGTCGGCTTCTTTACAGATTGACAGGTCTTGCATTTCAAAATATAATTTTTTATTTTACCTATCATACCTTTAAAATAATATTGTGTTGATATTACCCTAGCCATTGCACTAATACCTGGGTGTCCTAAACTTTCATGGGCCTTAATTATCAATTCTTGTTGTAAGGATGGTGGTACTACTATTCTATCTTTATTTTTTAATCGAATATAAGTGATATTGTCTTTATTGAAATATAATTTAGATGAAGGCTTAGCTAAGGATTCTTGTCCTTCTTTTAAATCTTGTATGGATAGGAAGCAAGAATATGGTAAGCGGGACAACATGTCAGCTTCATAATTTTCACATCCTTTATTATATTTGAATTCCAAATCATATTCTGATAATCTTAATGACCATCGAAATAGTCTACCATTTGTATGTTTGAAATTATTTAACCAAATTAGTGCTTTATGATCAGTGTGAACTATTACCCGCTGACCTGAAAGGTAGGGATGGTATCTCTTGCACGTTTCTATTATTGCTAATAATTCCAGCTCTGTAATGGTATATTTGGATTCTGCCCCCCTTAAGGCCCTACTATAAAACGCTATGGGTTTCATTGTGCCATCAGGATACTCCTGTTTGAGCACGCCTCCTAAACCTGCAGTACTAGCATCACAAAAGATATGCGTAGTTAATAACGGATTATAAATTTGGAGGATTGGTTTCGAAACTAATGCTTCTTTAAGAGCCTCAAAACTTTTTTGGCATTCGTCAGTCCATGTAAGTTTTATTTTATTTTATTTTTTTTTTACTAAAGATTTAATTAAATGGTGTATGTAAATTTTTGTTTTGTTTAAAAAAGATTTGAAAAAAATAAAGAGAGGATTATTGAGGTGGAGACAGCCACAAACGACTGCTTAATTTTCATTTCCAGACATTGAACTTTGGAAAAATTACAATACGACAAATAGTCGACAGGACAGGGTAGTGATACGGGTTGTTGGTGAGGATGGCCAGGAGATTGAGGAGCTGGGAGGCTCCCTTGATGGCTTGGACATACTTCCTGCTGAGGAGGTAGTTGGTAAACTTGATGGCTTGTTCAGAGGTCAGGGGTGGAGCCTTCTTGTGAACATGGGCCAGCTTGAAGACTCCGCTGAGAATGTTGGCTGTGATGCTCAGTCCTCCTTCAAACTGGAGGTACTTGCCGTTGACCTCATCAGCCTGGACAATGGCGTCTTCAATCCTGTCAAAATAGGGCTGGAGATTGCCCTTGAGGTGGGAGGCAATGTGGAAGCTGTAGCCCAAGTTGGAGATGCTGTCGTCATTCTCAAGGATGCCTGTCAGGATCTTGGACACCTGGGCTGAGTCGACCTCAATGCCCAGATTGGCCTGGGCCAAAACAGCGTGGTACAGTTCCAGGATGGAAACACCTTCCCGGATAGATTTAGCCAGGATGGGCTTGGCAGAGTCAACGGCAGGAGCCTTGCACTTGGGGGACAGCTTGGAGAGCACGGAGGAATGGTAGAGGGCCTCCACCTCAGTCTTGCCTGCAGGGGGCAGGCAGAGTTCCGGGGGCACGGGGATACCCAGCCTGACCAGGCCCGGGCGCTGTAGTGGGCCGCTGCTAGGTCAGAGGGGGCTGGGAGAAGAGGGACTTCAACCTCGCCCTGTCAGCGGCATTGATGTAGTTTTTTTTTTTTAATAGTAAAAAATTTACATACACCATTTAATTAAATCTTTAGTAAAAAAAAAATAAAAAATAAAATAAAATTTACATTCTATCATTCAAAATGTATCACTACCCCCCACAAAAAAAGAAAAAATTTGTATTAAATTTTCTTCCTCAACGGAGGTTGGGAGGGGATGGAAGGTAAAGAATGAGATACATTTCGAAGGGGAAAGAAGAGAAAAAAAAAAATAAATAAAATAAAATAAAATTTACATTCTATCATTCAAAATGTATCATATATATACAGTTGAACCTCTCTATAGCGCCCCCTCTTGGGACTCACCAAAATAGGATGATATAGAGAGGGGGTGCTATTGTCAGGTCACTTTTAATGTAAATCGCATCGTACTATGTATTTAAAATCGGGCGCTATAGAGAGGAAGGCGCTATAGAGAGGAAGGCGCTATTTAGAGGGGACGCTATAGACAGGTTTAACTGTATTTTTATATAAATTGAAAATATAACAATCCATTTTCAATTCAATAAATAATAAAAGAATATTGAGAGAGAGAAGTCTTAAAGACCTCTGGGAAAACCCCAGGACTATAATAGAAAAGCTGAGACAATGGAAACAAATGGAGATCGTTTAAACGACTTGAGGAATAAGCAACAACAACAAAATAACGTAGAGATCAATATTGTTCAATCTAAACGCCCAATATATTTAGACAAGAATGTAAATTCGTGTATCCCGTGGATGATATGTTTAGAAGGCTTGAATCCCAGAGAAACTGTCTCGTCGAAATATTGGACGGTTAGAAGAGACAATATTGTAGCGAAGTATTTATTATTCTATTAAGAGACTATCAGATATGATAAAGCACAATTTGGATTATAGGTTATAATATATGATATGCCTTTAATTATATATATTTTTAAATCCACTTTTATATATAATTCTAAGAAGAATATTTCAAGTTGTCTTAAAAAAACTATTTTTCCTTATCTGCTATCTTGTTTAAACACTTGATAACAGTACTATTTAAGAACTTGCTGTGATATTTTTCTCATAAGAACCAGTACACGCTCAAGAGTCTTTGTATGTAAATAATATGCCACCGATTGTAATTAAATCGACGATCGGACCAACCGGCGAGAAACTATGCATAATCGAAGCCTCCTTAATAACGAAGATCCTAGACAAATGTGGAATCGAGTATAAACTTGAGGAAACGGTTCAATCAAAGAAGAGAACTCGCGGCTCCCAATCGGATGACTCAAGATCGCCAACTAGGAGCGAGCGTAATCTGAAGACGCCTAGAATGGACATCGATGAACAAAGTCCCGCCACTGGAATTTATCAACAAATGAACGCAGCTCACCCACCGCAAGACGATGAAGAAAATAACGACAACGATGGCCCATGGACCACAGTCACTAACGTGAAATAAACGAGAATTCCTCCTGTTATTGCAGAAAATGTAGCAGATTTGGAAGCTTCTTTGCCAAGAACTTAAAGACTTGCGCACGGAACCATTCCAAGTCACGATTTCTGGCAAAAAGCACATGATTAAATCGAAAAACATAGGCGACTTCAAAAAAATCAGGGAGTATGTACAGAAAAATAATGGAGGATATTCCTACAGACTACAGGAGGAAAAACCACTGAAAGTGGTATTGAAGGGGGTAACAACAGCCTTCAAAGAAGAAGACGTCGTAACTGAACTGGTCTCAATGGGCTTCACTGAGGTCATTGTCAAAAGACTCCATAGACAATCGACCAAAATACCGATGAATATAGTCCTAGTAGAGCTACCGAAAAATGAACAAAATAAACGAATCTATGGAATAACCGAAATACTTTACCAAAAAATAGTCGTGGAATCATTCAGGACTACAAAACGAGTGACCCAATGCTTTAACTGCCAGGGTTTTGGGCATGGCCAGCTAAACTGCTTTTTGAAGCCCAAAGGCGTCAAGTGTGCTGAAGAACACCATTCGAAGGATTGTCCAAGAAAGTCGAAACAGCTCCCACCAAAGTGCGCTAACTGTGGAGAGGCGCACACAGCCAATTACCGCGGATGCCCAAATTTTCCGAAGCCACAACAACAGCAGCTAAAGCCTCCCAGACAAAACTCCCCTAACACCATACCTCATGCAAGCTCCACTAAAACAGAAGAAGCAACTGTTGAAAAACAAAAGGCAAGTTACGCTGAAACTGCAAAAAAGAAACTACTCGTTCTGACACCAGGGAACTGTGCGAAAAGTTATTAGAAATTATCAAAACTTACTTACAATGAAAGGCAAATTACCTATAAACCACTATAGGAGCCCCATTCAATCTTTCAAACAAAATTCACAAAGAAGATCTCAACCAGCCTAATATAGAAGAGATTTATCAAGACTCTGCGACAAGACTATTCTCGCAATTTCAAAAATCATCAAATCCAACTATACAAGAAATTGTTCAAAATCAAGGTGACCTCAGCCGCCGAATCCGACGACCTGGACCCAATGGCTAGCTGACAGCCAAACACCCAACAACTGCCCTCCTGTAAGGTTCCGGGGCTACTCCAGCATTACAACTCGCCATGTGTAAATAATCTGGACAAGGTGACTCGCGAGCTGTGCTCGAATGTAACACCTGCAAATTGAGATGAAATAAATAAATAATTTTTTTCTCATTTATTCTTTGTCTGATGATGGTAACAATGTTGTGGCCGAAACGTCACACACGAATAAATTATTTGGATTAGGTCTTATTTTCTTTAAAGAGTATCAGATAATATAACAACTTATCCCAAGAAAAAATGATAATTCAGCCACCGAGGCGTCTCGTTTTCCTTATTTGCCGATAAGATTCCGAGAACCCCTACAACTTGTGGTCGTCCCCCCGTAGTCCAGTGATGATTGACAGGTGTCCCATGGAGCTTCCTGTGGTTATAGAGCTACTTGACAATATTGATCCAATTTAATCTTTTATTATTCAACTAGCGGACGTACCCGGCTTCGCCCGAGGTTATACACGAGTAAAGGTTTGTCTAACGAACATTTGGTAAAACAATTATCTATAAACTTTTAAGAATATATATATTTTGATAATTTGAAACTCGTAAATTTGAATCTCTCGATAAAGTGAACATTTTTTCCCGGTCCCTGTCTGCCGTGGCATCCTGAATTTTGTCTTTCATAATTTTCTACATTACAAAATCATCGTTTTATCTAGTGAACATTTCCCGGTCCCTTGAAAAATACTCTATAAGTTGAATAAAGTCATGGTCGTGAATCTCTCGATAAAGTGATTATTTTTTCCCGGTCCCTGTGTGCCGTGTCATGAATTTCTCTTTCCTAATTTTCTATATTACAAAATCATCGTTTTATCTAGTGAACATATTTTCCCGGTCCCTTGAAAAATACTCGATAAGTTGAATAAAATCATGGTCGTTTATGGAAGATGGACGTAGTTCCCGGAGGTCACCCGCCCCCCGAGCGCCAGGACCTCTTGATCACTCTGATTGTGATTGGCCGGCGGCCGACGGGGGGGGGGGGAGGGGGCTCTTGATCCTCTGATTGGTCGGTGGGAACTTGGAATGTCCAACCAACTGGCCGGCGGCCGGACGGTGGGGGGGGGGAGGGGCAGATCTCCGTTGCAAGATGGCGTTGCTTGCGAGTTAAAGCTACAAATCTGCATATAACTCTAAGGATATTAAAGATATTCAAGATATTATTTTTCGTAAACCTTTCCGGAGATACACCTAATAATATCCCAAAATTACACGGCGATTGGATGTATGGTTTTTGAATCCATAGAGGACACACACACAGACACACACACACACAGACATTCAATTTTATATATATAGATAAAGGGGGTTTGGTAGATGAGTGTTCTAAACCGTTGGTTTTCTACTGTACAATCCGGGATCGAATCCCGCATTGGGCACTTTTTTCTAATTGAAAAAAAAAATTGTTCCAATGGCCCCTGATTCTTGCAAAGTCAAACCCCAACAGCGAGTGCAAGTAACCAAACGTGCTCTGGACACTTTTAAATGCAAAGATCGAACTGTTTTTCACATGTGTAGAATGTGGTGCCTTTACAGTAAAAACAGTCGCCAAATTCTACTCACCATGATTATTATGGCCTGTACGACATGTACTAGAGATAATAAAAAGTTTTAAAAGAGTTATTAACAGTTTCCTATAAAGTATGCAATGGTGGAAGTACTCCATGCAATATTCTGTAGATGAAGGAATCAAATAATGGCACACAGTGACAAGTAGAGCTCGT
>CP092883.1:54820440-54836128 GCA_030710605.1 Cordylochernes scorpioides | reverse complement strand
GAGTCAGATGACTGGATAATAAACCACAGCTCTAGATTGGGGGACAATAATCCCTGGGGACCAGAGTATAGAGTTTGACTTTTATTAGGAGGTATTGGTGCTACTTCAATGCATGTCTTGTGCGGATATAATTGCATTATATGAATTTATATGGATGGGAAAAGTTTATTTTTGAAATATTCATATTTTATTATTACAATGTATGAATTTATAAATGTATGAACAGCGAGGGAGATCCCAGGATCTTCCAGGCGCCGCCTGACATCCCCACACCATCCTGGATGGTGGAGTACAGCCCCTGTCGTCTCCAGGGGTGAGTCTGTTATATTGGTTATTGGATATAACACATATAACTCACACTGTATCAACTCTCATCTACCATCACTATTATAGATAGAAGACTACAGCCCCTGTCGTCTCCAGGGGTGAGTCTGTTATCTTGGTTATTGGATATAACACATATAACTCACACTGTATCAACTCTCATCTACCATCACTATTATAGATAGAAGACTACAGCCCCTGTCGTCTCCAGGGGTGAGTCTGTTATCTTGGTTATTGGATATAACACATATAATTCACACTGTATCAACTCTCATCTACCATCACTATTATAGATAGTAGACCACAGCCCCTGTCGTCTCCAGGGGTGAGTCTGTTATCTTGGTTATTGGATATAACACATATAACTCACACTGTATCAACTCTCATCTACCATCACTATTATAGATAGAAGACTACAGCCCCTGTCGTCTCCAGGGGTGAGTCTGTTATCTTGGTTATTGGATATAACACATATAACTCACACTGTATCAACTCTCATCTACCATCACTATTATAGATAGAAGACTACAGCCCCTGTCGTCTCCAGGAGGGAGTCTACTATCTTGGGTATTGGATTCAACATATATACCTCACACTGTATTAACTCTCATCTACTATCAATATTCTGGATGTTAGACTACAGCCCCTGTCGTTTCCAGGGGTGAGTCTGCTAATTCGGTTATTGGATACAACATATATACCTCACACTGTATCATCTCTAATCTACCATTTCAATATATACCAGCCGACAAATTTATTATAACATATATATTATATATATATATATTTGACCGTCGCCGCAAGCTAGCGGTCTCGGGTCGGGGAACATTTTGACGGCGATGGTCAATAGATGGCGTCTGGCTTTGACGGGAGAAGCGACCTTTGTCTTTGTAGATCAATATACTCCCGGCAAAATTTACATATGAATATTCATATTATATTTCTTGAATAGTTTTTCAATTACATATTGTAAACACTCATTTTTATAATTTGAAATATCATAGCATACTCAAGATAACAATAACATTATGTTTTAGGTGCAGGTGGTGTGGGCGTCTGCCTTAAAAAGGTATTTTAACAATATATATAAATACAAATAAAACACATGTATACAAATATTATTTCGTAAAGCCAGAATTCATAGTTCTTAAAATTATTATGTAATTAATCAATAAACGCAATAAAAAGTGAAAACACAATTTAATTTTATTATAAAATACCGTATAGTTTACATTTTCGATAACAGATAGCAAACGCATCTTGTTTCATTTATATACAGGGTGTACCAGGTAAATTGGGACTAACTTTGACAGTCCATAAAACAAAAACTACTTGAGATTAAAAACTTGTTTTTTTTTCATTACGTTGCCATATTCATGTAAAATGCAACAGTACATGTGTGCGCAGTGTAGTGATGAAGAGTAACCGAGAATTTGAAAATCGAGCTGCCATCATCGTTGCTCTGCGCGCCGGAAGGAGCCCCAAAGAGATAGTGGATTTTCTTAAGTTGCCCAAAACCACTATTTATCGTGTCAAGAAGCAGTTTGATGAGGCCGACAGTAACAAAGAGGGGATAGCTACAAGGAAAAAGCACTCGCGTCGATCGGACAGGGTAAGAGGCGAAGAATTTGTCAAAAATGTCAAGGAGAAGATCGATGGAAACCCTGGGAAGAGCATGAGGGCCATAGCCAAGGAAATGGACGTTGGCTCTATGACAATTGTCAGAACTATCCATGAGGACCTTGGTCTCAAGTCTTATGCCCTTCGGAAAGGTCAGTTGCTGACTGAGAATATGAAGAATAACAGAAAAGGAAAGGCTGCTGCCCTCCTCAACAACCTGAAACACGACTCTTTTGGCATGCTAAGGTTCTTCTCTGACGAAAAGAACTTTGACGTGGACCAAAAGGTAAATCCCAGGAATGATCGCTGGATCTGTAAAGACCCCTCAGAGATACCTGTCGTGATGCACACGAAATTTCCTGCCTCCGTAATGGTCCTTGGCGTTATCAGCAGTGAAGGTGATGTCATTCCTCCCCATTTCTTTGAGAAGGGCCTTAGGATGAACGCTGACACCTACATCAATGTTCTGGAGACCGTTGTTAAGCCTTGGATGGACATGGTGGCCGCAGGAAGGAAGTATGTCTTCCAACAGGACTCAGCTCCAGCCCATAAGGCAAAAAAGACACAATCGTGGCTGACACTTAACGTCCCTAGTCACTGGGGTCCTGATATTTGGCCCCCTAATTCTCCAGATTGCAATCCCCTCGACTACTATGTATGGGGCGTTGTTGAGAGAGATGTCAACAAAGCTCCTCATACCACCATCCAGTCTGTCAAGAAAGCAGTTCACACGGTGATGACCCAAATGGACAAGGTCATCGTCGCCAAGGCCTGTGCTTCATTCCGCACTCGCCTCGAGACTGTTGTAGCTAATAATAGAAACTACATTGAATAAATAAAAACTATATCCTTTTATCTACTACTGTGTCAAATTTCATTCGGATATTTCAATTTTTACTTGCAAAAAATTTCAGTTAAAATACCATTGTTGAAATTCCCAATTTACCTGGTACACCCTGTATAGGGATCCTTTATAGTAATTGTTTGGAGAAGAGCATTGCTCAAAGTATGTGTTTATAACATTTTGTCCTCAAATCTCATGTCCATATTTATCTTAAAATACCCTTTGCAAAAGAATCCATAATTAGCACCGCATATAAAAGAAAACAGCCACGTTCAAAATTATAGCTCAGTAGTAGATTAAACTTTTGAAACCACTAAGAGGGTTTACCACTGATGAACCAGGCCCTTTCATTATCTGAAATTTGTCCATTTTGTTTTCACATACCTTAAGTAAAAGTTAGATTGTGAAATAATTTCAAAGGATTTAAAACGATATATTTTTTCAATTATTTCGATTGGTATATCGTTTTAAGTAAAAGTATTAATCAAGACAGAAACAAAGTTTATTGTTATTGAATTTTTATAAATTCAGAAATTTGAAGTTATATGTATTTCGAAAAACCTATGTTGACTTTACAAATAATAATTTCTGAATCTACTTCAGTTGGAGAAGCTGCTATATATATCGCGGAAGAAATTTGTATTTTTTACTAATTGTACATATTTTCAATCAATTTTCTTTTGCTATTTTGTAACCATTGACCAGCAGACAATAAAGTTGTTTGAATTATCAATTTTCTAAATAAAATAAACTTGAGTAGGATAAGAGCCCTTGAAAAGGCTGAGTTCTTAATAAAATTAATATCCAAAATGTTTTTAAATAAGAACATTACATTATTTTAGATGTGTGTGGATATCACTTTAAATTTATTCTCAGTATTTGCAAAATGCAATGTTATTTTTTTTTTAGTGTACCACATTTTCTCTTTAGTTAAATATATAATTCTATAAAACGATTGCTTCCAAATCTCCTCTGTGTATATCCCAAGATGTGTGAAATTGTAATTATTGTAGCAAAGTATTCATTATTTTATTAACAGAGTTTCATTTTTTATGTTTATATTTTGTTATTCTGTAAACTTCCCTCATTCCTTATATTTTGTTCATCATTCATAGTTTGTTCTTGCCTTGAATAAATTGCTGTCTCATCCTGAAGTTTGTCTTTTTTAATTTTTCACGTTGCAATATATTGCAGTCTATTCAATAGTATAATAAAATTAGAGTTCCAGACAACGGGCTATCCATTGTTGCCATAATTGATCTTTGCGAGATTGCGACGTGAGCGAAATGGAGGTGATCCAAATGTTGAGTCTTTTCTGTCAGTTTAGCGTGTTCCTAGTGACCGAGGTTGTACCTCTTGTGTGGAGTTGGTTTAGGATGTTTGTTCTAAATGTTGTGTTTGTGACACGTGTTGTGTTGTACCTTTGTTATAACATATTGGCTCTTGCACATATGTGCTTTGTAAATTTGTTGTGGCTTGTCGGCCCCGTGCTAACCTATGTAGACAGTGCTCTTGTGGCCTTTGTTCTTTGGCTTGTTCCAAAGTGGCTGTTCTACGTGTTAGTGAATTGTAGTTTTATTTTTTGTCTCTACTTGTTTGTTAGAGTCTTTTAGGGTGTTTTGTTTCTTTTACATTTCTGAGTTTACGGAGAGAAAATTCAATTTTTGAATTACCCCCATTCCGATTCACCAGGCCTACGCCCTCTTGGCCTTTCAGGTAATTGATCATCTCTGTGAAATATTAAAAGGAAAATTTGATGAGATCTATTCTGAAAAAACCATTTGATTTTCTATTATTGATTTATGAAAATGATAAAAGAAATCAAGTATTTAATCAGTAAAAGGAAGAAACTTGATTTGTAATTATCATTGATTCAAAAATTTGAATTGTATCCTAATTCACGAAAGAAAATCTTTAGCGATGAATCAATTCCTGAACAATATTCCTGAACTTTATTCTCTAAATGAAGGATATTTTAAAATTTCTCATATACTCTGTAATATTATTGATATTTTGATATATTTGACTTTAAAAAGAAAATATATTATCCAAAAAAAAAATCAATTTTCTCATTTATAAGATATAAAATATTCTTATCAGAAGAGCTCACTAACACTCGGATGTGTGATGTGTTGCTACAGGGCCACCACGTGGGATATCTGGCGGGGATCTGCCGGGGACGCCTCCTGTACCTGGCTCTCATGATTCGCCCTCGGCGTTCGTGATATGACGCGCCCTGTGTCCATGGCGCTGAAGATTGCCGCGTCTACCGACCTCGGCGCCGATAATATGTTTCGCCCTCAATCCGCGGCGTTCATTATATGACGCGCCATTTGTCTATGGCGCTGATGATGTCTTGCGCCCTCTGTCCCCGGCGCTGACAATATGACGCGCCTTCTGTCCCCGGCGCTGATGATGTCTTGCGCCCTATGTCCCCGGCGCTGACAATATGACGCGCCCTCTGTCCCCGGCGCTGACAATATGACGCGCCCTCTGCTCCCGGCGCTGATGATGTCTTGCGCCCTCTGTCCCCGGCGCTGATGATGTCTTGCGCCCTATGTCCCCGGCGCTGACAATATGACGCGCCCTCTGCTCCCGGCGCTGATGATGTCTTGCGCCCTCTGTCCCCGGCGCTGACAATATGACGCGCCCTCTGTTCCCAGCGCTGACGGGATGATTTGTCTTCAATCTCTGGCGCTAAAGAAGTGTAACGCTCCCTGTTTCTCTACCCCTTCCTTTCCCATGTCTCTGACACTGCCGACGTGTGGCACCAATTGAATATATATATCGCAATCTCGCACTGTCGCAATCAATATGTCGCCATCCTTCAAAAGCTTTCTCAATCTGTTCCCCTACCTCACCATTTCCCTATGTTCTACGAACTTCTCATGGCCGCGGGTTTCTCCATAGCCCAGCCTCCACCTGCGAATTTTCTCCATGGCCCAGCCCTATGTCAATCTCATGGCCCTATATGCTACGAACTTCTGAAGATTCTGATATTATGCTACAACTTCATTTTTGATTCATCTCGAACATTAATAAACAAATTTTATTTTTCAAGTTTTATATCTACAAACAAAACCCAATCCAACATAAACAATAAAGAACAACCGCTCTATTCAGTTTTCCTACTTCAGTTATCTTTATATCTGAATATTCATATTTAATCACGTGAACCGCTCTCTATATAGTGCTTAATAATATATGGGAGATAAAATTTGGTTACTGAAAATTTTGTGGAAAAATAAATATAATATCAATGATGTTTATTCGGTAACTGCTATTTTACAAATTGAGTTTTACATAAACGAGAGGACGTGGTTTGAATCTCATTAAATACTAAGGTACTAATTATTTTTTCATCAAGTCACATTTTCACTGTATGGAATAAGAGGTGATATTATTATATAAATATATTTGCCTCTAGTCATTACTACAGATATATGGTTGAAAAAGTTGCAAAGATCAAGGAAGAAGTAAAGTATTCAAATAATTAAAGAATATGTCCACTGTTATTGCAACCGAATGATGGCGTTACTGTCATATATCGGGAAATATCAACTCGATGTTAATTTATATTTTTGTAAATTGATCAACAAATGGCTATATTTGAAATCAATTATACAAACAGGGTATTCATGGATATGTTTAAAAAAAGCGTTATTTTATTTTACAGTTCAAGGTACGCCTTTTTTATATTGCCACGTGGAAAATTAGGGAAGACCAACTTCGGGATGAGACAGCAATTTATTTCAGGCAAGAATAAAACTAAGAATGGTAAACAAAAGATAAGCCACGAGGGAAATTTACAGACTAGCAAAATATAAACATAAAAATGACCACTCTGTTAATAAAAATAATAAAATTAATAAATACTTTGTTACATAGCTTCTTCCCTTTGGGAGCTGTGACCCACAGCTAGCAATTATTGTAGATACTGACATGGATCTGACGTGCTTCTGCCAAGGATTCCATTGAAGTCTTGGAACTTTGTCCCTAGTACCTTTGCGTCCTTTTTTTTTGCGGCGTGAAGAGCGGCTTTGTCGTCGTATCGTCTATAGGGACATCGTCATCTTCGAAGGAAGTCTTGGCTTTAGCACGGTGGTGGAATCCTGGAGTCAGTCTCCGAAAATGTAGATCACAGCACCCATGGCTTCAAGGTCTTCTCGGCGGTTTTCAGTTTGTCTTCCCTAACTTACCCAGCATCTTCACCAAAATGCCACGTGGAAAATTAGGGAAGACAAATCTTCAGGAGGAAACAAAATTTATTTCAGGCATGGTAAACAAAAGATAAGCCACGAGGGAAATTTACAGAGTAGCAAAATAAAAACATAAAAATGACCACTCTGTTAATAAAAATAATGAAATTAATAAATACTTTGTTACAATATGATTATATTGTAATATGGGTAATTCTCTCCTCACTGTATGACAAGATATCAGGGTGAAGTTGTGGAAAGGTGGATAGATTCCAGCTGCAGGAAAATGGCCCACGTGTGTGTGAGGGAGAACAGGCGCCAGGACGGCATTCCAATGTGGGGGGAGAGCAGAACAGTGGTAGAGATAACGGCGGTGACAACAGACGCGGCAAGTTGGCTACGGGAAGTGGGCTCTGGGGGTGTGGCCGTATGGACTGACCGGGACGACGGTGACGAGGAGGATCCCTCTGGTGGAGGACAATGGAGGCAAGTCCAGCTACTGTATATAGTTAATAATCTACTCTTAAAGCTTTTATAATAAATATACCGTACTAAGCTGAATCCACAAAGAATCCACATTGTTCTCTTAGAAACCTTGAACCGAGAAGCGTCGTAACATTTGGTGTCAGAAGCGGGGATACAGCTTACTCGTAGTTTGCGAGATGGCAGAGCTAACCGAATCCGAAATTGAAGAATGTAAGAAAATGTTGGAAACTATATCTACTCAGATTAATAAAAAATAGGCTCTATACAGAGTGATATTGGACCGATGAAAGGAAGCTTGTCTTCAATGGAGTCCAGATTGAGAAGGCTCGAGAATAGTGAAGATAATGTCCCTGTAGCCACACTTCTGTCTGTTAGAATAGCGGCCAATTCTCCTCGGGGAGAAGCTACTGAATGTTTTGAAATAACCAAGTCTCCTACCTACGACGGAGAGACTTCGTGGAGCTGTTATAAGACACGGTTCGAAGTAGTGGCCTTGGGAAATCGCTGAGCTCCAGTGAGAAGGCAGTAAACCTGGCCGCATTGCTCCGAGGTTCAACCACGGAGGTTCTCCAGTTCCTGCCACTAGAAAAATCATTGGACTATGAATTTCTGGTCCATGCCCTGACTTTACGCTTCGGAGATGACAATTTGCAGACCTACCATGTCGTGAAGCTAAAGAATCGCCGCCAGAAGCGCGACGAGACGCTGCAAGAGTTGATAGCAGATGTCGGAAGGCTAGCGAGATTAGCCTTCCCTGATTGCCTCCGCCATGTTCAAGATCTGCTGGCATATAAAAATTTCGTGGATGCCATCGAGGACCCTGAGTGTAAACAATCACTGCGAATGTCTGACGCCAAGACGTTTCAGGAGGCGTTGATCCACACATTGAAATTCGAGGCAGCCCGTGATGCGACAAGGGGCTATCAGAAGGCCGACGAATCTCAGGAAGACGGCGACATTAAAGGAGCCATTTCTCGGTTACAGAGAACAGTAGAAGAAATGAAAAAAGTATGTCTTTCTCTGAATCAGCCCCAGGGACCAATCGCCAGAGCAGCTACAGACCCAATGACAAAACGATCTGCTGGAACTGTGGTCAACCAGGGCACATTAGGGTTAATTACAGAGTATGGCGGATGTTTAGGAAGAGAGGCAATACCATCTCCAAAATATTCAGGAAGCGAAAATTAGCCGTCCATACAGAGCCGAAGCTGGATAAGCGATGTGACGATGTCTCAGGAAAAATTATCAGAGTCTCGAGTCTCCAGGGAGGCTCTAATGAGCTGGCTACAGAAGGACTTGTCAATGGGGTTCCTTGTCGAATGGTGATTGATTCCGGCGCCAATGTCACACTGTTCCGTGTCGATTTAGCTCAGAGAATGGGGTCAATCTCAAAGCGAATTCCAGTGTTGAACGGGCTGGTGTTGCAAACAGCCACTGGAGAACAAGAAAAGGTCTATGGTACAGTAGTGCTGAAATTCCAGATCGGAAACAACTTGTTCAGCCACCTTGGGTACCTCGCTGACATCAAAGACGACTGCCTCATCGGCTTGGACGTACTTCGCAAATTCGGATTCAGCATTGACTTCCAAGAGGATGTATTCAAGGTTGCGGGAGAAGAGATTCCCCTAGTGGGTTCGAGGAGTTCGGCGACCAATAAAGTCCTGAAGGTAATACTAAAATCTTATGTTAAAATTCCTCCGAAGGGCGAATGCATTCTTGAAGAAGTCTGACTGCTTCTTTCGGGGTACCCCAGCTTCTGATTTTGGAAGAAAATGGCCAGAAGTTTGGTCAAAAAGGACTCCTGTTAGCTCGGACTCTGTGTAGATCTGATCGAAGTAACATCCCGATTAGAGTGCTCAATCTTCTCGACTCCGCAAAAACTCTCGGGAAAGGAACTGAAATAACTCTAGCTGAGCCTTTTACTAATGTGGCCCATTGCACAACTGTCGAAACTTTGTATAAAAGCCCTTGTCCCAGTTTGATTCCAGGCTATCTGCAGGATACGCGAGAGGGGCTGAACTGGATACAGCAAAAGAAGCTTAACCGTCTACTGTGCCAATATGAAGACGTATTCGCTACCAGCCCCAATGATGTTGGGCGAACGAACGTGACGCAGCATCGGATTGATACAGGAGGCGCTACTCCTGTTAAACAGCTCCCAAGAAGATTGTCGGTGACAAGAAGAGACGAGGTTGACAAATTGATTGAAGAAATAGCAGAACAAGATGTCATCGAGCCTTCATCTAGTCCTTGGGCATCTCGCGTTGTGCTTGTAAAGAGAAGGATGGCTCCACACGTTTCTGTGCGTATTACCGACGTCTAAATGAGTTGACCAAAAAGGATTCTATCCTCTGCCCCGAATTGATGCTACGCTCGACACCCTATCCGGTTCGCAGTAGTTATCCACTTTGGATCTCAAAAGCGGCTACTGCCAAGTCAAAATTCACCCAGAAGACAGATAAAAGACAGCCTTGACGGCAGGAAACGGGCTTTGGCAGTTCAAGGTAATGCCATTTGGGCTGTGCAACGCCCCTGCCACCTTTGAGCGTCTGATGGAGACGGTGCTGCAAGGAATTTCTTTGAGGCATGCCTAGTATATATTGATGATATTATTGTGATGGGGAAAAGTTTTGAAGAGCATCTAATCAATCTTGAAAAAGTCCTACAAAAGTTTCGAGGAGCAAGATTGAAGTTGAATCCAAGAAAGTGCCAACTCTTCAAAGAGAAAGTTTCGTTACCTGGGCCATGTGATTTCGCGCCAAGGAATACAGACCGATCCAGACCGAACTGAAATTGTTCGTCAATGGCCTATACCAAGGGATGTACACCAATTGAGAAGTTTTCTAGGCTTGTGCAGCTACTATAGAAGATTTGTTCCGGGGTTTTCAAACATCGCGAGACCTTTGCATCGACTAACAGAGTCTGGCCGCCCCTTCAGTTGGACTGTTGACTGCAAAAGGGCAATGGATAAACTGAAGCAGGCCCTGTCTTCTCCGCCGATGCTAGCCTACATTGATCCAGGCGAGCAATTCATTTTGGACACAGTTGCCAGCAACACTGGGATTGGAGCTGTTCTACCTCAATCTATAGATGGAGTAGAACGTGTCATCGCTTACTTCAGTAAGACTCTGTCCAAACCTGAGAGAAACTACTGTGTAACCCGCAGAGAGTTTCTGGCAATCGTCAAATCGATTGAGCATTTCCATCATTATTTACACTGTTTTACTAATCCTACTGGGCGATGATAGATCTGTCCAGGGATTCTAATACCATATTTCCTTTAACCTGAAGGTAGTGATTGATGTGTTCCTGATGATACCAAAGTGAATAGGGATTTTCAATGCGTACTACTTTAGTCTTTATCGGTAATTCCTATTTCTAAAATATTGACCTAGTTTTGCTTTTCCAATATTACATAGAACATTTGACAATGTTGTCTATACCCTTTATCTCGAAGCCTTTCTCCGTGAAGTTTTTCGAGTAACAATAAGTTTCAATGTGAATATTAAATCCTATATACACACAAATTTATATAAAAATTATATTTATAGGAAATAATATTTCTACTTTTATTATATGATTATTATATATATTTAATATATCGCTCTCCTTAAGTATTTTTATCATATTAAAGATTTTTAAAGTTATAAAAAAACCTGTTTTTTTTCTATTTATAATTTTATTCTAGGTCAACGCATTCTTTTGAGAATCATATTTCAATTGTGATGTTCAAAATTAATCTCACATGAGCTACATAAGTAATTTTATAACATTTTTAATGATGTTTAAATAATACAATTTATTTTGTTAAAGTTGATAAACGTATATGCCGTATCCTATAGTTTCTCACTTCAGATACCAAACTGCTATCTTTATATTGTAATGGTTTATCAGGATTATTATATATTAAACAGTTGGAGAATGTAGCCAGTGTTGGTCAATTTTTTGTTGTTGTTGTTTTGTACATCAAATTTAGTATAACAAATTTATATGACAAATTCGAATTAAACTAGTTAGGACACACTTATCATAATATATGTTTATTCAAAACAAAATTATCATAAATATTTTTTTCAAATGGTTCTTAAAATAAGTCGTGGCTAAATATATTGTTCTACTTCGGTAGTATGAAGTCGCTGGTCCAAATTCAGTTTCCTACAAACACGACACATTAAATTATTGATCTTGATTTGAAACAATTTTTCATATTCCATGGAATCGCAAATAGACAAATAAAGGAAGTAGAGTGAGGTAGAAATAATCCATTTTCAATTCCATAATATCTCTTACTGAGTATAGATTGGTGAGAAATTATATATAAGTATATAATAAGAACATGTCTAAAAATATCTAAATAAAAGTTAACTATTTATTTTCTTTATTATACAATTCAAAGATAACTTTAGCATAAAATTTATTCAAAAATATGTAAAAAGCAATTTGTAAGTTTATTTTGATACGCATTGATTGCATACTATTCTAATACATATTTTATAACTCTGACGACTGTGGAAGTCTTTAAATATTTCAAATTTTACAAAAAAAAATTAATTTCTTAATAACTTGAAACATATAGACAAAAGGAATGCAGTAAATAGGCAATTAAAAAAAACATAAATGCTCGTAAGTAGGTAAATATACTCAAATAAAAAATACGAGGCTCCAAGAAAGAGAGGCAACATACCTAAAATTCCATAAACAAAGATGCTTGGGCTGAACACGCAAATTAGAACGATCAGAAATGCGCTACAGTTTTTCGAAACTGAATAAAACTGGCAAGTATATTAGAAAATTGAATTTCAGGTCTTAAAGTAATTTAAAATATTGTTAAGTATATACTGCTGACCTTGAGAGGAAATATGCCTTCCTCTCCTAAAATGATTCGTAAACATTATAACCCGTTTTATGCTGAAATATGAGGGAAAACTTGCAGTTGGGGCTTGAGAAGCTGATTTGTCTAATCGTAGGATCGCTTGACATTAAAATAGATGTGATACCACTACTAGAGAATGTGCGCAGGAATGGCTGAACAACGGCTGAACTCAGTATAAAGAAGGCAGCGGTCGAACTAGCCAGTCGTCTGAACGTGATCAATTGTCTGAGCGCTTCAAACAGCCCCAGAATCTAACAACGATCCGATTTAAAACATCAATGCCGCAAGGTCTATTTTTGTTCGGCTTATAGGAAAAGGTTTGACTCACAGCGCTCCTACACTTGATCTGGGCATAATGACAAGTAAATTTGTAATGATGTCGGAATCGTTTACCTGAATATTGTGGGCTGGAATAGAAATGTCGTCAACATCAACCTGCTGATGAGACCTCTTCAGTCTTCTCTCTATCTTTATTGATGAACGTTTCCTACCATTCTGTGATTCTTATGATGATTTAACAATAATTCAAATAATGGTAGAGTGCTATACGATTGAGAGCACTCATTATGTATCCGTTGCTACTTTTCTCTAGTTCATTAATCGGCGTCGCGTATGTGATCGTCTCTTGCGCTGTTTCTGTAAACCCCACTGCAGATTTCAAACGGCTTTAGCGCCTAGACACGCCCGTTGATTGGTCGACTATATTTACACTGCAGCACATTTTGTTTCGATAGGCGTTCTGAGGTGTTCAACTATATTTAGTGGGTTTATTTTTTTGTTCTCACGGGACAATTATATGAAAGCGGGCAGATAACTATAGGTTTCGAATATTTCTCTGAAAAAGGTTAATATTATCGAATTTTATCTATGAAAAATTTTAAATATTTTGCCAAATTTTCTGCACTCGGTCAAATATGTTTTATAAGAAGTAATCTTCCAAGTCTTCTGATTTGTTGATTACAGCCATGCTTGTTTATTTAAATGAGTTAAATAATGCGTAGGCTTTTGCTTGCATCAGACGTTTGAGTCCTATACTTATAGTGGTCATAGATTTGTTAATTGCCACCTCGTATCAATTCTTTGCAACCATGTATACCACTCAGGGGATTAATAACACATGCACACAAAAGCCTTTATTAGGGACTTGTCCCATATTGATTCTCCCAATTGGGTAAGGTAATAATCATATTGTGTTATTTACTTAGGTAGTGAAATATAAATTGAACTGGCTTTACTCTTCGTCTCACAGTCATTCACTTGTTGACTGGTCCTTTCATAATGATGATCTAAAATAATTATAGTGAGCTATTGCCTTAGATTTGTTTGCTGATATTTTTGAAAGCAATACGTAGGGTGAAGTGTTGGTAAATTTAATTTGTTGATATAGGGCCTTCCTCTCTGCATCAAGGGCCGTACAATTAAGCAGGTAATGGGAGAGTTCTTCAGTAATTTTCTTGTCACACAGTGTACATATTAAGTCAGAAGATAAATAAAGATAAGAACTATTTTATATCTTTATTGTGAATTTTTTTCTTATCTCTTACCACTCTTCTTATTCTTAGTCACGCTTTTTTAGTTACACTTTTCTACATGTTTATAGTTAAGACTTTTTTTGTTTTATCTTGTATAAAAAATAGGTTTGTCAATGTATTTTCAGTTATATAAATGTAGAGAATTTCTCTTAGCTAAAATTTAAAATAAGGATACTTGAGCCAGTTCAGATTCTATATATAATCAATGAGAAATTAAAGTAGATACACCTCAGAACTGTCTCTATTTGAGATTTCTGCATATAGAAAGATATTAAATCAATATAAAATGAATGATTGCTGAAATTATATTTACCCGTTGAAGTTTCCTCAAATTTCCTTTTCATTTTGACCATTTTAACTGGTTTGAAATGAGGCCTTCCGTGTTTGAAAACCATTTTAAAGGTCACAAGGTTTCCTTTTATTGGCACTCTTGCCATTTTCGTTATTTCATTGAATCTTGTTCTCTTCTCATAAGTGACCTCACCATCGTAAAAGTCGTGATATTTCATTATTAATTGTTGGACTTCTTTTGAGACTTCTGCTTCAATTTTCGCAAGAACAGAACCTTTTCTTCCCTTTTGCTTGAAACTTCCTTTTTTGGGGATTTTGAAAGATATTGTACTGTGTTTAGTTTTTTTAACTTTTTTGATGACATGACCTGTATTCTTTGGTTTATAAGTGGCTTCGGGACAAGTAATTTGCCCAAGATATTCAGTTACTGGCTTCTCCCTGAAGTCAAATTTACTTGGAATTTTGCTCCAGTCTTTGGTAACACCTGGAGTCCAACACCACTTTACCTGGGTGGCTACGCCTTTGACCAAGTTTTGGTGGTGGCGCCTGATAAAATTTCTGAAAAAATTTCGAAGTGGCTGGAATCTTTCCTCTTGTTGTAGCTGGGATATTCGGCTGTCCTCATTTTCAGCCTCAAGAGCTTTCTCCTTTAAACACAACATTTCTTCTATTTATATGCAAATAGAGAAATATATTGAAGCATTCATTCTACAAATAAAAATTCAATTCCTCACGGGAATATCAATGGAAATTATATTCTAGTTAACCAAAAAGATAATGAAATAAATATAAAATAAAAATATTTGTTATTATAGCGTTTTATAAAAGCATTAAAAATATATATTTTTAGGGCTTTTGTTATATCATTAAAATATATGAAAACATTATTTTGATAAATCAAATTTTGAAATAAATAGTCTAATGCAGGGGTCGGCAAACTGCGGCTTGCGAGACACAGGCGGCACTTTGAATGTGAAGCTCTTTATATAGTTCCATACGTAAATATTATTTATGCGAGTACTATTTATTGTTGGCAAGAAAACATTTTGTGGATCTTTAAAAACTTTGAAATTTTGTTAATTGTAATTTTTGACTCCGACTCAAAGTTGTCGACCACTGGGCTAATGTAATAATCATATTTGATGCATATTTTCACTAAGTAAATTATAGAATATTTATCAATTAACTTTCTTTATGAATAAGCTTGTATTTATAACAAGCCGAGATAAGAAATTCGAATTTATAATATTATATTAAGATCAATATTCTGAAAATAATTTTATGGGTTTTAGGGAATAGCGGTGATATATAGGTCCATAAAATGTATGCTATATCAGAATTTTAAGAGTGAATTAACATAGAATTCCACACAATATAATTATACTTCCCAGATATAATTACTCTGTTAAGTCGACCGACAGATGTCGCAGCTTTCCCTATATAAACCCATTGTTGTTGTTTCCCGTTGCCCGGCTCAAATCTTTTTGTAAATATGTAAATATCTAAAGTGACAAGGGCC
>CP092883.1:54784179-54819411 GCA_030710605.1 Cordylochernes scorpioides | reverse complement strand
AGAGAGGTATTAGGAACTAAGGTGCGAGAAGATATATCGTAAGGTAGAAGTTAGACCTAGGTTGTTAGTCATCATCATTTATTCCTTCGGGGTTAATCTATGTATTTTATTAAAGTGAATTTATTGGTTAAACATATGAGTACACATTCTATGGATGAGCTAAACAATGTATAACAGAGGTTAACAACAGTGTTCAACTAAAGACAAAGATAGGTAAGATTGTCATCACAATAAGGTAATTTTGGAAATAATCTGGTTTAAAGAATTTACTAACTACTAAGATTTCCTTTCCTATAAATTTTTCTTATTATCGTGGTTAAGAGAGGCGGGGAACACGCCAGACAAACACTCCCAGTGACAAGTTGGTATGAACAAACTTTTAAGGTAATACATGTAAATTTTGAAATACTCGCGAAATGCCCATGATCCTCAGTGCATATTTATTCCTTTATTATTATTATCAATTCAGTAATACCATTTACCATGTATCATTTTTTTTATTATATTCATGTATATTTGTATATATATAAAGCACAATTTGGATTATAGGCGTAAGATATCGGGACCAAATCCAAATAAATGATGTGTGACATTTTGGTAGCAGCGTTGTTACCATCTTCAGACAAAATACACTAAATAAGTTTAACTACAGCATATATATATATATATATATATATATATATATATATTTGTTTGTTTATCATAGTATATCTTCCGTACCAATGCTATTTCCTTCCTATATATCATATTCTCCCAAATTTTGGCATATTTATTATCCAGAGGTAGTATTTACTCATTTAATATATGTGATGTTCTATTTTAGAAGAACGAGTTTTAAGAGACATGAGAAGCTTCATAGCAAAAGAAACTCTAACTTTATTACTTTTCCTACCTATATATATACATCGCGCTTCTCGCGGACATGCAAATATATCATACTTTCAAAAGAAACAAAATGTAAAAATATATAAAACAAAACAATACTATGCAAATATCTCGAGGTATGCGACAGACTCCCCCTCCATGACCTCTCATCACTCCTGTGATGGGACTCCTGGTGGTCTATGATGAAATTGTCCTCCGGCCACTTGGTGATGGTTATATCCTGCGTGGATGTCTCCTCAATGAATTCAGTATGTATTTCACAAGCAGAGTTAAATTCTCGCATTTCATTATGGATCCAAATTAGCTGAGAAACATTCTCGTAAAAAACATTCGGATTAGGACCATCATTCTCTACAAGTCGAGATATCTCAAAATCTTTCAACTTGGCAATGCAGTTGTTGGTTGGGATTTCATAATTCTCTCCTCCAATGTCGTAGTTCAAAACCCTTTGAGCAGTCGGTCGTATCAGAAAATTTCTGGGACTTATTTCATTGTGAACCAACCCGATGTTTTGCTCAGCATGACTCATCAAAATACAAATCTGACAAAGAATGCTCAATAATTGTTCTGGCAAAAGTTTTCCATTTTCCAATACTTTCTTTGGAGATTTCCCTCCATATTCAGGATGAAAAACGACAAAATGAGATAAATTCATATCATTCAAATCCAAATTATTCTTTTCACTATCTTCAATAATATTTAAAAAATGTTTAGATCCCAAATCAAGAACAATCCAAAAATCTTTAGGATAACAAAGATTGGCTTGAGCACTACCTTGTAAGGTCCTTAAAGCATCAAAAATATTTATTTCCTTTTTAATCGTTCTAGGAGAAATATAAGACCAATTTTTTCTATGATCAATATTTGGATTCCTATATTCAGAAATCTGTTCAATTCTATAAACAGAAGATCCGCCATTATCAGTACCATCCCTCAAAAAACATTTTGGCCATGTGCCCTTTCCAACAGGGACTAACTTTCTACCCCAGAAGAGCTCATCAAATCTCATTATGCTTCTGCTTTCATCTGCTTCAACGGATTTTTTCTCAACTTCGGCTATTTCACTTTCTTCCGTTTCTACAACTGAATTTTTTTCAACCTTTGAATCAGTACAATTTTCTTCAGATTCACTTGGAATTTCTTCAGATTTACTTGGATTATCTTCAGATTTACTTGGTTTATCTTCGGATTTACTTGGATTTTCTTCAGATTCACTTGGATTATCTTCAGATCTACTTGGATTTTCCTCAGATTTACTTGGATTTTCTTCAGATTCACATGGAATTTCTTCAGATTCACTTGGATTTTCTTCAGATTTACTTGGATTATCTTCAGATCTACTTGGAATTTCTTCAGATTTACTTGGTTTTTCTTCAGATTTACTTGGATTTTCTTCAGATTTACTTGGTTTATCTTCAGAATCCTTTACTCCGTCGCCCTTAGGCTCCGCTTCAGAATCCTTTACTCCGTCGCCCTTAGGCTCATCTTCAGAATCCTTTACTCCGTCGCCCTTAGGCTCCGCTTCAGAATCCTTTACGCCTTCGCCCTTAGGCTTTGCTTCAGAATCCTTTTCTCATGCGCCCTTAGGCTTCGCTTCAGAATCCTTTACTACGTCGCCCTTAGGCTCATCTTCAGAATCTTTTACTCCGTCGCCCTTAGGCTCCGCTTCAGAATCCTTTACGCCTTCGCCCTTAGGCTTCGCTTCAGAATCCTTTACTACGTCGCCCTTAGGCTCATCTTCAGAATCATCTTCTTCTTCTTCTTTATCTTCTTCATCTTCTTCATCTTTATTTTCAAAAAGAATGTCCATCATCAGGCGTTGCTGCTTAGCCATTAAGCGCTGCTGGTCCGCCATCGCCCTGATGAGGCCCTCAATGGTCAATCCTGCCGGCTGCGCCATATTGTGATGTTCTATTTTAGAAGAACGAGTTTTAAGAGACATGAGAAGCTTCATAAAGAAACTTTAACTTTATTACTTTTCCTACCTATATATATACATCGCGCTTCTCGCGGACATGCAAATATATCATCCTTTCAAAAGAAACAAAATGTAAAAATATATAAAACAAAACAATACTATGCAAATATCTCGAGGTATGCGACAATATACCATCCACCATGTGTATTTCCTTTCTAATTATATGTATGTGTATTTATATATAGATAAGGCACAATTGAGCTATAGTCTATAAAGACAATGTAACAAGGCCGATCCCAAATTAAATAATTAGTGTATATGACATTTCGGTAGCAGCGTTGTTACCATCTTTGGACAAATGTACTGAATGAAGAATTTGATCACAGCTTATATATTCATTTGTTTATCATTGTATATCCTATATATATATCAAGTCATTTCCTTTCTACTTATAGCATATATTCATTTAAAATTTTTTTTGTATCATTGTGTATCTTATATATCTACGTTGTTCCATTTCGGCATATATCTTATTCGTTCAACTTTGACATATATATTCATTCCCCTCATTTCTGTTTGCCCTATTATTATTGTTATTTGATAGCATATGCCAATTTAATTTTTACCTTATGTAACCGTGTATAATCATTTTTATTTTTCACATGTATCTCATCATATATAGTTAATAATTTTTTTTTTTTTTTGGTGTGTTTTAGGAATTGGACATATCTACATTTACACGCACAATTCCTTGGCGCCCATATGTTTATGTTTATCTAGAACGGTCTAAGGGTCTGTTTGTACAGAATCTGTGTATAGACCACCCCCCATCTCCACCTATAGGGACTGCGGCTGGGAATGTGTGGATTCACCTCACAACTAGGCCAAACCCTCCGGCATACAGACAGCGAAAGATGGGCTTAGTATTTTGCCCACTAAATGGTAGGATAAGATTTCCTTTCAATATTACTATGAGTTAACCTGTTCTAGGTACCATGGCCCGTTAGTTCCCCCTTTGCCTGAGTATCAGTGATTGCACATACTAGCATCGTAAAAAAAATGCATTTCTTCCAAATTCATATTTATCATAGAGCATGAACAGATCTGAATTGAAAAACGCATTTTTTTCACTCTGGCAGGGGAGGAATTGTTGGGCCAGATTTTTCACAAAATAGACCCAACAATGATATGAACATTTTCATCATATATATACACAGTGTCTTGCCGAAATTGTTTGTTGCCCAGATGGAGAATCCCCCAACGATGGCCGACGATGCTCTAAGGGTCAAAGCAGGGGAGGACGCCCAGCTGGAGATGACACGGACCCTGTCCATAGCCGACCAACACTCCACAGAAGGACAACAACGAGGTGGATTGAGAAATGAAGAGCTGGAAGCAGCCCCGGGCGTGTATCCCGAGACCCACTGCAGAAAGGTGGAGAATTCCACAACGAGGAGCTCGACGATGCTCTAAAGACCAAAAGCCGGGGAAGACACCCAGCTGGAGATGATACTGGCCCTGTCCAAGAATCCCAGAGGAGGATTTACAAACTATGTACATATGTGCATATGTTAACTAATGCCAATCACCTTTTTTTTTTTATGCAAGATGAAACGTCCAAAAGGGTTATATTACCATTTCGAGAATTTCCTAAATTTATTTTTTCTTTATTCTAGAATGAATAAGGCCAATTACTGGCATATCCAGATAGATTGGATATATTTCCTTATTTTAAAATTTCTTAAAGAAGAAATTACTATATAAATTTCTCAAAGGGGCAAACATGTTAGATTTTATTAATTTATTACTAATCCAAATTATCTCTTATTAAGAAAGATAATATAATTTTACCTTTATTATTTATTTTATTCTAAAATGAATAAAGTATGTCTCGTTATTTTAAATTTCTTGAAGAAGAAATTACTATATAAATTTCTCAAGGGATGAGCATTTATATTTTATTATTTCAATTTTTATTCTTAAAAAAAAAGAATAATAATACTTTATTATTTTTTATATTCTAAGAATATTAAAATAATTTTTTCTTACTCTGTAAGAAGATGACAATATTTTTTTGGGGGCGCTGTTTTCAAAAAGAGATCAGTCTTGACGGGGGCAGGCGAACGAAGAGGTCGATCCTGAGGGAGCTCTGACATCCGGGGGGGGGGGGGGGGGGGAAATGGTATGTTAACATCTTCTCTATTAATTTAGGGCATATTTAATATGTCAAAGAGGCATATTTATAGTTTATTTTAATAGGTAGGAAAAATTCATTTTTTTTTTGTATGAAATCTTAGAGTCTGATAAAGGAAATAGATTTTATGTTCATTTAGTACTGCCTACAAACGAAAGTTTGTAAGAAAATCTACCAAGGTAGAACAAAGGCTCATGTTTCACTATTTTTTTTGGTATGTTTGTAAATTATGGCACGTTTTGTATGTCGAGAAAGGCATATCTATGGTTTTAATAGGTAAAAAATCATTCTTGCTTGAAATCCTATAATTTGCTATAAACAAAAAATTTTTGTCCATGTAGAATTGTCCATGAAATGAAAGTTGTAAGGTCAATTGAGATAACAATAAAACCCTTGATATATTATTTTAAAGATGTGTTTGTGATACTTTACCCTGAAACAAAAATGCACATTATGTATTAAACATGGACCTTTTTGTGTTCGCTATATCCTCCTATATGGGTATCTGAGTTTTAACCCAAGTTGGTATATAACTAAACAATGTTGTTGCTGAGCTAAAAGACAAAGTATAAGGTTGAGATGTCCTCGATAGGACCTTGTAAAGCGACCCAACACACTGTGCACCTGTGTCTAGTTTCATGTTTACCTTTTTGCCTTTGATTTTTACTTCTTCATACCAATCTTCTGTCTGGTTGGTGTTTTCAACTGGTGTTTTCAAATCCCACTTCTGACACCATTGTTAATAATTCCTACAACTATTCGATCTTTAAGTAGTTCATCAGACATGACAGCATATTTGCAGTTTGCTATCTGTAATTTGATCCTAGTCAGAAAATCATTAAATGATTCATCTTCTTTCTGTTTCATCTGATTGAATTTGAATCTTTCAATTGTAGTGTTCAGCTTTGGAGAAAAATAGTTGTTGAACTTGTCTTTTACAATGCTCAGATTATTTTTATCTGCATTATTTAAGTGAAAGATTTTAAAATATTTTGAGCCTCTCGTCCCATTGCAGCCATAAAGATAGCAACCTGTACCTCTGGTACTTTACTACTTGATTGGGTAGCAATTTCATACCATTCAAAGCTTTCATGCCAAGATTTCCAGCCCTCTTTGTTTAGTTCATTTAGGCCTATTTGTTTTGGAGGTTGAATAGCATTTTCCGCCATGTTGTTGTTATTATAATTTTTTTTTCTAAAAATACACTTATTTCTTCTTGCTTGTAAATTAAATTATTTTTATATATATTATTATGCAATCAAATTTTATTTGAACATGCAATTAGAGATGTTCTGAAATACTTTTAAGAAATTGGAAATTAATAAATTGTTCTTACCACGTGGTGTTGTTTACAAGCGCCGCTGCCACCATGTAACGTCCTCGTATTTGTTGGTTGACGTTAATCAGCAAGAAGTACTTGGAAGTTTAAAAAGAAAGACTTTATTTCTTTTAGGCTGACATCAGATATAGCATATTAATTATCAGACATATGTTTACATGTGGTATATATTGATGAGGCTGAAGTGGGGATGTAAAGCTCATTTTATTGATAGGTTGCAGTACATTGTCCTGGTGGGCTATGGTCACCATGGCCCGTTCCAGGGCTGGGTTTGTGGTCTGGTCCCGGAGGGTTGTTGGGGTCCGATTCTCAGCGGTGTAGCCGTTGGGAGGGTTATATCTGTGACAGGACATCTTTCGTTCGCCGGGCAAGAAAAAAAGAAAGAAAAAAAAATAAATAAAATGGCACGAAGGTCAAACGATAACTGCACGTTGTATTTTTAAAGCATTCCGCGAAAACGGTGGTCTGTGGTCAAAAACAACTTGTACCTGTTATCTCTGTGGTGCCGTTTCACTGATAAATAAAAAAAAAAAGAATTTTTTATTTTTTTTTAATAATTTTGCAACGGTCACGTGTATTTCCGGTCGGTTGCTTGTTGACACACAACACCACCCCCCCTCTTATCTTAGACTCGGTCCCTCGAGTCGCCGTTATCTCTCTAAAAATTCCTAAGTCTCGACACGTGTGCTAACGTGCTCTGGCGCCAACCATTTTCGTTGCGTCCGTCCTGTGGTCGTAACCTATATGTCGTTTCCTTGATTCTATCCGTTATTACGTACGGTCCTACGTATTTCGGCAGAAATTTCTAGTTTTCCCTGGTTTCCTGCGAGACGACTCCAGTAGTACCAGGTCGCCCACTTCAAACTTCCGGAAGCGGTCACGGTTCGCAAGGTCATACTGACACTTCGTCATCATTGTCCGGTCTCGGTAGTTTTCGTCGGCAATTTTCTTTAATCTCTCGTTTTCTAAAATGCGGTTGGTCACGTATTCGTCATAAGTTTTTACTGGCTCGTCGACGGTTGGTAGTCCTACGTCTAGGGACGTCCTCGGTTCTACGCCGAATATCAACTTATGCGGTGTCACCTGTGTCGACGACTGAATGGACGAGTTATACGCAAAAGTCGCCGTTTTTACGAATCTCGGCCATTCGGCGTGATTGTCCTCGAGATAAACTCTGATGCCGTTTTTTATGATGCCGTTGAGTTTTTCGCATAAGCCATTTGTTTGCGGGTGTGCCACGGAAGCCATAATATGTTTAATACCGTACAACCGTTTAAAGTCTCTAAAAGTACTTGAATCGAAAGATTTGCCTTGATCGGATATTATGCATTTCGGAGTACCAAAAACGTAGAGCAGGTTGTCTGAGAGTGCGTTGCATGTGGTTTCCGCCTTTGTATCTTTTACCGGGATTGCGAGTGCGTATTTACTAAAATGGTCTACGATCGTTAGGATGTGTTCGTAGCCTTCTACCGATTTTTTGAAAGGACCTTGGTGGTCTATTCCCACTCGTTCCCAAATGTCTGTTGCCGGTGGTAACGGTTCTAGCGGGGCTGCGGGTTTGAACCTCTGTGGTTTGAAGGCCTGGCATACTTTGCACGACCGAACGTATTTCTGCACGTCTTCTTCAAGACCTTTCCAGTAGAAACGTTGCTTAATACGGTGGACCGTCTTCGCTACCCCCATGTGTCCTGCCTCGTGTATATCGTGCGCTGTTTTCATTATTTCGGATACGCTTTGCTTTGGTGCTACGACCAACCTTTGGTTACCTTGTGTTGCATGGTTCTTTTTATAAAGGATCCCGTTTATTTTTTATATTCATCCCGTGTTTTAGCGTCTGGTAGTTTTCCAGTAATATCGCGGCAAAACGTGTCTTCCTTTTGTCCGTTTTCGTCGATCCGTACTGTGCATGCCGTTAAATCGTTGAAGTTGTCTTCGACGTTCGTATCGTTTTGTGGAACGGGTTGCGTGAGAGTGCGTCCGGTGCAACGTTCTTCCTCCCTGCGCGGTGGACTATTTCAAAGTCGTGCTCCATGAGTTTTAACCCCCATCTAGTAAGTCTTGAGCACGGGTCACGTACGTTAGCTAGCCACGTTAACGCGCTATGGTCGGTTACGACTTTGAATTCTCTCCCGAAGATGTACGGCCGTAACTTTTGTAGAGCCCAGACTATTGCTAAACACTCTAGTTCTGAGAAACCATATTTACTCTCGTGTTTCGATGTCGTTCTCGACAAGTAGTGGATCGGGTGCAAAAAACCGTCATTGTCCGGTTGCATTAGCACCGCGCCTAATCCCACGATTGATGTGTCCGTGTGTATTTCTCTTCTAGCGTCTGGGTTGAAGTGTGCTAGAATTGGCTCCTCAGTCAATTTTTTTTTAAGGTTTCGAAAGCTTCTCTTTCGGCCGGACCTATTACGAATCTCTTATCTTCTTCCGTTAAACACGTCAGCGGTTTGCTTATCTTAGAAAAGTTTTTTAAGAAACGGCGATAATAGCCGCAAAGTCCCAGGAACGAACGAACCTGCTTGACATTTTTCGGAATCGGAAATTCCTTAACCGCCTCGATCTTATCAGTAGCCGGTTCTACGCCGTTTTCCGATACCATGTGTCCCAAAATTGGTAACTTTTGGTAGGCGAATCTACATTTTGATGGCTTAAGGGATAAGCCTGCCCCGCGGAAACATTCTAGAATGTTTGTTAACCGCTCGTTGTGTTCACGTATGTCTCTTCCGTACACAATGACATCATCTAGATAAACCATACATTCGGACCATTTCAATTCAGCTAACAGTGTATCCATGATTCTTTCGAAATGACCAGGTGCCCCGGTTAAACCAAAGGGTAACACTTGAAACTCGTACAACCCGTTACCCGTCGTGAATGCTGTAATTGGCTTGCTTGTTTCGTACAGTGGGCACTGCCAATAACCGCTAACAAAATCCGTGTGAGAGAAATACTTCATTCCCGCTAAACGGTCCAGGCAGTCGGTGATATACGGTAATGGATATGAAAATTTTTCGGTTACGTTGTCAACTTTTCTATAGTCCACACAAAATCTATAGGATCCGTCTGAATTTTTAACCAAAACGACCGGGCTCGCCCATGGAGATATTGATTTCCTAATAACTCCTTTTTCACACATTTCTTTAACCTGTTCCTCTATAATGTCACGTTCCTTAGGACTGCGGCGATAGGCTTTTTGTCGAATTGGTTCTGTGTTTGATTTAAGTTTAATGTGGTACGGTTTTCAATATCTGCCGCCTTATTCCACTCTTCTGAGAAAAGTTCCCGATACCTGTACAATACGTCCAGTACGTCGATTTTTTCGCCGTCCGACAGCTCCGGGTTTATATCGAACTTATGTGGTTCATATTTGCACGTGGCCGTCATGCTGTATCCCACCTGTTCACTTAGGAAAGAAACATTCGCTATTTCCCCGCCGGATCGTAACAAGCACGAGTTTGCTACCAACCGCACCGGCTCGTTTCTAGTATTAATGACATCAATGAGTATCTCGGATACCGTTTCGGAAACGTGTACTGATGGTATTAGTAGCCCCCTTCTTCTTACGCAGTCGGGGTGGGGTTCTAAAATGCCCGCCATTACTGTTGGCCCTTTTAACTTAAACCTCGTTTTACAACGTGGTGCAATTTCAAGGTCATCTGGTATGCAGTACTTTTGTTTGGGGTTTTTCCGATCGTTCGTAATTGCGCCTTACCTCTCGAGCTCCCGTTCTTCGTTTAGTTCTACCACGTGGTCGTCCGTGCCTATTTTTGGCCTATACAGTTCTACCGATTCGTCTCTAAACATAATTTTGCAATGATAGTCTGTTAGAATTTCGACGCCGAAAATAATCTTTTCCCCGTTTCCTGGAATTATGGTGAACCTGCCACATATGTCGAACCCATCAATGTTGAACTCCAAGTATGTGCACGTGTTCGAGACTACTGACCCACTTATTCCCTGTATAAGTAATTTTGAAGGCATTCTAGCACATCCTAGTGCGTTGGCTATTCCTTCGTCTATGCAGCTAACATTTGCCCCTGAATCGAAAATCAGTTTGCCTACATGTGTCTCATTGATATGCGTGATTAAGCAGAAATTAGTCATACCTGTCCAACGAAATTTTTCCATTGTTGTACCCCCTATTTCTAAAGTGGATTTCTCTAGTGGTACCTTATTTACTGTCTGTCTCTCGTTAACCCCCGGTTGTCCTTTCACCTTGAAAATTATGTGATTGGTGTTACAAGTAACCTCGGAAAATACACGTGGTACACTCTCTACACTGTTTGAAGCTTCAACCACAGGATTAGAGGTAAAATTGTACTTACCACGTGGCCTCCTTTTCGGGCAATCCCAGTGTTTGTGCCCCTTCTGGTAACAGGTGAAGCATCTTGGCGTCCCGTCCGGCAGCATGAATCTTCTTGCTTTCTCCGTGGGCGTTTCGGTCCTTGGATTTTGTCCTCGTTTTTGTTCCCACTCTTCCGCCGTCCTCGTAGTTGTTTCCCAACTCGTCGTTGTCCCTGCTTCCTTCCGTCCCTTATTCCATTTGTCCGCCTCGTCGAGGAATTTCGCCGCCTGTAGGAAGTCGGCCTATTCTGGGTTCCGCGTGGTACTCCACGAGGCTGCCAGTAGTAGGCAGTCTTTTGGAGCCAATGCCCACAATGCCTCCTTGCTTGAATCAAACGGCGAAAACTCACCTGCCGTCGCGTGGGCCGTAATGAGGTTCATTAAGTATTTCCCCGTATCTTCCGTGGACTGGGGCCGTCTCATTTTCTTTAATTCGTTACCCCTACTACGTGCCCGGCCGTCGTTCCTTGGGTAGCAAAGTTTCAGTGCTTCCAAGACGTCTTCAAGTGCGGCTGAAGGGTCAAACCTGCACTTGGTAAATTCGCGGCCGTCAAGTGGAAGCCGCCGTACTAGGGCCTTCGTCCAGTCTCCCTTAGGTACCTTGCTCGCCGTCAGCCACGTTTTGAACTCCTCCACGTAGTCTTCGATGTCTTCCTCCTCCCGGTTGAAACACGGCATCTCTCCATAGCCGATACTTATGTTTGCGGCTTGAGGTGCTGGGCCGACACTGCTCTCCACCATGTGATGAGGCTGAAGTGGGGATGTAAAGCTCATTTTATTGATAGGTTGCAGTACATTGTCCTGGTTGGCTATGGTCACCATTACCCGTTCCAGGGCTGGGTTTGTGGTCTGGTCCCGGAGGGTTGTTGGGGTCCGATTCTCAGCGGTGTAGCCGTTGGGAGGGTTATATCTGTGACAGGACATCTTTCGTTTGCCGGGTAAGAAAAAAAGAAAGAAAAAATAAATAAATAAAATGGCACGAAGGTCAAACGATAACTGCACGTTGTATTTTTAAAGCATTCCGCGAAAACGGTGGTCTGTGGTCAAATACAACTTGTACCTGTTATCTCTGTGGTGCCGTTTCACTGATAAAAAAAAAAAGTTTTTTTTTTTTTTATAATTTTGCAACGGTCACGTGTATTTCTGGTCAGTTGCTTGTTGACACACAACAATATTACAATCGGTCCAAAGGCAACTGCACAGAGTATCATCAGTGATAAATATGTGTTCACTGATAATTTGCTATATAGGCATGCCAGCTGCCGTTACAATGATGGCGGCATCCCTGTAGGCTGTTTGCAACATTCAAAAATTTTCGGCACCCTTGAATCCATTTTTCACACAGAACTTGATGCAAATTCGTTGATCCTCCAATTCGGTGACTAACGAAATCGAAGCAGGGCAAAATGGCTTCACTTCGAAAAGCCGCTGCTCGCGCTGTTGTGGAACGTGATTTTTGAAAATTGGCAGGTCTCCAAGCCAAGGGCGAAGCTTGCGTTTGCCACAAACCGGGAGAAAATATATTGAGTTTTCAGGATTTAATGAGCAAAGTATCGAAATTTTTTTATTAGAGTAGTATATATGTGTGTGTGTTAACCAAGACGGACAGTCAGGGTGTTGAGAGTTTCCAAATACCTCTCTGCACCTTGGAAGACCTTTAACAGTTTTCACAGAATAAAGGCAGTCGTGGTCGAGGCAGAATGGAAGACTTGGGATTGTCCACACAAAAAACGAAGGGACACAGTTGTACTAGGAAAGCTCTGTGAACAGATAGAGTCGAGCTAGCAGCAAAAATGGAGATGGTTAAGAAAAGTTCTTACTGCTATACAGGTGGCATTCTGGAACTTTGAGGACCACTGACTGAATTTATGCAATGTCTTATATTTCTATAATTCAAACCAAGGTTCATCATGAGTGTATACATTCCTATGTTTAGATAGTTTACTTAAACCATCAAATCACATCACCTTTGTTACCAAGTGAAGGTAGCAGCAGAGATAAAGAAGTGGCTAATCTGCAATCTATTTTAGTCAACCTCCTTCATACACCCCAGCACTGTAATTTACAGATGATAAACCAATGACCATAGAATTAGAATCTGATTTGTCCATTGAGACAGTATACCAGAAAAAAGAAGCCAGCTAAATGCAGATTTTGTGACATTTCAGAAATTCAAATTGTTGTTATAGTTGTTTTAACCTGCTAATGAATTATCAGTCAGTTAATTATTTTATTCCAACTCGGTGGTCGGTGGAAGGCTGGTTAAACCGTTTGGTTTCCGACCACTACGACCCGGGTTCGATTCCCGCATTGGACACTTTTTTCTGTTAAAAAAAAATGCTCCAATGGCCCCCGATTCTTGCAAAAGTCCAACCCCACCAGCGAGTGCAAGTAACCAAACAGGGCTCTGGCACATTTGTAAGTGCAAAGTCGAACTGCTTTTCACATGTGTAGACATGTGGTGTGCTTACAGTAAAAGCAGTCGCTAACTACCCATCACGATTATCATGGCCTGTACCAGGTGTACTAGGGATAAGCAAAAAAAAACAAAAATTCCAACTCCAATTTTATAACTGTTGATTCTGTATTTATTATCCATAGTAATAGAAATCAGGGAAGTTGTTTGATGTTTCCTTAAAAGGAGTAACAGTGTTCAAGGAGATTCTTGACAGTATGAAACCACCCTACGGACTCAGATGGAGTATTCTGAGGTAAATGACTGAAGTAGGGTTAATGCACTCACGAAAAATGTTCCTCTAATAAGTTCTTAGGGTTATGCTTACTTTTTGCATTTTGATATAGGTTGTTTCCAGCTAACTTTTTGTGGACTTGTATTGTGAAGATGTAGTTTGTATAACAGAATTTTATATTTTAAATAAAAGGAGCTTCTGAAGTTTGAGCTCCCCCAATATTGATTAGGGTTGGCATTTTAATCTTTTTTTTTTGCTTATCCCTAGTACACGTGGTACAGGCCATGATAATCATGGTGGGTAGTTAGCGCCTGCTTTTTTACTGTAAGCGCACCACATGTCTACACATGTGAAAAGCAGTTCGACTTTGCACTTACAAATGTGCCAGAGCCCCGTTTGGTTACTTGCACTCGCTGGTGGGGTTGGACTTTTGCAAGAATCGGGGGGCCATTGGAGCATTTTTTTTTTAAACAGAAAAAGTGTCCAATGCGGGATTCGAACCCGGGTCGTAGTGGTCGAAAACTAAACAGTTTAACCAGCCTTCCACCGACCCCCATCTTTTTAATCTTAAGTTACAGGAGCATTTATCATATTTTTTGCACAGCACTAAGTACTTTGGTCTGAAGATGGTAAAAATGCTGTTATCCAAATATCACACACTATTTATTTATTTTGTCTGTTATCTTGTGTTCATAATCTATAATCAAAATTGTGCCTTATTATTTTTTTACACAAAAATGATATACAAGGTATGTCCCATAAGTTCCTGGACTGGGTCCATAAAAAAAAAAGGTAAGATTTTTTTAAAATTTTTTTATTAAAACTTTTCAAAGTAATCCCCCCTTGCTTCAACGCACCAGCGCCATCGTTTCTCCCAATTGTCGAAACAGTTTTTATAAGCCTCTTTTGGAATGCTCTTCAATGCTAACGGCGATTTTTCTATTATGTCATCCTGGGTGTCAAAATGTCTTCCTTTTAGAACTGCTTTAAGTTTGGGGAACAGGAAAGTCATATGGTGCGATGTCTGGGAAATAGGGTGGTTGAAGTAGGATTTGTGTCCCGTTTTTCGCCAAAAAGCTAGTCATCAAGTGCGCTGTGTGAGGGCGAGCATTGTCATGGTGTAGGATCCAGCCACCATTAGTGCATTTTTCTGGCCTTTTTTTTTCGAATCGCTTCCCTTAGAGGGCGAAGAATGCCCAAATACATATCCTTGATAACTGTTTGGCCTGCAGGAAGATACTCGTAATGAAAAATGCCCTTTTTATCCAAAAAAGCGACCAGCAACACCTTGTTTCTGGATTTCAATAATCTGGATTTTTTGGGTCTAAGCTCACCCTGACATCTCCACTCGGCAGATTGATGCTTGGTTTCAGGATCATAGCCATAGACCCATGTCTCGTAGCCTGTGATTATCTTGTCTTTCCATTCCGGATCCGTTCTTGTCATTTCCAACATGTCCTCACAGGTTGCAAGCCGACACATTTTTGCTCATTAGTGAGGAATCTTGGGATGAATTTTGCAGGAGTCTTTTTGATTTGGTTACGATCCTTCCAATCGTTGTTTTAGAGATGCCTGTGTCTTGCTCTAGCTCCAGCAAAGTGGTTCGAGGATTTTCTTTTATCAAATCGGTGATTTTTTGCACATTTTCATCAGTCCTTTGAAATTTTTGGGCGTCCTTGGCGAAGATCATCTTCAATGGAAATTCTGCCAGCTTTAAATCTGGAATGCCATTCAAAAATAATTGTTCTCTTTGGGGAATGCTTTATTAAACATTTAAAAAGTTTCGGTTTTGATATTTGAAGTTTCACACAAAATTCTATGCAAATCCTCTGCTTCAATTTTCGTTCCATCGTAAAATCGCCGCAGCGCTATGTGTAACCTTTAAATAAATTAGAATAACTTTGGGGCGCGTGCACGTACCGCCTCGATATTGGTACCACCGTGTAGCCAGATATTTTTTCTATAATAGTCAAATTCATTTACATTTTTCATTTATTTATTTTTTTATGGACCCAGTCCGGGAACTTATGGGACATACCTTGTATGTGAGCATGAATTATTATTCGTTTATCCAGCAGCTATAATTTCCAACCAGGTACCAGTCCTGCCAAGATTGTGGTAATTAATATGATGTAGAATATTTTAAGAAACTGATAATTTATATTATGCTTATTGTACATATTGACAGACTTTTTCTTTTGTACACAGTTCTTTTTCTCATTGTTAACATCATATGACTATTTTATTCACGCCTAAAATTATTTAATATATATATATGTATAGACAAATGTAAAGGCATACATTTATGACAGCGCAAGTGACCCTAGGGGGGATAAATATGATTAAAAAATAGTGTGTGTAAAAATTGTGCCAGTCATTTACTTTATATACATAAATTACCAAGTTAATTAAGGGGAATTTTTTCCAGTTAATACATTTTTTTTCAGTTTGGTTACTTCATTGTTTTTAAATCATGACCATCTTTCACCACTTATCATCATGAAATCATGGTGACACTTTTACAAAAATTTTGGATAAGTTAGAGAGGCTTTGGTAATAAGGTTATTGTAGTGTTTTTTTTTTTTTCCTCAGTGAGAGATTCTTAGTATAATAAAATGATGTTAATGAACTTATATTGTTGATTCTACTTGTAAGGGTTGATAGAAAAACTAGCCAAACATAGGCAAGCCTTGTAGCAGTGAGTTGAGTATACAGAAGCTCTATAATTCCTTTATGAACAGGGTAGAGCAATTGTTTGGTTAATTAAAGAATGATAAAGCTAATGACTGTAGGAGTTTAGCAGTGAGAGAAACTACAGATAACAGGAAGATGGGCCTGAAAGGCTTTACCTCATAGGTAGCCTTGATCACTTTGCAGGACCCAAAGTTGCTCTTCAGGGGCTTTACTTACAACCTTACTTTTTGGAGGTAGTATAAACAAGAGATCAGTTTTCAATGAATCATTCTGATAGGTAAGGAAAGATGTCATCAATTTTGGTTTTTGTCTGGTGAATCATGAGAAAGGAAGAATTGGGGTGCACACACACACACAGCCAGTCATCTTTGTAAGAACGCTGATCTAACTGGTGAACAGTGAGTGTGCCATTAGATGGAAGAAACATCGATCACACTTCTAATGACAGCTAAGACTTTGTATGGCTCACCTGATGGAAATCCGCCTTTGCCGGTCCCAAGCCCGGATGAAAATTGAGAAGGAGGGGGAGCAGTAACAAACTCACTAAAAAACCTGGGTTCAGCTGGCCCGGCTGATAGTACCCTGTAAGGGCTCCTAATCCAGGGATACAGGATGAGCAGCATTTTTACTCCATGATAGGAGCAGCTGCACATGATGTCTGTTCTTCATGTCAGAGGCGGCCATTTCTTTTGGAGCTAAGTCGGCCTGCCACTAACTAGTGCTCCCAGTCTTAATGACAAATGCAGACGCATTCTACTTCACCCAGTCATGATGGTTGTCAAACAGGCACAATCAAGAGTCACAACTTGATACCCTAATATGATTGAGTGGAGATAAGAAGACACCTGATGGAATGTAACACATTAATGTTGAGTCAAATTATCAGGCATCCAGAGAAAAGAGGATTTTTTACTCAATAGTGATACATGGGATTATTTTATTGAACACATTTATGTGATGAATGAAAATTTAAGTTAATTATAAAGAGAAAACATCCTTTTTGAATTTCTTTTCTAATTATATATTTCAAAATTATAAATGGTGGGGTGAAAGATCATGTGAAGATGAGAAGATAGTTACTACAAAGGTTGTAATATAAATTCCAACATGGTCATTTCTAATTTAAGGATATTGAAGATGAATTGGTTTCAACATGATTTTTATTAAAACAAATTAAAAATCATTGATGTATTCCCCATTTATACAATAAAGATTTATCTTCAAAATGTGGAAGAAATCTAAGAATTTCTTAACCATTGCAAATATATAATAAATATATAATAAATGCAAATATAAAATAATATAAAATATGCAAATATATAAGTGGCCTGATAATAGTGTATTTAATATTCATATGTATTAATGATATATTTTAATTTCCCATATACAAATAGAGATGTTTGAATTTTCTCATTTTATTAAGGAGCTCAACAAAAAAAAAAGTTCAAGATGGGATTTATAAATGTATTTATATGAAGCTTTCATGAAACATATATTTGAACCTTTGGTTTACCAAATTTAATCATTAAAAAATGTTCACTTAAATTTTGCACATCATGGTATATTAAATATGTTGTTTTAACACAAAATTCTGATTTGTTAAATTGATTTGTTCATTTTTTGTAACATGGCCCAATGCATTTATTATTTGGTATGGTAATTTTAGGTTTTTTTCACAAAAGGCCACCTCTCCCCACAAAATAAAAGCCTAGACTGAGAGGCATTAATAGTCCATCTCATCAAAATCTGTTGGTGTAAAATCCAGGTCAGCAACTTTGGCAGATTCAGAGCACCGACCTGGATACCTTGGTTTGGGCGATCTTTCCAAGGCAAGGCTTTCATGAATTCCTCAGAATATAACAAAAAGGTATCTCTTGCTGGCTAAATATATTGATGAAAATTTTACCAGAAGGAGATATTGATCTATAAAAAGAAAAGCCACCTCCCAAGCCAAAAGGATCCGTATAGACTTGTCTTCTTCCCACTTTGTCAACTCTACAAGCCATAAAGCATTTTCACACCAGCTCTATAATACCCCCCCTAAAAAAAATTGCTCTGAATTTAGACAAAATTCACAGAGAAACACGAATCACCTTCCAGTGGATCACATCCCACTTAAAACTGATAGGAAACAAGCAGCAATGCCTAACTTAGACGTTGATTTCAACTCCTTCAAATGCCTACAGGAAAAAATACAGGAGTCATCATTCCATCATTGGTACCTAAACCCGGAACTATTCTGGAAAGTGGGATGAACCGACAGGCAGCAACCTGTATTTCCAGGCTCAAAACTGACAGCCACACAAGACCACTCCTTTTCCAGGATGGTGTCAAGATTTTCCCATAATGCACTATCTACAGGACCAAAGAGGTCTCACCAGACCATCTCTTGGAATGTATGGGAGCCTCAAGACTTGTATTTCAACCCTAACAAGATTATAAATTCAATCCATGAATTCACTCTCCATGACCTTGTATAATGAATCAATGAGATTTTAAAAAACTATGAATATATATTGTCACTGTATAATATTTGCATATATATTTTCAATTCATCATGTAAATTATCCTATAATAACTATTATGTAAATAGTAGCCAAAATTGTTGATATAAAAGAAGCTTGTTTTGGTATGCAGGTAGAATAAACTTTCAATAGAAAACTACCGGTAGCGTGATTCCTAATACTTATTTACACGGAAATCCGTGACAATATATATTTTTTGCTTTTTCCTAGTACACGTGGTACAGGCCATGATAATTATGATGGGTAGAAGTTGGCGTCTTGCTTTTACTGTAAGTGAAACACATGTCTACACATGTGAAAAGCAGTTCGACTTTGCACTTACAAATGTGCCAAATCCCCGTTTTGGTTACTTGCACTCGCTGGTGGGGTTGGACTTTTGCAAGAATCGAGGGCCATTGGAGCATTTTTTTTTTAATCAGAAAAAAAGTGCCCAATGTAGCAATCAAACCCGGGTTGTAGCGGTCGAAAACCAACGGTTTAGACCATCCTTCCACTGACCCCCAAACTATGAATCTACTCCACCTAGAGACCAAAATGCAGTGAAACCTTTGTATGGGAGGCAAGAAGATTCACAGGTCTGACTGAACATTAGAATATGTCAGAAACTAAGATAGCCATTCATTGATATTCCAACACACCTATATGACTGGTCACTCCTTCAACTTGAATCAAGCAATTCCACATTACAGCAATATTAGAAATTAGCACCAAAGGTTATTCATGGCAACCTTTTTATTGCACAAAAACTTACCGATGGCCCACTAATACATCATGTTGAAGAATACAGTGATAAATGGATCAATTATGTGAAAATTGAGGATAATGGTTGTGCTTGTCAAATAGCCCTATTATTAATTTGGATTTGATATTTTTACCTTTGTGTTTCTAATCTATATATTTTCTAAAATCTATATATTTTTAAAAAAGTTTATGCACCAAAAATAGTTTAAATATTTTATAACATATGGCGCACTAATACATCATGCCAACCTCTGATAGATTACTTTATCTAGAGAGGGGGGTTGGTGGAAGGATGGTCTAAACCATTGGTTTACGATTGCTACTACCCGGGTTTGATTCCCGCATTGGACACTTTTTTCTGATTTAAAAAAAAAATGCTCCAATGGCCCCCGATTCTTGTAAAAGTCCAACCCCACCAGCGAGTGCAAGTAACCAAACGGGGCTCTGGAACATTTGTAAGTGCAAAGTTGAACTGCTTTTCACATGTGTAAACATGTGGTGCACTTACAGTAGAAGCAGTCGCCTTCTACCCACCATGATTATCATGGCCTGTAATACGTGTACTAGGGATAAGCAAAAATTAATAGAAATTATATTTATCGCGTCGAAAAAAGTCACGAAGTGACGTAGTGCAAACGAACTTTATTCTCAATAACAACGATGTAAAATTGTAGCTACTTACATTTATGACACAATTAAATGACACAATTAAAGCCAAACTGTGTAAATCTAATAAAATCTAAAACTTATACACTATATTGTAGCAAAATATTCATCATTTTATGTATAGATTAACAATTTTAATAAATATATTTTGTTATTCACTGTAAACATCCCTCATTGCCTATAGGGTATTTTTAAATTATAATATTGCTTTACCTTAAATAAATTCCCATTCCTGGACACTTTATTTTTCCGTTTATCATTACTCTTCACAATTCATCCTTTCATACTTTATCCCTAAGGTTAAATCGTTATTTCTCCTTTAAATAAATTTTGATTTTTCGTTCAAAAGAAACACATGCAGGATAATTGTCAAATGTCGTTTTACAATCATAAGCAGCATTATATTGTATTATAAACTAAATTTCCGTTTCATTATCATGTTTATCAAAATATACATTTATCAGAGTCATCAACAATCAATAATTCTGTCACCGTTTGCTTTTGTGAATGGAATAAATACCCAAATATGGCCATTTCTTATAAGCATCGGTGGTTCAGTGGCGAGAATGCTCACCTGCCACGCGGGCGGCCCGGGTTCGATTCCCGGCCGATGCATTTTTTTTTTTTTTACAATTTCTCAAACTCATTTATATTATTATTACTAGCGGATGTACCCGGCTTCTCCCGGGTTTTACCCGAGTAAAGGTTTGTCTAACGAACATTTGTTAAAACAATTCTCTATAAACTTATATAAAAAAATAATAGATATACAGTAAAACACCGCTAATATGAACCCTGGATATAACGAACTTTCCCTTATAACGAACCCACGCCGATTCCCAATTCCATTCCATTGAAAATACCATCGTTATAATGAACTTTGCGATTTTTAGAATAACGAACTACCCCTATAACGAACCTATTTCGGGTCCCAAAATGATAAAATCTATTAAAAATACTATGCTTATAACGAACTTAGAATTGTAATTTAAAAAAAAAATTAAAAGACAAAATTTTGAGCATGTTTCAGCTCGCGGATCGCGATTTCAAAACAATAATTTTAGCGGCATTGTTTGTTTGATTTTTGCACTTTATTTTTGCTGTATGTTGTATAAGTTTTTACACATTATACTTTTTATTAAATAGAATATCTTTGCATCCATTAAATTTGAAATATAAAAAATGCAAATGGCTTCCAAAATGAAGAAAACAAAGGCATTTTAAAAACAAAAGCGTTATTTCTTAAATAAAAAAAAGGCCATTTTCAGAACTTTTCAAAAGGAAACAACATAGGCAAAATGTTAAGAACATATTAAAATAAGAGAATATAACTTTTCTATTATAAAAGATAAAATATAAAGTTATTATAAAATTATTACAAAGAGGAATCAACCTCAACTTTTACCGCGATCGTACGTTTTTAGGCTAAAAAAAAAAGTCCAAATAAATGGTCCCGTGATGAAACAAAAATTATTTTTATGCCATGAACTATGGTGATTTTAAAGTCAGCAATGTTTTGCATGACAGGTTTAAAAAAAAAAAAACGAAATCTAGAAGAATATGGGGAAACATGAAACAGAAGAAAAACACTAACTTTATTTGAATGGTGCAATGCTTGGAAGAATGCTTTGAAACAACAAAGTATTAGAGCCAATTTTTCAAGTAAAAATTATTTTATATAATGTGATAATGATGTTTTAAAATCATTTCATATCTTTGAATATATATTTAATAAAACTTTGCCTAGGATTTGTCTTGATTTTTAACTTAGACATAGAGGTACATGTATGTTAATGATAAGAAGAACCTATCATCTAATGATTTCTATTATTATTTAGTATTAATATAAGGAAATTGGCCAATTAAGGGAATTAAAATAAAGTGACCACTATTAAGGGGCAGCCTCTTCTTGTGTGTATGGCTGTTTTTTTAATTGTATATGGCCTAAAATTTTTGAAAAGTAAAAGAAAAATAGCCAAACCGTGGCTATAGTGAACCAAAAGCTCTGTCCCATTGGGGTTCACTATAGATGGGTTTTACTCTATTTTGATAATTTGAAACTCGTAAATTTGAATCTCTCGATAAAGTGAACATTTTTTCCCCGGTCCCTTGAAAAATACTCGATAAGTTGAATAAAATCAATATTAATTGGTTCCCTCGGTAATTGGAAGTTAAAGGAATAGTATCTTTAAGAACACGCCCTTAATAACCAGGAAGGCACACAAGCTAGTGGCTAGAACCTAAATGAACATTTACGAGGAGATAAGACATGCTGAAAGGGCTCATCACCAGAACAGAAAGTGTGAGAGACAAACTACATCTTTGTAATTCTAAACTACAATCTAAATTATCCTTATAAAATGATTACTTATTCAAAGAAAGTAACAATTATTTTCTATTTGTTTTACTCTTAATATAATTAATATTCATAAATGATTTCATCATACAACATTATACATGATATCTCATTTTGAACAGTACCTATATTTTCTTATAACTATGCAATTATAGGAATACTCAATTATAGTATAGGAATCATATTCATAATATCTTAACCTAAAAGAGTTTGTCATCCTATATCCAAGCCTCATTGCAAATTTGCTAAAAAATTATTCATATTTACACATTTTATGTAATTTTTCACACACTGTATATATTAAAGATGGAAAGATGTTTGGATGCCACCTTTGCCGGTCCCAAACCTGGAATAAAAAAGGAGGAGGGGGAGCAGTAACATGCTCACTAAAAAACCTGGGCCCGGATGATAGTACCCTGTAAGGGCTCCTAATCCAGGATGAGCAGCGCTTGTACTCCATGTTAGGAGCAGCGGCACATGGCGTCTGTTTCTCATGTCAGAGGCTGCCATTTCTTTTGGAGCTAAGTCGGCCTGACACAGCCAGTCTTAAAGAAGAGAGTCAAGGTAGTGAAAAAGCTAGTAAAGAAAGTATGTGCCGCTGTGTCAGAAATGGTCAAATAATCACATGGGATAAGTAAGGATCTCTGTTCGACTCTTTTTATCTACCTTCATGCATTATGAAGAGCAAGCTGTAATATACAGGGAACATTATCCAACAACAGCCATTAACAAGAAGGAGCATGTCATCACTACTGGCCAGATAGGCTTCTTATTGGTCAGTTATTCATCAAAATTTATTACAATACACAAGACAATTTCCAAAGAAATAAACAAACTGAATGAAATTAGTAAAATATGCTTTTAGATCATACTATCACATGTGAAGGTACCCGAAAATCAAAAGGCCAACTTATTCACAAAGGAAGACACTATGATGCAAAAGAGAATCTCAGAAAAATGTCTACTTCAACCAATAAAAACAGTCAAAACAAAACAAAAAAAAAATCAATGATTCATATGAAATATCAAATAGAAACACTAAATGAGAAAACTCTTCATTAAAGGAAAAATAATCCACGCTATTAGCCTTTTTTTAAAATCTGGTCACCTGCATGCAATTATCTTAAAAAAAGGAACAAAAACCTTTCCTGAATACAAAATTGAAGAGTACACTCCCCACTCTATATATATATATATACTAAATTGTAGTAGGGTATAGAGTACTTGTGTGATTCCCAAAAATACTTTTAAAATCAAAAAGTGTATAAAGGAAAAAACCAAGTTCTTTAAGAAAATATGCAAAAATAATTTGTTCTGTGTGTTAATTTGATATAATAAATACTTCTTTAGACTAGCAATTATGAAAATAAGATAGATATGGATTTACACAATTTGGAACATTTCATTAGAGTTATGTAATGGTTCAAATAACCCACAGTTTGGATCTGGAAGATTTCTCTTAAAATAATAAGCCGAAATGACATATTTAATATTTTCCATAATTTCACCATGTGGCCAGAGTTGTTTGAAGAACAGATATTAACAATATATAGTTAAATATTTTCAGCAAGAGCTATTAGCACATTTTCTGTGTACATTAAATTATACCATTTCAGCACAATTTATTTTTTCTTTTATAAATAAAAAATCTTCCCCTTTTACCTGTGGTAAAAATATATACAGTAAAACCCCATTAATATGAACCCTGGATATAGCGAATCTTCCCTTTTAATGAACCCACGGCGATTCCCGATTCCATTCCATTGAAAATACCATCGTTATAACGAACTTTGAGCTTTTTAAAATCATGAACTACCTCTATAACGAACCTATTTTAGGTCCCAAAATGATAAAATTTATTTAAAATACTATGCTTATAACGAACTTAAAATTGTGATTAAAAAACAAATTTAAAACAACAAAACTTTGAGCATGTTTCAGCTCACAGATCGCGATTTCAAAACAAAAAAATTAGCGGCATTGTTTGTTTTCATTTCCTTTCTATTTTTGCTGTATGTTGTATAAATTTTTACACATTCTACTTTTATTTAATAGAATATCTTTGTATTCGACAAATTTGAAATAGAAGAAAAATACAAATGGCTTCCATAAAGCATGCCCTTTTAGAAGCGTTCTATATCAAGGCCAAAAAATAATCACAAATAATTTTAAAGCCAGAAATGGTTTGAATAACAGGTTAAAAACAAAATTTTATATACACTTCAGAAGAATATGTAGAAACTGGAATTGGAAAAAGAAGAAAAAAAAAAGTTCCCCCCCCCCCACCCCCCCAAGTTCCCCGTGTCTCATGGGCCACAAACAAATCAACTTTTAAATTCTCAAAAACTACCACCACAGTTCTATTTTTAGAATGGAATTCTTGTTAGGTATATGACTCATTCAGGGTTCGCGGATATTCCCCCTGGCCGGCCGTTTTACCGCCTATTTTGTGTTTGCAAATTGGCGTTTTTTATTCGCAATTTTTAATACAATATAATATAATGCGGCCCGTGATTGTAAAACGACATTTGAAATACTATCCCGCATGTGTTTATTTTCAACAAAAATTCAAAATTTATTCGTTGAAAAGAAACACTTGCGGGATAGTATTTCAAATGTCGTTTTACAATTCGCAATTTTACCGATTGCGCTATCGTATCAACATGTTTCGCGTCCAATTTTTCTGTATTGGATACTTTTGATTCATCCTCAATTGATTCAGAATACACAGAGCTTTATTCCTTTGATGGAAATAACCATTATTTAAAACAATTCTGATTTTCAAATTTCACTTTCAAACAACAAGGTATAAGAGGCATTTTTTCAAATAAATATAGTATTATATTTTAGAAAGATGTTCTAAAATACTTTTATACCTTTTAAATATATAATTAATAATGTTTTTCCTAGGGTATTTGGCTTAAGTTTTAAATAATACATAGGTTTATATATAAACACGTATGCTAATGATAAGAAGAACCTATTATCAAATGACTTCTTTTGATATTCAGCATTACTGTAAAGAAATAGGTCAATTTAAGGAATTAAAACAAAGTGACCATTATTAAGTGGCTGCCTTTTCCTGCTTGTATGGCTGTTTTTTAATTATACAGTCTAAAAATTTACAAAAGTTTACAAAAAAATGGCCAAACCGTGGCTATAGTGAAACAAAAGCTCTGTCTCATTGGGGTTCACTATAGAGGAGTTTTACTGTATATTTTCATTTCTTATTAAAAGATATGGTTTAATTTTATTAAAATAATAAAATAGGATTCACAAAAGTTGAAATAACTGCTGCTTTTGGTCTTTTGTGTGTGTATTAGCAATAAAGTCAAATGAAGAACACTTATAATTTGATACAAGTTTATTTTGATATATATTCAGAAACATTTGAAGCAGGTTTAAGAATTTTGCAATAAGTTGTATTGATGATCATATATGCGGTCCTGTTGACTCTTATAGAATCCTGTCGACTAGAAATGTGATCAGGTATCCAGTGTGATTGAGTGGAGATAAGAAAGAAGAAGACTTGCCATTGCTGGGTTTTCTAATGTATGAAAGTTTTTAGGTTCTATTATGAAATACAGTAGTACCACCCCGTAGAGGACCCTTAATTGATGAGCCAAAGTGTTCTTTATGGAGAGGTGTCCTCTTACCGGAGAGTGGCTAAATTGCAAAAATGGTAATTTTGCAAATGAAAACTGTCTTTTGTAGAGAGGTGTCATCTAAATGGAGTTTTACTGTAATGGGTGTTTGTCCTAAAGTCACATTGAGGGCAGGAGTTTGTTTTTTTTGCTGTGTTTAATTTGATGTATTTTTAAAAGACTTGTCCTTGTAGTCTTATAGTCACAGTGAGGGCAAGAGTGAGGTCTTTCTACTATATGAGTGTTTAAATGTTGTTTTAGATTAGTAGGTCTATTTGTTTTATAATCACAGTAAGAACATGTGTATGGTTTTTCTCCTGTATGTATTGATTGGTGTCTTTTTAAGCTTTCTGCAGTTGTTGCTCTATAGTCACAATGAGGGCAGGGGAAGGGGTTTTCTCCTGTATGTATTGATTGGTGTCTTTTTAATTTTCCTGCAGTTGTTGCTCTATAGTCACAATGAGGGCAGGAGTAAGGTTTTTCTCCTGTATGTATTGATTGGTGTAGTTTTAAGCTTCCTGCAGTTGTTGCTCTATAGTCACAATGAGGGCAGGGGAAGGGTTTTTCTCCTGAATGTTTATATTGGTGTATTTTTAAGCTTCCTGCAGTTGTTGCTCTATAGTCATAATGAGGGCAGGGGAAGGGTTTTTCTCCTGTATGTATTGATTGGTGTCTTTTTAAGCTTCCTGCAGTTGTTGCTCTATAGTCACAATGAGGGCAGGGGAAGGGTTTTTCTCCTGTATGTATTGATTGGTGTCTTTTTAAGCTTCCTGCAGTTGTTGCTCTATAGTCACAATGAGGGCAGGCGAAGGGTTTTTCTCCTGTATGTATTGATTGGTGTCTTTTTAATTTTCCTGCAGTTGTTGCTCTATAGTCACAATGAGGGCAGGGGAAGGGTTTTTCTCCTGTATGTATTGATTGGTGTCTTTTTAATTTTCCTGTAGTTGTTGCTCTATAGTCACAATGAGGGCAGGGGAAGGGTTTTTCTCCTGTATGTATTGATTGGTGTCTTTTTAATTTTTCTGCAGTTGTTGCTCTATAGTCACAATGAGGGCAGGGGAAGGGTTTTTCTCCTGAATGTTTATATTGGTGTATTTTTAAGTTTGCTGCAGTTGTTGTTCTATAGTCACAATGAGGGCAGGAGTAAGGTTTTTCTCCTGAATGTTTATATTGGTGTATTTTTAAGTTTGCTGCAGTTGTTGTTCTATAGTCACAATGAGGGCAGGAGTAAGGTTTTTCTCCTGTATGTATTGATTGGTGTCTTTTTAAGCTTCCTGCAGTTGTTGCTCTATAGTCACAATGAGGGCAGGAGTAAGGTTTTTCTCCTGAATGTTTATATTGGTGTATTTTTAAGTTTGCTGCAGTTGTTGTTCTATAGTCACAATGAGGGCAGGAGTAAGGTTTTTCTCCTGTATGTATTGATTGGTGTATTTTTAAGTTTGCTGCAGTTGTTGTTCTATAGTCACAATGAGGGCAGGGGAAGGGTTTTTCTCCTGTATGTATTGATTGGTGTAGTTTTAAGTTTGCTGCAGTTGTTGTTCTATAGTCACAATGAGGGCAGGGGAAGGGTTTTTCTCCTGTATGTATTGATTGGTGTCTTTTTAAGCTTTCTGCAGTTGTTGTTCTATAGTCACAATGAGGGCAGGAGTAAGGTTTTTCTCCTGAATGTTTATATTGGTGTATTTTTAAGTTTGCTGCAGTTGTTGTTCTATAGTCACAATGAGGGCAGGAGTAAGGTTTTTCTTCTGTATGTATTGATTGGTGTCTTTTTAAGCTTCCTGCAGTTGTTGCTCTATAGTCACAATGAGGGCAGGAGTAAGGTTTTTCTCCTGAATGTTTATATTGGTGTATTTTTAAGTTTGCTGCAGTTGTTGTTCTATAGTCACAATGAGGGCAGGGGAAGGGTTTTTCTCCTGTATGTATTGATTGGTGTCTTTTTAAGCTTTCTGCAGTTGTTGTTCTATAGTCACAATGAGGGCAGGGGAAGGGTTTTTCTCCTGTATGTATTGATTGGTGTCTTTTTAATTTTCCTGCAGTTGTTGCTCTATAGTCACAATGAGGGCAGGAGTAAGGTTTTTCTCCTGTATGTATTGATTGGTGTAGTTTTAAGCTTCCTGCAGTTGTTGCTCTATAGTCACAATGAGGGCAGGGGAAGGGTTTTTCTCCTGAATGTTTATATTGGTGTATTTTTAAGCTTCCTGCAGTTGTTGCTCTATAGTCATAATGAGGGCAGGGGAAGGGTTTTTCTCCTGTATGTATTGATTGGTGTCTTTTTAAGCTTCCTGCAGTTGTTGCTCTATAGTCACAATGAGGGCAGGGGAAGGGTTTTTCTCCTGTATGTATTGATTGGTGTCTTTTTAAGCTTCCTGCAGTTGTTGCTCTATAGTCACAATGAGGGCAGGCGAAGGGTTTTTCTCCTGTATGTATTGATTGGTGTCTTTTTAATTTTCCTGCAGTTGTTGCTCTATAGTCACAATGAGGGCAGGGGAAGGGTTTTTCTCCTGTATGTATTGATTGGTGTCTTTTTAATTTTCCTGTAGTTGTTGCTCTATAGTCACAATGAGGGCAGGGGAAGGGTTTTTCTCCTGTATGTATTGATTGGTGTCTTTTTAATTTTTCTGCAGTTGTTGCTCTATAGTCACAATGAGGGCAGGGGAAGGGTTTTTCTCCTGAATGTTTATATTGGTGTATTTTTAAGTTTGCTGCAGTTGTTGTTCTATAGTCACAATGAGGGCAGGAGTAAGGTTTTTCTCCTGAATGTTTATATTGGTGTATTTTTAAGTTTGCTGCAGTTGTTGTTCTATAGTCACAATGAGGGCAGGAGTAAGGTTTTTCTCCTGTATGTATTGATTGGTGTCTTTTTAAGCTTCCTGCAGTTGTTGCTCTATAGTCACAATGAGGGCAGGAGTAAGGTTTTTCTCCTGAATGTTTATATTGGTGTATTTTTAAGTTTGCTGCAGTTGTTGTTCTATAGTCACAATGAGGGCAGGAGTAAGGTTTTTCTCCTGTATGTATTGATTGGTGTATTTTTAAGTTTGCTGCAGTTGTTGTTCTATAGTCACAATGAGGGCAGGGGAAGGGTTTTTCTCCTGTATGTATTGATTGGTGTAGTTTTAAGTTTGCTGCAGTTGTTGTTCTATAGTCACAATGAGGGCAGGGGAAGGGTTTTTCTCCTGTATGTATTGATTGGTGTCTTTTTAAGCTTTCTGCAGTTGTTGTTCTATAGTCACAATGAGGGCAGGAGTAAGGTTTTTCTCCTGAATGTTTATATTGGTGTATTTTTAAGTTTGCTGCAGTTGTTGTTCTATAGTCACAATGAGGGCAGGAGTAAGGTTTTTCTTCTGTATGTATTGATTGGTGTCTTTTTAAGCTTCCTGCAGTTGTTGCTCTATAGTCACAATGAGGGCAGGAGTAAGGTTTTTCTCCTGAATGTTTATATTGGTGTATTTTTAAGTTTGCTGCAGTTGTTGTTCTATAGTCACAATGAGGGCAGGGGAAGGGTTTTTCTCCTGTATGTATTGATTGGTGTCTTTTTAAGCTTTCTGCAGTTGTTGTTCTATAGTCACAATGAGGGCAGGGGAAGGGTTTTTCTCCTGTATGTATTGATTGGTGTATTTTTAAACCATATGACCATTTTGTCCTATAGTCACAATAAGGGCAGGAATAAGGTTTATCTTCTGTATGTATTGATTGGTGTAGTTTTAAATTAGAGGACCATTTTGTCCTATAGTCACAATGAGGGCAGGAATAAGGTTTATCTTCTGTATGTATTGATTGGTGTAGTTTTAAATCATATGACCGTTTTGTCCTATAGTCACAATGAGGGCAGGAATAAGGTTTATCTTCTGTATGTACAGATTCGTGCATTTTTAAATGCAAGTTGCTGCTTGTTCTATATACAGAGTGAGAACAATAGTTGGAACATTTTTCTTGTATATATAAATCAATGCTTTTAATTTAATAATCTTGGATTATTCTATAGTCACAGTAAGAGCGACTCTAAGGTTTTTCTCCTGGATGAGTACAGCTTTGTGCTTTTTAAATGACAATAATTGTTAGCTACAGTAAGGTGCTATTTCTGTAGATCTGCAGTGATTCATTTTGTGACATTGCACTTATTAATTTATAGTTATTTTGAGAATACAAATATATTTTATCCTCTTTTCTAGATTTGAGTGATAATGAAAATTTTTAAAGGGGAAAATAAATCTTTGAAATAGTTGGGAAAAAATATATATATATATTTTTTTCTAAAAATAGGCTGTATAAATTTGTTTAGGGATGTTATAAAGGCAAAAATATCTTCTCAATAGCTTTTATCATATTGCATGTGGGATACAACTTGAAATAGTCCAGCTGCAGCTGTGATGCACTGTTGGAGAATGAAGAAGCACTACTGTTTCTTTAAATGTAGTTGGTTGTTTCTGGATTGAAGAATCAGGCTCATCTGGATTAAACACATCATGATTCATTACAAAACAAAATAAAATGTAGAAAAGAGTAAATTAATAAAAAAATATTGGGAAAAACGAATTTAAAAAATACAATCTTTACATCTATTACTGTATTTTAAAAAATTATAGATTATAATTGGGCCAAGAATCTGGGGATCTACCACCGAAAGCTCTGATCCCTTGGGGTGTTGAATTAATGAGATTAACTGTAAATAGATCTATTTTTTACAATGTATCAAGGCCGACACTCAAGGATTAAAAGTATTGTAGTATATTTACTTCAGGCGTTTTATTTATAAAAACACTGAACATATGCATTGAACAAAACTTTGTAATTGTCTTCTTGATAAAAATTCGGCAAAGAAACATTTGTTGCGCTAGTCATTTTGTGTAATCTACGTACTTTTATTCTTTTCGCCAAATGTGATATTTTATATTGAAAAAAAAATGAGAATATTGAATATTAATTATTATTTATTTGTAACAAGTACTTAGTTTTAAAATTTTGTTAAGAAGGAATAAAATGTTGTAAACAAGATGATGATATGTTAATATTTTCTGACGAAATAATTTTATAATCATAGAAGGACCAAATATAGGTTTTTAACTTTTAATTAGACAATTTTAATTTATATTTAGACATTTTTCATTTTTTTTTTTTTTAGATACAGTAGAACTCCTCAAATTCGGAAAGCTTGGGGCGCAAGGTATTCCGAATTTGAGGATTTTCCGAATTTGAGAGAGTTAGATTTGTGAATATTTATGTGGCATAAATAGGCATTTAGATGACTGAGACAAAGATTTTGAAGCATATGAACAATTTTAGGTTGAATATTATATGTACATTACTTAATTTTAATTTCGATTTTTAATCAAATGTTCCTTGACTTTTATGAGTTTTGAGCATGAGAAACCGATGAAAAATAGTAAAATATTTTATTATGTATGTAATGCGTGTTACATAGATAAATTTGTATTAAAGTAACATAAACACACACCTGCATTCTTGTCTATAAAAACCAATTATGTACATATGCAGTCCAATAAACGCAAATTTTGATGGCCAAGTAAGTTATGGCTTGGCAAAGAAGTTGCTGATTGTTGTCTGTTTCTTTGGCTTGTTTAACAAAGCTTCTGTTGGGGCACGTTTTTGTAACCATACCCCAACAGAAGGCGTATGTATAATCAAATCAAATGGATACATGGCTTCCCTCCCACATAGACTTACAGACCACCTTTTTGCCCAGAAACCTAGACAATTGATGACACCAGACTTCCATGCCGAAAGCTGATGCCTGGTGAAGAAGACACCAGTGACATCCAGAGACATCCGCGCTGGAAGCTGTTGTTCCATATGTACATATATTCCCCTCACCAAAAATTTAGGTAAAGGTGACCAGAAAAAATGGAGAAGGAAGATTTCTAAAAGACTAAGCCTTATAAATATCCTTCCCGAAAAAAGGAAGCATCACATTACAGTCCAGGTAAAAGGGGCCTGGGTCGATTTTTAGCCAAGACGGGGGCGATATATATACCCTCCCGAGAAAAGGGAGGATCGTATTACAGCCCATGTGGAGGAGGCCTGGGGTCTGATGAAATTTTACACTATTGCCGTGGCTGTTTCTCTCTTTAGATTTTTTCTTGTTTTGGTAATACTATATGTTCTATTGTTGGGACACCTCGTGACCATAATATGCCAAAGTAACCCAGAACCCCACCTATCCTAACCATATCCCACCTTTGTCCATTTAAGTTACCAACCTCTGGTGATTGCGAGGTGTTGAGATGGAGCCTGAAGCCACCTTTAGCCTTGGCAGCACTGAGCCAGAGACCGAGATCCCCTTCCTGGTGGTCAAGTCACCTGACCTGTGGTGGATGACCTGGCCCCACCAACACCAGGATAGTCCAAGATGGACTCAGACACCCCTTCCTGGTGGTCAAGTCACCTGACCTGTGGTGGATGACCTGGCCCCACCAACACCAGGATAGTCCAAGATGGACTCAGACACCCCTCCCTGGTGATCAAGTCACCTGACCTGTGGTGGATGACCTGGCCCCACCAACACCAGGATAGTCCAAGATGGACTCAGACACCCCTTCCTGGTGGTCAAGACACCTGACCTATGGTGGATGACCTGGCCCCACCAACACCAAGCTAGCCTGAGATGGACTCAGACACCCCTTCCTGTAGTCAAGCCACCGACCTATGGTGCTTGACCTGGCTCCACCATCTTCATGCAGAGCACCAGCTCCACCACGAGCCCTGAACCTTTCCCAAGCTGACCCCAAGATGCCCAGATCCTACAATATTAATTGTTTTTTTTAATTCAATATTTTCGTATTTTTATTTTATTTTTTGTGAATATTTCTTTAATAATTTTATATTTAATTTATTTTTATCAATTTTTTAAGATGCCTTTTTAATTTTTTTATTTTCATAGAGAGAAAGGTGATGATAGCTTGGGGGGGTGAGTTCAGCAACACTGGGGGAAGGAAGCAGGATATTTACATTCTGAAAGATTGACAATTTTGATATTTACATTTTTTGAGATTGCCATCGATATATTTACATTTTATAAAAAAACAATAATTTGATTTTTTTTTTCCTGAAAAAAAAAGGCTTGGAGTTGCGGAGGGCGAAGGCCGCTGACTGCGGCCTTTGCCTGCCCCTTTTGAATGGTGGACATGGGTGGCTGAAGGTAGGTGGGGATATTCTGGGGATAATGGCATAATAGGCCTTTTTTTTGTGTGTTTACATTTATATGTATATTAAACTCCTCCCAATTTTAAACTTATATAGTTTTTTTTATTATTATCCTTTTCTATGAAATCTTATATATATATCTGCTTGTGTAGTACATTGAAAATTTATTTTATTAGAATAAATAAAATATGTTTGGCCAAAATATTGATTGGTTAATTTCCCCTTTTAACATATAATTGCTAGCCGGCACAGCTTTAGGTCTCTACATGTGCCATAGATGAATAAATTTGTGGTCTGCTTTTCAGCAGCCACTGGCGCCCTAATATATGGACATGTAGAGATCTGGAAATAGTAAAAGTATAAAATCATCATTGTTTTTTTTTTAACAATGACTTTCTTCTTCCATTATACTAAAAATTTATGAAATGCTCTCGAACTCATCAATGGCGCCCAACGTGGGGCTCGAATTATGTATATAATTTTCTTTTATTATATTTAAAAATATATACATAGTGAAACGCCATTAGGGCTAAGTAGAACACGATCCTGAGATAAATTAAGAATCAATACCCAGGGAAATTAGATTAACAAAATAATTTTCAATGTACACAGAATAATTATTTTAGGTAGATATTTATATATATAACTTGTAATTTTTTTTTCAAGCAAGTTTGTGTTTTGAATTATTTAAAGTGATAAAAATTATCCAATATCCACTCTCTAGTAAGTGTTGGGACACCTCGTGACCATAATATGCCAAAGTAACCCAGAACCCCACCTAACCTAACCATATCCCACCTTTGTCCATTTAAGTTACCAACCTCTGGTGATTGCGAGGTGTTGAGATGAAGCCTGAAGCCACCTTTAGCCCTGGCAGCACTGAGCCAGAGACCGAGATCCCCTTCCTGTAATCAAGTCACCTGACCTGTGGTGGATGACCTGGCCCCACCAACACCAGGATAGTCCAAGATGGACTCAGACACCCCTTCCTGGTGGTCAAGACACCTGACCTATGGTGGATGACCTGGCCCCACCAACACCAAGCTAGCCTGAGATGGACTCAGACACCCCTTCCTGTTAGTCGAGCCACATGTCCGATGGTGGCCGACTTGACCACAAACCAGTCCAAGATGGACCCAGACACCCCTTCCTGTAGTCAAGCCACCGACCTATGGTGCTTGACCTGGCTCCACCATCTTCATGCAGAGCACCAGCTCCACCACGAGCCCTGAACCTTTCCCAAGCTGACCCCAAGATGCCCAGATCCTACAATATTAATTGTTTTTTTTTTAATTCAATATTTTCGTATTTTTATTTTATTTTTGTGAATATTTCTTTAATAATTTTATATTTAATTTATTTTTATCATTTTTTTAAGATGCCTTTTTAATTTTTTTATTTTCATAGAGAGAAAGGTGATGATAGCTTGGGGGGGTGAGTTCAGCAACACTGGGAGAAGGAAGCGGGATATTTACATTCTTGAAGATTGACAATTTGGATATTGACATTTTTTCTTAACAAAAATTAGATCTTTTTTTTTTTCGAGAAGCAAAAAGACTTGGAGTTGCGGAGGGCGGAGGCCGCTGACTGCGGCCTTGGCTGCCCATCCTTTTTGAATGATGGACACTGGGTGGCTGGATGACTAGGTAGGTTGGGGGATAATGGGACTTTGGCACGATAGGCCCTTTTTTTTTTTTTCTTCTTTTGTATAAAGTTTAAAACTCCTCCCTTTTAACCTTATTTACAGTTTTTTCTTTAGTGTATGTTTTTTTTTAAATTATATATATATGTGTGTGATTTCATTAATTAATTGATATAATTAAAAAAAAATGTTGTACATTGAAGGATTTTATTAGTCGAAATAAAAATTTTCTAACCAAAATAAATTGATTGGTTAATTTCCCCATCAACATAATTGCTAGCCGGCACAGCTTTAGGTCTCTACATGTGCCATAGATGAATAAATTTGTGGTCTGGTTTTCTGCAGCCACTGGCGCCCTAATATATGGACATGTAGAGATCTGGAAATAGTAAAAGTATAAAATCATCCATGTCTTTAACAATGACTTTCTT
>CP092883.1:54710493-54784079 GCA_030710605.1 Cordylochernes scorpioides | reverse complement strand
CTCCTCCTCTCCAGCTGGATTATCAGTTTCCAACTGCAGCTCCATCTTGTCAGAACCTTTAGGCTGAGTTTCTTGATCTTGCCCCATAGTTGAACAAGCACTTCCACTGGGTTCTTGCTCAAGGATGCTTTCATGGTCTCTTTGGGATTGGTTAGTTGTAATATGTGATTGGTTTCTTCTGTAGAGTCCTTTGTTGTTCTGGACTGTATAGGACCTTGGACCATCTTCTCGAACTATTGTGGCTGGTTTCCAGTTTCTTCTGTTTTCTCTTATATAAACTTCTTGTCCGATCTTGAAAGTTGGTTCGTCTCTTGATCCTTTGTCATAGTAGAATTTCTGCTTGTTTCTGGATCTTCTTAGCTTTAAAGTGACATCTTTTTGGATGCAAGGTCTTAACAATTCTTTGCTGATTGGCAAGATTGTCTTTGTTCTTCTTGAAAGTAGTCTTTGTGCTGGTGATCCCATGTCTTCTCTTGGAGTATTTCTATAGTTGAGTAATGCAATCTGGATATCATCTCCACTTTGTTTGCATTTTCTAAGAATGTTCTTTGCTATTTGCACAGCTCTTTCAGCCAGTCCATTTGATTTAGGGTAATGTGGACTTGAAGTCTTGTGATTAAACTTCCATTTGTTGCTGAATTCATTAAACTCTCTTGAAGCATAATTTCTTCCATTATCTGTTTCCAGAACTTTAGGAATTCCATGTATGCTAAAGTTTCTTTTGAGAAATCCAATGGTATCTTTTGAATTTATAGTGTTAATAGGTTCAAAGTTTATGAATCCAGAATAACTGTCTATAATCACAATGTATTCATTCCCTTCAAATTGAAAGATATCTGATGCGACAATTTCCCATGGGAGCTCAAGAATTTCTTTTAGCATTAGGGGTTGTTTTTGTTTGTCTCTTTGTGTAGCTATGCATGTCTTGCAATTTTCTACCATGTCAGAGATATCTTTGGACATTCCTGCCCAATAAATGGAGTCTTTGGCTCATTTGGTACAACCAGTAATGCCTAGGTAGCCTTCATGTATCTGTTTGAGAACTTGTTTTTTGATTGATTCTGGTATTATTATTTTGATTCCCCTCAGAACTAGGTCTTCATGAATGGAAAGTTCATCTTTTATATTCCAATATTTTCTGCAAGATAGAGGAACTAGTAACTTTTGGTCTGGCCATCCTTGGATTATTGTTTCTTTTAGTTCTTGTAATTCTGCATCTTCCTTTGTAGCTTTCGTGATGTTGGTTGTTGATCTATTGTCAAATGCAGTAATTAAAAGGATTTCTATTGGATTATCTTCTAGAATCTCATATGATTTGCAATCTCGACTCAGTAAGTCTGCAATCAAGAGCTCCTTTCCACTCTTGTATTTAATATTTGGTCCATATTGATTAATTTCCATGAATATTTTTTGAAGTCTTGGTGGCATTTTATCCATTGGTTTTTTGTAAATAGATTCTAACGGTCGATGGTCTGTTTCTATTAAAAGAGATTTACCATATATATAGGTATGGAATTTCTTACAACCAAATTTAATTACCAGAGCTTCTTTTTCTATTTGAGGGTAATGCCTCTGAGCATCATTTAATGCAGAAGAAGCATACGCAATTGGTCGATCTTCTTGGAGTAAGACTGCTCCAATGGCATGTTGGCTTGCATCGACCGAAAGTACCACATCTTTGTTAGGATCATAATACTTTAGGGTTGGCGCTTGTTTTAATAAGTCTTTTATTCTTTCCATATCCTTGTCCCTCAAGCTGTCCCATTGCCATTCTGGGTTTTTTCTTCAGAAGTAATCTCATTCTGTATGTTATCTCTGAGAGATTTGGGATGAATTTATGTAAGTATTGAACCATTACCAAAAGTCTTTGTAGTTCTTTTTTTGTTTGATGGTGACTTGATATTGTCAATGGCTTTGACTTTTTCTTCATCTGTTTTTATTCCATCACTGGTGAAGATATGTCCCAAGAACTTTATTTTTGTTTTATCAAATTCACACTTGTCCTTATTCAGTCTTGCTCCAGCTTCCTGAAGAGTAATCATCACTATTTTAGTTCTTTCTCTCAGTGTTTGGATGTCTTCAGCATGGATGAGTATGTCGTCCATTGAGTTTTCTACACCAGGTATATTCTCTACAATCTTGGATATGGTATTCTGGAAAATCTCCGGGGCAGCTTTAATTCCAAATGGGACACTAAGGAAAGCATAACGCCCCCAAGGTGTGCTGAAGGTCATGTAAGATTGTGTTTCCGCAGCGACCTTCAATTGCCAAAAGCATTTTAAGAAGTCAAGCTTTGTGAAGTATTTTGAATTTTTGATATTGGAAGCTATGTCCTCTATCGTTCTTAGTGGGTAGTGTCTTCTTAGCAGGATCTTGTTTAAATCTGATGGATCAATGCAAATTCTATATTTCCCGCCTTGTTTCACTACCACCATGTGGCTTGAGACAGGTGTCGGTTCTTCCATTCTTTTTATCACCTTACTTTTCTCCATTAAGTCTAGTTGTTTCTTGACCTCATCTTTTATTTTAAGGGGTATTCTCCTGGGTGGTTTTATTTCCAACTTGTGGTCCCCTTTTGTGAATTCTGCTCTGTATTCAAAATTCTTTAAGCAACCATCTCCGTTGAACAGCTGGTGAAACTCTTGTTCTACTGGTTTTATTTCATTTATTCTCTTGGGTAGTCCTAGCATAAAGCAAGATTCACTGCCCAGTATTGGTGTGGTCCCTGTTTTGGTGACAATGAACTTAATGTCTGCCTTGATGTTTTTTATTATGCATGAGGCAATAATTTCTCCTTCCACCTTAATTCTGTGGCCTGAGAATGATTTTAAACTTTTCACTGAACTTCTGTTAAGTTTTGAATTTATTTTCTTGAAAATGTTCCAAGGCAAGACATTGCACTGAGCTCCAGTGTCCAATTTTATTTTGAAAGGTTCAGTGTTGTTTATTTGGATTTTTTTCATTGTTTCACTAGTGAATTCCGACAATGAATTAATTTGAAGACTAAATTCATCATTTTCTGCTCCTTCTTCTTCTAAGGTATTGATTTTATTTTTATACCTGAAATTTGATCTGCAACATTTTGCAAAATGATTTGCTTTATTACATTTTTTGCAAATTTTTCCATATGCGCGACATCTTCTAATTGGATGTGGCCGCCACATTTTTTGCAATTGTCTATTAATTTTGGATCTTCTTCCATTGTTACATTCTTTTTTGGCCTGAAGTTCTTTTTAATGACTGATACTTCTTGATCCGAACGCTGTTGCATGACCTTTATTTCTTTGTTTGTCCTTTCTGCAGCCATACATATTTGTATTGCCTTATCCAGGTCCAAATCAGGATCACTTAGAAGTTTTTCTCTTGTGTGGTCATCATGAATACCAACAACAACCCTGTCTTTGATTAGTTCATCTTCCAAACTTTCAAACTTGCACTTTGATGCTTGTGATAAATTCTGTAATTGTTTCAACCATGCTTTGTTGTAATTTATTAAAGTTATAACGTTCCATGGTATAATTCTTTTTTGGCAAAAAGTAGTTGGTGAAACGTTTTTTGATTTCTTCAACTTTTTTAATTTCTTCTGGAGATAGTACAAATGTACGGTAAATTTTTTGGGCATCGCTTCCTATTATTGTCATGAACGACGCGACTTGAACTTCTGGTTCTTTCTATTTCATCTCCGTAGCATTTTCATACCAATAATATTGTTGAAGCCAATCTTCCCACCTTTCTCTATTAGGATCAAAATGTTTTGGTGCCTCCATGGTTAGTTATTTAAATATTATTCTCAAAGCTATTTATTTTCGCTTATTTTTAAGTTTGGAACTTTTGTTAAGCCTTTCCTTTAGAACTAGGGTTAGCGAAATACGCTATTTTTATTTATTCAAATTTTAAACTTCTGACACCATGTAAAATCTTTGTTTACGTAATATAATTAGCAAACGTATTATAAGATTTATTTATTGGGGTATTAGATATATTTATTTACTTACAGGATTGTTGTTAGTATTAGATAGCGTTAGTTCTTTTATTTACATTCTATGTCGAACTCAACTGTGTTGCCGAGTACGATATTAACTATATTACACTATACCAGCATTTAGCCTTGATATTGAAAAGAGAAATAAGGAACTTTCAAGTAATCAGATTGATGAACAAAATGATACTCAAGATATTGAGAAAATTGAAAGCAATGTTCAAACATCAGACGTATACAATCTAAGAGATCGATCAAATATATCAAAACCTCATAATAAATAAATATTGCAGAAGGTCTTGAACCCAAGACATACAAAGAAGCAATGGATTCTCCAAATGCACAGTTTTGGAAAGAAGCAATGAATGAAGAAATGAATTCTTTAACGGAAAATGATGTATACGAATGCACAACATTACCACCTGGCCAAAAACCAATTGATTGTAAATGGGTATTAAAGACCAAATTGAATTCTAAAGGAGAGATTACAAGATATAAGGCAAGACTGGTGGCAAAAGGGTTTGTACAAAAGAAGGGTATAGATTATGAAGAAACATTTAGTCCTGTGGCAAGACATGACACCATAAGAACTCTTTTAGCAATTGCTGCTAATGAAGACTTAAAATTGGTACAGTTTGACATAAAGATAGCCTTTCTATATGGAGACTTACAAGATCAAATTTATATCAAACAACCTGAAGGATTCAACAATGGAACATATCTTGTATGGAAATTGAAGAAAAGTCTCTATGGACTTAAACAGTCACCAAGATGCTGGAATTAGAAAATAGTCAACTTCATGAAAGAAAGATGTCTAAAGAAAAGTACAGCTGACCCCTGTTTATTCTTCAGAAAACAAATGATCAACTACTCATTATTGCCATATATGTTGATGATAGAATCATTGCTGGTACAAATGAACAGGAAATCAAAGAATTTCTTGATGAACTAATGTTTTCATTTAAGATCACAAGTGAACCATTAAATTACTTTTTGGGTATTGAGATAGAGCGGCAACCGGATGGGTCAATCTTTATAAATCAAAAGGCATATATAAAAATAATTCTTGAGAAATTCAATATGTCTCAAGCGAATAAAGTGGGAACACCAACTGATAATTCTACTGTTCCTGGGGAAGCAGAGATTCTAGAAAAAGTTCCCTTTCGTGAAGCGATTGGTAGTCTGATGCATCTGAGCTGCTTAACAAGACCCGATATCACTTTTGCACTGAATAAAGTTTCTCAAAAACTTGCAGCACCAACAATATATGACTGGGAAGCAGTTAAACGAATCTTCAAATATCTACTGGGTATGAGGGACATTTGAAATCTGATTAAGGGGAAGTGTTGAAGATATTAATCTGTGATTTTAAATGTTTCTTTTTGGCCAGTACTTTTGTTTTGTTTTTGCTTTTCCTAAAATGTTTTTTTCTTCTTCTTCATTATTATTTGTTCTATATGTAAAGCTTTGTTTTTTGATACTTGAATAAACAAATTCAAGTTTATTATATTTTTGTGTGCTTTTAAAGTTAAAACACAACAATTTTAAATAAGTAGTCAAAGACAAATTTTCACGTTATATAGAAAATTCATGCGATTTAAATTTGTCTCTGGATTTAGACGTGCTAGAAGGAAAATAAAACAGTTGAAATAGCCTCACTCTATTTTAAAATATGTACCAAATGTGTAAAAAGGGCAGTTTAAAATATACTAAATGAAATGTAAATCCTTCAAAATATTTGAAAAAGTCTTTTTCAATAATAGAAATTACAAAAATATTTCTACTGAATCGATTTTATGAAAACATATATTTTTGAAAATTGATTCAGTAGAGAGAATGGAAAATTGTTTTAAAATGTTTTTTTTTAGTTTTTTTTTATATACAGGGTGATCCAAAAGTCCCGCACAACTCTAAAAATTAATAACTCCGCGAATATTTGCGCTAGAGCAATGCGGTAAACACCATTGTGCTCTGATGCAATCGGAATTTTTATGGCAAATAATGAAAAATTCGAAATTGATTTTAGTTACAATTTCATTCGCTAGATGGCGCTCTACCACAATCAGAGATTCAGCGGCCAAATTGTTTGATAAATTGGAAAATATAACTGATCGACACGTAGTTTTCCTTTTTGAATACCAGGAAAAAACCCTAATAATATTAAATGATAAATTAATAAAACACCATTTCCCCAAAAGTAGAATAATTGGATAACAATTTTCAAATGCCATCCGAGATATGTTAAATAGGTAAATGCAAATTAAAACATGTAGCAAAAATATTTATGTTTTAGATGGGGTTTTGTGAAATAGATTGAATGTTTGAAAAACACTTCTGATATCAATACACGATTTTTTGAAATGTTAATATAGTACCAAAAATTATGCTGGCACTACTAATAGGATTTCTTGCTATAAGGAATGTGAAGTTTCTTGACTGATTGCCTATTTAAATGGATATTAGTCATGATCCAACAAATGAAATATAGAGGGGAGTGACAAAATATTTTTGTCGTACTTTATACCAAATATCTTATAGGCTTGTCAAATGTTATCATTGCTTATTATACTTAAAACAATTTTAAAAATGTTTCCCCTCAAATTTAGAGAAAAGTGAGCATCATCTGCCCACAGAACATTCGACAGCCAGTTTTCATCAATATCATTTGCAGCGAATGCGGCGAATTGCCGCCCATGCAGCGAACTCTTGACGCTTCTCAAAATCGCTGACTTTCAACTCGTGAAAACTCTGGATTTTGTAAAGGTATTTTTTAAGAAAAATTCTAAATGTGTGTTCTCTCCAAACTGTTCCATATGAAATCCCCGTTTGTCGAGAAACTTGTCGAGCACTTACTTCTCCATATGTGGATAACGTTTCAATAGCTTCAACATTCTGCAAAACCGTAACAGCCACTGACTTGCATGTCGATGGTCTTCTACTCCGAGGTATTGCTTCCAGATCCAGTTTCCTCGAAATTTTTAATCATTTGCCTTTGAGAGTAGCAACTCATGGGTCCATTACCGCTTCGAATACCTTTAAAGGAACGAAACGCTCGTAAAGCTTCAGTGGCAGATTCTGAATCGCAATAAAAAATTCACCAAGAGTGCTTTATCTTGTAGTGACGGTATTCCAGGGGGAGGGGGGGGAAGTCCGACCACACCTCCCTGCGGTCCCCCCTGGACCCTTGGAATATTTGAACAAATTCTGGTTCGTTTCCAAGGTGACTAACGTGGCAACGGCACCCATTTTCCAATGAAGAGCAAAACCGATATCTCCAGTAATAACGACAGTGATAATCTTCTCGGTATTGTTTATGCGATAAAACGGAATAAAATAAGAAAAGTTTCTTTAATAGACAATTATAATGGTGCGAGCTTTCGGGCAAAAACCCTTCTACAGGCGTGGTAAACGTGACACTATAATGTAGGTAATGTGGCAAGAAAGAGAATATATACACATGATTATTTACATATTAGCGGAATGTGCTATGTAAATGGGGATTTGCATTTGTTATGACTATTGTAATTAAAGAGATAATAGGCAAATAGGGCATTTGTATATTTGGAGTTTGAGTCTATAGAGGAATATGTTAACGTAAATTACAGGATATGCGATATTTCAAAGAATTTTAGGAAATGTTGATATCGGGCTATCGTGTTATGGTTATTACTGCAAGGCCAGGAGAGCACGATAGGCATCAGGAAGATCTATTTTGCGGTTGATGCTGTTATGTCTGTGGGATTCTATGGATTCGAGAACTAATCGCTGGTGCTGGTTATGAATGCGTCTGTAATGTATTATGTATAATGTATTAATGTAATGTATATTGATGACGTCTTTTGCTTATGCAGACACGGCCAGGAGAGCACCATACTTGCAGCCCTCAATAGTTTTAACCCCAACATCTCCTTCACTTTGGAAATAGAATCAAACCAGGTCATCCCATTCCTAGACATCCTAATAATACGTACCGCATCCTCATACCACACCACAGTCTACTACAAAAAACAGTGTCCCCCCAGTTATACCCATTTCAATTCACACTGCCCCATTTCCCACAAAATCACCATAGTAAAAACTCTCACTAAAAGAATCTATACCCACTGTTCGCTCGATATATTTAAATAAATTGAGAAAAATCTCATCATATCGCACCTCTCCATAGCATCGTTTCCGCTTGAATTCATCAACAGACATTCATATACACCTGGCCCCTCCAACCATCCTAAAATTTACAGATCATTATGTTTCCTTCCCTACTCCCCCTCCTCAGCCGACATAGCCAGAAGCCTTAAAACATACGGTATCCGCACCTTATATAAAAACTCCTCCAACCTGCTCACATCCCTCCGTCACCCATATACTAAATCGCATGCCCCCCCCCCCCCCCCCCCCCCGATCCCCTCCATTCTGTTGGCGCGGTCTACTCTGTCTCGTGTGAGCAATGCTCTGCCACATACGTTGGCGAGACAGGTAGATCCGTCGCCATCAGAATGTCTGAGCATTCTAGAAACATCTCCAACCAAGATACCAGGTCCCTCCTTTACCAGCACACACTCAATACCGGCCATTCATTCAACACCAACCACCCCACCATACATTACAGACGCATTCATAACCAGCACCAGCGATTAGTTCTCGAATCCATAGAATCCCACAGACATAACAGCATCAACCGCAAAATAGATCTTACTGATGCCTATCGTGCTCTCCTGGCCTTGCAGTAATAACCATAACACGATAGCCCGATATCAACATTTCCTAAAATTCTTTGAAATATCGCATATCCTGTAATTTACGTTAACATATTCCTCTATAGACTCAAACTCCAAATATACAAATGCCCTATTTGCCTATTATCTCTTTAATTACAATAGTCATAACACATGCAAATCCCCATTTACATAGCACATTCCGCTAATATGTAAATAATCATGTGTATATATTCTCTTTCTAGCCACGTTACCTACATTATAGTGTCACGTTTACCACGCCTGTAGAAGGGTTTTTTGCCCGAAAGCTCGCACCGTTATAATTGTCTATTAAAGAAACTTTTCTTCTTTTATTCCATTTTATCGCAAAATCTCCTGTAATGCTACCGCGTCCGGGGTATACTCGGTGATTTTAACGCCAAAAGTCCAACTTGGGGATCACCTGTCCAGGATAACAAAGGTCAGCAGGTTGAGGACATGCTAACCGACTTCTACCCTCACCAGGAGATGATCTAATCTTTGGTTAAATGATTGAACACTTTTTGGAGACAAAGATAAAAATCAACTCCTACGAATACTGAGCATTTTTTTGCAAACTGGTAAACTACCAAAGAATTGGAAGATATCAATTATAGTACCAATACTGAAACCAAACAAAGATGCCAAGGAATGCAAGAACTATCGGCCAATTGCTCTTAGCAGCATACTTTGTAAAATAACAGAATGGATTATCCTCTCTAGTCTCATAGTATGGCTCACTAACAATAATAAAATAAATTTCTGCCAAACTGCTTATAGATCCAGACACTGTACAACTGATCAACAGTTCTACTTCTGTCAATCAATAATAGATTCTTTCCAGGAAAACTGCCAAAGACAGCGGCCGTATTCCTGGATATGACCTCAGCTCTTGATCGAGTGTGGAGGGAGAAATTATTTGAAAAGCTGGACAACATAGGAGTAAGAGGAAAAACCTTAATCTGGATTGCAGACTTCTTAAGGGGAAGAAGGATAAAAGTTCGGGTCAATGGAGCGTCAAGGACCGAAGAACATGGGCTGGTGTACCTCAGGGATCTGTGCTCAGTCCTCTCCTCTTCTCGTTATATATATTAACTGTTTTGTATGTAAATATATGAAGATTATTTTCATTCTTTAAAGCCTCATTATGTAAAAATATATGTGTATATAAATTGGACATTTGTTGTTGGCCAAACGACAAGAATAGGAGGTGAATAAAGATTTATGGTCAAGTTTGAGCTGTTGTACGTCTAATTACGACACAAAAAAAAGTGGCAATGAGGATGCGGGATATACAGAGTCAGTAGAAAGCTGAGGAAAACGGTGTCTACGCAAGTATAACTACTACATATTTGAAACTATCTGGATCAAGAAAACAAAGGAGTAGAAAAAATCAGCATGACAAGTTCAAAGTTAATAGTACCTTTTAGATGCTATAGCCCAGTGGAGGATACCATCGATCTTTTTGTACAAATATTTGAGGCTTCCTTTATGGCAAATGATCTAAACGAGGAGAGTAAAGTACCGATTTTTACATCGCTACTAGATTCTGAAACTTCGAAGCTGGGAAACGACATTTTCTTCCCGACCTAATGAAAGATCAACCCTATGATACTATTGTCGCATACCTCTAGATATTTGCATAGTATTGTTTTGTTTAGTATATTTTTACATTTTGTTTCTTTTGAAAGGATGATAGATTTGCATGTCCGCGAGAAGCTCGATGTATATATATAGGTAGGAAAAGTAATAAAGTTAGAGTTTCTATTGTCATAGATCTTCTCATGTTCTGCGGAACTCGTTCTTCTAATATAGAACACCACAATATGGCGCAGCCGGCAGGATTAACCATTGAGGGCCTCATCAGGGCGATGGCGGACCAGCAGCGCTTAATGGCTAAGCAGCAACGCCTGATGATGGACATTCTTTTTGAAAATAAAGATGAAGAAGATAAAGAAGAAGAAGATGATGATTCTGAAGATGAGCCTAAGGGAGACGGAGTGAAGGATTCTGAAGCGGAGCCTAAGGGTGACGGAGTAAAGGATTCTGAAGATAAACCAAGTAAATCTGAAGAAAATCCAAGTAAATCTGAAGAAATTCCAAGTAGATCTGAAGATAATTCAAGTAAATCTGAAGAAAATCCAAGTGAATCTGAAGAAAATCCAAGTAAATCCGAAGATAAACCAAGTATATCTGAAGATAATCCAAGTAAATCTGAAGAAATTCCAAGTGAATCTGAAGAAAATTGTACTGATTCAAAGGTTGAAAAAAATTCAGTTGTAGAAACGGAAGAAAGTGAAATAGCCGAAGTTGAGAAAAAATCCGTTGAAGCAGATGAAAGCAGAAGCACAATGAGATTTGATGAGCTCTTCTGGGGTAGAAAGTTAGTTCCGGTTGGAAAGGGCACATGGCTAAAATGTTTTTTGAGGGAATTTACTGATAATGGCGGATCTTCTGTTTATAGAATTGAACAGATTTCTGAATATAGGAATCCAAATATTGATCATAGAAAGAATTGGTCTTATATTTCTCCTAGAACGATTAAAAAGGAAATAAATATTTTTGATGCTTTAAGGACCTTACAAGGTAGTGCTCAAGCCAATCTTTGTTATCCTAAAGATTTTTGGATTGTTCGTGATTTGGGATCTAAACATTTTTCAAATATTATTGAAGATAGTGAAAAGAATAATTTGGATTTGAATGATATGAATTTATCTCATTTTGTCGTTTTTCATCCTGAATATGGAGGGAAATCTCTAAAGAAAGTATTGGAAAATGGAAAACTTTTGCCAGAACAATTAATGAGCATTCTTTGTCAGATTTGTATTTTGATGGGTCATGCTGAGCTAAACATCGGGTTGGTTCACAATGATATAAGTCCCAGAAATATTCTGATACGACCGACTGCTCAAAAGGTTTTGAACTACGACATTGGAGGAGAGAATTATGAAATCCCAACCAACAACTGCATTGCCAAGTTGAAAGATTTTGAGATATCTCGACTTGTAAAGAATGATGATCCTAATCCGAATGTTTTTTACGAGAATGTTTCTCAGCTAATTTGGACACATAATGAAATGCGAGAATTTAACTCTGCTTGTGAAATACATACTGAATTCATTGAGGAGATATCCACGCAGGATATAACCATCACCAAGTGGCCGGAGGACAATTTCATCATAGACCACCCGGAGTCCCATCACAGGAGTGATGAGAGGTCATGGAGGGGGAGTCTGTCGCATACCTCGAGATATTTGCATAGTATTGTTTTGTTTAGTATATTTTTACATTTTGTTTCTTTTGAAAGGATGATAGATTTGCATGTCCGCGAGAAGCGCGATGTATATATATAGGTAGGAAAAGTAATAAAGTTAGAGTTTGTATTGTCATAGATCTTCTCATGTTCTGCGGAACTCGTTCTTCTAATATAGAACACCACAACTATGATTCAAATAATTAAGCTGCCTTTGGATCCAAAGAAGAAAGTGATACCACAGCTATGCAGATTTTTGAAGAGAATTGAACAGCAAGAAGAATCAATTTCGGAATATCTTAGAGAATTGATATATTTAGCAATAAATTGTAATTTCGGCGATATGCTGGGAACCATGTTGCGAGACGGTTTTGTGGCTGGAATCAAGTCGGAAAGCCTGCAAAAGAAGCTACTACAAGAGGACGACGATGTCACCCTGGATAAAATTTTGCAGTGGCGATCTCATTCGAACTGGCGGAGATAAATACAAGAGAATTACAAGATAAATTAGTGGTCAAGATATTCCCTGTGAATGGAAAGGATAAAAAGGGTGAGTACAATAATAGTACGGCGCAGCATAGGCCTTTCAGGCAAAGAGGAGAAATAATGTGTTATAGATGTGGTGAAAGACATTCACACGTGGCCTCTGTTTGCCCTCATAGAACAAAGACTTGTTTTAAAATGTAAAAAAACTAGGTCATTTAAGTAGGGTCTGCAAAGCTAGTGAAAAAATGTGGAGATGTAAATTTGTACAAGAGGACTCTATATATTCTGTACAGGGCGAAACTGATGCCACAATAAATTTAACAGTAGATGATTATTCTTTATGCTTTACAATAGATACTGGAAGTCGAGTTACGTTAATACCTAAAGATATTTATAAGAATTATTGGCAAGGTAAAAAATATTTCCAACAAATTTAAGATAAAAATCCTTTTGTGGTAAATCAATAGAGATTATAGGTCAAAGAAATGTTTTTGTAAAAGAAGCCAACCAATATTTAAGATTAATAGTTGTTAAAATTTTACACAAATAAATTTACTGGCAATGCGCTTCTTTAAATATCATCAAATATTATCTCTACAGACCTTACTGCAATGATATCAGTTATGAGAGGGCTTGGCTAATCAGTAGTGAACCCTCTCAGTGGCTTCGCCAAATTAATCTCTAGACCGCTCTACTATTGTATTGGATTGGTTTGGGATATACCCTGTATTTTCTATGGAAGGCAGCTTAGGGGTGTTTAGTGAACTATGGACATAATATTATAGATCTGTAGAGAAACATACATACAATTTCAAGGTGTTGCATCGAGCAAAACTCTTCTGCAAAAAATATGTTTTCATAACAAATATATATTAGTAAATTAAATTTAATTGCCATCTATCGTTAAATTTTACACAAATAAATTTACTGGCAATGCGCTTCTTTTAAATATCATCAAATATTATCTCTACAGACCTTACTGCAATGATATGAGTTATGAGAGGGCTTGGCTCATCAGTAGTGAACCCTCTCAGTGGTTTCGCCAAATTAATCTCTAGACCGCTCTACTATTGTATTGGATTGGTTTGGGATTTACCCTGTATTTTCTATGGAAGACAGCTTAGGGGTGTTTAGTGAACCTATGGACATAAGCCAATAGGTCTGTACAGATATATACATATAATATCAAGGTATTGCATCGAGAAAAGATGTTTGAATGCTAATGGTAAGAATTCTTCATAAATATTACATGTAGTTAGCTAAGGATAGGCTATATAAAGCCCATGAAAGTCTATTTAAATCCCATGCAAATTATCCCAACAACAAAAATACTATTTTGGGCGTCGTAAAATGATGAAAGTTCTTTAATAAACTACATTCACCCCCCGTTTACTTCTAAAAATGGTAACAATAAATGGCATTTGTTACAATAATCATTGGACAAACAAACAATCGTCTGATCCCAGACGATGAGCAAAGCCCTCTCATAGCTTATATCATTGCAGTAAGGTCTGTAGAGATAATATTTGATGATATTTAAAAGAAGCGCATTGCCAGTAAGTTTATTTGTGTAAAATTTTAACGATAGATGGCAATTAAATTTAATTTATTAATAGTTGTAAATGAAAAAATCCAAGTAATTTTATTAGAAAGAGAATGGCTTAAACAGTTGAAACTTGATTATTCTAGATTGTTTAGCATTAAAAATTTAAATAATGAATCTAATAGGAATAGTTTGATGGATAGGTATGCAGATTTGTTTAACAAAGATTTGGGCTGTCTCTAAAGGATGTTAAAATAAATTTTAATTTAAAAAAGGATGTGACTCCTGTGTTTTGTAAGGCCAGAAGTTTACCTTTCTCTCTAAAAAACAAAGTAGAGAATGAAAATTTGATCGTTTATTGAATTCTGGCATTTTATAACCTATAGTTCATGCAATTTGGGCCGCTCCAATAGTACCGGTATTAAAAAAGGATGGCAGTGTAAGGATTTGTGGTGATTTTAGATGTACAGCTAATAAAGCAATAGAATTAGACAGGTATCTCCTTCCATCGATCGATGAGATATTTTCAAAATTATCTACAAACACCGTACTTTCGACTCTAGACCTATCACAGGCTTACTTACAAGTAATGTTAGCGGAAGAAGCCAAACTGTTGTTAATATAAACACAACAAAGAGGCTATTTTCTTATAAAAGACTACCATATGGCGTAGCGGTAGCACCAAATAAATTTCAGAGGATTATGGAAGGTCTATTTGCTGATTTGCCAGGTGTGGCCTGCTACATATATGATATTTTGGTTGCTGGAAAAGACTTTGAAGATCATGAACAAAGGTTGGATCTAGTGTTTAAAAGATTGCTAGAAAAAAGGTTTGAAGTTAAACAGAGATAAATGTAAATTTAAAAGGGATTCGGTGGAATATTTTGGGTTGAAAATTGATAAATATGGACTGCATCCCTTAAAAAATAAAATTAAAGCAGTGATAGAGGCGCCTGAACCTAAAAAATGTTTCGCAATTGAGATCTTTCATAAGACTCTTAATTTATTATTCTAGATTCATAAAAAATATAGCAAAAATTTTAGCGCCATTCTATCAACTTTTGAAAAAAAAATTCTAGATGGAATTGGACGAAAGAACATCGAATGTTTTATTAAATATGTAAATCATTATTAACTGATAAGTCTGTTTTGTCACACACTACGATGCAAACATAGAATTGGTTCTGGCTTGTGACGCATCGAGCTATGGACTAGGCGTAATTCTGAGTCATAGAAATGATATAAAGGAATGATGCCCTATAGCTTTTGCTTCTAGAACAATAACTGAAGCGAAAAACGGTACTCTCAACTAGTAAATGAAGCGTTAAGCATAATTTATGGCGTTGAGAAATTCAGACAACCCTTACTGGGACGAAAATTTGTATTGATCACAGACAACCGACCCTTAATGCATATATTTTCACCTCAGAAACCAATTCCTATATGTGCAGCATCCAGAATTAAAAGATGGCCTTGAAATTAGCTGCATTTAATTGTACTATGGAACTTCGAAAAACAGTGATAATTCAAATGTTGACGAATTGTCACGTCTTCCTTTAGAATCGAGTGTCAGGGAGTCTCTTGATGAAGACCAGGCACTTCCCAGGAAGTTGAATGGGGTACCGTTCTCTTTTAGGGAGGTGGCATATGAGACGTCCCGAGATAAAATACTATCTATAGTATTAAGGAATGTTAGAGAAGGCAACTGGAAATTCACAAGGGTACCGAGGGAAAATCCACTAGCTCCTTATTATAAGATCAAAGAGGAATTAAGTTTGAAGTTTGGTTGTCTTCAAAGGCGTGAAAGAGTGGTAATTCCCCAAAAATTGAGATCTTTGATTTCAAATGACTTGCATGAAATTAAAATGGGAATTGTTAAAATGAAAATGATTGCCAGACAATATTTTCTGGTGGCCAGGCATAGACAGTAACATCGAGGAGTTAACTAGAGAATGTAGAGTATGTCAAGAATAGGCAAGCATGCCCCTGGCTACCATCTCGGAATGGACTTGGCCCGAAAAACCGTGGCATCGACTTCATCTTGATCTAGCGGGTCCGATTATGGGAATAATTTTTTTGGTTCTCGTGGACGCAAACTCAAATTTGATAGAAATGTTTATCCTTAAAGATATTACCAGCAAAACGATTATAAGTCATCTTAGAGAAATTTTCGCCAGATTTGGATTGCCCGAATTTTTGGTTACAGATAACGGAAGACAGTTTGTCTCCGGTGAATACGAGAAATTTACCAAAATGAATGGTATACGGCACACTAAGACAAGTCCATATAATCCTAGTACATAGGGTTTAGCTGAGAGATATGTAAGAGAGTTTAAAAACTCTTTGAGAAAGAATTATGGGAAGGATGATTTAGAAACGAATCTACAAATATTCTTATTTGCTCATAAAGCATTCCCCCAAACTGTAATAAAGGAATCCCCCGCGGAACTTCTAATGAAGAGAAGTTTAAAATCAAGATTCTCGAATTTAATACCAAAGATCGGAAATCCGCTAGAGGTATTTCATGAGGCTGTAAGAAGGCAGGAGCAGTTCACTACAGGTTGCGAGGTTTATTTTCGCAACTATGCAACTGGACCTAAATGGAAAACAGGTACCATTTTGTAATTATTGAGCTGCCGTCACTACCTTATAGGTTGCGCGGGCTGCGTGTATAAGAGGCATATCAATTAATTGTGACCTGTGAGAAAGAAACAAGTGGAGACAAGAAATTTGATACTTCCTCGAACATCAGGAGAGAAGCCTGTAGGTGTAAGTCAGAAAGAAGGTGAAGAGGAAGTTCCAGAGATTACATCAGGAAACGAAGAAGAGACTGATGCTGTGCACGTGCCCTCTTGCACTCCTAGACCGGGGACTGATGCTGTGCACGTGCCCTCTTGCACTCCTAAACCGGGGACTGATGCTGTGCACGTGCCCTCTTGCACTCCTAGACCGGGGACTGCTGCTGTGCACGTGCCCTCTTGCACTCCTAGACCGGGGACTGCTGCTGTGCACGTGCCCTCCTGCACTCCTAGACCGGGGACTGCTGCTGTGAAGTGCCCTCTTGCACTCCTAGACCGGGGACTGCTGCTGTGCACGTGCCTTCTTGCACTCCTAGACCGGGAACTGATGCTGTGCAAGTGCCCTCTTACGCTCCTAGACCGGGGACTGATGCTGTGCACGTGCCTCCTGCAGTCCTAGACCGGGGGCTGCTGCTGTGCAAGTGCCCTCCGCAGTCCTAGACCTCAGAGAGCCAGGAAACCCCCAGAACGACTGGAGTATTATTAAGGGAGGAGATGTGTTGTGTATGTAAATAGATGAAGATTATGTGTATTCTTTAAAGCCTCATTATGTAAGAATATATGTGTGTATAAATTGGACATTTGTTGTTGGTCACACGAAAAGAATAAGAGCTAAATAAAGAGTCATGGTCAAGTTTGAGTTGTTGTACGTCTAATTACGACACAACATTAACGACATCCATCCTTACTTACCTCACTGAAGACACAAAGGTTGCCTGTTATGCAGATGATATAGCCATATGGCACACAAGTAGCAGTATAGAAAAAAAAATACTGAACACATCAATGAGAGGACTGGAGAACTGGGCAATGAAACTCAAAATGACCATAAACCCAATAAAAAAAAACCTATGAGTCTTCTCCACTGACAGGGAAAAAGGAATAAATTAAACTCCAAAATAAGCATAAACAATCAAATAATTGATAAAATTAGATCTCTCTCTCTCTCCAAAATACCTAGGTGTGATACTTGATGAGGAATTGCGATTTACAGAACACATAATTAACACCCCAAATAGAGCTACCAGAAACCTAAACATTCTGAAAAGGCTATGTGGAAGAAATTGGGGAGCAAAACCCTAAAATTCTCAGAACAACAAATATCACCTTAATAAAGCCAATGTTAGAATATGCAACACCAGTCTGGGCTCCCTCAAGTTCATAACTAAAAGGAAGACTAGGCAGTGTTCAAGCAAAAGCGGCCAAAATAATCACTGGTGCTGTTTCATCCACCAACAATTTGAAAATTCAGAGAGAATGTGATCTAGACCTACTCGAAAGCAGAAGACAATTAAAAACAATAAAATCCACCAATAGCTTAAAAAGTAAAGAACCCGAACACATATCCCATAAAACATATTTAAACTGGACACAAAAAGAAAGACTCAAAAGATCTTCAACACTTCAGTACGACAACAATATTAGAAAGGGCATAAATATGAAACATAAGGAATTTAAATTTCAAGAATAACCAATATTTCCTAACTCCATTGCCATCAAAAGTAATAATGAATCTTAACCTTAATAAACCCGTTAATGAAAAATAAAACAAAATCATACTTAAAAAGAAAGGACTTGACACAATTGGTTTATATGATCAGAGAAATTATTTAACAGCATATACAGATGGATCATCAGACCTTACCCTGAGTAATGGTTCAAAGAAGAGTAAATCAAAGAAGGAGAAGGAAAGATATTGTCAAACTTCACTTGTGAACTGACAGCTATCTGGAAAGCTCTTGATGTTTGCCTTAACCAACCATCCCTGCATGAAGCAGAAGGAAATTTAACATACAGCGACTTCATATCCGATCTAGAAGCAATTCAGGAGGGCAATACCAAAATCACACAGAAAATACACTCGTTACTTACCCAACTGGAATCATTGGAGAATAACTGCATTCTACAATGGATTCCTGCCAGTGTTTGGATAGGGGGTAATTAAATGGCAGTTGAATTTGCAAAGGAAGCCAGAAAGTTGAGCCAAAGGAAAGAACAAATGTCATTATTTGACGCTAATGATTTTGCAAAATACAAGCTAATTAAACAAAAATAAGAAAATATCAAAATGTGAAATAAACTCTGAGAGAAAAATGACAAAACTATAACAAGACTTAGAACAAAACACTATAAAGGAATGACAATACATCCAGATGGCACAAGAACCTAGAGAACATGCAACAACTGTCCTGGTGTGGAACTAACACCTACCCACATATTCTCATGCCCACAGCCTTGCAAATAATTGACATAGACCCAGAGCAGCAGCTTTACACACCCAAGATAGTTGTTGAGTTTATTATTATTATTTTATTATTTTGATCTGTGTAAATGTTTTATTATATTTGACTAGGAGTGCCTGGTCACGTGTGTGAATTTATTGTATATATAGTGTGGTTGAAAATAAAATGTGTGTAAAGTTGAGCTTTGTGAGACTGGTGTTTTCACAGTAGTTAGAGCTCGGAGAGCACGCTTCATTTTAGGACAAGATCTCGGCGCTGACTATACCTCTAAGCAGAAGAGTGAGCAATAAGAGAACCAGCCAGAAAGAAGATTGGCTAACATTTTGGTCCCTCGAGCCGGATCTAGGCTAAGGTTAAAGTTATAGAGGTTAAAGAAGTTGAAAAAGCCTAAAGAGGTTAAAGAAGTTGAAGAAGCCTAAAGAGGTTAAGAAGTTTAAGAATCCTAAAGAGGTTAAAGGAATTGAAGAAGATAAAGATAAAGAAGGCTTATGCAAATTTAAGCAAGATTCGAAAAAAGAAGAATTTATGCAAATAAGGTTTTAGGAAAGTTTTGCAAATTGGATTAAAAAGATAAGGCCGAGGTATAGTGCGTTAAGCAATAAAAGGTCAAGTTAAGAACAAAAGCAAGGCTAGAGAATGAAGCGGGCATTAAGAAGTAGAGCCGTTCAAAGAACGACTATTTCCAAGTTAATCAAAAGGGCAGAAGCGGATTTGGATGAAGAAACTCCTTCTGAGGATGTGATAAGAACGAGCTATACACTCATCGAAAGGAATTTAGCAGATCTTCGGGAAGAAGATGAGTTGATCTGGAAGTTGATGCTAGAAGATAAGGAGAATGATGGCAGGGTGCTAGAGGAGGAGAGGGATACAGTGATCCATTTTATTATGAGAAGTGGATAGATCTTGAAATTAAGACAAATCACTTCCTCAGCTCTCTGATGAAGGATACGGAAGCCCTCCATGGTGCTAGTTCGAAAAAGGGCTCGCTGCCTGGAACGGGAGTTTGCCAACTGCCCAAATTGGATATGAGGATCTGCGATGGAAGCAGTTTATAAGTCGGGATGAGTAAGAAGCCAAGGGTTGTATAGGAGTTACCTTGATGAGGGGAGTTGATCCAGCTTCTACTAAGGAAGATGCTGGGATTGTGGTATCATCCGAGCAAATGGTAGAGCCGTTGAAGAAAGTAAAAAGGCTCAAGTAGTAAAAGGGCAATTTGCTGAAGACGGTGAAAAGGCTCAAGTCAAGAAGAAGTCAGTTGTAGAAGTTGACGAAAGTCATAGGCTGAAGTTAAGAAAGAATCCGTTGAAGCAGATGAAGAGAAAGGGCTGGATGTGGAACAAGGAATGGATTCAAAGAACACTGAAGAAGTGAAGCTGCTCTATGCAGAACAAGGTACTGATTCAAAGGTGGCAGAAAAGCTAGATGCAGAACAAGGCACTGATTCAAAGGTGGCAGAAAAGCTAGATGCAGAACAAGGTACCGATTCAAAGGTGGCGGAAAGGCAAGACGCAGATTTAGAGAATGGGAAAGACTCAGAAGCTGAAACCAAGGACAATGAAGTAGGGGATTCTGGAACTGCAATTGAGGCTTGTGAATCGGTGAGCAATTCTAAAGCGGTAGCTGAGGGCGCTGATCAAGTGGAGATTTCGGATGGTGAGGCTGAGTCCATTGAGGATATTGAGGAAAGAGTTGTCAGAGTTCCAGCATCGAGGAAATTGGTGGAAGCAGGACAAACTGGAGATGCGGAATTTAAAGTAAAGGGATGCTATTTTCCCGATCGCCCTGTATTTGAGTGTGGGTCCAGAGCGACGCCTATACGGCCAGTATTTGACGGCGCTTCCTGTCGAGGACGCAACGGACTCTCGTTGAAACGTTATTTGAGGAGGAGACCCAGTTTATTGAGAGGAATCCCTGAGATAAGGATAAAACTTCGGGAGAATAAATTCGGAGTTTTGGCCGACCTGAGAAGATACTTCCGGTTGATGGCCATTAAGAACAATGATTGGGACTACCTCAGTTTTCTTTGGAAGAAAAAGATGGACAACTGATGGTTTTTGGGCGGGAAATCGTTGTAGACGATTTTAGTTAAGTGCCCCGTACCTCAAAATCCGGAAGAAAAGGAAATGGTTGAATGATGATGCAAAGGTTGGAGAAAGTAAAACGCTTTCTAAACAGGGTTGTACCATCCAGATCACCTATGTGAAGAGAGAACCAATAGAAAAGGGTTCAATTGGCAAATATCTTCCAAACAATAAAATGCAACTTGTATCGAAGGAAACTGTTTCTGGAGCTGTAATAACGCCAATGTTATATACTCCGGCCAGTTCTCCAAAGGGGCAAGTGCCTACTCCAGCGAAAGGTCTTAATTTAGGAGACAAGTCTCCAGAAAAGTCTGGTAAAATGCTAAACTGGAAAGGATTGCGAATCCGGTAGATTATAGGACTATTATATTGAGTGGTTTGAGATCTCTAAAGAAGATTTCGGAATCCTATGATAGCTCTAAGCCTTCAGACGATACCGCTAAGCCTGCAGACTATGCCTTAGCATCAGATCCTGATTCTTCAAAAGGTAAAGCTCAAGGTTCTCAAGAGGTTCCAGAAATTGCAGTGGAGGATTCTGACGAAAGGTCTGCAATTGAGGATTCTCAACCTTCAGGGCCTCTTGATGTGGAGGGTTCTGGAGTGGGGGCTTCAAGCGATGTAGAGGTAAGAGCTCAAACAAAGAGCCCTAAAGCCATATTCTCCAAAATACTTTGCATGAAGAAATAAGAATCCAGCATAGACTTGGAAGAGGAAGACAATGGAAGAAGCGAACCCTCTCCGGCCTCAATCACCTTCAAAGCCCTAGAAACCACAGATTCTAAAGAAATTGATCTGACGATTTTGGGCAACATTGCGAGAGAACATTGCGCACAAGGGATTGCATTTGAACAGTCCAATGTTATAAGGACATTGGGTTTGGGATGGATCCAAAGTGAAGACTGTTTCTTATATGAAGTTCAGTCGTTGGAAAGGACATCGGCGACTACCACGAGCGAAATGCTTTCCTTCATCGCCAAGTTAGAAGATCCCTTAAGATGGTTGGCACCCGTCCTTGTAACAGGAAAAATAATGGTTCAAAGGTTGTGGATAACGGGATTACATTGGGATGATCCGATGGATGAATCATTGATTGAAACATGGACTAATTTTCATGGGAAGTTTGAGAATACCCCGATGGTTGGGTCTCGGAAGGAAAACCCAGGGAGTAAAATTGCATGGATTCGGTGATGACTCCGAAGACGCCTATGCAGCAGCTGTTTACATGGGAATGCCCACTGATGATGGAGTCAGTGTAAGACTGTTGGCATCAAAGACTAAGTTGGCTCCCATGCGGAAGATGTCAATTCCACGCTTAGAATTGTGCGCGCTCTTCTGCTGACCAGACTAGTGAAATATATAATGGAAGAATTGAATATCAAAATGGAAAGTGATACCTGTTGGTCCGATTCTACCATAGTCTAGAGTTGGTTAAGAACTATGTCTGGAAATCTCCCCACTTTCATCGGCAATCGTGTCGCGGAGATTCAGAGTTGTCCACAGGTCAGGGAGTGGCGCTATGTTCCCACAGGAGATAATCCAGCGGATATTGCCAGGCGAGGAATTCTGGGGTCCGAGCTGAAACAGTATTCCATCTGGTGGACAGGACCTACCTGGTTATCAGCGGAATAAACAGAATGGCCTAGAATGCCTCCTGTGTTTGAGCACCAAAGTAAAATTGAGCTCCTGAGTATTCATGCCATCAGTGAAACACATTTCTTGGTGGCCATCGGAGAGATGAGCTCGACCTTTGATGGATATATCCGAAAAGTGGCTTGGATATTGCGTTGTTGCCATAACTGCCGCGACAGTGCGGAGCGATATCAGTCGCACTTAACCCCAGCCGAACTGAGAAATGCTCATAGGAAAATACTTCAAGCAATTCAGTGCCGGCATTTCAGGGAAGAAATAAGAAGTTTGATCACTTTAGGATCGGTGAAGCGCACGGGCAAGATTTATGGTTTAACACCGATCCTCGACGATCAAGAAATCCTTGGAGTCGGCGATAGATTGAAATGGGCTCCATCTATGACATATGAACGAAAACATCCTGCGCTGTTGCCTTCATCAGGAAAGGTGGCTCAGATGATTGTTCAAGTGGTTCATATGCGGACTTTGCACGGAAGTGTGCACCTGATGCTGTCCACATTGAGACAGAGGTATTGGATGCTGAGAGTAAAAGATCAGGTGAAGAGATGCATTCGAGAGTGCGTGACATGTTGTCGATACAATCGCGTCACTCAAGGCCAGCTAATGAGCGATTTACCCAAGGAGAGATTAACACCGGGTAAACCCCTCTCAATCAGTGGTGTAGATTATGCTGGACCTGTGAACCTTCGAATGTCCAAGGGTAGAGGTCGAAAGACGGAAAAGGGCTACATCTGCCTATTTGTGTGCTAGGTGACCCGAGCCGTACATCTTGAATTAGTCACAGATGCCTCTACACCCACCATCATGTCGGCTTTTAAGCGATTGGTAGCGCGAGGAGGGCATTGCACTCGGCTATATAGTGATCAAGGAACAAGTATTGTAGGAGCTGCACGAGAGTTACGTTCACGTTTCTATCTGGCTCAATATCAATTGAAAGAACTGGCTGCCGTGTTAGCTAATGATGAAAATTGATGTGACCCATCAACTCGGGGAGGAATGTTGGAGTTTATTATTATTATTTTATTATTATGATCTGTGTAAATGTTTTATTATATTTGACTAGGAGTGCCTGGTCACGTGTGTGAATTTATTGTATATATAGTGTGGTTGAAAATAAAATGTGTGTAAAGTTGAGCTTTGTGAGACTGGTGTTTTCACAGTAGTTAGAGCTCAGAGAGCACGCTTCATTTTAGGACAAGACCTCGGCGCTGACTATACCTCTAGGCAGAAGAGTGAGCAATAAGAGAACCAGCCAGAAAGAAGATTGGCTAACAATAGTGGATATTGCATTCCAGAGTAAAATAAATCATCAGAGATAGGTATTTTTCAAATGAATTAAAATAAATATAATCGATACTAAGAGAGAGGTGAATTAAAAAAAATTGAAAATTATCATCTTCGAAATTCAAATAGCTGAGAAGATTCCAGCAAACCGCTTCAAAAAGGAAAACTACGTGTTGATTAGTTATATTTTTCAATTTTTCAAACAATTTAGCCGCTGAATATCTGTTTCTGGTAGAGCGCCATCTAGCGAATAAAATTGTAACTAAAATCAATTTAAGATTTTTCATTATTTGCCATAAAAATTGCCTAATTCATCCATTGCATCCTGAACACAATGGTGTTTACCGCATTGCTCTAGAGCAAATATTCGCGGGGTTATTAATTTTTAAAGTTGTGCGGAACTTTTGGATCACCCTGTATACCAGACATTAACCCCATGGTTCCATTGCCTGATATTACTAGTAAAGACATTTGGTGTAACTAAAGTATGAGTAGTCACAAACCTCTTACCACCGTGATTTTCATGACCAGTACTGTATGTACAAGAAGTAAATTCAAAATATACCTTTTACACATACACAATCATTAAAAAACAATAATAAACATTAAGAGGAGCCTCTTGTATAACTTTCTTTAATACCGCAAGCTTTCGAACACAACGTTCTTCAACGGGCGTGGATAGTAAACCGTACTAACATTTAGTACGAGTTAGTACGGTTTACTATCCACGCCCGTTGAAGAACGTTGTGTTCGAAAGCTTGCGGTATTGAAGAAATTTATACAAGAGGCTCCTCTTAATGTTTATTATTGTTTTTTAATGATCGTGATTTTAAGAGTTTTAATCCTACACATACACAATCACTTTTTTCTTCAAATAAAAGACACTTCGGCCAGACAATAAAAATATTTACTGGTCGAAGTGTATTATATTCGAAGAACAATGAATGCCAGCCAGGCAGCCTCTATCCTTACGACAATCATTTTGAATGTGTTATTGATATTACACTGATATTATTGAGAAGAGGTCGCCGTATAGTAAATAATTTTAAGAAATAGAGTCCAATTGCTAGATGCTATCCAGCTACCAGAATTTCAAGAGCTACAAGTAGGGATATCACCACACAGTCATCAAATACAATCAATCTGATAATCTCAATAATTTTCCTTGAGAATCGTGTCAGATATCATCTCTACCAAAGATGAACCATTGAATTAACTTTGTAAAAAAATGTTTCATTTTCTGGAATTATAAATCAATCATATTCCAACATCATATGAAATTGTGAACATGATTTTCTTATTTTCATAGCTTATAACATATATTTAAAATTTATATCAAATTTATTTTAGTATGTAAAATTATTCAGTTTCCTGGGACACGAGTCTTCAACAATTGGTCAGTTCTAGGGCCCTAGCTTTGCTGGCGCCATCAGGTCAGATCCGATGGTGGAGTTAGTAAAAGCTAGAAGTAGAATAGCACTTCTCAGGACCATTTAGGGCTCCTGGGGGGTGAACCGCCGAAAAGGGTAACGCGCCGAGGCAGGTACTTCCAGAGTGGTGAGGAAACTCTGCCGGATAAAAGTTTATTTTTTCAGGAGATACCTTTTATCCAAAATAATATATATATATTAATAATGCATTGATATATATATAATAGAAATATGATTTATTTATTCCCAGTATTAAAAAAGACACGCTATATCCGATCTGGGTAATTGCGCGTGAAACTATTTACAATATTGTAGTAGTTTAGGTAACAGAATTGTCAGAAATAAAATAAACAATTAATGAAAAGAGCATTTAATAAACATATTCATTAAGCAAATAAGCAACAACATAAACAGATAGAACAAATATCAAGGTAGTTATTTACAATATGTTAAGCATGATGGAAGTTGATGAGTTTTCTGTTATAATTAGTATCGTGGAGAGAGAAATTTGATCAAGTTGAGCTATTTACAATGAGTTATATTCTAAAGTAACTTATCAATTATTCACAATTATGTAAATCTAGTCGCATAGTAGTGTAGTTCCTAAGCTGGATGAGGCTGTCTATTTATAATAAAAAGTCTGCAGAACCTATTAAATTGCATATATCTTTCCCTATTATAATTGGTTACAGATAACGGAAGACAGTTTGTCTCCGGTGAATACGAGAAATTTACCAAAATGAATGGTATACGGCACACTAAGACCAGTCCATATAATCCTAGTACATATGGTTTAGCTGAGAGATATGTAAGAGAGTTTAAAAACTCTTTGAGAAAGAATTATGGGAAGGATGATTTAGAGACGAATCTACAAATATTCTTATTTGCTCATAAAGCATTCCCCCAAACTGTAATAAAGGAATCCCCCGCGGAACTTCTAATGAAGAGAAGTTTAAAATCAAGATTCTCGAATTTAATACCAAAGATGGGAAATCCGCTAGAGGTATTTCATGAGGCTGTAAGAAGGCAGGAGCAGTTCACTACAGGTTGCGAGGTTTATTTTCGCAACTATGCAACTGGACCTAAATGGAAAACAGGTACCATTTTGTAATTATTGAGCTGCCATCACTACCTTATAGGTTGCGAGGGCCTCGTGTATAAGAGGCGTATCAATTAATTGTGACCTGTGAGAAAGAAACAAGTGGAGACAAGAAATTTGATACTTCCTCGAACATCAGGAGAGAAGCCTGTAGGTGGAAGTCAGAAAGAAGATGAAGAGGAAGTTCCAGAGATTACATCTGGAAACGAAGAAGAGACTGATGCTGTGCACGTGCCCTCTTGCACTCCTAGACCGGGGACTGATGCTGTGCACGTGCCCTCTTGCACACCTAGACCGGGGATCGATGCTGTGCACGTGCCTTCTTGCACTCCTAGACCGGGGACTGCTGCTGTGCACGTGCCCTCTTGCACTCCTAGACCGGGGACTGCTGCTGTGCACGTGCCCTCTTGCACTCCTAGACCGGGGACTGCTGCTGTGCACGTGCCCTCTTGCACTCCTAGACCGGGGACTGCTGCTGTGCACGTGCCCTCTTGCACTCCTAGACCGGGGACTGATGCTGTGCACGTGCCCTCTTACACTCCTAGACCGGGGACTGATGCTGTGCACGTGCCTCCTGCAGTCCTAGACCGGGGACTGCTGCTGTGCAAGTGCCCTCCACAGTTCTAGACCTCAGAGAGCCAGAAACCCTCAGAACGACTGGAGTTTTATTAAGGGAGGAGATGTGTTGTGTATGTAAATAGATGAAGATTATTTGCATTCTTTAAAGCCTCATTATGTAAGAATATATGTTTATATAAATTGAACATTTGTTGTTGGCCAAACGAAAAGAAAAAGAGCTAAATAAAGTGTCATGGTCAAGTTTGAGTTGTTGTACGTCTAATTACGACACAACATTAACGACATCCATCCTTACTTACCTCACTGAAGACACAAAGGTTGCCTGTTATGCAGATGATATAGCCATATGGCACACAAGTAGCAGTATAGAAAAAATATACTGAACACATCAATGAGAGGACTGGAGAAGTGGGCAATGAAACTCAAAATGACCATAAACCCAATATAAAAAAACCTATGAGTCTTCTCCACTGACAGGGAAAAAGAAATAAATTAAACTTCAAAATAAGCATAAACAATCAAATAATTGATAAAATTAGATCTCTCTCTCTCTCTCTCCAAAATACCTAGGTGTGATACTTGATGAGGAATTGTGATTTACAGAACACATAATTAGCACCTCAAATAGAGCTACCAGAAACCTAAACATTCTGAAAAGGCTATGTGGAACAAATTGGGGAGCAAAACCCTAAAATTCTCAGAACAACATATATAACCTTAATAAGGCCAATGTTAGAATATGCAACACCCGTCTGGGCTCCCTCAAGTTCATACTAAAAGGAAGACTAGACAGTGTTCAAGCAAAAGCGGCCAAAATAATCACTGGTGCTGTTTCATCCACCAACAATTTGAAAATTTAGAGAGAATGTGATCTAGACCTACTCGAAAGCAGAAGACAATTAAAAACAATAAAATCCACCAATAGCCTAAAAAGTAAAGAACCCGAACACATATCCCATAAAACATATTTAAACTGGACACAAAAAGAAGACTCAAAGGATCTTCAACATTTCAGTACAACAACAATATTAGAAAGGGCATAAATATGAAACATAATGAATTTAAAATTCAAGAATAACCAATATTTCCTAACCCAATTGCCATCAAAAGTAATAATGAATCTTAACCTTAATAAACCCGTTAATAAAAAATAAAACAAAACATACTTAAAAAGAAAGGACTTGACACAATTGGTTTATACGATCAGAGAAATTATTTAACAGCATATACAGATGGATCATCAGACCTTACCCTGAGTAATGGTTCAAAGAAGAGTAAATCAAAGAAGGAGAAGGAAAGATATTGTCAAACTTCACTTGTGAACTGACAGCTATCTGGAAAGCTCTTGATGTTTGCCTTAACCAACCATCCCTGCATGAAACAGAAGGAAATTTAACATACAGTGACTTCATATCCGATCTAGAAGCAATTCAGGAGGGCAATACCAAAATCACACAGAAAATACACTCGTTACTTACCCAACTGGAATCATTGGAGAATAACTGCATTTTACAATGGATTCCTGCCAGTGTTTGGATCGGGGGTAATTAAATGGCAGTTGAATTTGCAAAGGAAGCCAGAAAGTTGAGCCAAAGGAAAGAACAAATGTCATTATTTGACGCTAATGATTTTGCAAAATACAAGCTGATTAAACAAAAATAAGAAAATATCAAAATGTGAAATAAACTCTGAGAGAAAAATGACAAAACTGTAACAAGACTTAGAACAAATCACTATAAAGGAATGACAATACATTCAGATGGCACAAGAACCTAGAGAACATGCAACAACTATCCTGGTGTGGAACTAACAACTACCCAAATATTCTCATGCCCACAGCCTTGCAAATAATTGACATAGACTCAGAGCAGCAGCTTTACACATCCAAGATAGTGGATATTGCATTCCAGAGTAAAATAAATCATCAGAGATAGGTATTTTTCAAATGAATTAAAATAAATATAATCGATACTAAGAAAGAGGTGAATTAAAAAAATTGACAATTATCATCTTCGAAATTCAAATAGCTGAGAAGATTCCAGGAAACCGCTTCAAAAAGGAAAACTACGCGTTGATTAGTTATATTTTTCAATTTTTCAAACAATTTAGCCGCTGAATATCTGTTTCTGGTAGAGCGCCATCTAGCGAATAAAATTGTAAATAAAATCAATTAAAAAATTTTCCTTATTTGCCATAAAAATTGCCTAATTCATCCATTGCATCCTGAACACAATGGTGTTTACCGCATTGCTCTAGAGCAAATATTCGCGGGGTTATTAATTTTTAAAGTTGTGCGGGGCTTTTGGATCACCCTGTATACCAGACATTAACCCCATGGTTCCATTGCCTGATATTACTAGTAAAGACATTTGGTTAAAGGTAAAGACTCTTCTAGTAAGGTAAATCAATTAAGAAGGATTAGAAGATGAGTTTCTTTTATTGTAAGAATGCTACGAGCTTTCGGACAAAAGTCCTTCAACGGGCATAAATATAACTATACTAAGAAAGATAACGATGGCTGTAGGGAATATATACACGTATTGGTTTTACATAGAAATAAAAATAAAAATATTAAGAATATAAAAAATATTAAGAATATAAAGAAGGACATGCAAATGATCAATTTAACTATTTGTAAAAGTGAAAAAATACGGAAATAAAAATTCTAGAGAGCAAATCAAGAAATGCAGAAAACATTAGTTGAAAGAAAAAGGAATATCAATGAGACAAAAATATGACTGTAATGGATCTTCAACTGTATAACTAATTGTATCTAGGTAACAATTACGGGTGGATTTTTGTACGGTTAAAAGTTGTATTCCGGGCTGCCATCTATGAAATTGGAATTTAATGACCAGTGAGAGAACAAAAACCTATTTGAAACTAGTATGACTGAAAATGGTGGGAAAGGGGGGGAGGGGGGTATTAATATACTAAAGGTAGAATCTGAAAAAGTTTAATTGGAAATGTAGTTTGAGTAGACTGCAGGGATGTCTATTTTTCTATTTATACTGTGTAGCTTGGTTGAAACTATGGCTTCCAGAACCAATCTCTGGTGTAGGATGGACCAAGCTGAAACACCACCTGCTGAAACCAGACTTTTATCCAAAGGGCTAAAATACAGAATCCCAGCCAAAGTAGACACACCCCGACTCATTAGTGGAATAGAGGCCTCTATCAGAACCCTCTCCCATCAAGACCAATGGACCATCAGGAATCAAGTAACCCGCACCCTCCAACGACCGCTACCTCCACTCTCCATGTCAAGATTAGAATACAAGATCATACGCAAACTGAAATCCCAACGATCCATTGTCATTACCCGATCAGACAAGGGATCTGATACGGTTATCATCAACCAAACCGAATACCATACAAAAATGATGAACATACTGAATGATACCACCACTTTCACCCAAATCACCGCAGAAGAAAGCAAGGCAACAACCAAGAATTTTAAAGTTTCCCTCAGCCGCATGAAACGCTCGGCCTCCATCACAATAGAAGATCACAAAAACTTCACCTCCAGCTTGGGAACTAATGCCTATATTTACGGCCTCCCCAAGATCCACAAACCATCCGTCCCCCTCCGTCCAGTCATCGCATACCACCTATCCCCTGCCTACCCCCTAGCCAAACATCTTACGAACCTCCTAACCCCTCTTTGGAATAATAACAGGAGAGCCTTCACGACACCCAATTCCACCAGTTTCATACAGGATATAACAAACCTGCACCCCCCTCCAAACTCATCCATGTGCTCGTTCGACGTATCTTCCCTATTCCTCAGCCTTCCACACAGCCTCATGTTAGATAACCTCCACCAATTCCTTTCATACATCCACACAGATGCCACTGTAGCCAACAACATCATCTCACTCACCAAAATCTGCCTGTGCATGAACACCTTCACCTATTCTCATACCCACTTTAAACAGATCAGGGGAACCCCAATGGGCAGCCCCCTCTCATCCATTTTGTCCGAAATAACGATGTCTACCATAGACCAATGGATCTGTAACCGGCAACCCTCAAACATCTTCTTCTGGCGTCGATACGTTGACGATATTTTTTGCGTATGCAAAACCCACAGCGAGAATATCATTTTCACCGACCTCCACACCTACAATCCCAACATCACATTCACTCTTGAGAGAGAACATGAACTTGTTATTCCTTTCCTGGACGTCCTAGTCATACGCACCCCAAACACCTACCATACCACAGTCTACTACAAGAAAAACCACCCACCCAGATACACCCATTATAGGTCACACTGCCCAAACTCCCACAAAATCAATATAGTTAAAGCCCTCACCCGCCGCCTACTAACCCACTGTTCACTCCCCATCTTCAAAACTATTGAAAAGAACCGCATCATCTCCCATCTTACAATTTCAGGTTTCCCTCTGTCCTTCATAGAAAAACACACCTATTCACCTGTTCCTCTAAACCCTCCTGCAACTTACAAATCCACATGTGTGATCCCATTCTCTCCCCTTTCAGTTAACCTCTCCCGTTTCCTCAAACCTTTTGGAATCCGTACCTTTTTTACTAACACACCTAACCTCCACTCACTCCTTAGGCATCCCATCACAAAAACCGACACCTCCATTGATCCTCTAACATCTACTGGAGCAGTCTACTCGGTCTCGTGCCAACAGTGTCTCGCCACCTATGTGGGGGAGACCGGTAGAACCATCGCCATCAGAATGTCCGAACACACACGCAACATCACCAACCGAGACACCCGTTCCCTTATTTTTCAACACATTGCATCTTCTGGCCATTCCTTTGACACTACTAACCCAACCATTCACTACAAAAATATCTCCAACCTACACCAGAGATTGGTTCTGGAAGCCATAGTTTCAACCAAGCTACACAGTATAAATAGAAAAATAGACATCCCCGCAGTCTACTCAAACTACATTTCCAATTAAACTTTTTCAGATTCTACCTTTAGTATATTAATACCCCCCCCCCTTTCCCACCATTTTCAGTCATACTAGTTTCAAATAGGTTTTTGTTCTCTCACTGGTCATTAAATTCCAATTTCATAGATGGCAGCCCAGAATACAACTTTTAACCGTACAAAAATCCACCCGTAATTGTTACCTGGATACAATTAGTTATACAGTTGAAGATCCATTACAGTCATACTTTTGTCTCATTGATATTCCTTTTTCTTTCAACTAATGTTTTCTGCATTTCTTGATTTGCTCTCTAGAATTTTTATTTCCGTATTTATTCACTTTTACAAATAGTTAAATTGATCATTTGCATGTCCTTCTTTATATTCTTAATATTTTTTATATTCTTAATATTTTTATTTTTATTTCTATGTAAAACCAATACGTGTATATATTCCCTACAGCCATCGTTATCTTTCTTAGTATAGTTATATTTATGCCCGTTGAAGGACTTTTGTCCGAAAGCTCGTAGCATTCTTACAATAAAAGAAACTCATCTTCTAATTCTTCTTAATTGAAAGACATTTGGTGTACCTAAAGTATGAGTAGTCACAAACCTCTCACCACCGTGATTTTCATGACCATAACTGTATGTACAAGAAGTAAATTCAAAATATACCTTTTACACATACACAATCACTTTGTTCTTCAAATAAAAGACACTTCGGCCAGACAATAAAATATTTACTGGTCGAAGTGTATTATATTCGAAGAGCAATGAATGCCAGCCAGGCAGCCTCTATCCTTACGACAATCATTTTTAATGTGTTATCAATATTACACTGATATTATTAAGAAGAGGTCGCCGTATAGTAAATAATTTTAAGAAATAGAGTCCAATTGCTAGATGCTATCCAGCTACCAGAATTTCAAGAGCTACAAGTAGGGATATCACCACACAGTCATCAAATACAATCAATCTGATAATCTCAATAATTTTCCTTGAGAATCGTGTCAGATATCATCTCTACCAAAGATGAACCATTGAATTAACTTTGTAAAAAAATGTTTCATTTTCTGGAATTATAAATCAATCATATTCCAACATCATATGAAATTGTGAACATTCAACTTTATTCAACTGTAAATACAAAGCGCGATGTCCCGCCAAGGACACTGGCGCCCAAAAGAAAGCAACACAAGAGAGAGAGAGGGAGAATCTAATAACATATGCTCAAGGCATTTACATATTCCTGAAATTGATTTCAAACAAGCATACTATATACATAGGTAATTTAATTTAAACACATCTCAAAATAAAGAAAAAAGGAAATAAAATCATATATACAGCACATAGTTATTTATACCTAACACATGATATTATTTAAAAACTTTGATATATATTTACAAAAACTATTGAATACAATGTATGAATCCCTGCTGGATATCAGTTCTCTTGGATCAGTACAGAGAATACCGTTATTGAGTCTGTAGTCTTGAAATGCTGGGCACTTAAGTAAAAGGTGAGTAGAATCCTGAATGCGGCATCCACAAAAACAGCCCGGATCCTCCGATGCATGGATTCTTTCCAGAAAACTTCCGAAATTACCATGGTTGGTTACAAATTGTGTGTTGTGGAAATTAGGGCGAAAATAACTTGGAATACCCCGGTTGAAAAAAACTTGTAAATGTTTCGTTTGTATTATTCATTAAGAGCAACATTCTTTCGTCTATATAGGATTTAATTATAAAGGGAATATCGATTTTGTATTTTTGCTTGTCCTCGAACGATAAGTTATTTAAGTCATATTTCATATTTTTTGCTTCAATGTAATCTGCAATCAATGGAACCCTAGCCAAACTGTGAACACAGTTGTACGAAGTTGTCTTGTATGCATGAATGCTCCATATTAGTATCTGATATTGCATTGAGTTTAATTTTTGTATCGATTTTTTGTTTAAAAATTTGAACCAGATTTCTGATCCATATGTTAAAGTTGATCTGAATAAAGATTTATACAATGTAATTCTTTTATGGGAGCTCAAACCCCATGATTTGCTGCACAGAGAGAATAGAATTTTTTTTATTCTTAGAGTTCTACTCACTATTTCCTCTATATGAAAAGCAAAATTTAATTTGTTTTTTCTTCTATGATTCGCAATTGTTATTCCCAAAATTTTTATTTTTTGTACTGGTGAAATTAATCCACTCTTAAATTTAACTGGGATCTTCTCTTTATTATGCAAATATAAAATGTTTGTTTTTTCGGAACTGATTTCTAACTTGTTCTTAATACACCACAAATCGATAGTATTTATTGCTTCCTCTATAACTGTTTTTAGTGATGTTAGATCTTTATTCCAGCATATGATCGAAATATCATCCGCATAACAAATCAACTCACTATTGGGCACCTGAAAATTCAACAGCAAATCGTTCAACAAAATTGTCCACAGAAGTGGAGAAAGCGGACCGCCCTGAGGACACCCCTTAGTAATTGGCTTTGAAGTTGTTAGATTGTCGTAACTGAATGAAATGATCCTGGAATTTAAATATGATTGTAGAATTTTGATCAGTTTTTCCGGTAAATTGTCTGAATCTATTCTTTTGATGATCGCTGGCCACCAGGCATTATCAAAAGCCCCCGAGATATCTATTGTAATTAGTGCAGACAGTTCTTTTTGCTTATGCTCCATTAATACATCGATTACCGTATTCAAAGCAGTGATAGTTGACTTTGACTTGATAAATCCGTGCTGCCTCGAGCTTAACAGATTGTTTTGAATATAAAATTCATATATTTTATTTTTGAGAATTTTTTCTAGAATCTTTGAAAAATTGGATAATAAAGATATCGGACGGTAGCTTTTAGCTGATTCATAATTGGTTTTGCCGGGTTTGGCTATTATTTTGAGAGCTGCTGTTTTCCATTTTTTTTGGAAATATCCTATTTGAATACATTTATTAAATAATGAGTGTAAAATCGGAAGTATTAGTTGAAAAGCATTCTTTATCATATTATTACTAATATTGTCTGCACCAGGAGCTTTATTTACCTTAATTTTGTCGATTAGCTCTTCTATTTCTTTCTTATGAATATTGCATGAGTTGGAGTTTGTAAAATTCGGTGTATAGTTACTAATTGATATATGGTGAGCAGTTTCCGATATAGTTGTATCATCAGGAATTAGTTCATCAATCAGATCTTTTATTAGAGATTCTTTAGAATCTACTGGTGCCAGTTCAATTATTGGTAATCCCTTTTGTTGATTAGAGGAACTCAGTTTTTTTAAGGTTCTATAGGCGTTTCCAAAAGGATTATTAGATCCATTTTCTTCTATAAAATCTCGCCAACTATTCCTCTTAGCTTTTCTTATACAATTTTTATATTTATTTCTGACAGACTTATATTCATTAACACTAATTGCTTTATGATGAAAGTATAGATTTCTCACATAATGAAAATACTTTTTCTTTTGTTCTAATTCTTTGTTCCACCACTTGATCCCGGTATCGAAAGTGAAGTTGGAAGATTTCACCTCCAGTGATTGATATGCAGCTTCCAGAATTATATCCGTTAGCCTGTCAACTACCATGTCAATATCAGTTTCTTTTCGACCTTTTTTATATCGTTTTCCAATCTTCTTACTTCCTGTTTAGAAATTGTATTTGAAAACAGTGACCAATCTGCTTTCTTTTCGCTAAATTTCCATGTAGATTTTTGTTGATTGTTTGTAATATCTAAGTTAACATTGATATCAAATGAAACTGTCACATGGTCGGAACTATTGGTTAATTCAAAAGTTTGCCAATTGTTCACCAGTTTCAATGTATGTCTATTTGAAATAGTGAGATCTATTATGCTTTTATTACGACAGGTAGGAGTTTTGTTATTGTGAATAAATAGATTATATTCATTAATAATAGGTTGCATTTTATATCCGTTAGAGTTTGTAATTCTATCAAACCAGACCGGGTGACGGGAATTGAAATCCCCACAGAGGACTAGGGGAGTACTCTCGAAGGTAGCTATCAAATTCTTTAAAAAGTTCAAATGTTCGTCCTCGCATTTGTTTGGAGGAATATAAAAGTTTGCTATTATCATCCTAGATTTAGGTGTATTTATAGAGATTGATGTACAAAACTGATTTGTGAAACCCTCCAACTTCCTATATTTTATATTTTTATTAAATATAACCGTTGCAGTATAAGTGTTTTCTGTTGAGGAACAATGTACTATGTGCGAGTCCATATCGAACACGACCTTTCTATTTAAAACATATGGCTCTTGAAGAAGGAGAATATCTGGAGGATTGTCTCTAATTGAGCTTCTGAGTTCGGTAGTTGCAATTATACTTTTCCTTAAATTCTGTTGTAAACAATTAAATTTTCCTATTGTTAAACTTTTTGCTTCTTTCATAATGGACATATATGCAAAACGCTTATGAAAATTATATGAGATTATTTCTGTTCTATTCTACCTCCAAATAATAAAATATTGGGTTCTATCTACTTGTGTTTTGTAAAGTGGACAGTCCGTCCCATTAACCCTGTGATTTGTTTGTTTATTTCTGTAAATTGGGTGTTTAGAACAGTTGTGACAACTCAGTACATTCGAACAGGAATGGGTTCCATGGACCCCACAGATATTACAGATTTTCTCATTTGTGCAGTCTTTTAGCTTATGGTTTGGATTGTATTGATAGCATTTTTGACATTGTTTTACTAAGATCTTATCTTGAATATGGCAACGTTCTAAATCAGTGTATAGAGTATTGTTATTTTTCTTAATTATTTGATATGCTTTTGGTGAAAGTCTTAAAACTATGTTTTGTGTTGCAGTATTTGATTTCATTACAAACAGCATCCTTATTTCGTCCTCCATTCCCCTTAATTCTGGATTCATGTTGCAGATTGTCTTAACAAATGTTGTTGTGTCCGTTATTTTAGAAACATTTTTGACCACAACCGTTGGATCTCTTTTCCCAGGAATATAAATCTTACTTATTGCCTTTAACTCATCCGATTTTCCCAATTCCTCCTGAAGAGCATTCATTTCTACCCGCGATGGCGATTTTATCACTACTGCGTTCCGTGTATTGAAAATTTTATTAATTTTAATATTCACGCCGTCTTCCCTTATTTTCTTTATGGTTCTAGAAATAGCTTGAGAAACATCAGATATAGATTCATTGTTGGCTGGAGTAGCAATTAGCGTAAATTCCAAGTTTTGAGTTTGTTGATGTTTGACAATTAATTGTTGTACATTTTCTTGTTTTGTTACTTGTGCAAATGTGGGTCTGTGTACCGAAATTTCTCTCAATATTTTTTCAACCTTATTTTCCATTGCTGAGTTGACAGCTTCCGTTATTATTCCTATTGTAAAGTCTTTATTCATATCAGAAAGAGAAGAGACTCCTTCCTTTGCCTGAGTGATCATTGTTGATAAAAAGGATATGTCATTTTTAGTTACGTTTTTTTGATTGCTTAAATATTTATTATTAAAGTATTGAAATATTTCATCCATTTTTAAATTTATAGATTTTATAACTGAATCCATTTTGTTAACTTAATTTCTATTTTACAAGTTACCAGAGAAATACAATCCAAACAGTTAGCAAATATGCAAATATTTTCGAAGAATTTTGATTTCCAATTTCTCTGCCGAATCTTTTGGCAATCACACTGACAATTGCAATTAGATAAGAATCGGTGATTACGGTAAGAAAGATAAGATAGGAGAAAGTTATCATAATAGAATTTAAATAAAAAATTTGATACTTAGCTGCAGAGCGAGGCGACCGTGCGTCCATCCAATTTGGCCTCCTAGCGGCGAAATGATTTTCTTATTTTCATAGCTTATAACATATATTTAAAATTTATATCAAATTTATTTTAGTATGTAAAATTATTCAGTTTCCTGGGACACGAGTCTTCAACACTTGGTCAGTTCTAGGGCCCTAGCTTTGCTGGCGCCATTAGGTCAGATCCGAAGGTGGGGTTAGTAAAGCTAGAAGTGGAATAGGACTTCTCAGGACTATTTAGGGCTCCTGGGGGTAAACCGCCAAAAAGGGTAACGCTCCGAGGCAGGTACTTCCAGAGTGGTGAGGAAACTCAGCCGGATAAAAGTTTATTTTTTCAGGAGATACATTTCATCCAAAATAATATATATATATTGTTACACCCGCCTCGACCGTAGGTGCTTCTAAAGGTTGCTGATCAGCGTTCGCCATCTCATAAAATAAACCAGACCACGTTCTCATAAAACAAGCAACTATATTTTATTAATAATGAAAAAGTTATTATAGAATAATATATATACACACACACACTCGAGCGAGCGGCCACGCTTTTGCGAGCTCCGCCGTTTTCGCCTCTGGAGTGTGTGTCATTGGCGCTGAAACCTGCCGAATCCGGTGTCAGAAGATAGCCCTCGATCCGCTGATAACGTGCCTGAAAGGCCCAGCACTGGATCTCAACCAGGCGAGGAGTTTTCGCCGAAAACAGAAAATATGAAGAATACAAAAGAAAATTCTTCTGAAAATCAAATAGATGCAAATCCGCCGGCAGGCGATATGCATGTAAATCTGGCCGCCGCGCGTGATGACGTCACGGCGCCAACGACTGCTGCTTCAACCAGCGCTACAACAGCCAGCCCGGCCTCGCTCAACTGGGCCGACAGCGAGATGGCGGAGGTGGACGCTAACGAAGGCTACACCGTCGTGAAGAGCAAGAAAAGGCGCCTCTCTTCAACACCTGAGCACGCCGCAAAGCAGGCAAGCAGGCCTGCTGAGAGACGCGGCCCCCAGCAGCAGAAGCGGACAACAAGGCCGAGGTCAATGCCGCCCCAGGAAATCAAGGCGACGCGCGCCAACATCGCCGCAGCCAGGGCGAGGCAGGCCACCACCAACCACGAGAACTACATCTTCGTGGAGCTGTGCCCAGACATCCCGGACTACTCCTACCTCCGGGCAATGAGCAAGCTATTCGGGGGGCCAAGAGACCTCACCCAGTTCCACAGAATGAACGGCCACTACATCGTGGGCCTCGCAAACAAGGACTTTGCGAACCGTCTGGTCGCGGACGGCCTGGAGATTGAGGGAACATCTCTCAAGGTCTTCCCCTTCCGCAAGAGGGCGGAGCGTATTGTCGTGGCCAACCTGCCCGGCTTTGTGGAGGACAACACCATCGTGGACGCCCTAAGCCAATACGGGAAGGTCACCTCCATCGCCCCCATCTTGGTCAAAATGGAGGAGTTCACCTTCACCGACGGCCGCCGGGAGGCGTTCATCCTGCTCCGCGAGGGCGTAAGGCTGGAGACGCTGCCCACCCGACTGACCATCCACTCCAAGGGAGACACCCTGTCAGCCTTCCTCTCCTTTGGAATCAAGTGTTCCAAATGCGGAAAGCAGGGCCACCGCAGAGCAAACTGCCCATCGCTCGCCAGGCAGAACAGCAGCCCCAGGCAAGCAGCGTCTCCCACCGACGCAAGGCCTCCCCCCCATCTCCTCCTCCTCCTCAGCAGCCAAGGAGGCCGACACCTGCGCCCGCAACATCGGCGTCCCCTGTCCAACCGGCGAAGTCTTCAACTGAGGCTCCAGTGACCCCCTCGGCACACCAGCCTGCCGAACATATGGATCTCACCCACCCCGCCCCTGCTGCCCACCCTGCTTCCCTGGCTGCCCCGCGGCCCCCCGAGCCTCGCATCCCTCCGCTCGCTCACGTGATGTCGGAGGAGAAGCTGTCCTCACCTCTCGCCACGCCTGCCCGGGGAAAGGCCGCACTCGAACAGCTGCTGGAGCACCTCAGGAAGTCCCCCAGCCTTTCCATCGACTGGAACGGACTGCCCGACCTTAAATGCGAGGAGGCTCAGAAGCTCCTCACCTCTGAGACCACCATGGAGAACCGAGCGCACTTGCTGACAGTGGCACAGGTCGCCGCCCTCAAAGAACTGGCCAACACCATCATAGCTTCGGTTCCAGACTCCAACCACACCATTCGCAAGACCCTCCGGAAGACCTTGGGGAAGATGCCTACAGGAGGGCAACAATGAGCTTCCGCATCGCCAGCATCAACGCGCGAGGGCTCGCCACTCGGGGGAGGAGCCTTGCCCTTTGTCATCTCCTCAGGCAACATCACGTGGACATCGCGTTTGTCCAGGAGACAAACGCATTTCATCTGGGCAGCGGCCAAGACCTCTGCCTCGGCTACAGTTCTGTTGTATTGGCCCATCCCGTAGCCATCTCGGGATCCGGACTCGCCTGCGTCTTCGGACCGGGCGTAGCCGTGCTACAACAACGCATCCTGTGGCCGGGCCACATCGCCTTGGCAACCATAGATGTCCGCGGCGAGGAGATGACGGCCATCGCCGTTCATCTGGCGCATGAACCCCGGGAGAGAAACCGGCAACTGGAGCTCCTGGCGGCGACAGCGGCACAGGAGGAGGAGGGGGCCTGCTGGATCATCGGCGATTTTAATATCAGGGATCGAGGGCCTTCATCATTATCATCGTCGGATGCCCTCGCCGCTCTTCTGGACCTGGCCGCGCTGGTCGACGTGGCCACCCAGTTCGACGCCGCCCACCTGCCCACCAGAGTCGCCATGCGCGGCGACCAAGTCGAATCGAACCGCCTGGACCGGATCCTCGTCCCTGCTGGAGTCCTGGATCGCGTGTCCATCTACGCGACCAGCCACTACCACCTCTCGGACCATCGCCTCGTGTTGCTACAGGTGGGCCCGCCCACCACCGCCGTCTCCTCCCCCACCCAGCCTCGCTTGGCCGCGATGCTCCGCTCGGGCCTCGTTCTAGAACATCTGGCTGGTTACATCCGGGAGCTCGAGGAAGACACGGCGCACAATGACGACGACGGGATCCTATGGGACAGGTGGACCACCATCAAGGCGGGACTGCTGGCGGAGGCCAGATCCCTGCACGATCCGCGCCACGCTGCCAGCGACAGCTACATCTACAGGGCAAGGCGCTATATCGCGGCGCAGCTCGAGGCCTCCTCCATCCGGGCCGACTACCCATCGCTGCCGGACCTAGCACGCGCCATCCGCCTCCGACGCCCGGTCAGCGTCATCAGGGACGAGCAGGATAACATCATCGAGGGCCCCGAGCTTCGGCGGAGGGCGTTCGCGACCTTCCAGCCCCGCTTCGCCCGTCCCACCACCGATCCAGCTGCGGGAGCTGCCTTCATCGCCAGCAGCGCACCCACCACCACCTGCGAGCTGAGTGAGGAGGACCCGCTCCACCGGCCGGACATCAGCCCCAGCGAGATCGCCAACGCCATCGAGCACCTCCCTCGCGGAAAGGCCCCCGGCTGGGACGGCTTGCCGTGCGAACTCCTCGTCGCCTTCAACGAGGACTTCTTCGCGGAAGCTCTGGCCCGGGTGTTCGCGGCTTCACGGCTCCGCGGTGCCCTACCTCCGTCGACGCGGCGCAGCTCCATCTGCCTCGTGCCCAAGGCCCGCGGAGGTCGCGGCCTTGACGGCTACAGGCCCGTCGCGCTGCCCTCGGCCGACTACAGGGTCCTGGCCGCCATCCTTCATCGGCGCCTCAAGCCCCACCTGCGGACCCTTGTGCCGGAATGCCAGACTTACGCGGTCCCCGAGAGGTCCCCGTCCTGGAACATCGCTAAGGTGACGGATGCTGTTGAGGAGGCAACCGCCATGGGCTCGCCGCTGGCCGTCATGGGCATCGACTTGGAGTCCGCCTTCGATCCCCTGGACCGCGGCTTCCTGGAGTCCCTGATGACGTCCCTCCGCCTCCCGCCGGCCTTCATGGGCTGGTTTAACATCTTGTACGCCGGGGCGGACGCAACGATCCGGGCTGGAGGCTTTCACACCACCACCTTCCCCCTCCTCAACGGCCTAAGGCAGGGCTGCGCCGTGAGTGCCGCTCTCTTTAGCATCGCTACGGGGCCGCTGCTACGTCGCCTGGAGTTGACCCTCGGCGTGGGCAACGTCATCGCCTACGCCGACGACATCGTCCTCCTTTTCCATCGCGACGAAGAATTCGAGCGGGTGGCGACCGTCCTCGAAGACTTCAAGCGGGCCTCCGGTATCGCCGTCAACCTCGGGAAGAGCGCGGGCCTTTGGTGCGGAGCCTGGCGCAACCGCGGCGACTCCCCTCTCGGCGCCTCCTGGTCGACCACCTCCATCAGGGTCCTCGGGCTCGACATCGCCCCCAGAAGCTCCGCAGTCCATCAGGAGCAGCATCTTCTCGCCCTTCTGGAGTCCGCCTGCCGCAGATGGACGCCCTTCACCCGCGGCCTATCCCTCGTTGGACGAGCTAGAGCGGCGAACTCGCTGGTGGGCTCCACCATCCAGCATCACCTGCACGGGTACCTGCCAACACCCCCGACCATCGCCAAACTGCAGGCCAGACTAGCGAGGTTCGTCTGGGGGCCCGAGCATACGGCGTGGCTTCCCGCCGCCGTCATGGCGAGGCCCGTAGCCATCGGAGGCCTCGGCCTCCTCGACCTGGCAACCCAACTCCAGCTCGCCTGCCTCAAGGGGGTGCAGGTCGCGCTCCGCGGAGGCAGAAATGCCTTCAGCTGGCTGGTAGAAAGCGGTGAGGCCTGGATCCACCCTCCACCGGACGGCACCCGTCTCCAGCCCCGCCGTCTCCGGCTGCTGAAGCTATGGGAGGAGGCCTCCAACATCCTGGGCCTCAACCACCGGGCGGTCCCCACGGCTCAGCTGCTGGACCTCCCCATCATCGGCGGCTGCCGGTTCCTCCGCCCTCCCGACCTCCTGGCTCCCGCCCGCTGGCGTGGAGCCAGAGTCCGGGACCTTCTCGCGGAGGGCCACCTCATCGCCCGCCCTACGCGCTCCGTCCTGGCTGACGCCGCGACCCTGGGCGCCTTCTGTCGGAGGCTGACCTCCGAGAACGCCGTGGGCTTCGGGGCGGAGTCCACGCCTTCTTCCAGTTCCTTAGCTGCGGCCGTGGTGCTGCGAGGGACGGCTACGCCGTGGTCGCCCACCATCGGTCCACCACCATCCAGGATCGACTGGGCCTCGCTGCGGCGCGGCGCCTACTCGGGCCACGAGGCCGACGCGGTCCTCAAGTTGGCCCTCCACGCCCTGCCCCATCCGGCCCATCCTGCCTCGGTCGGCCCCTCCTGTCCCGCCTGCGGGTCCATCGACCGCTCCCTCGGCCACCGTTACTGGTGCTGCCGTTCCATCAGGCCTCTCATCAGAGAGGCCTTCAACATCATAGGGCGGCCCCCTGACCTGCAGGCTTGGATCTTCGGCGGGTCCGGCCTTGAGGACGACGCCCTTTCCATCCTGGCGTCGGCAAGTTGCGAATCTATCGCTACTTTGTCCAGGTTGGGCTCGGAGAAGCGGTGGAGGACCCGCTCATCGCCTGGTCCAGGACCCTCCAGCGTCGAGGTTTCCTTCCATCATCTCCCATCATCATCTTGTAGTTTCATATATGTTTATTTTTTCTTTCACTCTTTCTTTGTATATATTTTCTCTCTCTACTTTATTGTTTGAAAATATGTAATATTGTCTAGATGACAATAAATATTTTTTAATTGTCAATTGTCACAATATATAATATATAAACAAGAATAATATTAACAACGAACTAAACTCAAAAAACAAAAGCAGCTATGCTGCGAACATAGGATGTTTTTCTACGCACGTGACGCGGCGGAGCGTGACCGTGCCTGCCCGGGTGGGTAGTCGTTGTTTGAACTCTGTATGTTACATATTTTTACAAAATAACTATGCAGAATGTGACACTTCTTCCTCCTCCGAAATGGTCGCGTCCTCGTGACCGTCTTCCATTCTCGCAAAGTAAGGCTTGATTCTGCTTATGTGAACTGTTGTAGGTTGTGTGCGGTTCCCAGGGTTATCTTCTGGCACGATGGAGTAGTTCACATAGGAAATTTTTTTCAGCACGATGTAGGGTACGAAATAGCGTCTCAAAAGTTTCTCACATTTTCCAGGTTTTCTTATTGGAGTCCACAGCGCTACTAAATCACCTGGTACATAACCAGTTTGCCGATGTTTTTGGTTATAATAATTAATCATCTTTGCCTGACTTTTCTCGGTATTAACTTTCACAATATCTCTCGTTCTCACGATTTTTTCCATCAACTTGCTCACGTACTCGTCATAATCCTCCGAATCGGGCTCAATGAAGATATTCGTTTCATTCAAAATCGAGACTGGTTCCCTTCCATACAAAAGGAAGAACGAGAAATATTTGGTTGTTTCTTGTATTGTCGTATTATAAGCATGGGTTATGAATGGAAGTATCTCGTCCCAATTCCTTTGATCTACAACACGTACATGCTTATCATATTGATCAATGTTCTGTTTAATCGCTCTGTGAGGCCATTTGTCTGTGGGTGATAGTTTGTTGTGAGGCAATGTTGAATTTGACATATCTTGGTTATTTCTTTCACCAAATTGCTCGTGAATTGGCTTCCTCTATCGCTAATCAGATACCGTGGTACTCCATTTTTCAAAATAACATTTTCTGTCAGAAATTTAGCAACCTCCCTCGCTGTGGCATCGATGACAGCCTTCGTTTCCGCATATTTTGTGCAATAGTCGGTCAATACTATCATCCACTTCTTTCTGTTCTTTGTAGATGGCAATGGTCCCAAAAAGTCGATCCCAACTCTCTCGAAGGGATAATTTGCAGCAGGGATCGGATGAAGTAGGCCAGCAGGCAACTGATTAGAACCCTTCCTTCTTTGGCACAGATGGCAGGTCCTAACGTACTCCACTACATCCTTCAGCATGGATGGCCAGAAATATTTATCCTTTAGACGGTGCATTGTTCTGGTCACACCTAAATGGCCACAGATCATATGATTGTGGTGCTCTTTTGAAATGTCCTTCCTTCTCACTCTGGGTACCACCAGCAGCCAGACTCTTCCTTCTGGCCTCGGATTTCTTTTGTACAGACATCCGTTTTCTTCTTTAAAATTTTCAACAATCGATCGTTTGCCCTCCGTGTCACCGAGGCATCTCTTGATGTTTTCGATATATTCGTCGGAATCCTCGATGACTGGGTTGAAAAACAAACTATCATAGTTATCGTCAAAATCAGTTTCTGGTAATGGACCTCGTGAAAGACCATCTGCATCCAAATGTTTTTTCCCGGGTTTATAAATTATTTCGAAGTCATATTCTTGTATTTTTAATGCCCATCTTGCAAGTCTACCCGTTGGATCCCTTAGATTTCTTAACCAACACAACGCGTGATGGTCCGTCATAACTTTGAAGCGCCTTCCATATAGATAAGGCCGTAACTTCGACATTGACCATACTAATGCCAAACATTCCTTCTCCGTTGTCGAATAATTACGTTCTGGCTTGCTTAATGATCGACTTATGTATGAAATTACTTTTTCTTGACCATTGATAGTTTGAACAAGGGTAGCACCTAGGCCAATATTTGATGCATCGGTGTGGATCTGGGTCGGTGCTTCTGGGTCAAAATGTGATAATATCGGGGGATTTGTTAGCAACGATTTCAGAGTTATAAATGCTTCTTCCTGAGATTCCGACCAGATGAATGGAGAATCCTTTCTTGTTAGTTTGAACAGTGGGTCAGCTATTCGCGAGAAGTTCTTAATGAATTTCCTGTAATATGAGCAAAGTCCTATGAATGACTGAATTTCTTTTGTCTTTGAAGGACGGGGAAAATCTCTAATCGCTTTAACATTATGATCTGCTGGTTTAATTCCATGTTTGCTTGTCACGTGACCGAGTATTTCAATTTCTTCAAATCCAAATCGGCACTTTTTCCCATTAAGCCTCAGGTTCGATTCACGAACGCACTTTAAAACAGCCTCAATCCTTCCGAGATGAGTGGTAAAGTCGGGACTGTATATAATAACGTCATCTAGGTAACAGAGGCAAAATTTCTATTTTATGTTTTTAGTACATTGTCCATAATTCTTTCGAAAGTAGCTGGAGCATTGCACAAACCAAATGGCATAACATTCAATTCGTCTAAACCGTGGGATGTTGTGCAGGCCGTCTTCTTCTTGTCTTGTTCCTCGATCTCTACCTGCCATAAACCCGATCTGAGATCTATGGCCGTGAAATATCTAGATCCCTGAAGTGTGTCCATAACATCATCAATTCTGGGGATCGGATAAACATCCTTTACCGTTATGCTGTTCAGTTTCCTGTAGTCTATACAAAAGCGCCAATTGCCATCTCTCTTTCTGACCAAAATAACCGGAAAAGCCCATGGACCAGAAGATGCCCTTATTACTCCCTCCTGGAGCATATCCTGAATTTGTTCTTTGATGATGTCTCGCTCCTTAGGGCTAACTCTGTACGGTTTGTGTTTTATCGGCTTCGCATTCTCTGTGTCAATTCTATGTTTGGCCAAATTCGTCTTGCCCAATTTTGATGAAAATAGATCACTGTATTTCGATAAAACTTGCCTTAATTCATTCTTTTGGCTTAATGTCAGGTCCTCGTTTATTTGAATTTCCGTCACCTTATCTTCCTCATCATCTTCTATATTATTAAGCATGGTGGGAGGACTTGCGTAGCCCAAGGTCTGATTCTTCATTATTTTTAATGCTCGAGGATAAGGATTAGTTATCCATAAATCCGCTAATTTGTTTCTTACTGTGATCAGACATCTAGCAATCCTAAGCCCATTTGTAAGAGTTAGCTTTTCATTTGGTTCAACCACGTATTCGCCATCATTGGCCTTCACGGTTACCCTGACTAGTTTAACACAAAGTTGAGGCACTACTTCATCCTGCTGATTAATTATTTTCCTGGGTGCTTCGTTCGAATCTTGACACTCGGTCACAATGTCGAATTCCAAAATATCCTGTTTGTAATTTATTTTCGCATTTAAACGCCTGAGAAGATCTCTTCCAATTATTAATGATTTCATATTGGATTCCAGAACTACAAATCTATGATTCAATGACTTTTCGTCAATTTTTATATCCATTGAAATGCTTCCCAATATATTAAGCTTTTGACCATCTGGACCAATACAATTTCCATTATAGGTTTCAATACGAACGCCAGTTTCGAGAGCAGTTCTTAAATCTACAATCGAGAGATCCGCGCCTGTGTCAACCAAGGCTTCCAATATTCCAATTTTATCAACATTCACATTTATTCGGCTTTTTGAATCCATCTCTGTGATCGCGCCTATTTTCGACATGCCCTGGTTGACTGGAACAGGCGCGCTTTCTAGTTTAAATCCTCCAACACCTCGAATCTGTTGCGAGTTGGAATGTTTGGTCTCTCACACACATCGGCGTATACTTCTGGGCTCAGGTTCCGGGTGTTCAGCGGTTTTTTGTCATCAGACGGGCTGTCTAGGCTAGGGGGAACTTCCTCAACCATGCGGACGTATTTTATTCTGCAATACTTTGCTACATGACCCGGTCTATTACATCTAAAGCAGATAGGTCGTCCGTCCTCGGTTCTACCTCTATCATTCCGAGGTTTTCTATCATAAGTGTTGACAGAAGGAGTTCGTCTATATGTATCCTTTTGAGTGGATCGGGGAAATGTACGAGTCTCCAGTGGGGGGAAGTAAGTTTGGTTTTGGCTTGGTGCTCCCATCATAGGCCTCGAATAAATTTCAGTTTTATATGATTGAAACTCTCTTGGTTGCCTGTTCCATCTGGCATGATTAGTTTCTTTTTGAGAAATCCGATTCATAAGAATATCATTCTTCTCCTTTCGTTCCAGGTATTCCTTCTCGAACCCATCTATTCTCTTGCATGCCTCCAGAAGTTCGTCGATGGTTTTAGGGGGGTTGAGATATAGCGCCAGCGCGTACTCTTTCTTTAGACCTCCGATTACAAATTGTATTTTTTCCATCTCTTCCATATTGGGCTGGACTTTGCTGCATTGAAGCAATATATCTTCAGCAAATCGCATCGCGAGTTCATTCCACCCCTGCATTCTGTTCAGTTTGAGCATCATCTCGTCCTTGTTCTCCAGCGACGCGAAGTCCTGGATGAGGCGAGTCTTGAAAATTTCCCAGGTAGCAAGATTGACCTTGTGGAATTCATACCAAGTTTTAGCAGGTCCGACTAGGATCATGGCGGCGTAGCGGGTGATGATGTAATCCGCCCAGCGGTAAAGAAACCCAACTTCTTCCAGAGAAGTGATCCATTGGCGTGGATCTTCGTCTCCAGCATACTTCCTGATGTTCAAGCTTGGATTAAAGGGTATAGGGTCAAAACCGGCATCTCCACCAGTTGTTACACCCGCCTCGACCGTAGGTGCTTCTAAAGGTTGCTGATCAGCGTTCGCCATCTCATAAAATAAACCAGACCGCGTTCTCATAAAACAAGCAACTATATTTTATTAATAATGAAAAAGTTATTATAGAATAATATATATATATATAATATATAATATATAAACAAGAATAATATTAACAACGAACTAAACTAAAAAAACAAAAGCAGCTATGCTGAGAACATAGGATGTTTTTCTACGCACGTGACGCGGCGGAGCGTGACCGTGCCTGCCCGGGTGAGTGTTCGTTGTTTGAACTCTGTATGTTACATATTTTTACAAAATAACTATGCAGAATGTGACAATATATATTAATAATACATTGATATATATATATGTTATGAATATTTTGTGTTGTTGTTAGATTAGGCTTGATAAGACAAAGGATCGATAAGATAAAGGGTTGAGGTGCAGTCTTGATAAAAAAAATAATTATTTACCGTCAAGTAGCTTTTATTTTCAATTACTTGAGGAAAGATTACACATTAGTTAGTTTTACATTATATAGAATTTATAATTTAATCCTATATTAGTGATTTAAAAGGATTGATTGGTTAACTACGCATATTTACAACAAAATTATACAACTAAAACTAAACAACTAAACTAAAAGTCTTTCTAAAAACGATGATAACAAAAATAAAAATTATCAATGAATAAAATGAAATATATATTTTTAAAATATAGAAATATTTAGAGTTTTTAGATTATATAATATTTTTAGATTATATAATATTTCCCCCCTGTGAAAAAGATTTAAAAAAAATAAAATTTTAAAATAAAATTGGTAATTAAAAATAATTAATTAAACGAAATCAATAAATCTATAGAAATAATTAAAAATGAAACAATAAAAATCAATACGCACATTTTTTCAAAATAAACAAAAGAAAGTTTTTTTACAAATAATTTATATAATTATGAAATTATAGTAAAAGTATATATAAGAAATATTAATGAGTGAAATATATCAAAAATGTATATGAAGCAAAAAAGGTATTTAAAATTTGAGTAATTATGACATGCTAGTTACACTTCAAAGTTGAGTAATGAAACGCTAATAGATGTATGGAGTGACATTAAGTTATTTGTGAAGGCTTAAGAATTGGTGCTGATATTTGTTCTTCATTGTCTATGTCCAAAATATGGCCTTCCTGTAAAAAACATGGTTTATCATCAATATCTATTAACTTTGTGTTAGAATTTTGGTTTACTATAAAGTCATTTTCTATGTTAGTGCTATAGTGAAGTAAAAAATCTGTTTCTGGGTAAAATAATTTAATTTTATTAGAGTGTATAATTTCTGTTTGTTTTCTTTGGGGTAAATTGGGTTTATTAATTTCATATGTGACTGGAGAAAGTTGTTTTTAAAATAGTAAACGGGCCTATATATCTTTGTGTTAATTTACCAGTGTTTGGATAAATAAAGGTTTTTACTAATACCTGATCTCCTTCTTTAAAAATTGGTTCTGGGTGTTTAATATCATAAAGTTGTTTGCTGTGTTCATGGGATTTTATGGTTCTTTCAATGGCTAATTTTCTTGCTTTTTCAATTGGTGTATGTGTTACTGTGTCATGTTCTATATACTGTGGTTGTATTCCATAGTATAAGAATTTAGGAGTAAAACCTGTTGTGGTATGTACTGTTTCATTATAGCTTTCAGTAATTTTAGGAATATATTTTGTCCAAGAAATCTTTAAATTAGCATTATATTCACATCTTAACCTATTAATGATAGTGGAATTTAGTCTTTCTACTTTTGCATTTGTTTCTGGATGATGGGAACTGGTGAGTAGATGCTTAACATTATTTCTTTCTAAAAAGTGTTTAAATTTTCTGCTAAGAAAAGCTGCATTTCTATCAGTTATTAATATTTCAGGCTTATTAATTTGGAATAAATTTCTCAAACAAGTTATATAAGAATCAGTTGATACAGATTTTGTTGGAAAAGCCCAAAGGAATCTACTATGGTGATCTACTATCATATGGATACTGTGTCTAGTTGTCCCATAATTATGTAACCCGCCCAATGTGTCTAGAGAAAAAATGTGATTTGTGTGTGTAGCTATTGGCATCTGTTGTAGTGGTACATAAACAATTCTGTTATCCCTAGACTTGTTAAACTGGCAAGTTTCACAATGTTTGGTGTAATTAGCAATATCTCTAGTCATATGTGACCAATAATAGTGTGGAGAAATTATTTTAGTCATTTGAGTTGTTCCAATATGTCCATGCTTTGTATGTACTTTGCTTAATAATTTCTGTCTTAGTGTCTGTGGTACATAAGCTCTTTTAAAACCCTTCTTATTAATCATATAAAGGCCATTTTGTATTTTAATTTTAGCACTACTAATTTGTTCTGTGGATTGGTGTTCTTTTAACTCATTATATGTTAGGTAAAATGAGACAGGTGCTCTTGACAGCATGTCTGCTTCTATATTATTTAATCCTTTAATATGTTTAATGTCAAAGCTATATTGAGATAGGATTAAAGACCATCTAAATAATCTACCATGTGGGTTTTTTACATTTTTGATCCATTTTAAAGGTAAGTGATCTGTGTGCAAGGTAAAATGTATGTTGTGTAGATATGTGTGAAATCTTTGTACTGAATTAATGATAGCTAATGTTTCAATTTCTGAGGCAGTATAATTCTGTTCATATTGATGAAGTTTCTTGAAAAATAACCTATGGGGTGTAAAATGCCTTGTTCATCTGGTTGTTTAAGAACTCCTGCTACTCCTAGACTTGACGCGTCTGTGAATAAATGACATGGTTTTGATGGGTCATAAATATATAGTACAGGCTGTGATATGAGTGCATTTTTAAGTGTTTGGAAGGCTTGTTCATGTTTCCCACTCCATAGCCAAGGAGCATTTTTTAACAAAAGTTCATTCAAAGGTGCCCTAATTTGCGCATAATGGGGAATAAATTTATTATAAATATTTATGGTGCCTAAAAATCTCTGTAATGTTTTAATATTATATGGTCTATTTAATTTTAAAATTGCTTCAATATTTGTGTTATTTGGTGTATATTTTCCTGAATTAATAGTGTATCCTAAGAATTGTATTTCTTTTTGTAAAAATTTGCATTTATTGAGATTCAGCTTTATATCCTCTTGTTCGAATATACCTAATATGTCATCTAAATGTTTAATGTGTTCTTCATAAGTTTTAGAGTGTATAATAATATCATCAAAATAATTTAAGGCATAGTGTATGTTATGTTTAGTGAAAACTGACTTCATAATCCTTTCAAATTGTGAAGGTGCATTTTTTAGACCATATGGAAGTCTGTTCCATTCATAACATCCTAATTGTGTTACAAAGGAGGTTTTATGTCTATCTTTTTCATCTATGGGTATATGCCAGTATGCATTTTTAACATCTAGAATAGTATATATTTTTGACTGTGATAACCTATCTATAATTTGTTCTATAAGTGGAATTGGGGTATGTTCTGGAACTGTTTTTTGATTAAGTTTCCTATAATCTATACAGAGTCTTGTGGGGTGATTTGGGTTATCAGATTTTTTATTCACTAATAATGCAGGAGAACTATAGGGGCTAGATGAGGGTCTAATAATATCATATTTTAATAATTCAGTTATTTGTTTTTGTATTTCAGCATTATTGTAAAAAGATGTCCTATATGGCTTTTGTACTATGGGAATATTATCTAAAAGAGATATGCAAATTGGGTTAGTCTTTATGTATCCTATATCAAAATTGTGTTTAGAGAAAACATTCTTATATTTATCCAATATATCTGAAATTGTTTGATTTGAGAAATTTGGATTAATATCTACTTTACTAAAGTCTAAATATGAATTATAATTTGTTATAGAATCCGGTTGTCGCATACGGTGAAATGAGTTAGAATCAATAATGGGATTTGAATTAGGATCTATAAGTTTAACATTTGTATTTGGTATATCAAAAGAATTGAAATTACACAATGGGTTAATATTTAAAAGAGATGAACTTTTAACATAGTATGGGTCTGGAATACATAGGGTAGTGGCATATGACTTCTGATTATCAGTTTTTGGATTAAAAGAATACAATAATTTATAATTTTGGAAAAGAAGGTTTTTTTGAAAAATCTATTTGTAACTTAAATAAATGAAATGTTGGTAAACCTAAAATAATATATTCTATTGGACTATCACAAACAAACATTTCTTGATACTTTGTAATTTTACCTAAGCTAAGCCTAACTAATATTTTGTATAATGGGTAACTAAATCCTTCTACCTGACCTATTCTTTCTTTTGGGGAATTATCTAAAATTTTATAATAAATATGGTTTAAGTATTTCAAAGGTATAATGGAAATAGATGATGCAGTGTCAAGTACACAGGGTAAGGATATTTGGTTAATAAATACAGAGAAAAGTAATAATGTTCTACCTGGGTTGATGCGCTTCGGATGAGTATTGTTCTTAAGTGGGCAGTCTCTATGGAAATGGATCTGGTTGGGTAGCTGGTGAGATGCACATATCTTGCAAGGGTATGGAGGCTGGTTTATGGATTTGTGGGGTTCTTGTTGGTGATGAGTTGCTGCTGCTGTCCTGGGAAAAGGCTGGTATTGATGAGCTTTGGAGGAGTTGGAGTTAAAATTTTTACTGGAGTGCTTGTACTGGTAGAGGGTTGTTGGGGTTCTTCTTCTTTATTTGTTGATAATTTTAATTGGGTTGTGATTTTATACCATTCTGAAGGTTCTTGTACTCTTGCAGCTATTAGATATTTTTTTAGGTGATCTGGCATTCCATCTGTAAGTGCTTCTAGTAAAAGTGTTTTTTCAAGATTAAGTTTATTGGCTAAGGCAGATTTTTCCTTAAAATATTGTTCAAGATCATTATTATCATTATATTTTAAATTTAGAAACCTACTAAATAAATTTGAATCTTTAATTGTGAAATATGATGTTAATTTTTGTTCAATTTCCCCCCAATTATATATATCTTGTAGTTCTTCTATGTAATAACTGAATGCTTCTCCCTCGAGATAATTTGAAATATTATTTAGTTTAAAATCTTCATCAAGATGTTTCTGTAAACATTTTTTGTAAAAGAATTTGAGCCAAGATATTATGTCTAAATTTTGACCATTAAATTTCGGTATTTCTATAGTATTTGGATATGGCGTCATGGCGTGTTCTACATTCCTTTGTTTGCGAGACATTTTGTAAAAATAGTTTTATGAAATTTGAATAATTAATAGAGCAATTAGGTTGATATTTCAGGTAATCCTGTCGGCTTATTGTTATGGATATTTTGTGTTGTTTTTAGATTAGGCTTGATAAGACAAAGGATCGATAAGATAAAGGGTTGAGGTGCAGTCTTGATAAAAAAAAATAATTATTTACCGTCAAGTAGCTTTTATTTTCAATTACTTGAGGAAAGATTACACATTAGTTAGTTTTACATTATATAGAATTTATAATTTAATCCTATATTAGTGATTTAAAAGGATTGATTGGTTAACTACGCATATTTACAACAAAATTATACAACTAAAACTAAACAACTAAACTAAAAGTCTTTCTAAAAACGATGATAACAAAAATAAAAATTATCAATGAATAAAATGAAATATATATTTTTAAAATATAGAAATATTTAGAGTTTTTAGATTATATAATATTTTTAGATTATATAATATATATATAATAGAAATATAATTTATTTATTCCCAGTTTTAAAAAAGACACGCTATATCCGATCTGGGTAATTGCGCGTGAAACTATTTACAATATTGTAGTAGTTTAAGTAACAGAATTGTCAAAAATAAAATAAACAATTAATGAAAAGAGCATTTAATAAACATATACATTAAGCAAATAAGCAACACATAAACAGATAGAAGAAATCTCAAGGTAGGTATTTACAATATGTTAAGCAATGATGGAATTTGATGAGTTTTCTGTAATAATTAGTATCGTGGAGAGAGAAATTTGATCAAGTTGAGCTATTTACAATGAGTTATATTCTAAAGTAACTTATCAATTATTCTCAATTATGTAAATCTAGTCGCATAGTAGTGTAGTTCCTAAGCTGGATGAAGCTGCCTATTTATAATAAAAAGTCTGCATAACCTATTAAATTGCATATATCTTTCCCTATTATAAACTATTTGACCCAGATAGGTTCTTTCCATCTTGCTCTGCTGTCTTAGGTTTGACACCAGTGGGCATTGGTTCAAAATGTGTTCGGGGGTTTCTTCTTCCGCTTCACAAGAGCATCTGGGCGAATCTATTTTTCTAATTCTGAAGAGATATGATTTGAAGTTACCATGACTCGTAAAGAATTGAATATTGTAGAAATTTGGTTTGACAAAGTCAGGTATTTTAGAGGAGATGAAAAAACGTTTGAAATTATTGTTGGATTCTTCTTAGTATTCCTGTAATTTTCTTTCATTATAGTTAACAATTTCTTTTCTGTTTAATAAATTAAAGCTATTGTAGCCTATTTAATTTTTCAATATGTTGGATTCTATGTAATCTGTGAGTTATGGTATTTGTGTTAGTATATGTGTACAGTTTGACGATGTTGTGGTATAGGCCTGTATGCAGTGTTTTAGAATATTATATTTCAGGGAATTTAGTTTGTCTTTGGCTTTTTTTCTTGATTATAAATGGAAATCATATTGTTTGACCATATGTTATTGTACTTCGGAATATTGACTTGTATAAAGTTAATTTTCGTATTCATTCTAGACCCCATGCTTTCTTTATTAAACTGAGTAGGTAACCGCTAGATCTAGTAGTTTTGTCGACGATTTCATTACTGTGTGGCATAAATTCGAGCTTGTTCCCGCTTCGATGATCCTTTGGTATCTGAATTTACTGCTTTCACACCAGGTATTAATTTTACTAAGTAAATTGTTAATTGCTGTCTTTAGTTCGCCATGGCTTTTTTCTAGCATATTATAGTCAATACTGTTATCATCCAGATTAATGTTTAACAATTCTTCAATCAGTATGTTCCATAATGTGGGAGATAGTGGTTCTCCTTGTGGACATCCTTTAGTTAGTTTTTTAGTAATATTTATAGAGGAAAAATATTTGAAATTCACTGTTCTGTTGTTTAAGAATGATTGTGTTATTATTATCTGTTGTTTATGTTTTCTCGTTTTTTTTTTTCAGGCTGACACTAATTTATGAGTTTCTTCTTTATAAGTAGACTTTAATTGTCAATTTAGTTTTAACATTTTTCGCAACGTTCTCCAGTATTGATTTTGAAGTAGATATAAATTATTAAATAAAAATTCTATTGATATATAAATATAAAGAAACAGATTAATCTTTAAATATTCGAATATAATAAATTGCATTATTTCGTATTCGTTTCATATTCATCATTTTCCCCCAACATGTTTATGTTCTGACTTTTGTTTAACTGTTAAAAATTAGAAATAAATTCAATTGAAAAATATCGAATTTTAAAATAAATATTTAACTTAATATTTTAAAACCTGATGTCTGAAGCAGAAGATTGCTCCATCTGCCTGGACACCATCAGCCAGGATAACCTCTGCCATCCCAGAAACTGCATGCACCAATTCCACCTGGACTGTCTCAAGACATGGTCTGAGCAGACAAACTCCTGTCCAATATTCCGGAGAAATTTTTCTGAGATTGTTTACAATGTCAGAGGTCCTGAAGACTATGATATCATGACGGTTGAGGACAAAGCTAATGCTACAGAGATGCTAGATAATAATCCTCAAGAAGTCCCTCCTCAAGTGACACAATTCCTCCTTGATGTATTGTCCAAGATCATGATACTGATGATGATTCTGATCTCCCAATGATGGAATGTTGAGGCTTTTCGAAGTCGTCAGTGTTCTTCAAAATTCTACTATATTTTTCTGAAAATAGAGAAATATATATTTAAATCTTTAGATAATAAAAAGGTATATATTGGGCTGAATAAAATATTTATTTACCAATATTTCGGTTGGCTGAACGCCGTTCTTTGTCATGATATTACATTTTTGTTCAAACAAACTCAGCGCCGCTTAGTATTATATATATAATACCAAAATTAAAATATAAAATTTTAATTATATTAATTTTTAAAAATTATTTTAACTGTGATTTATAACACTATATGCCGCGCTGAGTTTGTTTATACAAAAATGTAATTACTTGACAAAGGTTGGCGTTCAGCCAACCGATATATTGGAAAATAAATATTTTATTCAATCCAATATATACCTTTTTATTATTTAATTACTACATATATAAACGTTTTATAGAATATATTGAAAACTCATGAGGCCTCCTTACTTTCAAATAGTGTGAATATTTCTTGTTTCTAATGATATACAACATGATTATTGTATTCTTATATTTCACAATCCAATATGCCAGCCGATTATCTGCCCAACAGAAATATAACCATAATCACGCATGAAGAATAGTCTAGGTTATAATGTTAATTTATCCTTTCATTCTATTTCTTTTAGTTCAAAAGTTCTTAAGTTCAAATAAATTCATTATATAATAATATTATAAAAGCAAAAAGATTTGAATTACTTATTTTGCCTTTATAATTTTGTGTACTTTGAAGAATTTTATTAGTCTAAATAAAAACTATTTAGCCAAAAAGGAAAGACTAATTTCTACTTTAATATTTTTTCCCTAGCCGCTGCAGCTTTAGATCTCTACATGTGCCATAGACAAATAAATTTGTTGTTATCAGCAATCATAGGCGTCCATCTTTTTGGACATGTAGAGATTTGGAAACAGGTATATTAAAAGTAACAGCAACGAGGAAAAACCTCCACAATTATCCATTTTAATAATTTTTCTTATTATATATATTTATATCCTATATATATATATACACTGGTGTCCAAAAAAATAAGAAACTTTGGTTTTTAATGATATGTTTTAAAATATACAACGCTAAAAGCTAAAAAGTAATTTAATTAGGTATTTTAAGTCGTAGAATTTATTTATCGCAACCATTCGATTCGGTAAAATTAAAAATATGCAAATTTTTGCTTGTCTTTATAAATGTGCTATTTGGCGTGTCGTTTACCCCATCTAAGAATTGTCCAATTATAATTTTATTTAATCCTTAGCTAATTATGAGTTTAATAAAAATTTTAGCAGATGATTCAAAATGGAGAGCTGTTGGAAGAATGGAGGCAGGGCAATCACAAGTTGAAGTAGCAAAATGGCTAAATGTGAATAAATCTGTGGTCAGAAAAATATGGAAACAGTTCATTGAGAGAGGAAACATCAAAAGAAAAGAAGGTTCTGGTAGAAAAAGAAAACAGCTACCTCTGAAGGACCGTTATCTGGTCGTAATTGCCAAGCGCCATAGGGAGATGACAGCTATTCAACTCTCTAATGAACTCTCAAGTGCTACTGGAACGAGAATTTCAAGACAAACTGTTTACCGAAGGTTTCACGAAGGTGCTCTTTATGCAAGACGACCAATGGTCTGTATCCCTTTAACCTCTGCTCACAGGAGAGCCCGCTTGAATTGGTGCTAGGAACATCAGTTAGGCATCAGTTCTAGCAGACGCACACCCCTCCACATTTTTTCTGGGGGCACTTTAACTGCCCAAAGGTACAGGGACGAGATCCTTGAGCCCTATCTAAAACCTTATAGAGATCAAATTGGTCACAATTTAATTTTATGGACGATAATGCTCGTCCGCATAGGGCTAGGCTAGTCAATGAATATCTCCAGAGTGAGAATATTCGAAGGATGGATTGGCCAGCCAGATCTCCGGACCTGAATCCAATAGAGCATGTGTGGGATGCTCTAGGGAGGCGTATTGGAGCTCGTCACCCCTCTACCAGAACCCTCGTTGAGCTAAGAACTGCTCTATTGGAGGAGTGGGGTTTACTACCCCTGGACCTCCTCCAAAGCCTGGTAAACAGTATTAGGGCTCGCTGTGAGACCTTGATAGCTGTTAGAGGTGATCATACTCCCTATTGAAATCTTATTTCTTTAAGATCTGGAACCTTGGCTTTGGGTAAGTTGGTATTAATTTGCATATTTCATAATATCAAATATTTTTTTTATTTTCATATAGCTAGTCAAATTCTCCATAGTTTAAACTATTTGTATACTAAATTTTATATTTGTTAATAAATTAGCTTTTGAGAAATTTCAATATTGAAGAAGAAATTCGAGTCCCACGCGAAAAAACCCGAACCATGGAAGACCTCCCTGCACCAAAAGCCCCCAAAACTAATTTTACCAACCCCAAATACCCAGTAGGTACCCGTAAATATTCAATTTGGAAACTTCCAGAATGCCCAGAATTAAAAAATGAAGAAGATTCTCAAGCTTTGAAAAAATACTCCGGCGCGGTCGAAACCACCTTTGCCGAGCTAATAAATTTTATTGACTTTTACGAAAGGGAACTGTGCGAACTGCGCTCCAACTACCTAGAACACAATACTACAAAAGCTCCCGCGAAGCGCCCAAGAGAAAAATCACCAGTAGCCGCAAAGAAACAACAACGCAAAAAACAACCTGGTGCTCCAACCAAAGGTCACAAGGTAATCCTGAACCAAAATTACAATCTGAACAGCCTGAAAAACCTCATGAAGCAGAAATAGTCGGAATGGAAATCGAAGTGACACCAAACAAAAAGCCAAATCATGAACAAAACCATAAAAACTCTAACCCATCAAAGAAACCTAACAAAACATTGAATAACAAACCTAACAATCCCACCCCTAACCCCAAGATCAGAATACCACCAATTAAAATAAGCGGGTAAAGGAATGGTCAGGCCTTAGAGATGGTCTTGTTAATTGTACAAAACAAAAGCCAGAATTTTACACATCAGGCCGATACATCAACGTTCAGACTCACACAACATCGGACTACCAGATAGCTACCAAGTGGTTGGAAGACGCCACTACACCTTCCAATTCAAGATCCTAGACGACGAAAAGTGCCTTAGAGTGGTCGTCAGAGGTCTCGACCGCTGCATCACCATCCCCGAAATACAAGAGGATCTGGAAAACAAGGGATTCAAGATGTCCAAACTTGCAAGATTACGAAATTCATAAACAAAGGAGGAGCTCCCACTAATCCAGGTAACCCTTCCAAAGACTGCAAGGAATAAAGGAATTTACAATATCACAGATCTCTGCGACATGAAGTGCAACGTCGAGGCTTACAGGGCTCCCAAAGGCCCCGGACAATGCCACAGGTGCCAAAACTTTGGGCACTCTCAGTTTGAATGCAGGGAAACTCCCAAATGTGTAAAATGTGGAGAAAATCTTTCACATCCGAATGCGCCAAAGAAAAAGAAGTCCCACCTAAATGTGCAAACTGCCAGGGTCAGCATACAGCAAGTTGGCGTGGTTGCCCACTATACAGAAAAATAAATAGAGTGCCCCAAACCCAAATTAATAAGAAACCAAACCCCAATACAGAAAAAGAAAAATCCAACCCTACAGGTCCAAACCCTTCTGAAATTCCCCAACCCATTCAAAACAAGAATAAACTCCATATGTCAATAAAGAACGTCCCAATCCTCCTTCAGCCACTAAGGTTAACCAACTAGAGAGCGCTATCAAAAAGGCTCTCAGTGACCCCGCAATAATAGCCAACATCATGAAGAACGTTGTAGACACCTTTAGATGTAAATGAATCACAAAAATATGTATAAAAATAGCCTTCGAATCGTTCACTGGAACGCGTGCAGTCTCCGAAACAAAAAACAACAATTCTCAGAATTCCTGTACGACCACGACATCGACATCGCACTAGTGTCAGAAACCTGGCTTAAGCCGTGCCATAAAATGAGGATTCAAAACTTCATCACCCCTGCGCAACGACAGACAAACCGGACAAGGTGGTGGAACTGCCATATTCATCCACAAGAAGTACAGCCATGCACCTATTCATGCCACCACCTCAAGCCTGGAAACAACAGGAATTTCTATCAAAACAAAAACGGGTTAAATATGAACCTGTATTCGTGCTACAAACCACCAAACACCTATCTAGATAAAACCGATATCTATAACATTTTTTTCAACGGACACACCGACCATCATAGCAGGGGACCTAAACTGCAAACATCCTGCCTGGGATTCCACCACCACTAACCCAAGCGGGAGAAGGCTCCAAAACGCAATCAACGTTATGGACCTAGATGTGAGCTACCCCGACGAACCTACTCATGACTCACCTCCAGACATCATTGATATCGCCGTGCACAAAAACATCTCCCAAAGCGCATACTCTAAAGTCCTGCACGAACTAACCTCTGATCATCTCCCAGTACTACTTGTGCTACAGGATTTCAAAATCTCCTACTCAAATACAAAAATAAAAATTACAGATTGGGCCCTATTAAAGTACAAAATGGAAATCGCTGAACCTCCTGAACTGATCCTAGACACATCTTCAAAAATAGACGAGGCCATTACACACATTGAAGAACAAATGGTGCAAAATTTGAAAGATTCAACAAAATATAAGGACCCGGAACTAGAACGAAGATATCCACCTCACATTAAAGAAAAAATACAATCCACCAACAGACTAAGAAAAAAAAAGAAAAAAACCTGCGACCCCAGAGATAAATCAGCCTACATGACGGCCCGGAGAGAATCACAGAAACTTACAAGAGAGCACGATAACACTAGCTGGGACCACTTTAATCGAAAACTTGAAAGTCACTGACCAAACCATATGGAAAGCCATCAAACGATTATCCAACTCTCTGAAAAACAAGAAATAACACTGAAGACAAACAATGGGCAGACACTAACCACAGAAGAAGCAGCTGAATCATTTGCCAACAACTATGAAAAACAGTTCACCCCCAATCCTATACATCCCACTCCAAACCTACTCGTACATACATCAAACGTGTGAATTCATACATGAAAAAAAAAAAAAAGAAACAGCACTAGAACCAACAAACTTTGGTGAAATAAAAGCGATTATTGAATATCTACCAAATAAAAAAGCTCCCGGAATCGACGAATTGCCTAATGAAGCTCTCAAACTGCTCCCTAATCATATACTAGCATCAATACCGAAATCTTTAATGCCTCACTGCAGCTTGCCCACTTCCCTGACAGATGGAAAACGTCCATTATCTGTCTCATTCTTAAAAAAGGAAAATCCCATGCATGAACCAACAAGCTACAGGCCCATTTCGCTGTTACCTGCCATCTCAAAACTATTCGAAAGAATTGTTTTAAGAAGACTCAGAAAATCCTAGAATAAAATAATCCACTCAGACCTGAACAATTTGGCTACCAAGCCAAGCACTCAACATTGCACCAGCTAGTTGTTGTCACTGAAAAAATAAGAAAAGCCATGGACCTAGGCCAAATAACAGGAGCCGTATTCTTCGATATTACCAAAGCATCATTAAAGTCTGGCACGAAGCCCTTCTCTACAAAATGTGCAAAAAGCACCTTCCTGGAGACATCATAAAAATAACGCAAAACTTCTTAACAAATAGAACATTCAAGGTACGAGTCAAAAGACGAACTTTCAACAGCTAGGAACATCCTTGCCGGGGTCCCCCAAGGATCAGTCACAGGACCAACCTTATTTGAAATATATATAGATGACTTCCCCTGTATTGAAGACACCTCCTTACAACTATTTGCCGATGATACCGCCATTTTGGCCTCGACATACGACTTTCGACAGACCCCACATGAAACTTCAAGAGGCCTGCATCTTTTCCACGCTCTGGTGTAAAGAATGGCGAGTCACAATGAACCCCCAAAAAAAGTGAAGCAATAACTTTCTCCAGAAAAAAAGACAAATTTAAGAAACTTTTAGATGAACTTTTTGTTTTCGAAGACAATATTAAATGGAAAGAGAACACCCGATACCTAGGGATGACCCTAGACGAGCACCTAACATCAAAAAACACATCGAAAAAGAATTAATTTGGCGAAAGCGGCCCAACACCGACTATCCCTACTTCTAGGACCGAAAAGCAAATTATCGCTTCATTGCAAAATAACCATTTACACATCAATAATAAGACCAATACTCATATATGGCCACCCCATTTTTATGACAGCACATAAGACCATCCTTAAAAAGCTAGAAGTCTTCGAAAATAAAATGATCAGAAAAATCATGTCTCCACCCTAGTTCGTTCGGAACACAATCCTCAGGAACGATCTAAATATCGAAAACATCAATGACTACATTATTAGACAATCATTTAAATTCTATGAAAAATCCGAAAAATTAGAAAACCCCACCTTTAAGGAAGCCACAAACTACAAATGCCGAAAAAGGAAAAAAGGAAATTTAAAACCTAGACAAATTCTCCATCAATTAAGCCAGAATGACGAAAAGTGGAAAAAAAGGAAAGCCAAACCCACCTTGAATATCAAACAAGCCAGAAAAAACCTTCTCAAGAACAATATCCCCAAGGACCTGAGAATCCGGAACCAACGACATCATTATAATTTATAATTGTAAATGAAACCCTGTACATAACAACCCCCTCAGTATATTGTAAATATGATGATCTAGGTTGCTCTTTTTGAGCGGCACCTAATAAAGTTATTCGGAACATGGAACTTGGATTTCAATATTGGTTAAGTTTCTATAGAATAAAGCGTTGGGAGAAAATAATTTTTAATAATCGACTACACGTCTTAAAAAACGGAATCCTATTTAAGGCCTATCGCCATCATGTATCATTACCAGTTGAAGGGCGTGACTGCCCGAAAGCTCGTGTAGTCGATTATTAAAAATCATTTTCTCCTAACGCTTTATTTTATAGTATTTATAATCCAAGGAGAAAGTTTCCATGTTTAAATAAATTGGTTAAGTTTCTTATTTTTTTAGACACCAGTGTATTTAAAAGTATTTAGATTGTGCATTTATTTATATTTTTAACGAAATATTTTTCCGACTATAGAAAAAAATGGTTTATAGTTCAAGTATGCCATTAGTGAAACGAGAATATAAGTAAAATCAAATGTATTTTAAAGAACATTTTTCACTTGCAAAATTATCTTTTTTACTATTAAGCAACTATCCGGTAATATACACCTCTCCCTAAAGTTCACTTTAGCTCAGCAATTAGGTGTTGTCCTTTACAGAGAGGTTCTACTGTACTTGGTTTAAATCTCTGGATATTAATCAAACAAATGCTACAGGTTTCTTGAGATGTGTTATTTATCTTTATTAAACCTAATCTCGGCTTTCGGGCATATTTGCCCGTCTACAGGAGTATATAGAAACATATGTGAAAGATATTTCCATGTACTCCAGGCGGAGATGCCCGAAGCTCGAGATTAGGTTTAATAAAGATAAATAAACACATCTCCAGAACCAGTAGCATTTGTTTGATTAATATCCAGGAGATTTAAACCAAGTACAGTAGAACCTCTCTGTAAAGGACAACACCTAATTGCAGAGCTAAAGTGAACTTTTAGGGAGAGGTGTCATAACCGGGATAGTTGCTTAATAGTAAAAAAGATAATTTTTTGCAAGTGAAAAATGTTCTTTAAATACATTTGATTTTACTTATATTCTCGTTTCACTAATGGCAACTTGAACTATAACCCATTTTTTCTATAGTCGGAAAAATATTTTCGTTAAAAATATAAAATAAATGCACAATCTAAATACTTTTAAATACACTGGTGTCTAAAAAATAAGAAACTTAAAACCAAATTATTTAAACAAGGAAAACTTTCTCCTTGGATTATAAATACTATAAAATAAAGCGTTAGGAGAAAATGATTTTTAATAATCGACTACACGAGCTTTCGGGCAGTTCACGCCCTTCAACTGGTAATGATACATGATGGCATAGGCCTTAATAGGATTCCGTTTTTTAAAGACGTAGTCGATTATTAAAAATATTTTCTCCCAACGCTTTATTCTATAAAACTTAACCAATATTGAAATCCAAGTCCATGTTCCGAATAACTTTATTAGGTGCCGCTCAAAAGAGCAACCTAGATCATCATATTTACAATATACTGAGGGGGGTTGTTATGTACAGGGTTTCATTTACAATTATAATTATAATGTATGTCGTTGTTCCGGATTCTCAGGTCCTTGGGGATATTGTTCTTGAGAAGGTTTTTCTGGCTTGTTTGATATTCAAGGTGGGTTTGGCTTTTCTTTTTTTCCACTTTTCGTCATTCTGGCTTAATTGATGGAGAATTTGTCTAGTTTTTAAATTTCCTTTTTTCCTTTTCGGCATTTGTAGTTTGTGGCTTCCTTAAAGGTGGGGTTTTCTAATTTTTCGGATTTTTTTCATAGAATTTAAATGATTGTCTAATAATGTAGTCATTGATGTTTTCGATATTTAGATCGTTCCTGAGGATTGTGTTCGAACGAACTAGGGTGGAGACATGATTTTTCTGATCATTTTATTTTCGAAACTTCTAGCTTTTTAAGGATGGTCTTATGTGCTGTCATAAAAATGGGGTGGCCATATGAGTATTGGTTCTTATTATTGAATGTGTAAATGGTTATTTTGCAATGAAGCGATAATTTGCTTTTCGGTCCTAGAAGTAGGATAGTCGGTGTTGGGCCGCTTTCGCAAATTAATTCTGTTTTCGATGTGTTTTTGAATGTTAGGTGCTCGTCTAGGGTCATCCCTAGGTATCGGGTGTTCTCTTTCCATTTAATATTGTCTTCGAAAACAAAAGTTCATCTAAAAGTTTCTTAAATTTGTCTTTTTTTCTGGAGAAAGTTATTGCTTCACTTTTTTTGGGGGTTCATTGGTGACTCGCCATTCTTTACACCAGAGCGTGGAAAAGATGCAGGCCTCTTGAAGTTTCATGTGGGGTCTGTCGAAGTCGTATGTCGAGGCCAAAATGTGCGGTATTCATCGGCAAATAGTTGTAAGGAGGTGTCTTCAATACAGGGGAAGTCATCTATATTATTTCAATAAGGTTGGTCCTGTGACTGATCCTTGGGGGACCAACGGCAAGGATGTTCCTAGCTGTTGAAAGTTCGTCTTTGACATCGTACCTTGAATGTTCTATTGTTAAGAAGTTTTGCGTTATTTTTAAGATGTCTCCAGGAAGGTGCTTTTTGCACATTTTGTAGAGAAGGGCTTCGCCAGACTTTAATGATGCTTTGGTAATATCGAAGAATACGGCTCCTGTTATTTGGCCTAGGTCCATGGCTTTTCTTATTTTTTCAGTGACAACAAACTAGCTGGTGCAATGTTGAGTGCTTGGCTTGGTAGCCAAATTGTTCAGGTCTGAGTGGATTATTTTTTATTCTAGGGATTTTCTGAGTCTTCTTAAAACAATTCTTTCGAATAGTTTTGAGATGGCAGGTAACAGCGAAATGGGCCTGTAGCTTGTTGTTCATGCATGGGGATTTTCCTTTTTTTAAGAATGAGACAGATAATGGACGTTTCCATCTGTCAGGGAAGTGGGCAAGCTGCAGTGCATTAAAGATTTCGGTTATTGATGCTAGTATATGATTAGGGAGCAGTTTGAGAGCTTCATTAGGCACGTCGATTCCGGGAGCTTTTTTATTTGGTAGATATTCAATAATCGCTTTTATTTCACCAAAGTTTGTTGGTTCTAGTGCTGTTTCTTTTTTTTTTTTCATGTATGAATTCACACGTTTGATGTTATGTACGAGTAGGTTTTGAGTGGGATGTATAGGATTGGGGTGAAACTGTTTTTCATAGTTGTTGGCAAATGATTCAGCTGCTTCTTCTGTGGTTAGTGTCTGCCCATTTGTTTGTCTTCAGTGTTATTTCTTGTTTTTCAGAGAGTTGGATAATCGTTTGATGGCTTTTCCATATGGTTTGGTCAGTGACTTTCAAGTTTTCGATAAAGTGGTCCCAGCTGTTGATCGTCTTCTCTTGTAAGTTTCTGTGATTCTCTCCGGGCCGTCATGTAGGCTGATTTATCTCTGGGGTCGCAGGTTTTTTTCTTTTTTTTTCTTAGTCTGTTGGTGGATTGTATTTTTTTTTCTTAAATGTGAGGTGGATATCTTCGTTCTTAGATCCGGGTTCCTTATTTTTGTTGAATCTTTCAAATTTTGCACCATTTGTTCTTCAATGTGTGTAATGGCCTCGTCTATTTTTGAAGATGGTCCAGATCAGTTCAGGAGGTTCAGCGATTTCCATTTTGTACTTTAATAGGGCCCAAACTGTAATTTTTATTTTTGTATTTGAGTAGGAGATTTTAAATCCTGTAGCACAAGTAGTTACTGGGAGATGATCAGAGGTTAGTTCGTGCAGGACTTTAGAGTATGCGCTTTGGGAGTGTTTTTGTTGCACGGCGATATCAATGATGTCTGGAGGTGAGTCATGAGTAGGTTCGTCGGGGTAGCTCACATCTAGGTCCATAACGTTGATTGCGTTTTGGAGCCTTCTCCCGCTTGGGTTAGTGGTGGTGGAATCCCAGGCAGATGTTTGCAGTTTAGGTCCCCAGCTATGATGGTCGGTGTGTCCGTTGAAAAATTGTTTATAGATCGGTTTTATCTAGATAGGTGGGTGGTTTTTGTTAGCACGAATACAGGTTCATATTTAACCCGTTTTTGTTTTTGATAGAAAATTCCTGTTGTTTCCAGGCTTGAGGTGGTGGCATGAATAGGTGCATGGCTGTACTTCTGTGGATGAATATGGCAGTTCCACCACCTTGTCCGGTTTGTCTGTCGTTGCGCAGGGTGATGAAGTTTTGAATCCTCATTTTATGGCACGGCTTAAGCCAGGTTTCTGACACTTAGTGCGATGTCGTATGTCGTGGTCGTACAGAATTCTGAGAATTGTTGTTTTTTGTTTCGGAGACTGCACGCGTTCCAGTGAACGATTCGAAGGCTATTTTTTATACATATTTTGTGATTCATTTACATCTAAAGGTGTCTACAACGTTCTTCATGATGTTGGTATTAATTGCGGGGTCACTGAGAGCCTTTTTGATAGCGCTCTCTAGTTGGTTAACCTTAGTGGCTGAAGGAGGATTGGGACGTTTCTTATTGACATATGGAGTTTATTCTTGTTTTGAATGGGTTGGGGAATTTCAGAATGGTTTGGACCTGTAGGGTTGGATTTTTCTTTTTCAGTATTGGGGTTGGTTTCTTATTAATTTGGGTTTTGGGGCACTCTATTTATTTTTCTGTATAGTGGGCAACCACGCCAACTTGCTGTATGCTGACCTGGCAGTTTGCACATTTATGGTGGGACTTCTTTTTCTTTGGCGCAATCGGATGTGAAAATTTTCTCCACATTTTACACATTTGGGAGTTTCCCTGCATTCAAACTGAGAGTGCCCCAAAGTTTTGGCACCTGTGGCATTGTCCGGCCTTTGGAGCCTGTAAGCCTCGACGTTGCACTTCATGTCGCAGAGATCTTGATATTGTAAATTCTTTATTCCTTGCAGTCTTTGGAAGGGTTACCTGGATTAGTGGGAGCTCCTCCTTTGTTTATGAATTTCGTAATCTTGCAAGTTTGGACATCTTGAATCCCTTGTTTTCCAGATCCTCTTGTATTTCGGGATGGTGATGCAGCGGTCGAGACCTCTGACGACCACTCTAAGGCACTTTCGTCGTTAGGATCTTGAATTGGAAGGTGTAGTGGCGTCTTCCAACCACTTTGGTAGCTATCTGGTAGTCCGATGTTGTGTGAGTCTGAACGTTGATGTATCGGCCTGATGTGTAAAATTCTGGCTTTTGTTTTGTACAATTAACAAGACCATCTCTAGGCCTGACCAATTCCTTTACCCCGCTTATTTTAATTGGTGGTATTCTGATCTTGGGTGGGGTGGGATTGTTAGGTTTGTTATTCAATGTTTTGTTAGGTTTCTTGATGGGTTAGAGTTTTTATGGTTTTGTTCATGATTTGGCTTTTTGTTTGGTGTCACTTCGATTTCCATTCCGACTATTTCTGTTCATGAGGTTTTTCAGGCTGTTCAGATTGTAATTTTGGTTCAGGATTACTTGTGACCTTTGGTTGGAGCACCAGGTTGTTTTTTGCGTTGTTGTTTCTTTGCGGCTACTGGTGATTTTTCTCTTGGGCGCTTCGCGGGAGCTTTTGTAGTATTGTGTTCTAGGTAGTTGGAGCGCAGTTCGCACAGTTCCCTTTCGTAAAGTCAATAAAATTTATTAGCTCGGCAAAGGTGGTTTCGACCGCGCCGGAGTATTTTTTCAAGCTTGAGAATCTTCTCAATTTTTTAATTCTGGGCATTCTGGAAGTTTCCAAATTGAATATTTACGGGTACCTACTGGGTATTTGGGGTTGGTAAAATTAGTTTTGGGGGCTTTGGTGCAGGGAGGTCTTCCATGGTCGGGTTTTCGCGTGGGACTCGAATTTCTTCTTCAATATTGAAATTTCTCAAAAGCTAATTTATTAACAAATATAAAATTTAGTATACAAATAGTTTAAACTATGGAGAATTTGACTAGCTATATGAAAATAAAAAAAATATTTGATATTATGAAATATGCAAATTAATACCAACATACCCAAAGCCAAGGTTCCAGATCTTAAAGAAATAAGATTTCAATAGGAGTATGATCACCTCTAACAGCATCAAGGTCTCACAGCGAGCCCTAATACTGTTTACCAGGCTTTGAGGGAGGTCCAGGGGTAGTAAACCCACTCCTCCAATAGAGCAGTTCTTAGCTCAACGAGGGTTCTGGTAGAGGGGTGACGAGCTCAATACGCCTCCCTAGAGCATCCCACACATGCTCTATTGGATTCAGGTCCGGAGATCTGGCTGGCCAATCCATCCTTCGAATATTCTCACTCTGGAGATATTCATTGACTAGCCTAGCCCTATGCGGACGAGCATTATCGTCCATAAAAATTAAATTGTGACCAATTTGATCTCTATAAGGTTTTAGATAGGGCTGGATCTCGTCCCTGTACCTTTGGGCAGTTAAAGTGCCCCCAGAAAAAATGTGAGGGGTGTGCGTCTGCTAGAACGATGCCTAACTGATGTTCCTAGCACCAATTCAAGCGGGCTCTCCTGTGAGCAGAGGTTAAAGGGATACAGACCATTGGTCGTCTTGCATAAAGAGCAACCTTCGTGAAACTTCGGTAAACAGTTTGTCTTGAAATTCTCGTTCCAGTAGCACTTGAGAGTTCATTAGAGAGTTGAATAGCTGTCATCTCCTATGGCGCTTGGCAATTACGACCAGATAACGGTCTTCAGAGGTAGCTGTTTTCTTTTCTACCAGAACCTTCTTTCTTTTGATGTTTCCTCTCTCAATGAACTGTTTCCATATTTTTCTGACCACAGATTTTATTCACATTTAGCCATTTTGCTACTTCAACTTGTGATTGCCCTGCCTCCATTCTTCCACAGCTCTCCATTTTGAATCATCTGCTAAAATTTTTATTAAACTCATAATTAGATAAGGATTAAATAAAATTATAATTGGACAATTCTTAGATGGGGTAAACGACACGCCAAATAGCACATTTATAAAGACAAGCAAAAATTTGCATATTTTTAATTTTACCGAATCGAATGGTTGCGATAAATAAATTCTACGACTTAAAATACCTAATTAAATTACTTTTTAGCTTTTAGCGTTGTATATTTTAAAACATATCATTAAAAACCAAAGTTTCTTATTTTTTTGGACACCAGTGTATATAATATATATAGGATATAAAATATAAATAAAAAAAAAATTATTAAAATGTATTATTGTGGAGGTTTTTCCTCGTTGCTGTTAATAATATACTGTTTCCAAATCTCTACATGTCCAAAAAGATGGACGTCTGTTATTGCTGATAACAACAAATTTATTTCTATGGCACATGTAGAGATCTAAAGCTGCACCGGCTAGGGAAAAAATATTAAAGTAGGAATTAGACTTTCCTTTTTGGCTAAATAGTTTTTATTTAGACTAATAAAATTCTTCAAAGTTCACAAAATTATAAAGGCAAAATAAGTAATTTAAATCTTTTTGCTTTTTATAATATTATTATATAATGAATTTATTTGAACCTAAGAACTTTTGAAATAAAAGAAATAAAATGAAAGGATAAATTAACATTATAACCTAGACTATTCTTCAGGCGTGATTATGGTTATATTTCTGTTGGGCAGGTAATCGGCTGGCATATTGGATGGTGAAAATATAAGAATTCAATAATCATGTTGTATATTATTATAAACAATAAATATTCACACTATTTGAAAGTAAGGAGGCATCATGAGTTTTCAATATATTCTATAAAACGTTTATATAGTAATTAAATAATAAAAAGGTATTGGATTGAATAAAAGATTTATTTTCCAATATATTGGTTGGCTGAACGCCAACCTTTGTCAAATAATTATATTTTTGTATAAACAAACTCAGCGCCGAATATAGTGTTATAAAATCACAGTTAAAATAATTTTTAAAAATTAATATAATTAAAATTTTATATTTTAATTGTGGTATTATAATACTAAGCGGTGCTGAGTTTGTTTGAACAAAAATGTAATATCATGACAAAGGGCGTTCAGCCAACCGAAATATTGGTAAATAAATATTTTATTCAATCCAATATATACCTTTTTATTATCTAAAGATTTAAATATATATTTATCTATTTTCAGAAAAATAGTAGTATTTTGAAGAACAATGATGACTTCGAAAAGCCCCAACATTCCATCATTGGGGAGATCAGAATCATCATCAGTATCATGATCTTGGTCGAATACATCAAGGAGGAATTGTGTCACTTGAGAAGGGACTTCTTGAGGATTATCATCTAGCATCTCTGTAGCATTGACTTGTCCTCAACCGCCATGATATCATAGTTCTCAGGACCTCTGACATTGTAAACAATCTCAGTAAAATTTCTCCGGCATATTGGACAGGAGTTTGTCTGCTCAGACCATGTCTTGAGACAGTCCAGGTGGAATTGGTGCGGGCAGTTTCTGGGATGGCAGAGGTTATCCTGGCTGATGGTGTCCAGGCAGATGGAGCAATCTTCTGCTTCAGACATCAGGTGTTAAAATATCAAGTTAAATATTTATTTTAAAATTCGATATTTTTCAATTGAATTTATTTCTAATTTTTAACAGTTAAACAAAAGTCAGAACATAAACATGTTGGAGTAAAATGATGAATATGAAACGAATACAAATTATGAAATTTATTATATTCGAATATTTAAAGATTATTCTGTTTCTTTATATTTATATATCAATAGAATTTTTATTTAATAATTTATATCTACTTCAAAATCAATACTGGAGAACGTTGCGAAAAATGTTAAAACTAAATTGACAATTAAAGTCTATTTATAAAGAAGAAACTCATAAATTAGTGTCAGCCTGAAAAAAAAACGGGAAAACATAAACAACAGATTATAATAACACAATCATTCTTTAACAACAGAACAGTGAATTTCAAATATTCTTCCTCTATAAATATTACTAAAAACTAACTAAAGGATGTCCACAAGGAGGACCACTATCTCCCACATTATGGAACATACTAATTAAAGAATTGCCAAACACTAATCTGGATGATAACAGCATTGACTATAATATGCTGGAACAAAAGCCATGGCGAACTAAAGACAGCAATTAACAATTTACTTATAAAATTAATACCTGGTGTTGGCCTTGAAAAATCATCGAAGCAGGAACAAGCTGGACTTTATGCCACACATTAATGAAATCGTCGACAAAACTACTAGAGCTAGCGGTTACCTACTCAGTTTAATAAAGAAAGCATTGGGTCTAGAATGAAGACGAAAATTAACTTTATACAAGACAATATTCCGAAGTACAATAACAAATGGTCAAACAATATGGTTTCCATTTATAAGCAAGAAAGCCAAAGACAAACTAAATTCCCTGCAATATAATATTCCAAAACACTGCATACATGCCTATACCACAACATCGTCAAACTGTACACATATACTAACACAAATACCAAACCTCACAGATTACATAGAATCCAACATATTGGAAAATGAAATAGGCTACAATAGATTTAATTTATCAAACAGAAAAGAAATTGCTAACTATAATGAAAGAAAATTACAGGAATACTATGAAGAATCTAACAATAATTTCAAACGTTTTTTTCATCTCCTCTAAAATACCTAACTTTGTCAAACCAAATTTCTACAATGTTCAATTCTTTACGGGTAATGGTACCTTCAAATTATATCTTTTCTATATTAAAAAATAGATTCGCCCAGATGCTCTTGTGGAGCGGAAGAAGAAACGCTTAACACATTTGAACTCATGCCCACTGGTGTCAAACCTAAGACAGCAGAGCAAGATGGAAAGAACCTATCTGGGTCAAATAGTTTATAATAGGGAAAGATATACGAAATTTAATAGTTTCTGCAGACTTTTTATTATAAATAGACAGCTTCATGCATCTTGAGGAAATACACTACTATGCGACTTGATTTACATAATTGTGAATAATTGATAAGTTACTTTAGAACATAACTTATTGTATATACTCAACTTGGTCAACTTTCTCTCTCCTCGATACTAATTATTACAGAAAACTTCATTAACTTCCATCATTGCTTAACATATTGTAAATAACTACCTTGAGATTTCTTCTATCTGCTTATGTGTTGCTTATTTGTTAATATATGTTTATTTAATGCTCTTTTCTTAATTGTTTATTTATTTTTGACAATTCTGTTACTTAACTACTACATATTGTAAATAGTTTCACGCGCAATTACCCAGATCGGATATCGTGTCTTTTTAAAACTGGGAATAAATAAATTATATTTCTATTATATATATATATAATCTAAAAATATATATAATCTAAAAACTCTAAATATTTCTATATTTTAAAATATATATTTCATTTTATTCATTGATAATTTTTATTTTGTTATCATCGTTTTTAGAAAGACTTTTAGTTAGTTGTTTAGTTTTTAGTTGTATAATTTTGTTGTAAATATGCGTAGTTAACCAATCAATCCTTTTAAATCACTAATATAGATTAAATTATAAATTCTATATAATGTAAAACTAACTAATGTGTAATCTTTCCTCAAGTAATTGAAAATAAAAGCTACTTGACGTAAATAATTAATTTATTTTATCAAGACTGCACCTCAACCCTTTATCTTATCGATCCTTGTCTTATCAAGCCTAATCTAAAAACAACACAAAATATCCAAACAAAAGCCGACAGGATTACCTGAAATATCAACCTAATTGCTCTATTAATTATTCAAAATTTCATAAACTATTTTACAAAATGTCCTCGCAAACAAAGGAATGTAAACACGCCATGACGCCATATCCAAATACTATAGAAATACCGAAATTAATGGTCAA